>OZ035884.1:17165018-18365018 GCA_964034835.1 Muscina levida
ATTTAAGGAATAATATTATGTCGTCGTACCTTCTTTGTTCGGATATTTAACAAAATATATTTTCCTATTTTTAGAGTCTAGTCAAAAAATTAAACAAAAAATATGCCACAATATTTGATGTTTATTCACACATTAAAACCACTATGCAATAATAATTACTAAACCGAATAACTTATAAAGAAACTTTAGTATATAAAAGTAAAAAAAAACTATTAAAATCAATAATCATATGTGGTAAACAATAGTGTGAAGAAGTCGTGCCTACAACAACAGGCCATGGCCGCTATAAATATTGAGGTAATTATATGTGATTTATAGACAATTGCAAGCAACTTAAATAATGTGTAACCAATATCATAATAAGCGTTAGCACTGGGGATGTTATCAAATTTTGTTTCGAACAAGACTTAGCTGATTGCTGTGAAGAATTGAACTTTTGATAGTTGACCAAAATTATGCCGTTTCTTAAAAACATCAACAATGCGAACGCAGCTTTATACACGTTGCCAAGGTAGCGGGATTTATTGTTTATATAGTTTTATGTTTTTACCTTTAATACTATGTCTCCACAGAGCATGATTGTAAAATACAAAGATTTGGGCAAGTAAAGCGGCTGTTTTCTCTTCATACATATTGAATACAAAAATTGTCTAAATTTAAACATAAATCATGCCGAAATGGAGAGTATAGTATACAATTATAATGTACGCTTTTTTTTGTATCATGTAACGCCAGCAATTGAAGGATGAGGGTGTAACATATTAAATTATTTTTATTTTAATAAAGTGATTTGGATTCGGTACCGATAAACCAATAGAGTTAATATTTTTATTATTTGAAATTGTTTTATTTTTAATAAGATGGACAAAAATTTTAAATATAATACTTAAAACAGAAACGTTATCTGGTTTCATAAGAACAGAAAATATTGGGTAGTGCTGTCGATAAGTTATCAGGATCCTTTAAGTTAATGGATACATATGGAAATTCACAGGGTTTTTTCAATGCATGACAGTTATATTGCTGAAAATTAAATGCAATAGACCTAAATATCTCCTATTAGACATTTCCAACTTGTGATAATTTCTTACTTGTATTTCTGTAGCATTACTTACTAAGCTGGCACTTCTTTACAATCCTGTTGGATTATATACCGCACGTAAAATAATATTATATGCGCTTCGAACTTCTGCGCTTGTTCTCCAGTTAGCCACACCAATTTCTGCAAGTTCTTCAGGTCTTTCCAACGGAGTTTCGGTCACCCTCTTCTGCGCCGTCTATCGAGTTCATTGTCAAAGACTTTTCGAGCTGGAGCATTTTCCTCATACGTATGCAACATGACCTAGCCAACGCAACCGCTGCACCTTAATGCGTCTAACCATGTCGATATCAGTGTACAGTTCGTACAGTTCATGATTCATACGATATCGATACTCTCCGTTAACGATGAAGGGCCCATATATTTTACGGAGTATTTTTCTCTCGAATACTGCCAGAACCGATTCATCCACTTGTGTCATAACTAGGGCGACCATTTTTCAGCACGAAAAAAACGGTTTTCAGTACTTAAAACAGCATGAAAAACCTTTGAAATAAGCACGATAGATTTTATATTCAGCATTTATAATTTTTTTTGTTTATTGAAAAACAAACAAAAAACAATTTCACATCTATTAAAGAAGTAATAAAAAACAATAAGTAAATTAACCAAATTATTCAATCTTGTATTCATACAAAGAAAGTAATTTTTAAACCAAAAAAAAAAATTTCTTAAAGTGAGATTATACCTTGGTCAATGTCACGATTACAATTAAGCACTAAGTGCATTTTTAAATTTTCCAAGGTGAAACTTTTACGCTGGTTTGTAAACAAATTTCCATATATAGAAAAAATGCGTTCAACGTCACACGATGAGACGGGAGCGTATTTAAAAAATGTTGATTCAGCAGGCGAATATTTTCCCATAAACGCACTTGTTGTTTTGGAATTTTTAAAAATAATATTGTTGATTTCCACAAAACCAGGATTTCGCGCAAGAACGGCAGTCATTTTTTTAAAATAATTTTTATCAGATGTTTTTCTATAGCATGTTGAATTGATTTTACTGTTTCCAAGCTTTCATTCAATGGCAATCAGCTTGACTCAATTTTTGTGATGGCATGCCAGATGCACTTAAAGTTAATTTTTATGAAGGAAAAGTCGGATTACAAATTTTTATTAGAAAGAACCTCTTTGCTTTACCGCAATGCGTCAGAATCATTTTCGTTAAACTATTGAATGACTTCCCTTATGTCTTCCAAATAATTTGTATAATACTCCGCTGCTTCCAACCACGTTCCTCATCATGTCGTTATTGGTTTAGGTTATAGAGGCACATTAGGTTTCATTAGTTAAAAATTTTGTTTTCGATAAGGCGCCTGAAAACTATAGAAATATAACGAATCGAACGATCTAAGCTATCGATAAAAATAGGGCTATTACAAAATCTTGAACACAGGCTGTGTGTAAAATAGTAAAATAGGATAGTTTGCAAATTGAATTCTACCTGTCATATTTTTATGAACCGCAAGGGCTTGTGATATGTAAAAATTTTCAATTGATAGAAACATATCTTATCAAAATGTATCAAAAATTTAAATAAGGGCAAAAACAGCATGAAAAAGCACAAACCTTTTAAATAAGCAAGATCGCTTGAAATCGTTAAATTAAGCAGCATCAGCAATATTCAGCATATGCTGAAAATTGGTCGCCCTAGTCATAACCCATGATTCTGAACCATACATTAAGACAGGTAGAACCAGTACTTGGTATAGCTGGAGTTTTGTTCGTCGAGAGAGGGCTCTGTCATTAAACGCTTGCTTAGTCCGTGGTAGCATTAATTTATTATTTTACCTAATTTTAAATGTATTTTAAACGTCGTATACGTTTTTTTCGTATCATATTTAGTACTAGTTCAAATTTTCTACAATAGTACTAGTTCTTATCAACCGTTTTTGAAGTAGTTCCAAACTAGTTCAAAGAAGACAATCTAGAAGACAAACTATTACCCAACTAGAATTTCTGAACTGGTTCTATTCTAGTACAAAAGGGGCAATTCCAATCAAGACTAGGACAACTACGTGTTAACTGAGACAGTTGGTTGTATGGAAGGTGAACTAGTTCACTGTCCTATAGAGAACTAGTACTGAACTAATTCCGAACTAGCATTTCTTCATATTGGCGGTAAAAAAAAAATAAATTTTTCGTATAAAAATTTACACATTAACTTTTGGCATAAAGGTACATATTTATATCGCCTTTGTATCCCATGAATGAGATATGGTACAGAAACATTCTGCATCCTTTTATTGTACTAAAAGGTATTTGTATTGTACCAAATTGTAGAATTTATAGTACCAAAAAGTTCATTTATTGCACCAAAAAGTACAAATTATTGTAACAAATATGTTGTACATTTATTGTACCAAATAGTACATTTTAATGTATTAAAATATATTTCTATACAATTTATTGTACCAAAAAGTACTTTTATTGTACCAAAAAGTACATTTATTATACCAAAAAGTACAATTTATTATATCAAAAAAGACTTCTTATACGAAAAGTATACTTTGTACCAAGAAGTACATTTATTGTACCAACAAGTACATCTATTGGGCCAACAAGTACATCTATTGTACCAAAAAGTACATTTAATACACCAAAAAGTAATTTTATTGTATCATAAAGTACAATTTATTATACCAAAAAATACTTTTCTTGTACCAAAAAATAAATTTTTTGTACCAAAAAGTACATTTATTGTATCAAAAAGTACTTTTAATGTACCAGAAAGTTCATTTATTGTACAAAAAAGTGATATTTATTGCATTAAAAAGAACATTTATTGTACCAAAAAGTACAATTTATTGTACCAAAAAGTACAATTCATTGTACCAAACAGTACAAATTATTGTACCAAAAAGTACATTTATTGTACCAAAAAATACAGTTTATTGCAATAAAAAGTATTTATATTGTACCAAAAAGTACAATTTATTTCACCAAAGGGTACATTTTATTGTATCACAAAGTATTTCTATTGTACCAAAAAGTACAATTTATTTCACCAAAAAGTACAATTTATTGTATAAAAAATTAAATTTTATTGTACCAAAAAGTACATTTATTACATCAAAAAGTAATTTTATTGTACCCAAAAGTACATTTATTGCACCAATAAGCAACAACTACAGTTTGCTTTTCCCCCACGCACTGATTGTCACTCTATTGTAGCAAATTATTCTGTCAAAACATTCAAGTGATTTACTGCTTTCATTGACATAGCAGAGATATAATTGTTTTTGTTTTAAAATAACAGAACTTAATAAACTTAATCGTGATTAAGAAGTGTTCTTAGTAAATGTTAGGTTAATTTGACAACCGCCTTTAAGCATGACTCTCTTGGGTAATAGTATAGGTCTCGTTGTGGTAACATATTAAATTCTCGCATCAATTATTCCTATTCTATTTGGCAGACAGCCCACTAATAAACAGGTATTAACCAAACTTCTCATATCTCAGGTCATCAAAAGCAGGGCAGTGACATATAAGATGCTCCGTGGTCTTTTCTTTCTTATCATTGTAAGGTAGTCTCAACTTCTTAGCGTGTTTTCCAACCGGTCAGTGACCGGTTATTATAGCTATGATGTTCCTTAAACGAACTCTAGACAGGTTCAGCGCAAATCGTGTTCTCTGTATATTCATGGTTGGCCAAATCCTATTTGGTCGCTGTGCAAGGGGGTTTATTTACCCAACTTTCTTTAGCAATAATGTTAAGTTTCCCCACAGTAAGTCGTTTTTCTCGTACTCACGATGGTGGCGACCTTTACAACGGCTCTTTGGTTACCACGGTATGTATGTCTCGCTATCTCCTCTCCACATTTCTCTGATAGCCGCTTTACTATCAGTAACTAAATTTATATTGCCGCCCAATATCCTATGATATTGAATTTGCTCCACGGCTATTCTAATGGCTGCCATTTCCGACTGAACTATGCTACAGTGATCCGGTAGACTAATTGACCTCCCATACCTACGGTGGGGGCCACACAAATTAACTTAAATTATAAACGATATAAAATCGAGTATGCTAAATAACGGAGTTATTACCCCTCGGACGAATTTCGTATCAAATTCAATTATTACCTCATTCTAGGTAAATCTCATTCGCAATAGGACAGCGCGCTTATTACCATTGCTATAAGAAATATCAATTATTTCAGATTTATTACCCCAAAAAAAAACCCCGCAACTAAAATCTTTACTTATCGGCTTTCAGTTGCCGCTTGTGCGTTTATGAATACATATCTAAAGAAATCAACAAATCATATCATCAATAATTCATTTGTTTAATGTGCCTATCTATGTGCGTGTGTATGTTTTTCCTACTTTAAATTGTTATCAATAAAATAATTTGCCCGTGTTCAGTGTTTTGAAGATCTTAACAAACATTTGGGTTTTTTTCCTCTTGTGTTTTCTTTTTTCTATATCTTTCAGTTAATGAATCAATCCGCCAATTACACCGAGTATGAGTCATGGCATACGGACATGGACTCTTCAGGTGGAGGTTTAGACCATTCAGCCGATTCAAATTTGTCATCTAGTGATAACGACCGTATAAATTCGTCGCCCGATAATCTCTTAAAAGGTCCCACTACTGGTGGAGGTAGTACAGGGGTTGGAGGTGGTGGTGGTGCGACGACAACGGGCAACAAATTTAATTATGTAAGTAATTTACAGCAATGTTGCAACTCAAGTGTGTGGGAATAATAACTGTGATTGTTCTTTTTTTGTTTTTTTTTTTATTTTCAGCAGACTGGCCATAGACGTTGTCGTGCTTTGTATGATTGTTCTGCCGATAACGATGATGAATTAGAATTCAAAGAGGGCGAAGTATTAATTGTGCTTAATGAACGCACCGACGATGAGAATTGGATGGAAGGCGTCATTGAGGGTGATCCCACTAGGCGTGGCATGTTTCCTGTAAGTTTCGTCCACATGTTGCCCGATTAAGAGTAGATCTGTTAGTCGTCGCGCATACACACAGGGTAATATGATCACACAGATACACACAAACACACATATATGCTGCCTATGTAGGTGTGTACAAAAAAACAACAATAACACAAAACAGTCGTTACAAATCGTCGCTGACAAACTTTATAAAAAAAATGTATTTAATCCAAAAGTATAACAAACAACAAAATTAAGTAGTGTTAAAAATACAAAATACAAAACAAATTTTGTTCCGCTCCAAAATTTTACTCAAGTAAATATTTATGTACGTATTATAGTGTTTTATAAAACAACAACAACAAAAAACGAAAAGATATTTAAAATGAAATGAAAAACGTATTATACGATGTAATTATTATTATTATTATTATTGTCTTTTATTAAGATAACTATTACAAAAATTATTATACTATTTATCCTTAATGCATTTGTAAGAATGTTACCTTTATACCGATACAATATTCAACACATTAATATGTTTCCATTTGGTTTAACACCAAGAAGGAAACATCACCTCTCACCGCCGCCGCCGCCGCTTTATTTACTTGTACATATACTTTGTGTATAGTGTTTTGTTTTTGTTTCTTTCGTTTTTTTCCTTACTATTTAATGTAATTGTATAAAATATGCTTTATTAAGGTTATTAGTCGGAAACTCATTTTTAACAAAAAAAAAAAAGAGCTATAGAGTGAAGAGAAGTGAAAACAACAACATCCTATATTATTATTATTATAATGTTACAGATTGATATACATATATATACATACATATTCATATTTATATTAAACAATTTAAAAAAAAACTACTAATTTGGAATTGCTTAATGAGAAATGAATTGAAACAAAACGAAATGTTGTGTAGTTATTAATAATGACCAGTTTTACTTTTCTGGGAATGGGAAAAGAAAGAAGACAATTTGTTGTAATAACTATTGATGAAATACATGAACTCGAATCAAAAGAAATTCTATGTTGTAAGCATGCGCAGACAATGGTGATTTATTTTGGAAATCTAATGGCATTTCAATGCTTCCTACTTGATGTTGTTGTATTATTTATTTCTTTTTTATTTTATTTAAATTATTTTTAATGTGTTTACAAACAATGTTGAGTATTGAAATTAAAAATTAAATATTAATAAAATTAAACTGTAAAATTGTCCTTTAAAAGAAATTCTGCTATGTTGAATATTAAAATTAAACTTGAAAAATTAATAAAAAATTAAACTCTAAAATTGTCCTTTGAAAGAAAATCTGCTGTAGTATTTTTGTATGTATATTCATTAACTTGGGCTGTTTTTGTTTAATCGCAAATAGTGCAACATTTATGTGGTTTTTTTAAACGAAAATAGATTTTTGTTTTTTTTTTTTTAAAAAATGTGTCAAAGCGTTGACAGACTTATATTTCATAAAAATTAAAACACGGCCGTTCTTTGTTAATTTATCGCCATTGAAAAGTTTATTTAATTTTGAAAATTCAACACATTTTTATGGCTATATGTAGTGTGATTTTATGATGTCTTTTTTTATGAATTTTTGTTTATCATTTTGTTGTTTAGATTCGTATTTTTTTCAAAATTGTTGATTTTGTATTGACGACTTGTTTTTTTTTAATCCTTCGTTCTAATTTTATAAGCATAAAATATGCGTTTTTAAAATATATCTATGTGTTTACATGTAAGTGCCTAAAAATCACTTTTTCTATCCGTACTGTAGTCTGATCCACAAAATACTGATCTTTCACAGAGCGAGGATGGCCTTTCCAAAAGAGTAGCAAAGAAAAGAAAAGTAGGGACTCAAATGATTTTCTAACAGAATTTATTTAAATGCTTCAATTTTGTTATAATTGAGATAAGATCGATTACATTCAGTATGGAAGTAAAATTCGACTTCTTGGTAATGCTAAGGTCGCTTTGTAAAAAATTTTACTTAGTTTTTTGTGTAAATGGGAAACGAAATTATTCAGCCCGATTCTAATAAAGAGATGCAAGTGATAAAAAGATAATTTCAAGATATTCGCCTTCAAAGTTTTAAATTCTAGTGCAAATGCTGGTATTGCTTGAACTGTTTTTCGGCTAGATATCAGCACTGGTAATGGAAAACAAGTAACACAACTGCACACGTATCTCAATTTTTGTCAAGGGGTCTTGCTTCTAACCCCTTCATATATCCTCTACCAGGAATTAAAATCTCATATTCTATACAGTCGGTGAAAGAAATTTCAGGTATTCGAATTTTACTCTGGATGTTTTTACTTTTGTCTAAAAATATGCAATAAAGTTCAAAAATATCAAGAAATAAAGAAAAAAACATTGTAGTTCGTGCTTTTTGGTACAACGACAAAACTTTTTGAAACTGTAAATGTAAATGTACTATTGGATACATTTTTTTTTACAAAATTTAAGTACTTTTAGTTTATAATTAAAGTACTGTTTGCTATAATGAAAGTACTCTGGGGTACAATAAGAATACTTTTTGGTGCAATAAATTTTACTTATTTTTTTACTAAAAAAAACTTTTTGGTATAATAACCATTATAGTTCTTACTTTTTGGGTACAATAAAAGTACTTTTGGTACATCGGAAATACTTTGGGGTTCAATAAATTTACTTTTTAGTATAATAAATGTACTTTTTGGAACGAAAAATTGCACTTGGTATAATAAATGTACTTTTTGGTGCAATAAAAGTACTTTTTGGTAAAATCGATGTACTCTTTTTTAACAAAAGCCATGTTTGATTCAATAGAAGTACTCTTTGGTACAATATATTGTAATTTTTGGTATAATAAATGTACTTTTTGGTACTCTAAATGGTACCTTTTTGTACAGTAACCATTGTAGTTTGTGCTGTTTGGCACAGTTAAAGTACTTTTGCAATAAAAGTACTTTTTGATACATTGAAAATATTTTTTGCTGATTCAATTCAATAACTTTCTGGAAAAATAACTTGTACATTTTTGCCAACAAAATAACTTTGCTACAAAAAAATTAATTTTCTTTACAATAAATTGTACTTTTTTTTTACAATAAATAGTACTTTTTGGTACAATAATAATTGCAGTTTTCATTTTTTGGAACGATTAATACAAATAAAATAAAATAACTTTTTGCGTACATTAATAGTACTTTTTGGTACATTGAAATTGCTTTTCGCTGTTATAAAAATACTTTTTGGGACAATAAAGTACTTATGGTAATACATATATATTACCATAATAATATATATTATTATATATTATTTTTGGTACAATAAATGTACGTTTTGGTACATAAAATATACATTTTGGTACAATAATTTGTACTTTTTGTTACAATAACTCGCAAAAATAAATAAATAAAATAAATTGAACTTTTTGGTACATCGGAAGTACTTAACGTTAACGGTACAATGAATTGTACTTTTTGTTACAATAAATAGTACTTTTTGGTACAGAAGCCATTGTAGTTCTCACTTTTGGCACAATTAAAGTATTTTTTTGGTACCAACAAGTACGTTTTGGTACATTTAAAGTACATTTATTGTGCACAAAAAGTACTTTTTGGTACAATACAATTACTTTTTGTATAATAAATCGTACTTTTTGTATAATAAATCGTACTTTTTGGGACAATAAATCGTACTTCTTGGTACAAAAAATTTAATTTTTGATATAAAAATTTTTTTACGATACGGTACTGAGGATCAGCACATTGATACCACCTAACATCCCGAAAATGTTCACTAGAGCGAAAAAAAAACTTGTCGAACAAGCGGTTATCAAAATCTTAATCTACGATGAATTCTAAGAAAATTTGCCCAAGAAACCATGGGTCTAAAATCAAAATCCAGCCCCCGTTTTTTTGAACAAATCTTCCACTTGGAACTAGTTCCACTAGTTCACCTACCATACAAACAACTGACTGTATCATTTAACATGTAAATTCCTAGGATTGGGGGCAACATTCCTTTTGTACTAGTATAAGATCAGTTCAAAAATTCTAGTATAGTTAACTAGTTTGGTATTACTTTGAATTGGAACTTGTTCTATTTTAGATATTTAAGAATGTAGTATTGTGGAGTTGTTGCTTTCGGCAAAATTTCAAAATATATAACTTCTAAATTTATTTACAATTTCTCTTTTTCTTATTCATTAACTTATAATGTTAAACTGGTTAAAAATTCATTGTAATAAGTATCCTATGCACATTTTCATTCTCGTGTTAGAAGTTTCCTGCACTGTTAACTTCGTTTTTACAGAAAATATATGAGATTCTTTATAAAGGAAATTCCATAACAATTGAAAAAGTATCTACCTAACCTTTACTAAAATTCAGATACGTTATTGTAACAGATTTTCTTTTTAAAACACTTGTAATAGTTGATTTTAAAAAAAAAATATTTTAATAAACCGCTAAAAAATTGAAAAAATAATAATTTTATATTTTTTAATTTTCTTTATGTTTATGCCTTTGTAAACATTTTTATAATATGTAAATAATTTTATTTTTTCTATTTATTTTTCTATTTTCTTTTTGTTTTTGCCTTTGTGAAGATTTTAGCATTTTATCAACTCTTACCTCCAATAACAAAAAAATATGTTTTTTATAATTTTTCAAAAAATTGTCCACCATTGTTTATTGTTGTGCGCAAGGTGTTGTGCAAAATATATGTAAATTTATACACACCTACATCTTCGTATAATATTTTTTTTTAAACAATTTTCATCTAAAATTTTAACTCATGTTATGTATTTTTTCCATCACTGTATTATCAAAACAACTCTTAGGAACTGTAAAAATTTGAGATTTGTTACAACAAAAATATCTAATCTAAACACTAGCGAATTAATTTATAACCAAGTAATTAACAGCAAATGCTATAAACATATAAAATATATATTTATATAGAGCTGCCATAAATAATTTACATATTTCTAAGCCTGACTTGGTCAAGTTTATTATTAATTTAAATAAAAAAAAACTTAAGAACATCAGTAAACAACTACAGCTAATAAAAAAAAGCAATCCTCCCTTATAAAAAAAATCAAACAATTTACAAAAATGCTAAACTAAAACAACAAAAAAACTAAATGTGTTAAAAACTACCTACACACACAAAGTAAGATAAATGTTTATAAAACAACATATTTTTTCTCCCACAAAACAAAAATTGTTATTCCTGCTTACTATTATTAGTTTAAAAGAAAAAAATATAAAAAAACTACAAGACATTAAAACCAAACGCTTTTTAAATATCGGTAAAATTATTACCATGTGAGAGTTATATGTAAATACTATGATAAACCAACTTATAACTTAGTGTTATCACAAAAAATAAAATAAAAAAACAAGAAAAATAAGCCCTTTGCTATGTACCTCAGTGAATTAAATGAAAAAAGAAGTTATAAAAAATAAAAATTTAATTGATATGTAAAAGTATACAAAAATAACTACAACACAATTTATAATTAATTTAAAAAAGAAACACAAAAACAGAGATACTATTTTTAAGCCCGTAAACTTTTTGTTTATCCACCAACCACCAGCTGTAATTTATGATTTGTATATTTATTTCCAACTTTGAGTATAATAAATCGCCTAAGTAAAATATATAGATTTTATTTAATCCAAAGCATATAATTTAGCACAAAGGATGTTGTAAATGTTATGCCCCTATAACTTGTCGAATAAGGGAGTTTTGGCGGAATAATATAATATAATAAAAAATTATATGACGACATTGGCACAAAAGTGATCTGATCTAGAGCACAACAGCATGTTTCTGACTGTACTAATTCTATAGTCAGACATTGTCATACCTCAATTAAGGAACTACTAAAGATCACTAAAGATCCTATGACATTCCCCCTTATTATGTATGTCGCAGTCACGTCGAATCTTTGTCTATTTTCAAATATGGCATTGCTGATGTCGTTTGTGAAACTGAAATACGACTTGTTCTTGCTTTTATCACATTCTTCTTCATCAGATAATGAAAAATTCTTAACACTAAACATTTTTGTTAATTATTACCAATTTTATTCAGATAAAACAAAAACAATCGAATGTTGTCGAAAGTCGACTTCGACATACGTAATAAGCGGGATTATGTTATAATCTCATTATGGATAAGAATGTGACTTATCACTCTGGTTCCAGTGCCGTCATATTTACTCATATTGAAAACATTTCCCTATAAAAAGCGTTTGTTGAAATTTTTACCCTGTTCTATAATGTTGCAAAGGAAAATCTGGAGTTTAGGGGGAAATAATTTTATAAAAACTGTTATATTTCTATTGCCATTTATTCACTGTATGCCAAAAGCCAAAATGTAAGTGATAAACATACACTTTAACAGAGGCGCCAAGAATTTTTGAATAATTTAGACAATTTTTGTATGGGAGTCCCTTTATGGGGTGAAGATAGGGGGTAGGTATGTTCGGGAAAAACGATTGAAAGGAAAAACTAGTGAGGGTCGGTCACTGGAGCTAATTTCATAAAAATAATTACTTACTTACTTAGCTGGTACTTCTATGCAATCCCAGTGGATTATATACCGCACGTAGAAAAATATTATAAGCGCCTCGATCTTCTGCACTTCTTCTCCAGTTAGTCACACCGAGTTCTGTAAGGTTCTCAGTAACCTGGTCTTTCCAACGGAGTTTAGGACGCCCTCTTCTGCGCCGTCCATCGAGTTCATTGTCGAAGACTTTTCGAGCTGGAGCATTTTCGTCCATGCGTACAACATGACCTAGCCAACGCAACCGTTGCACCTTAATGCGTTTGACCACGTCAATGTCAGTGTACAGCTCGTACAGCTCATGATTCATACGACGCCGATACTCTCCGTTAACGATGATGGACCCATATATTTTACGGAGTATTTTTCTCTCGAATACCGCCAGAACCGATTCATCCGCTTGTGTCATAACCCAGGATTCTGAGCCATATATTAAGACAGGTAGAATTAGTATCTGGTATAGCTTGAGTTTTGTTCGTCGAGAGAGGGCTCTGTCATTGAATCGCTTGCTTAGTCCGTAGTAGCATTTATTTGCAAGCAGGATTCTTCTCCGGATTTCTAGGCTGACATTATTTGCTTTGTTGATGGAGGAGCCTAGGTAGACAAAATTATCTACCACCTCGAAATTATAGTTGTGAACGTTCACGCAGTTTCCCAAACGAGTAGATTCTTTGTTCGTTGAAACTAATAACTTCGTTTTGTCCTCGTTCACCGTTAGGCCCATTTTCGCTGATTCCTTCTGAATACTTGAGAAGGCTGCAGTCACATACCGCAGTTTTCGACCGATGATGTCTACGTCATCAGCGTACGCGAGTAGCATGTGGCTTTTGTTGAATATAGTGCAACTCGTGTTTACTGCAGCTTTTCTCATTATCATCTCCATCACAATGTTGAAGAGATCGCACGATAGACCGTCGCCTTGTTTTAGGCCTCGTCTGGTATAGAATGGCTCCGTAAGGTCCTTGCCAATCTTAACTGAAGACTTCGTGTCAGTCAGCGTCATTCCGCAAAGACGTATCAGCTTTGCTGGAATACCAAACTCAGCCATGGCTTCAAGTAATTTTTGCCGTATCGGGCTGTCGAAGGCAGCTTTATAGTCGACGAAAAGATGGTACTTGTCGATCTGTTTCTCTTGGGTCTTTTCCAGGATTTGCCGAAGTGTGAAAATCTGGTCAGTTGTTGATTTTCCAGGTCTAAAGCCACACTGATAAAAATAATTATAAAAATAAAAAAAATGTATGGGGACCACCATTAGGGTTGAAGATAGACGGTAGATATGTTCTGAGAAACTGTTGGGGTTGCAAAAATATTGGGGATCGGTCATACATTTGACACCTTTTGAGGGATCCTTTGGGACAGTTAAAGCGGTGGGAGCAAATTTTATAAAAATTTGATTTTTGCATAGAAGACCCCTTAGGGGGTGAAGTTAAAGGTAGGTATGTTTGGGAAAAATGTTAAGAGGGAAATAATACTTCATTTTACCCAACTAGGAACCACCATGAAAGTGACTGGAGCTGATTTCATAAAAAAAATTGTATGGAGACCACCTTAGGGGTTGAAGATACACGGTAGATATTTTCTGATAAGCTGTTGGAGTTGCAAAAATATTGGGGTTCGATCATACATTTGATATCTTTAGCGGCATCTTTAGGGCAGTTAGAGCGGTGGGAGCAAAATTTAAAAACATTTGATTTTTGTATGGGAGACCCCTTAGGGGGTGAAGTTGGAGGTAGGTATGTTTGGAAAAAATGATAGATGGAAAATCTAGTGGGAGTCGGTCATACATTTTATTCCTCTAGGATTAACAATGAAAGCGACAGGAGCTGATTTCATAAAAAAATTGTAGGGAGACCACATTAAGGGTTGAAGATAGAGGGTAAATATGTTCTAGGAAACCGTATTGGGGGTCGGTTATACATTTGACCCCTCTAGGTACACCTTTAGGGCAGTTAAAGCGGTGAATTATGGGAGAAAATTTCATAATAATTTTATTTTTGTATGGTAGCCCCCCTTAGGGAATGAAGGTAGGGGGTAGGTATGTTTGGGAAAAATGTTAGGAAGGAAATATGACTGAGGGTCGGTCATACATTTTACCCCTCTAGGGGCAACTCCGTGGCAGTTGCGGGGCTTGTTGTGGATTTTTTGCCCTTCCCCACCACCTTTGACCACGATGCGCAGGCATTTGCCCCCACTCCACCTCCCCCATTTTTTGACTCATGAATTTCTTTCCAAACTACACAAAATTAGGAAGTGAGCTGTATTAAAATCGTTTTACTAAGTATCTCCATTAGGGTGACTGCCAATTATGTGGGGAAAAAAATCCACAATTTTGTCGGTCTGACCCCCCAAAAATTATAAGTCTTTGCAGATTTTAAGATAGCCAAAATTTGTGCACGATTGGAGTTTGTTAACCCGTGCGCATTGGACTTAAAGTTTTTAAGCGCCTATAGTCATGCGTGTTGGGGAGGCATAACTCAAGAACGACTGCTCCAGTTTTGCTGAATTAAAAATCCTAAAATTTGGAATTAAAATTCCTTTAATCTGTTCACATATCATTTCTCTGAATAATCAACAGTTTCGCAGTTATAACAAAAATCTATGAAAAAAAAAGTTTGCCTAAAAAATTAAAAATTGTAAAAATTTAAGTGAATAAAAAAATTAAAAATTGAAAAAATTGAATTTGAAATTTTTAGGCAAATTTCCAACACCGATTTATGGGGTCACTCAAATCTCCATACTATACCAACGCACCCCTATTGCCCACTTCCATGTGGGCGTTAATAATCTCCATGAAAGATGTTGTATCCATGTATTTTTGATGAGTTTTTTTCCTCTCGATTAATTCCAGAACCGACTCGTCTGTTTGTGTCATTACTCAGGAGTCTGCCCCATACATCAATACAGGTAGAATCAGTGTCAAGACACAACAGCAGTAATAGTTGAATTTTTGTTCGTTCAGAGAGGATTTTGTCTTCTCTATTTGTCCGATCTCCTCCTCCCAAATTTTCAACATCCCAGCGGTAAAAATACACATTATTTAATTGCTGATGTCAGCTATATTTAGTAGCAATCAGTGTTGATTCTCTTGTTTATATTTCCTCTTAAATTTAGCATAGGTGTGTTATAGGCCGTTTAATCGGTGCGCTCTCGCTTACAAAGTAAGGGACGATGTCAGTTAGTGACATTTCAGTTGAAGTTATGTAGTTTTAAGTGATCTAGATAACACGCCTGATTACGAAGTAAGTGACGTTGACGGTAGGCGCTATTTCAATCCGAGTTATAATGAGTGGACAATATTTTTATATTTCCTCTTAAATTTAGCATAGGTGTGTTATAGGCCGTTTAATCGGTGCGCTCTCGCTTACAAAGTAAGGGACGATGTCAGTTAGTGACATTTCAGTTGAAGTTATGTAGTTTTAAGTGATCTAGATAACACGCCTGATTACGAAGTAAGTGACGTTGACGGTAGGCGCTATTTCAATCCGAGTTATAATGAGTGGACAATATTTTTACATTACACACGCGTGACACTTAGAACACTCGCTTACAATGTCATACTGATGTCATGAATTACGAAATTGGGTACTTCGTTTAATTACCGCTTAGATGTTCACTCACATCAATTGTTATTGGAGCGAAGGCGCAACTTTTCTCAACTTCAATAAATGCATACAAACCATTAATATTTACAACATCCCAAATTGTGTTTGGGTAAATAAAAACTATTTCAAAATTTAATTCATTAACTTAATTAAGGAAACCCCAAATTAAAAACGTAACGAAATTATCATTAAAAAGAACAACAATGCATGTCATATCAATTTATCATATTCAGTATTCACATTATTTAATAATATCCAAATAACGCCAGATAAAGGCAACCTACTTTACAACTATACATTTTTTGTCCACCATTTTAATAATAGGGTAGTAAAGCAACTGTTACACACTTTTTCAAAAAGAATGTGAATTTGAACAACTTTTAAGTCAAACACAGAGGATATGGCTTAATCTTGTCTAATGTGATTTTCAGTGTTAACCATATTTATTTTTATTTATTATTTATTTTTTCATTAAAATTTAAAGAAAACTCTTATGCTCGCTGCCTTTTAAGTGTATTTTTTACTATATTTTCTAATTTATTCTTTTGTTCTTTATACACAATTTTGTTTTGTTTTATTTCTTCTCTCCTTCCTATATATATTTAAGTAATAATTCCTTAAAAGTTTCTAATTGCAAATACAATAATTCATTTAATTAGTAATAAAAAAAACAACAACAATTTATATACTATTCTGATTCTGATTTCCTCCGTTATAAACACACTAAACAACCCTTTACTTTAATAGCAAAGATTTCTATGTAAAAAAGAAAAACGAAAAACAAATCTTACAACTAAACTGAAAATCTAAAATGTTAATCATTATATCGCTCGAAAAATTTTCAGTTGATATGAAAATGTAAACATCTAGTATTTATAAGCGTGAACCTGATTTAGATGCAGAGATTTAGTTGTATTTGTAAAAAATATAGTATTGCAGAGACGTTTGGATGGAATGACGATATTTATTTATGCCAATGTATTATTATTATTATTATTATGAGACAATTCTATCTTTATGATTTTGAAGTATAACAAAACATACTATCATTATAACTTTTGTTTTTATTTTGTTTTTAAATAACAAAAGCAAATTAAATCTATATATAAAAATTAAAGATAATAAAAAAAAGTATATATATATGTAAAAACTATATATACTTTTCTATATAACGATCGTAAATGTAAAGAAGATGTAAAGATGATCTGCAATCAATAAATAAGAAAATTATAACATTGAAACCTCGTTTTATTTCGTTGGTGCAACAAAACAAAATCGTATACAGGGTTACTACAGCGTATGCACAATTTGATAATGAGATTCAGAAAGTTGTAATTTAAATTCAGGAATAGCATTATAAAATCATAATTTCCATTTTCATTATTAAAAATTAATGTTTAAAGATAATTTTTTTTGATTTTTACTAAAAAAAATCGTGTATATTAATATGAAGTTAAAAACAAAATCTACTGAAAATATTTTTTTTTAATTCTGATTATCGATAGACATTTTCTTAATATTAAATAGAAATTCAAAATATAAGCTCATGTTCACCAAATATATAATATAAAACAATAATATAATTCCCCTTATTATGTATGTCGTAGTCACGTCGAATCTTTGTCGTTTTTAAAATATGTTTTTATTAGTAATTATATCAAATAAAAAATAATTTAAATTCGAAATTACATATAAAATTCTCTTATTCAGGACCAAAAAAAAAATTAGATTTATGTGAAAAAAAAAATAATTTAAATTCGTCAATTTCTGAGCTGTTAAAGTAAGTCGTATTATTGTAATTTAATTAAAATCGGCCGCAAGGCTTAAAATTACAATCATGAATTGAAATAAGTAAATAAATAAATAATTCTATAATTCCCTTATTCACTTGATCTTTCCTTAATATTAAATGGAAATTCTGTTTTATACTTGACCATATCTAAATTGAATATTTGAAATATTTAAAGACCAAAACATCGATTTAGCCCAAAAACGTCGATTGTATGGAATTATAAAAAAATATTTAAAATTAAAAAAAAAATTTTGCTCTATAAGTGACTTTTTCTTTATATTAAACTAGATTTCGCGGCTCGCTACTTACTAAAGATCAGAATGTGTCTTTACTTCCAAATATTTTGTACTGTACAAATGCTGCTAAATTTAACATTTGCTTAAGCAACAGTGTTAAGTTGTGTTGTCCCTCAACACAGTAGCAAACCACAAGCGCAACAAAATCACATATGTATATTAGAGTGGCCATAGTGGAAATTTTATTGAAAGTTAAATTTTTCGCACTGAAAAATATGAGGTTGGGGATAAAAATAATTATGCATATTTTTTTTTTTTTTTTTTTTGTTTCCGAGTACCTCCGGGTTGAGCCCAAACTTTTATTACATTACCCATTTAGGCTGAAGTGCAGAATATGGGGCGGGAGCCCGATTAAAAACCAAAAATATGCCATTGTCTTCATCTTGGCCCCCAAACATCGGAATGGTAGGTCAAAGTTGGCGCTCAGGCCCATGGGGCCCGGGGGGTCAAAAAAGGGGCCCCTTTCGGTTCTATGATGACCCCCTAGGTGCGGGTACTCAAGTGAAAGATATTTTCGAGACGAATCCAACGATGTTATTTTTAGGTTCCTACGGGTCTCTTGGACCGAGTTAGAGCCATTTCCGGGATATACCAAGAAAAAAAATTATTTTTAACTAAATTTAAAAAATTTTAAAAAAATTTTTGCGTCCGGCACTACTAAACCCAACATAGGTGTACCGTCATTTCGCCCAATGTCATTTCGCCCAAAAACAACCATGACATATCGCCCAAAACATGTCATTTCGACCAAAAACCTAACTACAACATGACATATCGCCCAAATGCTATGACAGAAGACCCAACTCAATTTTTTTGGGCGAAATGTCAGACTCATGACGACGGCACGCCCTGCTGCATACGTCGCAGTCAGTCTTGTACTCTCTCTCTCGGTGGGGGGCACGCCCTCACCGCATACGTCGTAGTCAGACTCGCTACACTCTCTCTTTCTCTGGCATTATTAAAACACGAATGCGGTGGGGGGCACGCCCCCCTAAGGCGGGGGCAAGAGTACAAGACTGACTGCGACGTATGCAGCAGCGCGTACCGTCGTCATGAGTCTGACATTTCGCCCAAAAAAATTGAGTTGGGTCTTCTGTCATAGCATTTGGGCGATATGTCATGTTGTAGTTATGTTTTTGGTCGAAATGGCATGTTTTGGGCGATATGTCATGGTTGTTTTTGGGCGAAATGACATTGGGCGAAATGACGGTACACCTATGTTGGGTTTAGTAGTGCCGGACGCAAAAATTTTTTTAAAATTTTTTAAATTTAGTTAAAAATAATTTTTTTTTCTTGGTATATCCCGGAAATGGCTCTAACTCGGTCCAGGAGACCCGTAGAAACCTAAAAATAACATCGTTAAATTCGTCTCGAAAATATCTTTCACTTGAGTACCCGCACCTGGGGGGTCATCATAGAACCGAAAGGGGCCCCTTTTTTGACCCCCGGGCCCCATGGGCCTGAGCGCCAACTTTGACCTACCATTCCGATGTTTGAGGGCCAAGATTAAGACAATGGCATATTTTTGGTTTTTAATCGGGCTCCCGCCCCATATTCTGCACTTCAGCCTAAATGGGTAATGTAATAAAAGTTTGGGCTCAACCCGGAGGTACTCGGAATCAAAAAAAAAAAAATATGCATAATTATTTTTATCCCCAACCTCATATTTTTCAGTGCGAAAACTTTTGGATTTCACATTTTTATTTTTTTCCATATAACGCTATGGCCAGTCTAATGTATATGTTATTGTGCTCTAGTGTATGTAGAAATGTTTTGTTTAGCGATACAATCAATCAACTGATTGACTTAGTTCTATTGCACGTGTTGCCGTTATACTGCAGTTTTGTGTATGTGTAGGAAAAATGTTAAGAGGAAAAAATTAGTGAGGCACTATGGGAGCGGCAGGATTTGATTTCATAAAAAAATTATAAGAAAAATAAAAGAAATTGTATGGGGACCATCTTAAGGGTTAAAGACTGAGAGTAGATATATCCTGATAAACTGTTGGGGTAGTAATAATATTGGGGTCGGTCATACATTCGACTCCTCTAGCAGCAGCTAGAGCAGTGGGAGCAAATTTTATAATAAATAGTTTTGTTGTGTGGGAGCCCTCTTAGGGAGTGAAGGTAGGGGGTAGGTATGTTTAAACAAAATGTTAAGAGGGAAAAATTAGTGAGGCTCGGTCATACATTTCACCCCTCTAGGAGGAACCATAGGAGCAGCAGGATTTGATTTCATAAAAAAATTCTTAAGGTTAAAGACTGAGGGTAGATATGTCCTGAGAAACTGTTGGGGTTGCAAAAATATATGGGTTCGGCAATACATTTGGCTTCCTTTGGGACATAGACGAGTACTGCCGCTGGAACGGCAATATAAGTGTATTGACTCAGTATGAGAATGTATAAGTTACACGGTCAATGCAGTATGAAAATCAAAACAGTTTTGATTTTCAAAATGAACACCTATCAATCAGATGAACTTTGTTTATTTATTTGACTTATATGTCAGATTTTTTTAATATGAAAGTGTAAACAAAGATATTTAATAATTATTTTTGGTGGAAAATGAAAAAAAAATGGAAAAGCTAACGAAAAAGAGATTGTACCAGTCTTTTCCTGTGTTATGAAACTTGATTTAAAAAATAAAATAAAGTGATAGGAAATTTAAAACTGAAAAATACTCAAATGTTTTACCATTTCAAAATTGAAAGTAATATCGTCGCCTTAGTATTAAAATAGCCTATTAATTTTTTGATGTTTTGAGAAAATCGAGTTTAAAGTTTTCGTCAAATCGGATGTCTATGAAATTTTCGAAGAAGAAATTATACACTATTTTTTTCAAATGACCTTTTGACGCTCTTTGTGGAAGTAGATATTGACGAAATTTTGACCAGGCATAGAATCAATGGTGGAGATTCTAAATATGAAATACAAAAATAATAGCCCTTGATGATTGATACGTGTATATCGAATAGTTCAATCACACACATATACAAGGGGTTCATCGGCATGAACTGCAGCAGTACTCGTCTATAGGGCGCTTTAGAGTAGTGGAAGAAAATTTTATAAAAATAGGGGGGGGGGGGTTTGTTGGATAGGGAAGTGGATATGTTCTGAGTATTCCATTCATCTAGGGGCAGTTAGAGCAGTGTAGCAAATTCTAAAAATTAGTTTTTTTTTGTGTGGGAGCCCCCTTAGAGGTGAAGCAAGGTGGTGGGTATGTTTGGAAAAGTGTTAGGAAAGAAAAATAACTGGCAGTAGGTCATTCATTTTACTCCTCTAGGGGTGATTCCAGAAGGAGCTTGTGGATTTTTCCCTTTACTCACCAATTGAAGCCGAGCCATTTGCCACCAACCCACCTCCCACATTTTTAGGCTCATGAATTCGTTCATTCAACCCCATATAATAAGGGGTGAGATTATCCAAATCTTGTTACTAAGAATCTCTAATAAGGATCTTCATATTGATATTGATATTGATATTTATATTGATATTGATATTGATATTGATATTGATATTGATATTGATATTGATATTGATATTGATATTGATATTGATATTGATATTGATATTGATATTGATATTGATATTGATATTGATATTGATATTGATATTGATATTGATATTGATATTGATATTGATATTGATATTGATATTGATATTGATATTGATATTGATATTGATATTGATATTGATATTGATATTGATATTGATATTGATATTGATATTGATATTGATATTGATATTGATATTGATATTGATATTGATATTGATATTGATATTGATATTGATATTGATATTGATATTGATATTGATATTGATATTGATATTGATATTGATATTGATATTGATATTGATATTGATATTGATATTGATATTGATATTGATATTGATATTGATATTGATATTGATATTGATATTGATATTGATATTGATATTGATATTGATATTGATATTGATATTGATATTGATATTGATATTGATATTGATATTGATATTGATATTGATATTGATATTGATATTGATATTGATATTGATATTGATATTGATATTGATATTGATATTGATATTGATATTGATATTGATATTGATATTGGTATTGGTATTGGTATTACAAGTAATAATAATAAAAATTACTTTTGGTACAGCAAATTTCCTTTCTCAAAAAATACTCTTTCGGTACAGCAAAAGTACTTTTTCAATACAATGAAAGTAATTTTTGGTTAAATAAAATTACTTTTAAGTAATAAAAACCTTCTTTTTGTCCACCAAATGTGCTGTTTGGAAAAGTAAAAGTACTTTTTTGGTACAGAGAATGTACTTTTTGGTACAGTGAATTAACTTTTTGGTGCACAAAAGTACTTGGTGTTGCAATGAAAGTACTTTTTGGTACAGGGAATGTTAATGTTGGTACAATATAAGTAAATTTTGGCACAATAAACATGATTTAATTTTTGTACAATTAATGTACTTTTTAGTACATTAAAAGTACATTTTGGTACGATAATAGTACTTTTTGACACAACAAAAATTGTTTTAATTTTATTAAAAAAAGTACTTTTTGGCACAATAAAAGAATAAAAAATACAAATATTTTTTTTTTATTTCAATAAAAGTACCTTTCAGTACAATGAATGCACTATTTTGTACAATAAAAATGTCTTTTTCGGTACTGTAAGATATTTTTGGTACAATAACGATAATTTTATTTTATTTGATTTTATTTTAATAAAATTACTTTTTGGTGCAATAAAAGTACTTTTGGAACAATAGAAATGTTTGGTACAATAAACGTTTCTTTTGGTGCAGCAAAGGTAGTGATTAGTAGAACATAAGTACTTATTGGTACAATTAGAGTACTTTTGGTAGAGCGAATGTTTTTTTTTTTGGACAACAAGAGTACTTTGTGTTGCAAAAAAAGTGCTATTTGGTACAATAAAAATTTTATTTTTGTACGATAAAAGTACTTTTTAGTAAAATAAAAGTAGTTTTTGGTACATTAAAATTATTTTTTGGTACAATATATCGTAGGTATACTGCGTAATCTGACCGACTCCACTTTTTGTGTGTTCGGAGTTATTGATGATTTAAAATTTATGGCCGCTTCTGTTTTTATACAATAACTACTTCAAATAGAAATTACAGGGCATAGAATTTGACTTTTGGGACACTTTTGCAAAAAAAGTTTTCAAGTAAATTTTTTTGAGTTATTGATGATTTAAAGTTTATAACCGCTTGTGATACAATAACTACAAAACTTTTTTAAATAGACATAGGATTTCTTTACAGGGCATAGACTATGAATTTTGGGACATTTTTGTATCATTAAGTCCATTTTACATAAAAGTGGAGTTGGTCAGTTTTCGCAGTATACCGACGCTATGTACTTTTAAAGAACAATAAATGTCCTTTTTGGTACAACAAAGTTACAAAGTACTTTGTGTTGCGAAAAATTTACGTTTTTGTAGAAGAAATGTGATTTTTGGTATATTGAATTAATTGTACAATAGTACAGCAAAAGTTGTGGTGGAACAAAAGTACTTTTTGGTCCAGTAAAAATACTTTTTAATATAATAAAATTACTTTTTCGTTTGGCTCATCGGAAAAATTACTCAATATTCAGATTTTGTTGCAAAACATCTGAAAAATAATAAATTTCAATTTTAGGTAATAGCTTCTTCTCCCTTGCCATATAATGAAGATGTAAATAAGACCGTCAGCTCAGCCGACACGAAGGTTAGTACATGCGTCTGAGGGGATTATGTTTCGTTTCCTCTCTTAGTCATGTACATTTATCTTGTTGGCGGCCTTATTTATTTTATTACAAATGCCAATTCGTAAACCACTTTTCGATTCCAAACTAATGTTAGAAATTTTCTGAAATATTACCCCAAAAACAAATAAAGTGAGGGCTCTGAAAATGTGTGCCTCTTATAAAACAATTACGATTTTACTACCATCTAACTAAGTAATAGTGGCCAAAGTTAGTAGCCACAGTTCTATTAACAAAATGATGAGCTGACAAATAGTCTGCAAACAAACTTTCAACATCTCCAGAGAAAAAAATAGTTAAATAAACATCCCAAATAAAAAAAAAAAAAGCCAACCAATGAAAAAACAAAGCATAAATATGAATGAAAATGTTTTGAAAACAATTTTTTATTTCCCCCACCCCGAAAAAGTAAAATTTTTAATTTAATTGACTAGTCGCTTGGATGTATAGAGAGAGAGTTACATTACGTTACGCTACTCATTGCAATCGTATCACAATCGTTTAACAATTGGAATCAAGCCATATAGCAACAAACAATTTTTTTTTAACAATTAACACAATTGATTTCCATCGCACCCTTGATTTGTTTTGTTTGTGAAATTTCTTTATGCAAATTTGGCAAAGTTATGGAAATATTTCGTATGAAAAATTATGAGATCGGAAACAATATGCAATAATTAGAATACAAAATACTGTACAGAGAAACATTCAAGAAAAGTGTTCATATAGATTTCAATAGAAACGTATATTTTTAGATGCTAATTACTTAGGGTATTAATTATTTATATCTATCATTTTTAAAATGATACTACTTGTTGTGGGTAAAGCACGTAAAATCATAAACGGTGATTTACATACCCAATGAAATTTCCCAACCTTATTTTTTTTTGGTTTTTTTTTACGAACAAATCTCTTTAATGAAGTTTTGATTGATTGTTCATCGTCGTGTTGTTGTTGTGTGGTGTTTATCATTTCTTTTACGCCCCAATATAAACCAATAACGATATGGTTAATGATCTTACCGTCTGTCCATGCCGATTGCCTTTGTTTATTGGGTCGCATGTGTCTCGTCGAAAGAGCAAGCATGCCTCGCAATGGTCTTGCCACGTCAAATTCACAAAAAATAGAGAGACACTCGAATAAGAGTATAGATTTGATTGTTTTGTGATATTGTTTTATTTGTAGATTTTTTTCTTTTCTTAAAATTGTAATAAAAATAATCAACAACTTGTTTTTTTTTTCGTTTAAGTTTTTTAAAACTATATCGCACACACGCTGGAAGCGAGTGCGATACTTAAAAATTATACTATTTTGTAGACAAACGAAAATATGCGTTTGTAATAAAACAAAAAAAAAATAAAATAACTACAGTATAATAATAATAATAATAATTATATTATAATAGTAATGAAACAAAACTACAATTCTCTCTACGATATGATATCGTTTAAAAAAATAATATTGCAAGAGCAGAATCGTGATACTGGAGAACGGACTTTAAAAGTTCGTACATGATAAACATTTTGCGATTTTTTTTGTAATTTTTTTTTTTTTTGGTTATGAATTTAAAACAAAACAATAAACAAATAAGGATCTATACATCTACTAAAATATTATCGAAATACACATCATTTGTCAAAGTAATTTGGCCGCCGTTCCTTATAAAAAATAACAATAAAAATATATTTTTGTATATCGTATAAAGTAGTCATTGCTTTCGTTTTTTGTTGTTTGTTTTTAAAGTACATAAGTAACATAGATAGAGTAGATAAGTCCTAAGGTTGGGTGTGTGTGTGTGTGTATAGATATTAAGTCTAAAAATCGGGGGGAGGGATGATCTCCAAACAGTGTTGCCAGCTGTCAGCCGTATTATAATGTTAGCTGAGCAAATTTATTCAGGCATTTGTTCACTCTTCTTAGGTTTTGAGCCCTGTTAAGAAATATTTCTATAAGAAAATTTATATCTTCTAGACCATTGAAAGAAATTTGTATGTGATAAGTATGGGAGAAGACTTTTTAAAATAACTTTAATATGAGTGTTTAAAATACTGAAAAATTTTCACTTTACTATAAAGAAAATATAATGGATTTGAAAAAAAAACGTTATAGAGTTGTAAAAAATAAGTTGGTATTATTTGTTTTGATTTAATCAAATCGGCCACAAAGCTTTAATTGCAATGTTGATTATAAATAAATAAAAAATAAATATATATGAGTTTTGTAAAACACTTATTACTATGGGCAAAGAGTGAGTAAAGAAATCAAAATACATAGCTGATAAATAAGTGAGAATAAGTAACAAATCAGTGGATAAAAATTTAAATAAGTTTACAATAAAAATTTTGAAAAAGTTCTCACTAATCCATCTAATCATACGGTAAGTAAAGGACAACATTTTTAAGATTTCTGGTTAAAAAGTATATATAATTTAGGTGCACGGTGCAAATCAATGTCTTCAATCACTCTCGGTACAACAAAAGAGAGTACTTAAATTAAAAATGTTTCTCTAAGAAATTTCTCTTAGAGAAAAACGTATTACTTTTAAGTTTTAAAAAGGAATTCTAAACTCTCATTTGATTGTACATAATTTTTTATGTTTTGAAAGATATTTCCTTTATTTATAAATAATAGTTGTAGATTTCAAAAAATCTAACATCAACAATATTATAAATTGAGCTTTAAATATATCTTGACTTAGCATTTAAGTTTGAGCAGAACCATTCCTTTGGAACGAATAACATAAAATTAACTTTCTAAAACGTATTTCATTAGAGATAACAGTATCAAGGTCTTCAAAACTAGTTGGCAACAATTGATGACATAATTGGATACAATTTTCCACACATAGAGTAAGGAAAGAAGGTCCTGCTTACATAAGAGTGTATGTCCATAGGAGAATTGCTTTCTTGTTGAAAATAACTTTCCTGTTGTTCTATAAAATTTTGAAGTTTTTTTTTTAAAGATGCTAAAAATTGACTTAAACGTTTTCGAAAGTTATTATATGATTGAAAAAGTTAAGCAACATAAAGAACTCGCATTTGTAAACTTTAATGAAGACTTTATATTGTATTAAAGTCTCATCTTTTTAAAAACTATTGCAATTTCTGATTTCAAAAAAACTCCTCTAAGGATAACACAATTAAAAAAAAACTTTTTTAAAGGAAATGAGCCTTTTAAGTCATTAGTTTTTCTTTTAACTACCTTTGCCCATAAACGATGTGCTCTAAGATTTTCATCCAAATCTTCACAAAATTCAATTAAATTTTCTTATGTACGTGTATACACTCATTCCTATGTTTTCTTTCGTTTTTTTTTTGGTATTTTTCACATAACAAAATTGCTAATCGTTTTATGACCTCAGCAGCCAGACAACCTAGCAACACAGTCTTCAACTTACTGTTAAAACATAACACAAAAGTTTGGATAGCAATTTATAGGTATTGGTATTACAGAGCACCATTAAAGTGGAGATTTAGTACTGCACTTTACATAAATACATACAGTGCAGCCGCCGTTTATTCTTTGTGTCACGGCATATCGATGTCTAAAGTATCTGGCGATAAGAGCATGGATTCAGCTGGTCCCGAGGATACCAGCGATAGGGGATCACCCATTATGGCATGCGAGAGATCTACCGAATGATGACCCACTATGTCATCGGTCACATCGTGATCATGAACATCATTGTGGTTGTGGTGATGATGGTGGTGGTGTTGGTGTGGATCCAATGTATCCAATTGACTTTGGGCATCCAGAGCATGCTGGTGCGAGGAGGAGAGCAAAGGATCTCGTCCATGCTGCAACGATGAAGGCGATGTGGGATAGCTGTCGTGATGATGGTGATGATGATGATAGTGATCATTGCCAAGATTGTTGTTACAAGCTGATAATAGGGCAAAGTTAGGACTGCTTGCCGTGCTGCCATTACTGGGACTTGGTGGACACTGTAATAGACTGGTGTTCGCCTGATGATGGCCCAGCAGATGATGATGATCGTGGTGATGGTGCTGATGCAGCGGCGTTTGCAAGAGCTGGTTATTGTGATGGCAGTTGCTGTTACAACCACTTGAGCTATCCGGATTGCAACACGAGCCATTTGAGCCCATTATATCACCGCAACAGTTGGCCGTCTTTAAGGTCAGCGAATTGCTTTGTGCCGAGGGTGAAGGCACTGAGGAACTGCACAAGTACAAATCATCCATGGACAGCTGGTGGCTGCCATTGTGGTGGTGAGAATGCTCATGGCTACAATCATTGCCCACCGATGAGGCAAAGCTATGGAGACTGCATTGCATTTGTACTGTATTGGGAGAATGAGGCGCCGACATTAATTGTTGCTGATTATTGATGGAACACAACATAGGATCATCGCCCTGAACCACTTGCACGGCCAAAGGTTTGCTTTCGTCCATCATTTCTTCCGTGGTATTAATACTGAGGTTGCTCTTGTTGCTGCTTGCAATGGCAGGCAGACTTTCCGCCAGATCGTTTATCAATGGCGTCGAATGATGATTTAACGATGACGAAGGACTAGGACACTTTAAGTAGGACGAACGAGGTGTGGGTGCAGAGTGTGGTGTCACATTGAAATCGCCCCCTATGGGTGTGGGGGCACCATTTGACTTGACTTGTAGCTCCAGTTCCTTTACCCGGTTCTTGAGTAGGCGATTTTGTACTTCAGTTTGACGATGGCGATACTCGTTCTGCTTTAAACGTGATATTTCATGCTTCAGACACTTGATATAGTCCACAGAGCTTTTCAAGATGGTACCCTTATTAGGTCGTATATCTCGCACTACTTCGTAGTAAGGATCATTGGTCTTGGGCAGCAAAGTGCCCAGTTCCTTGATGCGATCATTGATATTGAAACGTCGACGTCGCTCAATCATGTTGTGATTGTCTTTCTTCTGACGATCCTTGGCCATGGCATTAACCTCAGCGTCGGTAATCGATTGGGGCTCTTGCTTGATGTTTAGATCATAGGGATCATCTATATGTATAGAATTACTTAAACTATGGGAATCAATGTGCAAAATATCATCAAAGTCTAAGTCGGCATCACTTTCAAACGAAGGTAACTCCGAATTGCTGGTGGCCACCGAACTCAAACTTGGTGACATGGGCGTCGATTGTATAGGACTGGCCATACTGCCCGGGTTTGAGTTGCTGGTAACCAGATTTGTGTTGCGCATAAGGGTAACTAAGTTGCCGGGATTGGAGCGACTTACACTGTTGTTGCTGCAGTTGTTGTTGCTGCTGCTGTTGTTGTTGTTGTTCTTGGACATTCCTTGTGACTGGGCTTGCGGCTGCTGCTGTTGTTCTCCTTCCGTACTAAACTGAGAGTTGTAGTAGGGTGCTGAATTATTAGTATTGGTGCTACCCACACTGTAAGGCGACAGCGTAATGTTGTCGTCCATCATGGAGACATTACTGCCATTGGACGCAGTAGCTAAGGGTGTTGTGCGCAATTGCCGCGGCGAATTGTTGGAATCGTTTGCGTTTGCATTTGAGGCGGCCATCCCTCCCGTATAGCTGCTGGAACGATCTGAGGTTATTGGTTGACGATTTGAATTAGCCACGGCCACTTTTAGGTTGCCGGCCGACGCAGAAGCACCTGAATTTTTGTTGTTGAACAATTGGCCCGCCCATTCCACGGACTGTTTAACCGATTCACTGAGGTACTGCCTCACTTGATTCTTTTGCTTTTGTATCACATGGTAACGTGTGGGATTTTCCAATACTGTGCGCACTTGTAGCACCTGTTGCGGCACATCCACCTCTATGCTTTGCAAAGGGACCTTTAGGGTCATAGGGCTACTGCCTCCAGAGTGGGTGGCCGAATTATAGCTGTTGTTATTGTTATTGCCATTTGAATTATCGTAACGTCGTGAGCCATTGCTCGTTGCCGTCATTAAAGGAGTCGAGCTGCTGTGTGATTGTTGCTGAAGCTGTTGTTGGTGTTGTTGTTGTTGCTGCTGCTGCTGTTGTAAAGTAAACAATTGCTGTTGTTGTTGTTGTTGTTGCTGCTGCTGCTGATGCTGCTGCTGATGTTGATGATGATGCTGCTGCTGTTGGCGCTGTGATAAATTTTGCTGCTGCTGTTGTTGTTGCAAAGCTTCTGCTTCGCGTTTCTCAGCTTCTAATCTCTCTCGCTCTTGTTGCTGTTCCCTTTGCAACTGCAATTTCAATTGTGTCCTTGAGGTGGGTGTCACCGTCTTAAACGTGGGTATACTATCCGGCCTTATCGACTGGGTGGCCGACTTCAACTCATAGAACTCCACATCGTCCGAATGTGGACCGGACACTTTAACCGTAGGCAAAACATCATCCAGCTTATCCTCATCCATTAAGGACTGATAGTCGATTTCAAAATCGAAATCCAAATCTATGCCCGATTCAGCCATTTTTACTCACTTGTTGTTGTTAATACTTATTACAGGTAGGTCGTAGTCGTCACCGACGACGACGTTGCCTGGGATGGGGTGGTTGGGTGTAGGTGGGGTGTGGTGGTGGTTGGGTTTGTGGTGGTTTTTTTTCTGTGTGGCGAAAGATCTTGATCTTCTTGGAATTGTATCTCGCTCTCTCTCTCTCAGGGTTTATTGGACAGTTATGACTTTGGAGCAAACATGTTATTTTATTCTTATTGGCGGCGACGCATGCAGCGACTGCAATAAGACGGTTCTTTTTCTGTCTGTCGACTTTGTTGCTCTCCAATAGAATTAAAAAAAAAAACAAAAAAGTTATCACAAATTGTTCACTTGACTTTCGAGTGTAGCTCTCCGTTCGTCAATTCACAGCGGGGAAAATACGTTTTATTTGCTTTCTTCTTCATTCCATCACTAATGTAAATTCACTTCGTCGTCGCTGCCCAGAGTTCAAATTCAACAAAATGACGACTAAAATAAGATAAAAACACAACACGAATTAACATACAATTCCTTAAAGATTACTAATAAATTAATACTATATGGAAGAAGAAGAAGAAGGCACGAAAAGAAATAAATATCTTGAAACATTCCACTACAAGAGAATGATGAATGAATGAATGAATGAGAACGAAGAAATAATTACGATCATAATATTTGACTTTTATCCAGGCTTACCATATCGCAAAACACTTTCAACCAGGTGGGTGGCAACGCCACTGGTGCGTTATGTAAGTTTACTACTAAAGTTTACACATCAATTAAGTTTTTGTTGTTGTTGTCGTGTATCGAAGGGCGAGATGATCGTTTTGTTTTGCGCGTTATTATTGCTCGATGCACAAACCGTCCTGGAATTCATGTGCAGCGAGTATAGATTGCGCTCAATTTACTTTATACGAAGCGAAAGAGGAGTTAGCAACGCAATTTTACACGCCGTGGTCCGCACACCGTTTTTTCTAACGTTAATTCAACCGAAGAACCAACCGACTGTCTTTCAAGAGTAACAGTGTTGCCACAGCAATGTGGCGATGCCAGATGTGGTTGTGTTGCTGCCGTCCCTGTAAACGATCGTTAAATCGCCAAAACAGAAAAAAATACCAATAAGAAATTCCGCACACACATAATACAAGGATGAACACAGAAAGGAAAGTGAAATAGAAAGATAATTACAGCCAGGCAGGCGGGAGAAAGAAATAAAAGAAAATAGACTGAATATTTCTTTGAAGTGTTGAGAGAGACGGTTATAAATGTGCAATTTTCCTTATCTAATCAGAACGAAATTACACCAAATTCCTGGTTATAATTTGTGGAGTATTAAAATTGAAGATTTTCTTTGATAATATAAGAAAATCCGAAATAACCTTTACATTCAAGAAATAATATTTAATATACCAAAAAAATAGTAGAAGTGAAGCAGAAGTCAACAAAAAACTTAAAAAAATTCTGAATTTTTTAAATAAAATATCAAAATAAATTGGACAATCAAGAGTAAAAAAGTTTACATTTTCTTAAAAGTATGTTTTATTAAAAATATTTTGAAATGTATTTCTTGTTAAAATTTCTGGTTCAATTCTTTTTTTTAAATTCTTATTATTATGTATTTTCCTTGCCTTATTGATTTTTTTTTAGAATTTTTATCATTTTGAAAGAATTTTTTTAGAATCTTTATAATTTTGAAAGAAAACGATTTAAATTCCCAAATTTACCGTCAAGCTAAATTAAATCTATTTTTAAGAAATTTTTTTAAAGAGTTTTAGTATTTTCTCCTTAAGAATTTCCCATTTGGTATGTTTTTAAATAAAGAAATAAAATAGAACACACAAATTAACTTACATATGAATTAAAATTTTTTAAATTTTTTTAAGTATGTTTTATTAAAAATATTCTTCTTTTAAAAATGTTTTGAATAGCATTTCTTGTAAAAATTTATGGTTTAATTCTTTTTTTTAAATTCTTATTTTTTTTGCTTCTCCTTTTTTGTTTTGAAAATTTTTTATCATTTTGAATTAAAGAAGATTTAAATTTACAAATTTACCGTCAAGTTAAATTAAACACAAATTTAAGAAATTTTATTAAATAGTTTTAGTATTTTTTCCTTAAGAACTTCCCATTTGAAAATATTTGTAAACGTTATTTTTTTTGACAACAAAAAAAAATTTTTTTTCAATTAAAAAATTACAATTAATAAAATAATTTTTAAAAATATTATGTTTTGAAAGAATCCGAATTCAACATATAATTTCTAAATTTTTTAAATAAACAATAATTTTTAAACGGTCGCTTAAAAAATTATGCATAAAAAGTTGATATAAGTAGATGTATGAAAAGTAAACAATGTTTAAAAATTTTTAAACTATTTTTCTTTTTTTAAAGGTTAATTTTACATTTTTAAAAAATTTAAATATGAATTAAATTTATTTTCATAAAAAAATTAATTTTGGTGGATATAAAATAACTTTTGCGAAAGTGAGTTTTTGTCAAAATATTTCTCTTTTAAAATGTAAAAAAAACATTTGAAAGAATTTATCAATTTTGCAGATTTTAGAAAAACAACATTCTTTCATTGTATTTCAAAGTAACTATATCATTTGGATATATACATATGGGTATTTCCACAAAAAGGTCCACCGCGATCGAATTTTTTTTCTGGCTTGTATAAGTAATGGCGAATACTTAAATTTTATTTTTACATCTGTGATTAAAAATTGCATTAATGATGTGGTCACCTCAATGAATTTTAATTAACATATATACTGATGATACAAGCGCACTTTTATCATAAAATATTTGTTACAACAATAAATAACTTCAATAATAGTAAAAAATTATCAGTTAGCTGAAAAATTTTGATTTTATTTTATTGACTAACTAATGTAACTTTCGTGATCAAAAATTGTTTGTATTTAAACTTTATAACATTCTCTAATAATTCTAAAATAGTTTGTACAAAGAAATTAAAAACAGTTTTTGAAGTTCAGCAAATTTTAAAACAAATTTATAATATTCCAAATCATATTAAAAATGGGTTTTATCAAAAAAGTCCGACTCAATTCGCACTAGTTTGTGTTTATGTGAAATGCTTTGTGAGGTTGCTGTTTTAATGTTTTGTGAAATCACCTTATAAAAATTTATAAGCGAAATTGCAGTATGAGTGATGAAAATATAAAATGAAACGGCTGAAACATTGTAATGGTAGGTCAAAGTGTATACTATTTGGTATACAAAATACCCATTATACCCATTTGGTATACAAAAACGCTCAATGGCATAACTCGGTCCCGTAGGAGTATACAATTTATACCACCAGATTTTTTTCAAAATTATCTTTTGTTTGAGTAGCCACACATATATTGTCATCAGAGAAGCCAATGGGCACCTTTTTGTGGCTCTCAAGAGCCTCATAGAACCTGCCTCAAAATTTACCTGCCATAAAAATGTTTGGGGACCAAGACGAAGAGCATGGTATACTTTTTTCAAATAACCGATCCTTCAGATATACTAAAATTCAGCTTTTAAAGTTTCTATTTCTAGATCTTACTCTTTTTCATTATTGAAAGTTTGAAAAAAAAAAATTATTTCCCTATACACCCCATGAATTAATAAGCTTTCTATTTTTATATTCACAACTAACGGCACCTACTTGTTTATCGACGAATGCGAACGTCACTGTTTGAGAAGCTTTTACTAGAGAATCTTTTAGTTTACTTCTCCAATGTGACAATTTATTTATTTTTATAAGCTTCGTTTTATTTTTTTAATTACCCCTCCAAATTTATTACTAAAGTGAAATTCACTGAGATCTGGCATCTCCTCTGCTTCAACCAATATCTTTTTTTCTTCTTCTTTACACACATACAAAATAAATTAGCACAAATTAACACAGATGTATTATTAATTAACACAATTAAATTTACCACGATGCACGATTCTGAAAACTCCCTCAGCCGAACGTCATTTACGACTTCTTCTTCAGCTGTTGTTGCTGAGAGGTCGGACGTGCACATCGGACACGCTTATTCAGTTTAGTCAATACAATGGCGGCGCACACGTTTCAAGATGACGAAAATAACGGAATTATCGGCGTTGCGATCTTTTTGCGATTTTTTTTACACTTATTTGTGTTGTTTGCGTTGTATATTTGAATATGCAATTGCGATTTTTGTTTTGATGATTGCTCATGATTAGTAACCTGGTTACATGCATGCATACATACATATAACGGTATTCGGTATACAAAATACAAATGCGTACATTACACCGTTTTTTTTTTTGTAAATTAACGGTTTTACGCTGATCTACATTGTAATATTGGTCAAATATATGAATACATATGAGCATCGCGTTGTATCTAAGGGTCTGCTTATTGTTGTCTTCGTCTCGTCTCCGTGATTCTTGTGCCCTGCCATAAACGCGGCGTTCGGGTGCAAAAACAAAAATCTACGCATATCTATCTGTCTGTGGTATAAGCAAATTTGTACTTGTAAACTTCAGTTAAATTTAATTGTTTGCGCACAGTGCTGCCAGTTCGGTACAATTTGTGTGTTATGCTATTGAAGCTACTGGTTGACTAATGCGGTCGTTGCGAGTCTGTTGTTTATTGAATTAACAAAAACATTACTTTTTTTAAATCTGATAGAATTTATTATACTGAGATATTTTAGAGAATAAGCGAAAGTGCAGAATAAAGACAAATATTTCATAAAATAAAAAAATCAAGGTCAAAGTTGGGACCTGGGCCAAGGGTACCTGGGTTTTTATAATAGCTCCCCATGTGCGGGTACACAAATTATATATGTTTTTGAGGCACATCCAATGATGCATTTTGAGAGGCCGTATGCGGTCGTTGGGACCCTTGGGAGCCAAAAAAAAGGGGTACGCCTTGGGTTCTACGGTTACTCCCTATGTGTGGGTACCTAAATGAAAGATATTTTTGAGGCGAATCCAATGGGTTCAATTTCAAAACACTACGCAGGATTATGTGTGGAAATTTAAAAAGCGACAAACTGCTAAAAAATTGGGGGAAAATATATTTTACCAAATTTTTTAAAAATTTTTTATGAATTCTGAATTTTTAAAAAAAAATATTATTTTAGTTAAATAGTTAAAACATAAAGAAATATGTAGCGCTGCCAATAATTTTTGTTGTTGAAAAATTCCCGCTTTTTATTATAAGTATTTGAATTTCAGCAAAAATCTATTCAGAATGATAATAATATTGATATTTAATATCTGGAGTCTGAAGGGGATTAGGCAAATTGTTTTACCAAAAAAATATTTATTTTACTTTATATGCGTCCATGGTGATAATAAATTTACTATAGTTTGGAAATCCGACAAAGTGCAATTCTATAAAATTTTTAATTTATGGGTATAAAAGAAAATAATTAAAATAACCGTATAAAAAAATACTTTTTAATATTCGTTGCATGATTTTTTCTTAAAACCTTCTAATGGAATGTCGAATATTTATGTCGAAATGCCTACGCATTTATACATATGGGATCAACTTAGATCCCAAAGGACCTCTATTTCAGGTTCCGTAGGGCCCCATTAGTGCCGACGTCAATTTTGTTTTTGGTTTTCGTTTTTCTGGGATTGAAATTTTTGTAGCCAGAATTAAAAATTTAAAAATTATATAAAAAAAATCAAAATATAATAATTTTAGTATTTTTCAGAAATTACTTTTTGCTTCAAATTGCTTGAAAACTTTCTTATCCAAATGGCCAAAAATATTTTTTTTAATTTAAAAAATCACAATTCAAAAATTTAATAGTTTTGGATAAATTTTGATAAATTGTTGTCTAAGAATTTTTTCCGTTGCTTTACAATTAAAATTGGGAGGGTGTAGGTAATATATTCAGAAAAATTCGTCACACAATTTTCTTGCAGATTTGATGAAACCGGTGTCAGATCCGTGTCTGAATGTGCCTTGGCGAAAAATTAGATTAATTAACCCATTAAGAAACTGTAAAACAAAAATTTAATTTTTAATTTTCTTTAAAATAATAATTTTTTGAATATATATTTATTTATATTTTCCTTTCATTAAATTTAATTGTTAAGATACAATAGTGAACCAATAATTAATTTTTTTTAAAAATAGTTATTTTTTAAAGAAAACTTTTTTCCGAATGATATTTTTTTTTTCAAATATATTTTCTATTCTTTTTATTTAACTGTTAAGCAACAAACAAAAAAAAATTCACAACTTTTTTTTAAATTTTTTTTAAAAGATTTTTTTATCAAATTTTCTTAAATTTTTGTCTAAGAATTTTTTTCCATTGGTTTACAATTAAAATTCACCACAAAATTTTCTTGCAGATGAACGCGCCTTAACGAAAAATAAGGTTAATAAACCCATTGATAAACTTTAAAAAAGATTTTAAAACCCGACATACTTTCAAAACCAAGTGACAAAAAAATTTCAAAAAAATTCTAAATTTTTTTTAATAATAATTTTTTTTGAATATACTTTCCCTTCATTTTCTTTGATTGTTAAGCAACAAAAGTGAAACAATCAAAAATTTTTTATAAAAATATTTATTTTTTAAAAAATTTTTTGTCGAATGATATTTTTTTACGAATATATTTTCCTTTCTATTTCTCCAATTTTTAAGCATCAAACCTTAAAAAATTAAAATTTTTATTTTTATATTTTGAAAGCAAATTTTTATTAAATTGTCTTATTTTTTTTAATTGCTAAATAATTAATTTGTGAGATAACTTCTAACTGTTAGAATATTTAATTTTTTTTAATAAAAAAAAATCTATATCTTTTCAAAATTTTTTTCACGGAAATGATTTTTCTATATAACAGTTTTTCACCAAATCATGGTCCATAACTCAATGTATTTGAGTCCCAAAAAGTAAAATAAAAATAATGCATTTTACGACATTTTTTTTAAAAAAATTTTTTTTGCAACCTAACTTTTTATTTTATCGATGTTTTACATTATCTTCTGCAAAAGATTTTTAAAATTTTGTTTATTAAAAAATAAATTTTTTTTATTAAACAATTCTAATATTTTATTAAAAAATTTTAATTTGCCTTTTTTTTCAAAATTTTATAACACTAAAAATGGAACTTATAAGGTCGCTTGTGATTTATGTAATAAATTTGGAATGAAGTATTTTGCACTACGATAAAGACTAGCACTTCATTGATAAAATTAATGTCACGTCAACTATTTGGTGCCGAAAAATTATGTCGTTTAATACGATTTTTTTTTAATATTGTGTAATTATTACTTTTCAGGGTCTGAAATGGGTTAAGTTATATTTTCACCAACCAAAGCAACCGGCAACATTATGTTTCAAACCGTTACCGTTATTTTTTAAATTTCTCCTCTTTGACACTTTGTTAGCAACCACATCGACGATATTGCCTCCGCACATTTTTTGCTCAGTGTAGAAAAAGTACTGCCAAGTTTGGATTGCTCTTCGTATTGTCAAATCAGCTGTTCGAGTAAACTAGAAGAAACATCAAAACAACTTTTTCTACTGCAGAGGTTTTTGTCATCAACAATTTTTTCTTCGACCTAAAAAGAGATTTGAGATCTCCTACAAACAACGCCCATGGATCTGCAACAACTTGAGGAAGAGGCGCGACAAGCAGCCCTTAAGGATATTAAAAATATGCTACAACGTCCTGGGCAACTAGAGAAGGTAGAGCAATATCGCAATCGCGTAGCTCGAAAGAAGGCTTCTGTAGAGGCACTCCTCAAGGCTGGTATGCAAAATCAATTGGAGGGCGTACGTGTAGGTCTCAAGCAACTAAAGACATGCTTGGAAGATGTCCGTGAAGTCAGTCGCATCATGGCCGAGGTAGAGAAACACATGGAAGGGGTACCCGAAATATATGATGCCCTGGAGGATGTCCGCGAAGAGAACACCAAACATTCGCAATATGCTACGGCGGTGGAGAATCGTAAGCACATTCTTAACGTTAAGGCCAGTGTTCAAAAGACTATGGATTTGATTGATGAAGATAAATTGCTTAATGCCCACCAATGCCTGGCGGACTTGGAGAATGCTCGTGATGATTTGCTGTATGAATTGCACAAACAACCCAAGCAACATGTCTCCGACAAAATTGCTCTCAAACGTCACTTTGAAAAGATTGACACTGTTTCACAGGCACTGGAAAAGAAGTTGCGCTTAATACTAAGTCGTACCATAAATACGGTGCGTAAAGAGCCCAAATATATAGTGACTGCACTGCGTATTATAGAGCGAGAGGAGAAAAACGATCAATTTGCTTTACAACAGCAAAAGGTTACCGGTTTTTTACCACCCGGTCGTCCACGTCAGTGGCGGGCAATGGCTATGGAAGTTCTCAAAGAGGCCGTAGTGACACGCATAGAAGGTTCCAAAGTGGACGAGAGGGAAGATACGAAAATGTGGTTAGTGCGTGATTTGGAGATATTGCGACAAAATATTTTGGTCGATTTGAGAGTGGTCAAGTCGTTATGTGTTCCCTGTTTTCCACCGCACTACAATATCTTCGAAGAGTATGTGCGAATGTATCACGATGGATTGTCGAATTATGTAAGTGTGAAATGAATTATTTTTTAATTTGTCAGATGTCTAATTCCTCTCTTTTACAGATTGAAACCATTGCTCGCGGCGGTCTACAGGGCAACGAATATGTTTCTCTGCTCTCCTGGGTCATCAACACTTATCCCGGCTTTGAGCTCATGCGCCACCCTGATCTTCAAGTTAATATACACCAAGTTGTTGGCCCACTGCTTGAGCCCGATCATTTGAGATCTCTGGAAGACGAATATTTGGGCAATATGCAGCGTAACTTTCAAGAATGGATGGCTACCACGGCGGAAAAGGATCGCAGTGATTGGTTTTCCGAACAAACACCCGATCAAGATGACCAATACTATCATAGTCCAGCTTCTGTTATTATCTTTGATATGATCAATCAATTATTACAGGTCACCGATACTATACACAATGATCTTACCTTTAAGGCTTTGGTTATGAGTATTAGACAATTGGACATCTTTGGCCAGACATATTTGAAACATGTAGTGGATCTTAAGGATCACCATTTCCGTAATCGTGATCAAATTAAATTTTTTACACATCACATTATAGCCATTGTTAATAACAGTCAACAGGTATTGGATTTGGCTCACCAGTTAAAACAGAAATATTGGCCTAATGCTCGCACAGAACATTATGAATGTTTTGAAAAGCTATTGGAAACATTTCAACTCATACGTCATCAGGCAGGGGGTTATTTGTTAGAGGAAGCATTCCTAGACTTGGATGGTCATTTCACTGAATTGTTTACACAAAAATGGTTAACCTCATCCATATCGGTGGACACCATATGTATTACTTTGGAGGATTATTTTCAGGTAAGTGTGAAGACCTGAAGAAATAAAATATGATTTATTTGTAACCATAATTATTTATGTGCAATTATAGGATTACAATCATTTGACACCCTCCAATTTCGAAATGGTCATTAACGAGGCCCAAAAGCAATTGGCTAAACGTTATATACGTGCTATGCTTTCCAAACGCCTCTCCCGCCCCTCCACCGACTGTGAAGCTATCAAGACAAAAATAAATCTCGAAGCTAAACGTTTTGAGCGTTTCTTTGAGAAAATAGCTCCTAATCTATCGCTAAATGATTCACCTTTAAAGTTAATATCTATGCTTTCAGGTTTGCTTGTGTGCGATTTGGAAGTTTTACTTTTAGACTTACACACATTGTTGGGTAACTATCCTTCGCTGACAGAGGATCAAATCGTACGACTATTTTATATACGCAACGATGTCAAGGCCGCGGAGATACGTCAAAAAGTGCAGGATGCCAATCAGTCGAAGAAACCTATGGTTACAATTGCCAAGCAAGATTGTATATTCAAAGAGATTGTGTTTAGTGATAAATTGTGGTAAATGCAATGTTTCGAAAACGAAAAATTAAATTATAAGAATATAATGGAGTACTAGTATTAAAATGAATATTGGAAAAAATGTTCTAGAAAAACTATATAGATATATTTTATTAAAATAAAAAAAATAAATATATTAAAAAAAAAATTATACATGTTGATCTGAACTGTGATGGTAGGACGGCTCTTCTTCAAGCACGGTTTAGGAAAACCACTTGCCTTTAATAATGAGACGACAATATGTGATTGAAAAATATTATTATTTTTATGGTATTTTATAAACTTAATACAATGTATTTGTAGATTCCGTTATCAAAGGACAAAACAAAATATTATTATAAATATTAATAAATAGGCCTAAAGGGACCCTATTCATTATATTTTTGTCGCTATTTGGGCGCTTCAGTTATGTTATTATTTCGCATCCTACATTTATTAGTTTCCATTATTATTCTCTCTCTTTATCTCTTTATTACAACATAAAGCAATGAATATTCCTAATTTGCGTTATTTACAAATGCAAGAGTATAAGTACATATCGCTCGTCTGTCGTACAACATTCGATGTCTGTGTGATATTGGTATGATGTTGCAACTGGTAGATTTGTTGTCAACACGACCAGAATCCTACTACACTCACACATGCGAATAGTTGAGTGGGGTTGGATGTGCGTTGGGTATTTCCTTTGGTCGTAGGCAGGCTGGCTGTCTTCGGTGTCAGTCACAAGTGCATACAAAAATACGAATAGGCAAAAAACCGGGTTTTTACAGCATGAAATTAAACGCCGATGCATAAAATGCAAATTTTTGTTAAACTAAAGCACTTTTTAAAACAATAAAAGAAATTGTCGGCACAATTAAAGTAGTTTTTGGTACAATAAATTGTACGATTGGAACAAAAAATTTAACTTTTGGTACAATAAATATAATTTTTACAAAAGTACTTTTTTGGTACAATAAATGCACTTGTTGGTGCAATAAATAGTACTTTTTAGTAAAAGTATTTTATAGTTCAATAAATTTTACTTTTTGGTATAATTAAAATACTTTTATATACAATAACTGTACTTTTTGGTAGAATAAATTGAACTTTTTGGTACAATAAAATTTCGTTTTTGGTACAATTTAATGTATCTTTTGGTACAATAATAGCACTCTTTAGTACAATAAAAGTACTTTTTTGTAAAATAAATTTTACTTCCTGGTACAATAAATATAATTTTTATAAAAGTACTTTCTTGGAACAATAAATGTACTGTTTGTACAATAAAAGTACTTGTTGGTACAATAATTGTACTTTTTTGTAGAATAAATAGTACTTTTTGGTACAATAAAATTTATTTTTTGGTACAATTTAATGTATCTTTTGGTACAATAAAAGTACTTGTTGTTACAATAAAAGTACTATTTGCAACAATTAAAGTTCTTTTTTGTAAAATAAATTATACTTTTTGGTACAATAAATATTCTTGGAACAATAAATGTACGTGTTGGTACAATAATAGTACTTTTTGTTACAATAGAAATACTTTTTGGTACAAAAAAATACTTTATAGTACAATAAATTTTACTTTTTGGTATAATAAAAATACTTTTTTAGTACAATAAATGTACTTTAAATAGTACTTTTTGGTACAGTAAAATTTCGTTTTTGGTACAGTTTAATGTATCTTTTGGTACAATAAAAGTGCTTGTTGTTACAATAAAAGTACACTTTGGTACAATAAAAGTACTTTTTTGTAAAATAAATTTTACTTTTTGGTACAATAAATATAATTTTTATATAAGTACTTTCTTTGTACAATAAAAGTACTTGTTGGTACAATAAAAGTACTTTTTGTTCCAATAGAAATACTTTTTGGAACAATAAAAGTACTTTTTGGTAAAATAAATTTTAGTTTTTGGTACAATAATAATACTTTTTTAGTACTATAAATGTACTTTTTGGCAGAATAAATTGTACTTTTTGGTTAAAGTACTTTATGGTACAATAAATTTTACTTTTTGATATAATAAAAATACTTTTCTAGTACAATAAATGTACTTTAAAATTTTTCTTTTTAGTACAATAAAATTTCGTTTTTGGTACAATTTATTGTATCTTTTGGTACAATAAAAGTACTTGTTGTTACAATAAAAGTACTCCTTGGTACATTAAAAGTACTTTTGGTAAAATAAATTTTACTTTTTTGGTACAATAAACATACTTTTTATAAAAGTACTTTTTGGTACAATAAATTTTACTTTTAGGAACAGTAAATTGTACTTTTTGGTAAATGTACTTTATGGTACAAAAAATTTTATTTTTTGATACATTAAATGTACTTTTTGGTACAATAAATATACTTTTTATAAAAGTACTTTTTTGTTCAATAAATTTGACGTTTTAATACAGTAAATTGTACTTTTTGGTAAAATTACTTTATGGTACAAAAAAATTTTACTTTTTGATACATTAAATGTACTTTCTGGTACAATAAATATACTTTTTATAAAAGTACTTTATTGTACAATAACTTTTCCTTCTTGATGAAGTAAATTGTACTTTTTGGTAAAAGTACTTTTTGGTGCAAAATATTATACTTTTTGATACAGTAAATTGTAAAGTTTTGGTACAATAAATGTACTTATTGGTACAAAAAATTTTGCTTTTTGATTCAGTACATTTTGGAACAAAAAATTTACTTTTTGGTACAATTAATATACTTTTTATAAAAATTTTATTTGTACATTGGGCTTTTTGGAACAATAATTTTAACTTTTTCGTAAAAGTACTTTTTTGTACAGTAAATATACTGTTTGTACAATAAATTGTACTTTTTGGTACAATGAAAGTATTTTTATGGTGCAAATTTATTGTACTTTTTGGCTCCTATAGGGATAAAATGTATGACCGAGTCATTTTTCCTCCTAACATTTTCCCCAAACTTACCTACCCCCCCCATTTTCACCCCCTAAGGGGTCTTCCATACAAAAATCAAAAAGTTTGGGACCACCTTAATAATTCAAGATAGAAGATAGATATGTTCTAAGAAACTGTTGGGTTTGCAAAAATATTGGTGGTCGGTCATACTTTTGACACCTCTAAGGGCATATTTGGGGCAGTGTGAAGATTTGATTTTTGTGTGAAGATGGGGGTAGATATGTTTAGCGAAAATGTTAGGAGGAAAAAAAATACTGGGGGTCGGTCATACAAGTATTTTACCCCTCTAGGAGGCACTATAGGAGTGGCAGGTGTTGATTTTTTAAAAATAAAATATACAAAATTAAAAAAATTGTATGGGGACCAATGGGGAAGAAAAAATGACTGGGGGTCGGTCATACATTTAATCCCTCTAGGAGTCACAATTTTAAAATAAAATATAAAAAAATAAAAAAAATTGTGTGAGGACCACCTACATTTGACTCCTCTAGGGTACGTTTAGGGCGGTTATAGCGGTGGGAGCAAAATTAATATTTTTTTCTTGTATGGGAGCTCGCTTATGGGGTTAAGATGGTGGGGTAGGTATATTTGGGGAAAATTTTAGGAGTAAAAAAAGACTGGAGGTCGGTCATACATTTTACCACTCTAAGGGCGACTCTGGGGCAGTTGCAGGGCTTGATGATGATTTTAACCCCTTCCCCACTAACTTTGATCACGATGCGGGAACAGAAGTTATTGACTGATAAAATTTGTTAAAATTTGATCTGAATAAATTGTTGGAATTCGAACCACCCTATTGTTCAGGGCTCTAGTATCTACACATGAAGCTACAAAGTGGATTCCAAAGGTGCCATATTTAGGTCTTACTAGGGCCCAAATGATTACCTTCACCAATTTTGACTTTAGTTTACGATTTTCTGTAACCAACTTAGAAAGGATATAACTTTAAATTTTTCCAGCCAGGTCAGGCTTCTGCAGCACCCTCATACCCTCATAAAAAAATGTTGACCACCCACAACGAAAAATTTAAAAAACCCGGTTGCGTCGGTTTTTTCTACTTTCTGTGATAACATCACTAACGAGCGTTTAGCAACAGCCAGAACAAGGATGATAGCAAGCAAAACAACAAAATATGTAGTGATAATACAAAATATATGGTTGGTTGAGGTCTGAAACGCTTTCTCTGCTCTCATTTCCTCTCACAAGGTTGCGGATGGTTGTGTCGGATTCGATTGTTGTTAAGTGCACCACCGCAGACAGAGGTTGGGCGAGTACAATGTGTCACAAAGAAAATCAGTCTGCCCAGAGAGAGAGTACCGTCGTGAACTCTTAACGAAAGTAAATACCCATAAGAACGCGTGGTTGCGTGTGACGTTAAAACCAAAGTTATATATTTATTTTTTGTTATTTTTGTTAAACACACTTCTTCTAAATAGAATTCATTCAGATGTGTAAGCAAAAAAAAGCAAATTGAATGCGAGGAGCATAAAGAAAACACACAAAAATTAATAGTAAAAAGTGAGTGAGTGAAAAGAAAAAAAAATCTACTTTAAATGAGATACAAATAATTAATTATTTTTCACAAGAAGAAAACACAAATTAATTGAAAATTCCACGTGAATTATGCGAGTGAGAACAACAAACAACGCCAAAATATATCTAAAAGTTTACATCACAGCGCTATAGTGACAAGCCATCAATGTCTAGACCAAGACCACAATTAAAGGTGACGACGGTGGTGTGTTAGCGGTACTTTGCCATCTATCCATTCACGCAATCGAAATAAATTTTGTGTTTTTGGCATAAAGTAAAAGTGATAAATGTTGGCAGTACTTTGCAAAAAAAAAAAAAAATGAAGAGAACCAAAAAAAAAATACAATACAACAACAAACTTCATACAGCAAAAAAATCAATTTTTATTCTCCACAATCTGTTCAAAAACAATCTATCTCGCTGTTGTTGTTATTGCTATGCTTGAAACAGTGGCTGGCTGGCTGCCTCTGTTGCGGATGTTTGATAGAGTATTCGCTAGAACATTGGTAAAAAAGCTGACTGACTGAATGACTGACACTGGCAAACCAAACCCCATAATTCAATCATACCAAACTGAAGTGGCTGCTGCTGCTGCCGATGATGTTGTTACTAACAACAACAACAGCAGCAACAATTTCTCTGTTAAGATGTCTAGATGGGTTGTGGTTGGGGTAGAGGGACGATATTTTGGAGATTGTATCTAATTACACTGTACGACACAATTTTTCACCCATGATCAAACTGACCAGATTCTGAAAATATAGCTCAAATAAAGTTATACGCATCTCCCAGTTTTTCTAGATCAGCTCATTTAAGTTTTTTACGAGCAATTCAATTTTTGGAGCGAAGCTCCCATTCAGCCACTTAAAATTGAATTCTTCTTGCCACAAATTAAAAAAAAATTGTGACAATTTTAATTTTTGGACAATTTGGGACAATTTTAATTTTTGAAAAATTTTACAATTCGGCTTCGTCAGAACCCGCTCCTGGCCATTTGAAAAATAATAAAAAAAAAAGGTTAATCAAAATCTGTTGACAAATTAAATTTGTGACAGATTTAATTTGTGACAAATTTTAAATTTGTGCTTCGTCAAAACCCACTCATGGCCATTTGAAAAACATTAACAAAAAATTCATCAAAATCTGTTAACAACTCGCAGAGTTCTGCGAACAGGAAGATCTCACTTTCGAGTCGCTGGGAGCTTCTCTCCAAAAATTTAATTGCTCATTAAAAACTTAAATGAGCTGATCTAGAAAAACTGGGAGATACGTATAATTTTATTTGAGACCAAAAGTTTAAATTTGTCTTACAGTGTTATCTACAGTTTGGGCTCTAAAATAAATTTTAAACTTTAGAGAAATGCCAGTGTTCAATTTATCAAGCTTGAGGTCTTTTTGATTTTAATATATTTTTAATATAGAGAAATGAAAAAAAAGTAAAGGCTAAAACTGTCTTCCACAAGAAAGGTCTTAGTTGGCGGTGCGGCCCAAGGTGTTTGTAGGATATCGAACAGAGTTGAGTTTTAATTTGACCCCTCATGAATAAGGGAAATATCATCATGATGCTAGAGACGCATTTTTAAAATTTTTGGACAAATTTAAAGGTGAAAAAATTAAATTAAAGAAGTGACAAAAAAAATTGACAAGACAAAACTACGATTTTTTTTTGATATTTGTAAAAACAAATAAAGTGTCAAATAGCAAACAATTTAAATTAAAAAAATTGAAAATTATTTTGAAAATAATTCGACATAAAAAGTATAAATTTAAATAAAATATTTCTTTCAAAAAATTTTTAAATCCAACGCAAAAAGTAGATAAAAATTTAATGTCCCATCGATGGTTCAGAAAGCAACATTTTTAAACCCTCATCCATATTGATAAGGGTGGGTGAATTTGACCAAGCAATTATCGAAATCGTAATCTACGATGAATTCCAAAAGAATTTGCCCATTAAAAACCATTTATCTAAAATCAAAATCGAGCCCCCGGTTTTAAACGGTAAACTTTTCGTATTGTGGAAAAAATCCACATCAAGCCCCGCAACTGCCCCGGAATAGCCCCTAGAGGGTTCAAATGTATGAACGACCCCCAATCATTTTTCCCTCCTAACATTTTTCCCAAAATATACCTACTCCCCATCTTCACCCCTAATACAAAAATCAAATTTTTATAAAATTTGCTTCCACCCCCAATATTTTTGCAACCCCAACAGTTTCTATCCACTATCTTCAACCCTTAAGGTGGTTTACATACTATTTTTTTATTTCTTATAATTTTTTTTATGAAATTGGAGCTCCTGACGCTCCTATGATGCCTCATAGAGGTTTAAAATGTACAGAACTGGAAAAATTAGTGGGGGTCGGTCATACTTTATTTCCCTCTAGGGCCACTTTTAGGGAGTTAGAGCGGTGGGAGCAAAAATTATAAATATTTGATTTTTGTATGGGACCACATAAAGGGTTGAAGGTAGAAGGTGGAAATGTTCTTAAAAACTGTTGGAGTTGCAAAAATATTGGGGGTTGGTTATACATTTGACTTCTCTAGGGGCACTTTAGGGGCAGTAACCGCGCTGGAAGCAAAATTAATAAAAATTTGATTCTTTTATGGGAGCCCCTTAGGGGGTGAATGTGGGGGATAGGCACGTTTGGGGAAAATGTTAGGAGGGAAAAAGACTGGGGGATGGTCATGCATTCTCCCTCTCTACGAGGCATAAAAAAATTGTATGGTGACCACCTTAAGGGTTGAAGATAGAGGGTAGATATGTTTTAAGAGACTGTTGGGATTGCAAAAATATTGGGGGTTGGTCATACATTAAACTCCTCTAGGGGCACTTTTGGGCAGTTACAGCGCTGGAAGCAAATTTTAATAAAATTGTATTTCTGTATGGGAGCCTCTTTATGTGGTGAAGATATGTATGTTTGGGAAAACATACTGTACCCAGCCACCTTTGACTACGACGTGGCAGGTATGAAAAACCCAACCCACCACTTCCATTTTTGTTGGCTTTTGAGTCTACCCAACCACAAAAAACTATGGAGTGAACGGTATCGAAATCGAAAACTCGAGCATTATGCCAATCCTATTTCATATTAAAGTTTGAAATCTTTAAAATTTCTCGATAAAAACCGAGGGCTCAATTTTGATTTTAGACCCATGGTTTCTTAGGCAAATTTTCTTAGAATTCATCAAAGATTAAAATTAATATTTCTTCCATAACTTCCAAACATACAACTGGAGGATATTTTAATTTGGTCAGTTTAATTATCTTGTAATAGTAGTCAAACTTTCAGTAAACCGAAATTTTTGCCTGTCCCCTTCTGTACTATATCGGCCGACCTCTTGTGGTACCTCCCATACATAATGACATATTTCTGGAAAAATAAAATTTCTCCAATAACTTCTAAACAGACAACTGGAGGATATTTTAATTTGGTCACTTTTATTATCTTCTGATAGCAGACAAACTCTCACAAAACCGAAAGCTATGCCATACCCTTTCTGATACCTTCCATACATAATTTCCTATTTCTTGAAAAATAATATTTCTCAAATAACTTCCAAACGGAGAACTGGGGGATGTTTCAATGTGGTCAGTAAAAGTATCTTCTGATAGCAGACAAACTCTCAGAAAACCGAAACCTTTGCTTCACCCCTTTTGTACAATATCGGCCAACTTCGTGTGGTACCTCCAATACAAAATAATCTATTTCTGGAAAATAAATAATTCTTCCATAACTTTCAAACGGACAACTGAAAGATATTTGAATTTGGTCAGTTTTGTTATCTTGTAATAGTAGACAAACCTTTAGAACCCCGAAAGCTCTGCCGCACCCTTTCTGTTACCTCCCACAAATGACCGAATTGACCCCTCATAGTAATGGTATTGAACTTAGAAGTTACATTTCACAAAACTACTAAAATGAAGCTGTGACTTTCTTTCTCAGGAGGGTAGTCCATGTCTGTATACCTCTGGTCTTATGATCTCCAACCATTATCGCTCCACAAGCATGCAAAAATCGGTTAATTTTAATAACTCAAGAGCTACACAATATCATACATAGGGTTAAGTTATTTAACATTCAGATTATCTGACTGAAATTTCGGTACTGATTTCGCTTAAGCTGCCATTAGACGACGTGTATTTTACATGTGACATGTCAGTTTTCCCAGTGTACAATTTATACATGTCGTGTAACCCCTTTCAAACTTGCTTGTGTAAAACAATGTGTTAGATAACATATGTATACATTTCATTTAGAGCGTGCTCTATTTTGATATGTAATACATATCGGCAATCAGCTGTTTTTGACAAAACAATAAAGCGTTTGCTGACAAAAAGTTAAAAAGGGTAAGTATTTTATTTGAAATCGTAAATAGAACAATTAATGAGTGTTTTTAACATATTTAGTTAAATTGGACTAATAAAGCTGTGTTTGGCGATGATAAGATAGAAAAGTCAGCTGTTAATGATAAACACATGTATACATACACAAGCACGTTTGAACGCAAAAATTATAAACCAAATGTACACGCTCGTTTTGACAGACATGCAAAATTACATATCGGTTTTTGAAGTGACAAGCCATGTGTAAAATACACGTCGTCTAATGGCAGCTTTAGCTCATATTAAACGGTCCACTGCGAGAAATATTACTTTAGTTTTAATTCCGACAAATTGAGTAAATATCGGCCGCTACTCATGCCACCAACAAGATATTGATATCTATAAAAGTCTCCCACTCAAGATGCCTCAACTATAGAACAGTCATGGTTAACAACCTATCACTTACGTACATTCAACTTGCTACCATACCTCTTATTCACAATTGTATATCCTGCATCTTAGTCATCTTCATTTTATACAAAATTCTGTCAGATAGACAGACAATCCCTTCTCTTAGATGGGTAAATAATAACCGTAGGGCTATACGACAGCATATCTATATACCTCTTTATACCCGTCATATCTAAAGTCTTTTCAACACTTCACATGAACATCGTGTGTGAGCCCTATAATAATTCCAGAAAGTGAAAATGATAAAGATGAAAAAGGAGCAAAAACAATGCAGCGAATGGTAATAGGTACACCCGTTGCCACATTCACACATCCACATCATCCTCAATCCTATTCATATTTAAATATAACGTAGAGTGACAATTGTCAGTGTCTCTTGGGGCACTAAGTTGACTTTGTTTTTTTTTTTGCCACTTTGGAACGATGATTATAACAGAAATACTGACAAAAAGTCGTGAATGCATATACATATATATGTGCATATATTCAGGTTTTAATTTTATATTTGTTTATATATTGTGTTGTGTTTTGTTGTTGTTGTTGCTGTTGCTCGGCATCAAGGGCACACTGGCAGCTGCAGCAGTATCTCTATGTTTTGATGGGTATATTATGTAGTAGTTTGTAAGAACCTCGTTGGGTGTATGCCGGTATGAGTGTGGTTGGGTATTTGGTACGCGTTTGGGTTTCAGTTGGGGATGCTGTTTTGTTCCTCAAGTTTATAATGCTGATATTTTGTAAATCGATAAACTCTTATGCCTTGTATCTTGTTTCCTTTCTTCCTTTTAGATACACACATACACACATACATACATGTTCTGTAGCGAGTGTGTAATGTGCATTTATTGAAGAAGAAAAAAACACACAAGTTGTTTAGTTCATACAATTAGTTATGTATTTTTGTTCAAACATTTACATTACATTACATTATATACATACATAGATGTTTACACTTATGTATGAGGTAGGTGTATTTTATGCAAATGCTTAGGTATGCTATACTAGCAAATAACATACAAGTGATAACTAAGGTGACCATTACAAATGAATGCCATCATTTTTGCAGAGAAGATGCAATATGTATCTGGATATAAAAACAAATCCTATAAAATGATGTTTATTAAATACCTATATAGAAAATATTTTTTTTAAATATTAGAATTATAAAAAATTGCATTATGATTAGAGTATACAAAACCGAAACCGGAAACCGACAAACCGGTTTTTTTGTTGAAAACCGTCAGCCGGTTTTTACAAAATATCGATTTTCGAATAACCGGTTTAACCGGTTTTTTGAGGTCGGTTTTACCGGTTTTCTGAAATCATGAAAAGTTGAAGATATCGATCTTTTGCCTTAGAACAGCCCCAAAAATTTTTCTAAGCAACATCTTTAGTAGCAAATTTTATTGTTCCAAAGTCCCATTTTACGACACTTTTCTTGAAATAAGAACGAAAAGGGCACGTAAGGAGTCCAGATAGAGAGTTTAAATGTTTCACAACAAAAATAATCGTTAAATTTCATAGAAGGCATCTGATATCAATAAGTGCTAAAACAATGACAAACTTCAGACTCTGAATGAAAAGAAACAAAACCAGTAAGAAAGTTTCAGTCGGGCAACCCGACTTACTTATACCATCACCCTCTGTACGACAAAAAAAATTTCTGTTATACTGATATTATACTCGATTTCTAAAGTAGGGTAGTGGTACATTTGTATGGGAGGTACCAGAAGGGGCGTGTCTAGACTTCCAGATTATTTCTCCTAAACTTTATCCTGTTGTAGCTTTACTAAATACAGAATTTGGGCACGCGTTGGGTGTATTGATATTATTACTCCATCTCTAAAGTGGGCCAAAAGAAACATTTGTATTGGAGGTACCATAAGGGGCGTCGCTAGAATTCCGATTTTTTCTCCAAAACTTTATCCTGTTTTAACTTAACAAAATACAGAATTTGGGCACGATCGTGTCGAGTGTATTGATATTATTACTGCATCTCTAAAGTGGGCGAAGTGATACATTTGTATGGGAGGTACCAGAAGGGTCGTGTTTAAACACCATATTCTCTAAAACTTTTTCCTGCTTAAACTTTACTAAATAGAGGATTTGGGCACGATCGCGTTAGGTATATTTATAATATTAATAGATTTCTAAAGTGGGCGGTACCAGATGTCTATGGGAGGTACCAGATGGGGCGTGGCTAGACTTATAATTTTTCTCAAAAACTGTATCCTACTATAGAATTACTAAAGAAAGAATTTTGGTACGATCGCGTTGGATTTATTGATATTATAACTCCATCTTTAAAGTGGGCATAAAGGTACATTTGTATGGGAGGTATCGGATGGGGCGTGGGTAGACATCCAAATTTTTTCCGAAACTTTATCCTGTTATAGCTTTACTAGGTACAGAATTTGGGTACGATCCCGTTGGGTGTATTGATATTATAACTCGATTTCTAAAGTGGGCGGAATGGTGTATTTGTATAAGAGGTACCAGAAGGGGCGGGGCCACGTAGCCCATTTGCAATACCGTAAGCAGTTTTGGGGAAATATTAACTCGTGCAAAATTTCAAAACATTTGATTGCGTCTTTCGAAAGTTATCGTGCATACCAGCGGACAGCCAGACAGACAGACGGACATGGTTCAAATGACTTAAAAAGCCCTGAATCGAATTTGGTTCAAAGAAACCTAGGGTCTAAAGTGGCTCTTTCTATGTGTTACACTTTTTGGTCGTATCAAATGATATATACCCTCATCCTTATGGATGATGGTATAATGAGTAGTAAAAGTTGGAAATATTGATTTTGGTCTTACAACACCCCATGTGAAATTTTCCGAGAAGCATTTTTGTAGAGCATTTGAATGTTGTAAAGTCCTATTTGAAGATATTTTTCTGACATTTCTTGAAACAGGTACGAAACGGGCACGTAACAATTCAAAATAGACAGTGCCATAAAAGTTCCATAAAAAAATTATCGTTAAATTTTATTGCAGACATCTGATATCGAAAATGCACTAAAGCAATAAGGGTAAGAAACGTAGTCTTAAGTGCCTATTTCAATGTCTATTATGGGTTAAACTGAAAACTTCATCAGTGATATACTCATCTAAGGCTTTCATCCCGTAAAGGAATTATTCCGCCCTTAAAAATTTGCTGGCTTCAAATGCCCAATAATTGGCTTATATTACATGATTTTTGTCTACTTAATATTAGAATCAGATTTAGACATGTTTTTCTGTTAAACGCTGCCTTCCATACACCATTTTTAACATTTCTAAATTAAATTGCTCATAATAGTAACACTTTTTCTTGTTTTTGTGCACAAATAAAAAACTCGAAAAATAACCGGTTACCCGGTTTTTTCTTAATTAAGTATTCGAAAACCGAGTTTTTGAAATTATGTAAATTTCGAATATAACCGAAACCGGTTTTTCAAAAAAGTCGAATGTTTGTATACTCTAATTATGATCCCATGACCAAAAAACTAATCAAAATAAATTTTTTAAATTATAAAGAGAAATGATATATGAACAGATTAAAGGAATTTTAAGTCTTAAATTTCGGATTTTTGTTTCTTAAAAATTGGTCTAGTCGTTCTTGAGTTATTGGCCCAAACTTGGCTGTAGGAGTTTAAAAACATTAAACTCATTAAAAAAGTTTTTAATTATGTTTTATCTTAGGAAAAATAATTTTCTTTTGTTACAATAAGTAAATTTTTTTTGTAAATTTTGAAATTGCAATTTTTTTTTTAAAAATTATTTGTTTTCCCAATTACATTTTCAATAAATATACTTTATTAATGTTAAAAGTATTGCAGTGCTCTATCACATCGCTGATATGGTCACCTCATTTGTATACGGCACAAAAACCGCCGCACAGAGGGGCAAAATCGCAAAAAATAGAGATTAATTGAAAAATTAAAAATTGATTTTTTGAAAAATACTTAGTATCCGATTAAAGTATATAAAATTCTACATCACTACTGAAAGTTTCAATGTCATATGTGTTTTACTTGTGAAGCTGCATTGTATTAAAGTTAAGTAATTTTTGAGTTATCCACGCACAATAGTGTTAATTGAAATTCGGTATATTTCGACGCTTAATACATAGTTTTTCGCAAGCCAAAAGTAGTACTTTTACAATTGAATCTTTAAATTCAGGTATTTTAGCGTTGTTCTAAAAATAATTGTATGAACAAAAGTTGTGTAGAAATATTTTAAAAATTTTTTTTAAAATATGTCTAAATTTTGGCTATTTTAAAAATATTCGTGGATATTTAAATATGAATGGTGTTAGTTGGCGTTCAAATAATAATTTTTTAAGAAACTACAGTTCCTAGGCTTTCATATTCAGTAGTAAAATGTTGCGCGTTTTTGCGCGAAATTTTTTTATTAAATTAATTGTGAAAATAGTCACTCAAGCAAAGAACACCAGTTCTTGTATTTTGTTTGCATTTTCTTCGTTTTCGTTGTTATAAATTGTGTTTTTGTATATCATTGGCAACTGTGTTACAATAACATAAATAAGCTTTTAATACATGGCCCATAAATCATTTCGCACGCGCTATTACAGATCGGTGAGCTGTCTAAGGAAGCCCAGGAAGCCCGAAACAAAGATTTTAAAAACTATAGAAAACCTTTTTCTAGCAAATGTAGTCGGAAGGATTGCAATCGGGACATTAAATAGGTTCCTACTAAGTTCAGATCCAATCCTATCTTATAAAACAAAATTGCCGAAAAAAAATCCACTAACTTCCAAAATCAGTTGTAGATCTACTAGTTTCGACTTAAGTTTTGACGAACGTGGCACCAGAAGGCACAAATCATGATTCATATGACGACAAAGATTATATCGAGGGCGATGCTTTAGAGTACGAAGACTTTGGGCATATGACTTTGGAAATATATATAAATACTTATGTATAATTTTTTCCTATTTTATAGACTTGCGGCCCTATTCTAATAATTTGGTTACAAAAATGTGTCACTGTAGATTTGTTACAATTTTGAAACCAATTCTTGTTACGGGTATTCTGGTAATTAAGTAACAAGGAAAAGTTCACCTTGTGGTGAAATATAAATTATTGACAATTCTCAGCTTATTTTTGAATTTAAAAAACAAAAAATTAAAACACAATACAGAGAAAAGTAAACATATTTTTTATTTTTAGATATTTATACACATTTGACTGAGCTAAAGGAGACGACACATACCCCAGTTAAATGGACAGTCGAAAATGTTGGACAAATACTGTGTCATGGAGAATTGGTCCCACAGGTTTCTTGGCGGTTGTTCCCTTTCTACACATTTTGCCACTACATTTTCATAACAAAAAGGGCTAAGAGTGTTTTACCCACGACTTCAATAATTTAAATTTTGTTTTTACATCTGATAATATTATTCCAAAGAGCTGAAACTACCTTGTTACCTCCTTTTTGGCAGGTAACAATTTTGTCACGGTAACAAGGATTCGGAATACCGATTTTTTGATTTTGTAACCAAAGTAGTCTATTGTAACCGTGGTGACTATTGTAACCACTTCAGAATAGACCGGTTGAAATAACAAGCTATTTACATTTTTTAACAAAACGCTCACCAGACACATCCGTGCACGATCGAACAATTTTAATATCTGCTTTGAGTCCCATATATTACATATACGATTCAATTATCCCCCTTTCGTCTACGTATATAAAAAAAAATAAATAAATTTCTATGTAAAAATTGTATTACATTTTTTCAAAAAAAAAAAAAAAAATCGACTGAGCCAGAGCAATTTTTGAAAAGAGGGTGTGGCACCGCCCTATTCTACCTTGGATGTAATTCGTACTGTACGATCAACATATATACCAAATCACATCTTGATACCTCTAATAGTTCATGAGATATATCCGTTTTAAATTTCAGGTTATATGGGCGGTGCCACGCCCCTTTATCCAATCATAACCAAGTCTGGCCAAAGACTATAGCAGGTCAAGAGTACAACATTTGGAAAGTTTCATGACAATCGGTCTATTACTATGGCCACTAGAGCGATTTTTAATAAGGGGGAGTGGCACCGCCCACTTTTCCAAAAGATGTTTAGCATATGTCACTCAGAGATAATGTAGCATTCTAATAGTGAAAAAATTTTTCAATTCGGATAAGTAGTTTAATTAATCTCCATTTTTTGTGATTTCGCCCCTCTGTGCGCCGATGTAAAAGTCATTTATGTTTTGTACACGTGCCACATTTTGTTTGCTTGTTTGTAGTCTTCCTTGCTATTAATTTCCTCAATATGTTTGTGGCCAATAAGAGAAAATAAGTTCGTTGTTGTAATGTGGTGCCAAGGGCTGGCTGGCTTAGTTGGCTGTGATTATATCTTACCATAACTGTCGTTGTAATTTACATTCATATTTTTAAAATACATAGTACTCGTTACACATGTAATTTCCATGCAATTTGTACATGGACGCTCATATAAGTGCGTATGTGTATTAATGTATTATGTATGTAACTTACCTAATATACATACATACTGCTATGTAAATAATGACAACAACATTAAATAATTACAGTTGTTTTTGTGTATACATGTTTTGTGTCACCATACAGTATCGAGTGCCACGTTTCAGGCGACTTTGGACATTTTGGCGCCAAATCATCAAAATTTCATATGTAAGCAAAGGCAAGAAAAAAACTGCTGATGTTGCCATATTTTCACATTAATTCATATCGCTGATTTGCAACCAACAGTTCGTACTCTCAGCAGTGTTTGTTTGTTTGTTGATTTACCAAAGTTTTTAGTGTTTTTTTTATTATTATCGTTGGTTGCTTGGGTGTGTTTGGTTTATAAACAATGTGGGTGGAGTGTAGGTTTCTACCCACCCTCTAGAAAGCATGATTTATGTGAGTACGTTTATATTGTTTTTGTCGCCGAATGTGCTGAGTGCTCTTCACAATCCTGGCAATTGTATTCCGGTTGAATATTACATCATGGATGCAAGCAGGTATTGGATAGATGGATTATGGATTATGTAAATTGAAAAATTATTTCTACTATAAATACATATATTTGTATTGTGATGCAGATTAGGATTTCCTTTAGTTATCGTTTTGTGGGATTGACAGTTTTCGTTTATTTGATATTGGCTGAAGTATTTTTTTTTTTTGGTATAAATAATAGTTTTTCTGTTAAGTTGATACATTTGTTTGTTATCCATACTAGTTTTCTTACAAAAGAGTTATTTTCGCCACCCGCCCCTTTTTTATATCTACATCCTTAGGGATGAGGGAACATACCACTTTATACAATACTAGCTTTCCCGGCTCGCGTTGCCTCACCCGTACTTACAATGAACCTTTTTATGACTTTAAGCAATACAGGTAAAATGCCAACGCTTCATGTGACGAACGAATACCCCATTTTTGTGAATGTAGCCTTATCCCATTAGTCTGAGTGATTGTATCGCTCTAGTCCCTTTTTATCCCTAAAAGTTCGAATTTTAAAAGATATTTGGCAACTAAAATGAATTTTGGAAAACCCCATTGGACAGTTCTCTAATTTAGGAGCAATTCTATATACATTTTCGTAACTCTACCTTTATGTATTTGATTTGGGTGATATCATTAGTTTTATCCCTTTTTCGGTATTTTTACAACTTATGAACGAATTTTTAAATTACTTCACAACGCACAATTTTTGAGACTATAGCCATTTATTACCAGTTTTATCCCTTTTCAGTCCTTTTTACCCCTAAAAGGTAAGAATTTCGAAAACCCTCCTTGCTTCGTTCTAATTCCATAGGGAGCAAGCCTATATAACTTATCATGATTAAATCATTAGCCGTTTGGTCTGGACGATAGTAACATTTTTATCCCTTTTTCGATTTTTTTACCCAGAAACATCGGATTTAAAAAAAAATACATCAATCCAATTTGATGGTAATCATTTCCATATCAATTTTCGCGATTATACCATTAGCTGATTGGTTTAGGTAATGGTACAACTTTTATCCCTTATTGGAAATTTTTAACCCATAAAAGTACGAATTTCCACAAATCCGTTTTTAGCTGACGTTAACTCGAAAAGGGGGACAACCATCCCAAAATTTTATCATCCTATCTACAGACAGTAGACATTTTAAATATATTGATTATGATAATGTTATTACAATCGTTCTATTAATATGACCGAGGTAACAATTGTTTCAAAAGAGGCGTGGCATTACCCATTTCCCAGCGGGACGTAATCCCCCATGTACCCTTTACACATGTAGCGAATCTCATCTTCATACCTTTAACGGCTCGCGAAATATGACCGACTGAAATTTTGGTTTGTGTCTAAGTATGTTTTCATGTAGCCTATAATAGAGACCCTAGAGATAGTACTACACAGTGAAAATTTTATTGCAATCGGTTCATTAATTTCGTCCAGATAACGAAAATTCAAATATTTTCAAAAGGGGCGCGACACCGCCCATATTCCAGCAAGACATAATCCTCTTTATATCAGTAACATATGTAGCAAATCTCATCTTCATACCTCTAATGGCTCTTGAGATAAGACCGATTAAAATTTCGGTTTGTGTGGGCGGTGCCACGCCCCTTTGTCTAATTATGTTGTCATTTAGCCTATGATAGAGGCCCTATGGACAGTATCACACATAGAAAATATCATTACAATAGGTCCATTTATTTGGCTCATATAACGATTTTTTAAAAAGGGGCGTGGCATCGCCCACTTTCCACTAACAAAGTATTTTTTTCTTATACGACCGATATATGTACCAAATCTCGACTTCGTACCTATAATAGTTTAAAAGATACAGCCTTTTTAAAATTTCAGTTGTATGGGGCGGTGCCATGCCCATTAGGGTGGGTCGATAAAAAAAGTTGTGCCGGTCACCCCCTAGAATGAAAGATAATTTAAAAACGAATTCAAAAATTTTTTTATTTTTTTTTTGCCACGCCCCTTGACTCCGCGCTTTGGGTTTTTTGTTTCCTGTGTCTCCACTTATAGTCCTCTGTAACTTTTTTGTTTATGAATAAAAATATATACGGTATAAGAGAAAATATCATGGAATTTAAAAAACTTTTTTATCGTTCCAAAAAAATTTTACTTAGGGGGGTAAAGACCGAGATTCCGGTAGAAACTTCTAGAACTTGACGTCGGAGTCAAAAGTGATCAGAGAAGAAAATGTAGCTGTTGTCAGTCCAAAAACATTGATATGTCACACATTACGATCGGACTATAAATGGAAACACAGGAAACAAAAAACCCAATGCGCGGGTCAAGGGGCGTGGCAAAAAAAATAAAATTTATTTTTTGAATTCGTTTTTAAATTATCTTTCATTCTAGGGGGTGACCGGCAAAACTTTTTTTATTTGTATGAAGTGCGACCCACCTTAATGCCCATTTTATCCCCTTACAGTCCGAATTTCTAAAAATCCCTTCTTAGTGCGCGCCTACGTCATAAAAGAAACCTACATTCTAAATTTCACAGTTCTAGCTTTAGCCGTTTGGGCTGAGGAGTGAGGAGTATATAGATATTAGCGCCCCCTTTTTATACCTCCACCCTTAGTGATAAGGGTATATACCTTTTAATGTCACAGTACAGCACTTGACTCAATTGGGACTCAATTCTGAGAACTGCACGTGAAATTAGCCCCATAAAGAAGAAGTTCTGCATCATTCGTTTTGTCAAGTTACATGCCATACTAATTTAATATCGATTTGAAGTTAGTAAGTATCGTATAGCGGAATTTGTCACGTTTTAGACTCTTTTGTTTGACATAACATAAATACTATATTGTGGCGTATGATTATCATAAGTAAATCATACGCCTCAGAGTACAACAGTTTTATTGTAACTGCTACAAAATAAAACCAGTTCAAAATCATTTGATGAATTGAAAAGTAAAACTTTTGCTAATGTAGGGAAACGTTATATGAACAGATAAAAGGAATTGTAACTCTTAATTTTTTTAAATTTGTTTTAGCTAAATCGAACTAGTGGTTCTCGCGTTAAACGAGACGAGTTGAGCTCCTACCATATTAATACCAAATACGTTTTTGGACTTTTTAAGAAAATTCAGCCATATCCGACTGCCTGGCTGTCTGGCCCTATTTCTAAAAATTAATATATCTTTCAAAACTTCTAAACGGACAACTGGAGGATGTTTCAATTTGGCCAGTTAAATTATCTTGTAATAGTAGTGGGACCGGCCGTGGCATAGTGGTTAGAACACGCGACTACCATGCCGTCGCAGTATAAGTGTCGAGTCAGTCGGCATGTCTAGAAAAAGCTTCTCAAAAAGTGACGTTTACATTCGTCGATAAACAAGCAGGTGCCGTTAGTTGTGAATCTAAAAATAAAAAGCGTGTTAATTTACAACAACGCGAGTAGCTATCCCATACCTCATTCATGGGGTGTAAAGGGAAATTAAGTTTTTAAGTAGAAAAATCATCGGAAAATCTTTGAAATCTTCACCACACCCTTTCTGGTGCTTCCCATGCAAGCTCACTTAATCACCCAACTTATCACACAATTTCCGGCTGGCGTTGCTTTACAATAAAAGTGCATCGTAATCAATGGATAATATGAAAAAATACGGAAGTTATTTCCAATCACATATTCGAAAAGAAAATCAATTGCAATCAGAACGTGATCAGCATATGGCATAGCAGCATTAGCTTATATTTATTGGATAGACTCTAGTTTAAGTACATACATAGTGTAGGAACCTTAACTTACAAACAAAGGCTCACTCACTCACTGACTTACACATATTTAATTAATCATTGTTTACGAGTACAGACAAATCCAATTATGCCTAATGTCCGTAACTTCGTACGAAGCAATTTACATGTTAATGGTGTCATTTGATTATTTTTCTACACTAAGCTGTTGACGCTGTTCTTTCTTCTTGTACTTATTCATAACACTTCATTTCACTTAATCAACAAGTAGCAGTTTGTTTAGAATCATAGCCTAATGCGGGCCACACAATTGTCCAACATGAATCATTCTTATCGTTGATTACACTATGCAAGAAATATGTTATTGTTACCACAAAGACAATATGGGACATGAGTCGATTTTACTGTGATCACTTTGAGTGTATATGCTCTCAAACTAAAATTCGAAACTTTTGTTCGAAAAATGTCATTATTCTTTAAAAAACAAGCCGTATTTCAGTCTCACCAACGACATCAGCGATGTCATATTTGAAAAACGACAAAGTTTCGACGTGACTACGACATACATAATAAGGGGGAATATTATAACTTGTTGGTATGTTTACTGATACAGTTGGTTCTTGAGCTATGCTAAAATATGAGAATAATTTCAAAAATAAAGAAAATTCAAAGAAAACATCTTAATGATTACTGGAGTTTGGGTTTAACACACATTTGACTTAGATTTAAATTTTTGTTTGCCTTGTATTAAACTTGCACAAGTTCCATCCATGCGTACTCTTTGACATGACCTGTGTGACGACCGCATTTAAAATTTCGCTTTAACTGTAATGGAATTACAAAGCATTGACTTATAGCCTTACACAGGGATTGTTTTGTGCACCATTTTTTTTATTTACCGGCTTTTTTTCTCTATACATTGACTGACGGTAAACTGCATAAGAAATAACTAAAATAGCAACAACATTAACTTATTGTTGACAACGGCGCACAGTGGCTCAGAATCGTTTTTCATCGGCTTACAGTCTGTAACTTTTGAACTGGTAGAGATATTTTAGGCAACGCACAGTGATTCGTGTAATGCCAAGAACTCAATATATTTTTTTTTTCCCAATTAACAATTGAACGAAATTTGAAATTTTGTTCTTCAAAATTTATAACAGGCTTGACTTCACGATCAAAGTAAGTGCAAAACTGAACACTGTTTTCTGTATTATATTTTTTTATCAATTTACAAAAAAAAAAAATTTTTGGCTAAAAAGCATAATTTGTCGGCACTATTTGTTAGACTACTACCAAACTATTGATCTGTTCAAAAAATAATATTAGTTCTGCTAAAATTTGTGAAAGAAGATTTTCAAAAATAGTATTTTTCGACAAATTTATTTTTTATGATTGCAATTGAATTGAATTGCAATTGCAATTGAAAGTCAGAATTTCTATTTGAAATTCAGAAACAAACAATTGAAAATAAGAAATTCCAATTGAAATTCAGAATACACCACTTGAAATTCAGAAATTCTACTTGAAATTTAAAAAAATATCAATTGAATATCAGAAATTTTACTTCAAATTCCGAAAAGAACAATAGAAATTCGGAATTTTAAGTTTAAAACAAGAATTTCTATTTAAATTTCAGAAAAGACTAATTGAAATATATAAATTTCAATTGAAATTCAAAATACACCACTTGAAATTTAGAAATTCTACTTGAAATTCAGAAAATAACAATTGAAAATCAGAAATCCTACTTGAATTTCAGAAAAGAAAAATTAAAATCAGAGATTTCAATTTAAATTCGGAAAAGAACAATTGAAAATCACAATGTTAAACTGAGTCCTAAATTCTATTTGATATTTAAAAACGAAGAAAAAAAATTTAGAAATTCCAATTTAAATTCAGAATACACCTATTGAAATAACAATCGGATTTTCTTAAATCAAGTACGAAATGCTTGATCCAAGAACGGAAAATCCTAGCCTTGGAATTCCTATTTGTAGAACTCATTAAGCCTAGTATGGCTTGATTTTTAAGAGTAGAATTCTTAAATGTAGATGTCATTAAGCCTGGTGGCGATTGTTTTTTAGGTGCAGAATTTTTAATTATAGATGACATTAAGCCTGATGGGGCTTGATTTTTAGTTATATAATTTTTAATTGTTATGACCTTAAGCCTACTTGGGCTTGATTTTGAAGGGTAGAGTTCTTAACTTTAGAAGTCATTAAGCCTGGTGGCGCTTGATAGTTAAGAGTAGAATTCTAAATTATAGATAACATTAAGCTTAGCGGGGCTTGATTTTTATTAAATAATATGCGGATAGCTAATTAGATAGTTGCTACTTAATCAGTACCCTTTTGCTTTGCTTTTTTACTATCATGTTTTGCTATAATTACAAACCTTAAGTGTTATAATCTCCACGAAATAATCGAGAAGTCAAAACACACTGAAGCGAAAATATCATGAACGAAGATCACACGTTACTTGATTCACACAAGCTCTTAAGATTTTCATACATAATTGGATTCAAGTACGATTTTTGCAAAAGATAAGAATATTAAACTTAAATTTAGAATGCAAATTAATTGTGGGGAGAAAACATTAAGCTAACAGAGTAAATGTTATTTCTCTCCCAAACATTTTTTTCTCAGAGATTTTTGTAAGATTTTTTATTCTTACTTTAAGTCAAATAAAATTTGATATTTATTCTAATTTTTTACTTGACAATGGACAAGTTCGTACTTAAAATTCTTCAATTAAGTTCGTACATACTTAATTCGAAAATTTCATTCTTATTTTAATCATTTCTACTCTTACATTTTTAAACATATCCCGTTTTTTACTTGTTTTAAGAATAATGAGTACTATTCGTACTTAAATCTTTTAGAACTTTTTCTGCAAAAATTAAGAATTTTAAACCTTAATTTAGAATGTGATTATTTTTCTGTGTACCATTTTTGAGATGTGGGAAAGCTGCTGAGTTAACACATTTCTACGTATTTTCTATTTTTAAACTCACTCAACGGGACCTTCTGCTTAACGACCACGCTTACGTCTCAGATTCCCATCTACACCACTATCTTAACAAGGTATAATGGGATGACCTGATGTACAGGGGTCTACTGGAGCCGGTTTACTTTGGCACCTGCTGAACCTTGCTGACTCGCTTCTTCTGGATCATCGTCTCTGCCGTTTTGGCTATTATGCTCTGGTTGATCCTGTGGCTCTTGTTCGCTTTTTCCTCGTGCTTTTTCCAGTTGTCCTTGGGCTTCATCGGGGCCTTGGGAACCTGAATCTTTTTTCTCTCCCTGTGCATCACCTTGTCTTGATTGTCCTGGCTTACCACGATCTCCAGGAGAATGTCCACGTAGTGCTGATGGTGAGCCTGGAGGACCTGGTGCATTTCGCGGGGAACCACGTCCACCCCATGTCACAGTAGAACTAAGAGGCAGAGATTCATTTATAGATCATTTGAAAGTACATAGTTCTCTACCTGCAAGTACCAATAGAAGTTTTTTGTCGAACATGTTACGTCAACAAATTGAAGAATATTTATTGTACTTGATAATGTTTTTTCGTTTCAGTTGCGTTTCTCGTCTGACTTTGGCATTATAGGGAACATTGTATTTAAATGTATATTATTGTCTATAAAAATGTATGGAGAATATATAACCAAGGGGATTAATAATATTTATATAAATTTTTTGTTTTGGTTGCTGAATCAATAACTTGTGTAGATAGGTGCAGGTTTACTTTGTGGTTCACTGACTGACTCATATGGTGAAGAGCATTTACACTGGTGTTCAATTTAAACTCGAAAAATAATAATCTGTTATATGTCGGCAACGTCCTGTTGATACTATGAATATCCTGCAAGTTACAATATGCAACAAAATGAAATAAATAACACAGTTCAACACATGATTTTGGGACTCAATTATGAGAACTGCACGTGAAAGAATCCCCAAAAAGAAGAAGTTCTGCATTATTCGTTTTGCCAAGATACATGCCATAATAATTTAATATCGATTTTCACGTTTATGGCTACCAAATCAATGAGCTGAAAAATGTAGTACTGTGTAAATCGACATAAGTATTTGATTTGATAAATTATCTTAAAAATTCTATTTTAAGAACTAACCATCTTATGTATGGTAACGTAACACTGTGCGACTGTGTATTTTTGTGTAATAAAAGACTTTGTAACGACTTTCCACCCCTCTCCCAAACAGTTCATGGTGTTTCATGGAGGCGTACAGGCGACGAGGGCGCGTTAGACCCCACGCTTTTCATTGCATTCACCTGCTGTGTCAGGCCCTTTAATGTTAATCTCAGCAATAAAAGGCAAAAGTACTTACTTATGAAAACAAGAGTAAACACTTTGAAGCCAAGTAATATTGTATTCATTCATTTAATATGCTGATGTCTGTGTGTGTGTGTGTTTACACATGTTACACACCTCCTTTGATGTTAATATACAAAAACGACACAGTGTGCAGACTGTAGCCAGACTGTGTTGGTTACAGTGATCATCACAGAGTTGGAGGATTGAAATTTACCCAAAAAGTATGCAAAGATTTTGGGGATTTTCTTTAAAGTCTGATCTTTTGTGAATAAAAAGAGTACTTTCCTAATACAGGTTTAATAGCTCGATCGAAAAAAGTTATTTTGACAAAATTTTGTCAAATTTTTTCTGTTAACTTTTGTTTTGTAAACTAGTGTAAATTTTGGAATTAAAAATATTTACTATTCTATTCACTACATATATTCGGATGTTTTGAGAAAAGAATTTTTTAATATGGTTTAATAGTTCTTGAGCTTACCCGTTACAAACAGCTGCCCCAAATAACCAGTTTTATCAATTTTATAGCTGTAAGCCTATAGCCTATTTAATATTTTGCAATTTTTTCTCACGGAACACAACTTTTTATTGGTCTTCTCAAACTACGAGAAGACTGCAGTAACATTATTGAGTGTAGTAACACAATCATCGACTATTATTTATATTCCTATTTTTTGGGATTCTTTAAAGTATGATATTTTTTTTGAATAAAGTGTGTCCTTTCCTAATAAATGTTTAATAGGTCGATCGAAAAACGTTATCTTAAGAAAATTTTGTTTGCTTAAAGCCAAAATTGTTTTGCAAATTAGAGTACATTTGGGAATTAAAAATCTTTACTATTCTGCTCATTACATAAATGCTTATATTTGAAAAATAGAATTTTATTAATATGCTTTAATAGTTCTTGTGCTTACCCGTTACAAACATCTGCCCCATAAACCCAGTTTTACAAATAGTTTAGCCTATTTTATATTTTCCAAATTTTTCCCGCGGCGCACAACTTCTTATTGATCGTCTCAAAATACGACAAAACTGCAGTAACATTATTGATTGAGTGTAGCAACACAAACACACAATCATCGACTATTATTTATATTCCTATTTTTTTTTATCACAGATGATACATCAAACATGCCTTACCCTTCTAGTTCAGATTTTTCCAAATATCAACAATGTCCTGACTGAAGCCAATTTTCCACAAACCTCTTATCCACGTCTCTCTCTCTCTCTCACCATCCATTTGCCCTCACTATCGCATAGCGTATCCGCAACTTAGTTACAATTTCCATTAACTAGGTGGGTAGCAGCAGCCGGTTTTGTTTTCATGTTTTTTTTTTGCATTTTGCCAGGACGACATTCATTTCAAACTGAAAATTGTTAAAACAGGAAAAAACTAACAAAAAAAAAAGAAAACTACAGTTTACTTTTTAGTATATTATACGGTTGGCTGGGGACAAATCTGTTTGCTTACAAATGTGGGGGGTGACTTAATGTATTGAAATGAATGGGTTGCCTGGCGCTAGAAAAAGAATGACGTAAAGAGCAAGAGCGAGCGAGAGAGGCAAAGAGACATTGAGAATAAAACGTACTGAAAGGATGTGTGGCAAAATATTTTAAGTGTGCATAATATGGAAAATTATGCACATTCACTGAAATACAAAATGAATCTCATACAAAAAGTCTACAGAATATCTCAAATAAAAAAAAAATGAAATGAAATGATAACAAGACACAGTATGTACTTGCTGTATTGTATAGCATATTGCAGGATAAAGGACGACGGGGGACATCGGAAGAACACACAACAAAACTAGCATTTGAGTTTACACTTGTGTTGAGTGTAATATTAAGGCACAAACTGTGCGTTAGTATTTAATACTTATACATTTTAATGTTGTTTTTGTTGTTGTTGTCAACTGCAACAGTTAAGATATTACAAGACTTTAATTTTATAATAGATTTACAAGTTATCAACGTACATTTTAATATTAAGGAAATTCGTAGAAGATGTTTTTATTAGGAAGTAAGTTTCTTGTTGGGCTCCTCGATGTTGTCGACTAGGGTTTAATTAGTTTTCTTATAATGTATCTAGTAAATGTTTTACTAAATACATAGTTTGGATAAGATTGCTTTATGCGTACTGATAATTTTACACGAATTATAAAGTCAGCGGGATGAAACCTTTGTATGAAAGATACCAGAAGAGGCGTGGCTAGACTTCCAATTTTTTTTTTCTAAAACTTTATCCAGTTATAGATTTACTAAATACAGAATTTGGGTAAAATTGCTTTGGGTTTATTAGCGTTGTTACTCGATTTATAAAGTGGGTGGAATGGTACATTTGTATGGGAGATACCAGAAGGGGCGTGGCTAGACATACATTTTTTTCCTAAATTTTATTTTGTTTAAGCTTTACCAAATACAAAATTTGGACACGATCACGTTGGGTGCATTGATGTTACTACTCCATCTCAAGAGTGGGTTGAATGGTACATTTGTATGGGAGGTACCAGAAGGGGAGTGGCTAGGCTTCCAAATAGGTTCTCCAAAACTTTATTCTGCTTGAGAATTTGGTCACGATCGCGTTGGATCTATTTATAATATTAATCGATTTCTAAAGTGGGCTGTACTTGATGGGTATGGGAGGTACCAGATGGAGAGAGCTAGATTTCCAGTTTTTTTCCCCCAAAACTTTGTCCTGCAATAGTTTTACTGAATTTAGGATTTGGGCATGATCGCATTGGGTGTATTGATATTATTACTCGTGCGGAAGCATTTGTATGGGAGGTACAAAAGAGGCGTGGCTAAAAAAAAACTTAAATTCCCTTTGCACCCCATGAATGAGGTATGGGATAGCTTCTCGCGTTGTTGTGAATTAACACGCTTTCTATTTTTAGATTCACAACTAACGGCACCTACTTGTTTATCGACGAATGCAAACGTCACTGTTTGAGAAGCTCTTACTAGACACGTCGATTGACTCGACACTTATACTGCGAAGTTGCTGTCAACAACATTCGAGGGGAACCGACAATGAAAAAATATTTTTTTTAAGATGACTGGAGCCAGGTTTGAACCTGCGATCTCCCGCATGGTAGTCGCTAGACTTCTAGTTTTTTTTCCAAAACTTTATTCTGTTATAGTTTTACTAAATATAGAATTTGGGAACGATAGCGTTGGATGTATTGATGGGATGTACCAGAATGTAGCCCATTTTCAATACTGTAAGTAGTTTTGGTGAAATATTAACTCGTGCAAAGTTTCAAAACAGACAGACAGACAGACGGACATGGCTCAAACGACTTATTAAGTCATGAATCGAATTTGCTTCAAAGAGACTTAGGGTCTAAAGTGACGCCTTCTATGTGTTACACTTTTGGGTCGTATCAAATGATATATACCCTCCTACCCGTAGGGTGAGGGTATAAAAAAGAACTTTTATTGCACCAAAAAGTACAATTTATTGTACCAAATAGTACAAAATACTACAATAAAGATTACTTTTATAGAAGTATAATGTACAATTCATTGTAAAAAGTACTTTTATTGTATCAAAAAGTACAATTTATTGTACTAAAATATCTTTTATTTCACTAAAAAGTAAATTAATTGTACCAAGAAACACTTTGAATCAAATAGAACAATTTATTGTATCAGAAAGTACTTTTATTGTAACAAAAAGTTAACAAAAAAAGTACTTTTACTGTACAAAGTATAATTTTCTATACCAAAAAGTTGTTTTATTGTACCAAAATGTAAAATTTATAGTACCAAGAAGAACTTTAATAACACCATAAATTACAATTTATTGTACTAAAAAGTACTTTTATTGAACCAAAAAGTACTTTTATTGTACCAAAAATTACTTTTATTTGGCAAAAAGTACAAGTTGTTGTACCAAAAAGTTTTTTATTTAATTTTTGGAACAATAACACAAGGGAACAAGGTATTTGTTGTTTTAGAACTGAATATTGTTTTAAAGGTAATTTCCAAATCTGAATCCAAATCTCCACTTGGTTTTTTTTGTATCAGCTCGACTTTTCGCGATATACCGTTATGTCCAAAACTAAGGCACTTCCACTACAAATATTTAAATAACTTGAAAACGGTTCACCATATTCAATTAAAAACAAAAACTTAAACTCGTCAACAAAATTATTTTTAATCCGTACCTACATTGTTTTTAATTTGGCCTAGTAGTTTCAGAGATATCGTTGTATTTTAAAAAAAAAAAAACAAAAATTTTACAAAAAAAAAATATTTTGTTTTTTAAAAATTCATAAAAAAAATAATGCAACAAAAATCACAGTGTTGGTCTTAAAACAGTTAGTTTAATATATTTTGAATCAAATGAGCTATATTTCATTGAAATCTGTGCACAACTTTTGATTTTGTCAACAATTTACTAAGATAACTAAATTTACAAAAATCGGGATTTCCATACAGAAATAACATTTATTAATATGTTTGTGAAAGTGTAACTCGAGCAAACCTTAACGGATCGTTATGAAAATTTATCAGTATTAATATTTTTTGAAACGAACTTTTGAGATTGTAAATGGGCGGAATATCCCCACCCCTTCTGGTACCTCCCATACAAAATTACCTATTTTTGAATAATTAATATATCTTCGATAGCTGCCAAACAGACTACCGGAGGATATTTAAGTTTGGTCAGTTTATTTATCTTGCAAAAGTAGACAAACCCTAAATAAACCGAAACCGTTGCCATACCCCTTCTGGTACCTCCCATACAAATGACCGAACTCACCCCAATAGTCTTACATACATATCTTTTTTGTAAGTACACTGAATTCAGTCAAACTATGCGTAAGTTTTACGGTTATCAAAATATGAATCAGGAATGAATTTGCACTATATCGGATCACCCCTTCTGGTACCTCCCATACAAAATGACCTATTTTTGGAAAATTAATATATCTCCCTTAACTTCCAAATTGAAACCTGCCGATTAATTAAATTTGGTCAGTTAATTAATATTGTAATAGGAGGCAAAACTATAAATTAAACTATAAATAAATTTGCAAATTTGTCATGATTTTTAAAAATACAAAATTTTAATTTTTTTTGGGTAGAAACAAAAAAATTCGAAAAATCTGTTATCACCGAACTTAGCATAACTCATTCAATTTTCAATCGATTATTATGTACAAACATGTTTTAGAAAGCTACTTTAATATGATATTCAATAAAGCTAATAAAAAGAACAAGTTGCCCCAAACCGATTAACTTTCAGCGTTAAGAAAATTAAAATTTTCATTTTTTTTGTAATTTTTTTTTTTTAATAAAAGAGTTTTTACTCAGTATTTTTTTTTGTGATATTAAAAAATTTGATTTTTTTCAAAGGTAACAACGATATCTTTAAAATTTTAAAATCCGGCTTATGAAAAAAAAATTATGATTTTTTGAACTATAATTTTTTGGAGAATAGGGGAAAATACGATTAGTACCTGTATCTAAAAAATTCGAGCTGATGGAGAAAAATGGAGATTAGATTTAAAATCAGCGACCTCCAATTAGTAAAAAACAGCTATAGAATTCCAAACAACACTGAAAAAGTTCAATTTTGTTCCCTTGTGTAATTATTCCAGTTCCAGTAATTGTACTTTTTTGTACAATTATTGTTCCAAAAATTACTTTTATTGTACCAAAAGGACAATTTATGTATTTAAAGTACTTTTATTGTACAAAAATGTAGAATTTATTGTACCATAAAGTATTTTTTTGCACCATAAAGTGTAATTTTAAAAAGTACAATTTCTTGTCCTAAGAAATACTTTACATTTATTTTACTTAAAAGTACCTTTATTGAATCAAAAAGTACTTTTACTGTACCAAATAGTACAATTTTTTGTTCCATGAAGTACTTTTATTTTACCAGAAAGTACAATTTATTGCACTAAGAAGTACTTTATTGGTATCAAAAAGTACATTTATTTCACTTAAAAGTACCTTTATTAAATCAAAAAGTACTTTTACTGTACCAAATAGTACAATTTATGAAGTCCATGAAGTTCTTTTATTGTACCAAAATGTAAAATTTATTATAACAAATTATTATTTTATTTTACTAAAAGTACGTTTATTGTACCAATAACTATTGTACCGAATAGTAAAACTTATTGTACCAAATAAGTACTTTTATTGTACCGAAAAGTACTTTCTTTTTAATAAAATGTACTTTCACTGAAGCAAAAAGTATTTTATTGTCTCAAATAGTAAAATTTATTTTGTCAAAAACTTGTTCGATTGTACCAAATAGTACAATTTACTGTCTCAAAAAGTACAAAGTACTTTACTGATAAAAAAGTTATCTTGTTGTACTAAAAAGCAAGAAGTACATTTTTCTTTTCCGCCACGAACACGAAAACGGAAAATTAGTACACATTGCGTTTATAAATGGGAAAGAGATAAAAACAAAGTTTTGTGAAAATCGGCCCAAGGACAAGCCCACCTCCCAACTTACATTTTTCAAAATTGTTGTTAGTATTGAACCAAATTTGGCTCAATTTGTCTCAGATATATATATAGATATATGTGAACAGTTTAAAGGAATTTTTGACGGTAGCACAGACAAAATTCTGAAATTTTTATACCTCATATAACTTCCGACCACTCTAGTAGACACTTTTGACCTTGAGCTTGTTTCATATACAGTTTGCCCAAGAATAAACACATTTGACACTCTTCTTATTAAGACTTATATAGTATACAGCTGCACTTCGTTGAAAGAGACATAGCTCTTACAGTTTCTTTAACTTTAATAACATTTCGGCAGCGGCTTATCTTACGAGAATATTACAAAAATCTTTTACATTTTCCAGAATTCAATATTTACATCTCTCCTTTTTATTGTTGTCTCATTTCAGATAGTTCTTCCTAGTTTGCAGTCTTCATCTCCTCTCTTCCAATCTGATTAAAAAGGGGTGCGTATTATTACGAGGCTTCCTGCAGCACACATTAGCTATGAGCACACCCAAAATTGTAGTCGTGGGTTCCGGTGCTTCCGGCATTGCTTGTGCCACAAAACTACTGGACTACGGTTTTGAAAATGTCATCGTCTTGGAGGCAGAGTCACGCATTGGCGGTCGTATACATACTATACCCTTTGCTGCCAATGTCATTGATCTGGGCGCTCAGTGGTGTCATGGAGAGAAAGACAATATAGTCTATGAAATTGCGCACAGGCACGAACTGCTGGAATCAACCGGCGACGTGTACGAATCCTATCAATGTGTCCGCTCAAATCGTGAAATCGTACCTGAGGATATTAGTCAACGGCTCAAAGATATCGTCAATGACAGTTTGGTGACGCGCCAAATGGAGTTGAGGAATTGTACCGGCTCGCTGGGTAGTTATTTGAATAATAAATTTTATGAGGCTTTGAGGAGGCCAGAAAATTCGGACATTGATATGGCGATAGCAAAAGAATTCTTTGAGAACTACAAGAAATTCGAAAATTCCGTTGAGGCTTCCGATACGCTGGACGATGTGTCCGGTCGTGGCTATTTGGAGTACTGGGAGTGTGAGGGTGATATTTTGCTGAATTGGAAGGATAAAGGCTATGTGGAATTTTTACGTTTACTCATGAAGTCAAGAGATGCAAAGACCGAACTGGGCATATTGGAGAAGAGGGTAATGCTCAACAAGAAAGTCTCGGGCATTGGATGGAATCGCAATGACTGTTGTGTGCAAATACGCTGTGACGATGGTGATATGTTTGTAGCTGATCATGTGATATTAACGGTATCTTTGGGTGTTCTCAAGGAGCAACATTTGAAGATATTCGAACCCAAGCTACCGGTGGAGAAGCAGCGAGCCATTGAAGGTCTGTTTTTTGGTACGGTCAATAAGATCTTTATACAGTTTCCTGAGCGCTTTTGGCCCGACAACTGGACGGGTTTTACCATGTTGTGGCGCGATGAGGATATCAGTGAAATACGCGGCACATCACGCGCTTGGCTGGAGGATGTTTTTGGTTTCTATTGCGATCACAATCAGCCCTGTCTGTTAAGTGGCTGGATTATAGGAGCCAATGGTCGCCATATGGAAACACTGCCGGAAGATGAGATTATAGCAGGCTGTATGTATCTTTTTAGGAAATTCCTGCAGTGGGACATACCCGAGCCCAGCAATTTTAAGACATCCACCTGGTATACGAATGAAAACTTTCGCGGCTCTTACTCATTCCGCTCCATGTACACCGAGGAGGTAGGCACTGGAGCACGCGAATTGGGTCAGCCTTTGTATGTGGTGACCACGAAGCCGGTGTTAAACGGCGAGCCTACCGTGGAGCCCCTATACACCCAGTCGCGTTGTGATAAACCCATAGTGCAATTTGCCGGCGAGGCTACAAGCGATCATTACTTCTCGACGGTACATGGAGCCGTTGAGGCGGGCTGGCGTGAGGCCACTCGTTTGGCCGACTTCTACGGAATGCTAAGAAATTCTCGTAAAATGCACAAATCGTCCTTATAACAATTTTAGGACTTTAAATGTCATTAAGCGGGATGTTGTTGGAACATTAACCATAACGAAATGTGGATCATTTCATTTGGTGTCGAATGTTCACTAACATCCTTAATGATATTTAAAGTCCTGAAATAAAATGGGATTATCATAATAAATCATTTGAAAACACACACAAACACTGCGTGCGCACTCACTCATACGCTAGGGACAAATGCAGTGAGATGCGATATTGTTCTACCACCGGCTAATTAACTTAAGTTGCTAATATTGGATTGAATTGATCACATCAGCCATTTAGTTACGTTCCCTTTCCTCACTCCAAAATGGTAGCCGTTGTATTTATTTTGTTAAACTATTATGATTTATTTTATGATTTTATCCATTTTATTTCTGGTCCTTAAAGAAATTTTTTGATTATAAGTTAAAAGTGGGACAGTGTCACAAAACCACAATAATTTAAAGAAATTTTTGATTTGGTGTTCCATGAAATTTTTTTGATGTAAAAACAGATTTTTTTATATAATCGTAAGACGTAAGGAAGTCACAATTTGCTAAATCATTAGTTTTTTTTAGTTGCTTTTGTCCCACTGTCTCACGCTCATCAGTTGTAAACATTGCATTTGTAAGCTTAAATTATCCATATATGAAAGTCTTCTTTTATTTTCTGCCTTCCCACATGTAAGACATAATATTGTATTATTGCTTTCAATTTACAAAGAAAAACAGAGTATTTATATAAAAAAACCAACTATCGTTGCTATGCAATTGTGAACATGATTTCCAGTTAAAGTAAAGTACTAAAAAATTGAAGAAAAATTAAAAAAAAAATTTATAGAAATATATCTTATGATATAACCCGTAATATAAGATTAAATGATGTTAAATATTCATTGAAACACATCGTACATACAAACTTCAAGGATCCAGTGGCTTAACAGGGCCAAACTATTTACGATTGGTTAAACAATCATCGGGGGTCAATTTTGAGCTTGACCATAAAAGATATTATATTACACATAATACAAAAGAACAAACAAACAACAACAAAAAAGAAATCTAGATTTTTTCTTTCTCTTAGAATTTTCAAACTATTTACACAAGAAAAAAAAGTTGTAATTGCGCATAATGAATTGTATATAATTTAATTTAAAAATGGCAAAAAAAATAATAATTAAATATTAACTTAAAAAATGCACAAATAAATTTTCAAATAAATCTATAAAAAAAAGTAAGATCTCATTGGTTATGGTAATTTATTTCATCTATATAATGATGTATTGGCGGTAAGTATGAGGGATGTGTGTGTGAGAGAGGGGTTTTCAATTACTTTGGATAGACATTATATTGATATATATATATATATATATATATATATATATATATATATTGTATTCTTTATTTATTTGTTTTTCTAAAAATTTAATTTTTTCTTAGAATTCAAACACAACATTAACTAGTAAGGCGGTTATCTTCGGTTATGCCGAAGCTCAGATACCCTTCACCATTTGTAAAAATGGTGATAAAACTGGTTATTTGCACTACAACTATATTTTATTAAACTTTGTACCACAAAATAGGGGAATTTTAGCATCACAAATCCATTTTTTGTCAATAATTTTTATCGATTTTATTCGATTTACCGATAAGTTTATGAGTTGGTGAGTTGGAGCATATTTTTATGAATTTTGTAACTCCCCAAAAATGGGAGTAGTTTAAATCCGACCTTGCTTATCTTAGAACTTAACCTCTGCTTCTGGACAGAAGCTAACAAACCAAATTTCAGCCCGAAAGCTCGTATACCACAGGGACATACAGACGGACACCCCCAAAAAGGGGGAGTTTGTATGGAAGGTGGGAGAAGTATTCGCCCGATATTGCTCATCTTACAACATAAGCTCCTATTATATAATTAAAGTTTGCATATTAAATTTCAGCGCGATATTTCCTAACCTACGGCTGTAATTGCGGGGGCAGTAAGGCGGACACCCCAAAAAAGGGGGAGCTTGAATGAAAGGTGGGAGTAGTTTTTGACTGACCTTGCTCATCTTATAAAGTAGCCTCCGCTTAGAGATTGAATCTTGCGTACAAAATGTCAGCTATATACCTCTTAAAATATGGCTATAATCGCAGAGACAGACCCCAAAAAGGAAGAGTTTGTATGGGAGGTGAGAGTAGTTTTTGACCGATCGGTCTCATCTTACTTCTCAACCTCTGCTTAGTGTAGGGAAGCTCACATACAAAATTTCAGCTTGATTGCCCTTAAACTACGGCTGTAATCGCGGGGACTGACATACGGACACCCCTAAACGTGGGATTTTGTATGGGAGGTGAGAGTAGTTTTTGACCGATCGGTTTCATGTTACTACTCAACCTCCACTTGGTGTAGGGAAGCTAGAATACAAAATTTCAGCTTGATTGCCCTTAAAATACAGCTGTTATCTTAGGGATACCCTAAAAAGGGGGAGTTTGTATGGGAGGTGGGTGTAGTTTTTGACCGATCGGGCTCATCTTAGAAATCAACCTCCATTTAGGACACCAAAGCTTGCGTACAATATTTCAGCTTGACTGCTCTTAAATTACTGTAATCGCGGGGACTGACTTACCGACACCCCCAAAAAGAGGGATTTTGTATGGGAGGTGGGAGTAGTTTTTACCGATCGGTCTCATCTTACTACTCAACCTCCGCTTAGTGTAGGGAAGCTCGCATGTAGGGAAGCCCTTAAACTACGGCTGTAATCGCAGGGACAGACCCCAAAAAGGGGGAGTTTGTATGGGAGGTGGGAGTTGTTTTTGACCGATCGGGCTCATTTTAGAACTCAACCTCCGCTTTGAGGATAAAGGCATGCATTCCAAATTTCGGCTTGATATCTCTTAAACTGAGGCTGTAATCGCGGCGACAGACAGAAGGTCACCTTTAAATCGACTCAGATTTCGATGCTGATCATTTATATATATATATTGTCATACCTAACACGCCTCCTTATGGGCGTTACACATGGAAGAACAAAATGAATATACCCTTCACTCTGTTCATACGCATGGTGAAGGTATATAGTAATTCTTTAAAAAAAATAAAAGTTTTATAAAAAATTTACTTTATTTTACAAAAAATTAATTGTTTTTTTTTAATCTTACTTTTGAAAAAATTTATTAAAAAAACTTTAAAAAATTAATTATAGAAATTTAATATTATAAAATTAAAATTTCAAATTTCAAAAAAAAAAAATTTTTTAATTCTATTGGCTTCATTAAAATTTTAATTGGTAAAAACATAAGTTAATTAATTTACAAAATTAAAGTTTATGTTTTTTAGCGTAATTCTTTAAAAAAAATAAAAATTTTATAAAAAAAATCAAAAGCTGTTTTTAAATCTAACTTTTAAAAAAAATTTAAAAAATTAATTATAGAAATTTAATTTTTTGAATAAATATTTTAAAATTAAAATTTTTAAATTAAAATTTTATTAATTAATTTTAATAATGCGTTTTTTAATATTTTCATTTAAGGACCAAAGGTAACTTTTTTAATATTATATTTACAAATTTTTTTGTAATAAAATAACAATTTATTTAATTTATTTTTCTGAACAAACTGTAATTGGTTTCCTTTTTTTGTGTAATCCTTTGAAAAAATTAAAAATTCTATAAAAAATTTACTCTAGTTTTATTTTACAAAAAATATATTTAAAAATTTAATAATTTTTGAAAATGTTTTATTTCATAAAATTTAAAATTCTACAAAAACAAAATGTGTTTTTTAATAAATTTTTATTAAATTGTACACGAATATTAAAAAAATTTCAATTAAAAAAAATTGTTTAAATTTTAAATTCTACAAAGACAAAATGTTTTTTTTAATAAATTGTACAAGAAAATCGAAAAAAATATGTTGACAATGGGATAAAATTTTAATTGTACAAAAAGTTTATATTTTTTTAATAAATATTTGTAAAATAACATTTAAACTTTTAAATTTTTAAACAAAAATAAAATGTTTAGCAAAAAACATATTTTAAAATTTAGAAATTTTTGTTGGAAATTTTCTAATATTAATTTTACAATAGATTTTTTTATTTTTAATTTGACAAAAAAAAATAAATACTTTAAATTTTTTCATTAAAATTTGTAAAATTATTATCTAAAATTAAAATTTTTTGTTAACAAAGTTTTATAAAATATTTGATAATATAAAGATTGTTTAATCTATGTTTGGTTGTACAAAACAAAAAAATAACTTTTTTGACAAATTTATATTACAAAATCAAATGTAAAATTTATTATTACTTAAAATTTTTTTAAATAATTTATTTAGAAAAATTAAAAAAAATATTTTTTTTTGCAGAAATAATAAACAACAAGTATTAAATATCTAACAAAAATCATTTAATTAATTTTATTTGCAATTCCAAAAAGAGTTGTATAATAATTTCAATGTTGTTTTATACATTTTCAAACAAATAAAAAATGTTTAATTTGTAAAAAAAAATATTTTTTTTTGTCAAACTAAAAATTTCATATTTAATTTAATTTTATTAGATAATTCTAATTGGGCTTTTAAGGTCCTTCTCTCTAATTCTAAATAAAAGATTGTTTTATTTCATTGATTTCCGACGTTTGAAAATGTATAAAACAAAATTAAAATTATTATATAAATCTTTTTGGAATTACAAAGAAAATTAATTAAATGTTTTTATTTAATTTTTAAAAAAAAATTGTATATAATAAAAATAAAGCGTTTTTAAACTAAAAATAAATTTTAAATTATATTTTGTAATATAAATTTTATAAACAAGTTAGTTTTTTGTTTTGTAAAATTTAAATTTTAAAATTTTTATTATATAATAAAAATAAAGCGTTTTTAAACTAAAAATAAATTTTAAATTATATTTTGTAATATAAATTTTATAAACAAGTTAGTTTTTTGTTTTGTAAAATTTAAATTTTAAAATTTATTCGTAATTTTTTGTAGTACAACAAAATATAGTAAAATTTAGTTTTTTACAATAAAAACATTCAAATATTTAAAAAAAAATTATTTTTTCTAAATTAAAAAAGGGGAAATAAACGGAAAAAACAATTGTTTTTGCCAGAATAGATGCCGGTAGATTATCAAAAGAACAAGATGTTCGTGAAAATGGCAACCCACTTTTCAAAATGAAATATGCATATTAACCCATTAGCGACGACTGTTACCATATGGTAACGTTGACAGCGTTAGATATTGCACGAAATAAAATAAACATAAGAATAAATGTCAAGAATTTTCTTTTTTAATTTCATCAAAGCGTGCTTTGATCTTTCATTCCTGATTTACCGTTATGCGATCAGGCGTCAGTAGCGAGCGCAAAACAGCAATATGAAGGGATATAAAAAGTCACTCCATATTAACAATATTTTTTGGTTGTTGAAAGACTGATATATTTAAGATTTTTAGTTTTTGTTTATTTGAGAAGAATACCAAATATCATAAAAACGTATTACATGAATTATTTTGTACTTGGTTCTTTTACCATATGGTCACAGTGTACAGTGTACACAGTAGTACTGACAAAATCTTTAAAAATTCCCATTATTTCGGTCTCGTCATTAAAGAGGTTAACACATATTAGAATACTTTTTGAGGAATACGGGGTCTACCATATGCCATCGAAAAAGTTTTGAAAATACTGAATGTTGAATGATCATTCGCAAAGTACAAACACATTTATCGTTGAAAAAGACAAAAAAATTTTAAAAGCCTTAAAATTCTTAGAGTGTATTTTATGCACATAAATCCCCCGATTTTTAGTGCATATTTCCGGTTTTCATGGTTATTACCCAAATACAAAGATATAAAACAAATCTCTAACATAAAACCCCTAAACTGTAAAATTTAACGGAAAACAATGAAATTGCATGATTTTTTAATATGTGAACTTATTTCTGTTTAATTAATTAAAAGATTAGAAAAGCGTCTAACTTTTCTGTGCCCAACACAACGAGAACATGTCTTCATCTCTTTTTGGCCAAATTTAAGTCTGTAAAATATTAGTTCGCATCAAAAATGTAAAACCTTACCTGTTTAAATATGAAGAGTTTTGTGTTTCAAAGGAGATGTTTAGATAGCTTAACAATTTATTTAATTTAAATTTTTTTAATACACTGAAAGCTCTTTTTATTTTGTTAACAACAGGCCATTTGGATATTTTCCTTATTTACTATAACACTTTATACATATTTTCATATTTTTCTTTTTTTTATAATTTAAATTTCGAACTTTTTTCGAACAAAAATATCACAATAACACTTACACCACAACACTACTCATTTTGCTAATACTCACTCACTTAAATTACTCATTTTCATTTGTTTATATTCACCATTCTGTCGCAATTCCACCATTAAGAAGGAAAAGCTATTTGCAAAAGAATTGAAGGGAAACGGAAAAGAAGCTTACAATTTACATTAGATCATGGAACACAAAAAACACAGAAAGAAGCCAGGCGTATAGATATTTTCTATTTGGCACACAAACATTTCACTACCATTACTTCTTTTCAGGCAAATGCCTTTTGCACTAACCGGCGTGGAAGACAAACCGAATCATGTCTACATTTGTCTACTAATTCACACACGGCAATTCGTTTTAAGTTGCGAGCACCGCAACCGACTTGGACGTTACGAAAAGAAACACAAAGCGAGCGACACGGTTTTCTTAGAGATTTTTACTACGGTATCCCTTATTTTACTTAATAATTCCTGAAAAACTAATTGATTTCGATAAGTTATGAGATTTTATATGTTTTCGTTGAATTTATTACACTGAACAGACGACGGTTTGATTTATTTCGTGGAGTTTTCACTAATTACTTGTTGTTTGCTCAAAATTCCAGTTAGACTAAAGGTATTAGCAAAGGAGATTGCAAAATGTAACGTTTTTCATGAGACAGAGAGAAAAAAAGAAATGAGATCAAATACAGTGTTGCCACATATGAAGATATGCGGAAATGGTCAGGAGTGTAATGTCGCGGTAACACCGAATGCACTTTATTGCATTTGAGGATGTGATTTGAATTAATTAGAACTAATACACAAAAAATATGTTGTCAAGTTGTTTTAAAGGCTAATAATAATAATACAATACCGGTATCTGTATACTACTGGAAGGTCAACTTAACTTCTGTATGAGTGAAAAATATCGAAATGTACAGCAATTTACTAGTAAAATTTGTAAAAAACGCCTAAAATGAGGAAAAAATGAGCAAAAGCTAAAAAAATATTTCAAAAAACAGTTTTCACAGAAATTCTATAAAATGGAACAATTATAAAAAAGAATTGTATATGGACAATTTCCAGTGTCGAACGTGACCGTTGTACACATTTAATGCAAAAAAAGGTCAGAATAAAACATATTTTAGATTCATCTTTTACATAATCGTAGATCTCTAATCGTATAGATCACTCGTTTTTTTTTCAGGCGAAATATTGATTACAAAATAAGGACAAAAAAAGGAGAAGTTCCAACGAGACAAAAACAGAAGTATTTTTCGAAGACATCTTTAAAAACATGGGATTCAGCGACAACAAACACAATGTTTTAAAGATGAAAATTTTAAAATGTTAAAAAATAACAAAGTTTTCGAATCCTCTTTATTTGTTAGAAAAAGTGGTTCGAACGTGTCATGTGTTGAGCGTATCATTTTCTCTATGACTGTTTCTATGTACATATATGGAAAATTCATTTATTTTTTTTTTGCGAAATTAGGGAATTTTATAGTTTATAAGTTTATATTTCACAAATTGTTGATCACTAATGTTACATTAGAACGTCAAACAATAAAACCAAAATATTCCAGCTAAATGATAAATGTGTACAGTTATTGGAGTTATTTGCTATTGTAACAAATATTTTATGATAAGAATGCACTTGTATCATAAGTAAATATGTTATTAACAATTCAAAGAGTATTTTCATATTTAAGAAAATGCGAAATTAAAAAAATAAATTACATATTTAAAAAAATAAAGGCAAAAGCGAGGAAAAAAGGGTGAAAACCAAAAGAAAAAGGTTGTGACCTTCCATGTAACGCATAAAACACAAAAAACTATTGTGGTTAAAGATGGAGCCGGAGCCCTAGGGGGCCCAAACAATTTTTGTTGTTTTAACCTAATTTTATTGTTTTCATTACTTAAAAGAATTTTAGTAAAAATTTTCAAAATTAAATTTTTAAATAAAAATTTTTAATAAAATTCTTCTCATTTTTTTGGCAACAGCTAAAACAAAGATGTAGATATGTAGAGGATCCACTCTCTCCACTGAAAAAAAATTGTATTAACTTCGGTCACCCACTAATCGAAAATAAATATTACATCTGTATATTCTTAACTGTATTGCTAAATACGTTATGTGTTAAAAATTTAATTTCTTCATATATTTTCCATAGTAACAGATTTCAAAAACTTCTCCGTACGTTCTTTTTTGAAAATTTCGTTATACAAACCTTGTATTAACATGAGGAACACAACTTAAAAATAATTATCCAATTTGGTGCAGTCGGGCACGTACTATTCGGCGATTTACACATATATATTAACATATATTATAATCGTATAATTTTTGATATAACTAAACATAAAAAAAATAATAATAAAAACATTCACTAAATACACAATATTTTGTTGTTACCTGATTAATTACTATTATTTCTCAATAATTTTGTTATTAATTTTTTTTTGCACATTTAAATGCCATTGCAAAAATTAAGCATATCATAACCTAAACACCGCCTACTGGATCTAAACATACATACCAAATGTTCTCATGTCCAAAAATTAGTACATCTAATAACATCCAATCATCAATAAAAAATTTTAAACTCCAACGCCACCTACCGTGTCTATTAATACACATAAAATATGTTCTCATGATCAAATAAATATACATTTTGAATTTCAGTTATGATCAAACATACATACATTTTGAACTACATTTAAATTGGCCAATCCATTTCCGATATAAATCTAACCCAACCCATTTCCGATATAAATAGACAAATATATTTTCATACCTACCAAATATACACACAAAATTTCATAAAAATCGGTAGAGCCGTTTCAGATAGATATTACAAACACCGTAACAAGAAAATTTATATAATATATATGTATTTGATTTTCCATTTACAACACAACGATGATTTTTGTATTTTATGAGTTATATGGAGGAAGTGACCTTTCTCTATTGGTTTTCACTCTACCACTACCACTCTACTATTTCTACGCTTTTGTCTTTATTTTCATTGTATACATTTTCTTGTTTCCAAAAATATGTTTTTTTTTGATAATTGTTCCATTTTATTAAATTTCTGTGAAAACTTTTTACTAAAATATCATAATTTGTATTTTCATATAATATACGCTTTATTTTTATGTCAATCTAGAAACATTTTTTTTCTCATTTTAGGCGTTTTTACACATATAACCAGTAAATTGCAGTACATTTCGATTTTTTTCACCAATAAAGAAATTCAGTTGACCTTCCTGTTTTAACTCTGACTTATTTAAATCATATCCTCAAAATGCAATAATGTGCATTTGGTGTAACCGCGACATTACACGTCGAACCATTTCCCCATAACTGCATATGTGGCAACACTGTCTTTGATCTCATTTCTTTTTGTCACTCTCTGTTCATAGGAGTATTTTCCTAATACAAAACGTTACATTTTGCAATCTCCTTTGCTGATTCCTTTAGTCTAATTGGAATTTTGAGCAAACAACAAGAAATTAGTGAAAACTCCGCGAAATAAATCAAATCGTCTGTCCAGTGTATTAAATTCTTCAAAATGCATATAAAATCTCATCATTTATCGATATTAATTAGTTTTTCAAACAAACAAGGGATGCCGTCGAAAAAATCCCAAAGGAATCCGTGTCGTTTGTTTAGTATTTCTTTTCGTAACGTCCAAGTCGGTTGCGGTGTGCGCGACTTAAAACGAATTGCCGTGTGTAAATAAGTAGAAAAATGTTGACATGATACGTTTTGTCTTCCAACTCCGGCCAGTGCAAAAAGGCAAAGAAGACATATGCCGAAAAGAAGTAACGGCAGTGAAATGTTTGTGTGCAAAATAGATAATATCTACATGCCTGTCCTCTGTCGTGTGTTTTTTGTGTTCCACGATCTAATGTAAATTGTTAGCTTCTTTTCCGTTTCCCTTCAATTTCTTGTAAAAAGCTTTTTCTTCCCTTATGGTGGATTTGAGACAGAATGTCGGTTATAAAAAAAGAAAGAGAGCAATTTAAGTGAATGAAGAAGTAGCAAAAAGAGTATTGTTGTTGTGTTAGTGTTATTTTGTTCGAGTAAAAAGTGTTATTTGATTGAAAGCGTAAAAGTTCGAAAATTAAAATAAAAAAAATAAAAAAAAATGCCTATAATGTAATAGTTAAAAAGGAAAATATCCAAATGGCCTGTTGTTAACAAAATAAAAAGAGCTTTCAGTGTATTAAAAAACTTTTTAAATTAAATTATTTGTTTAACTATCTAGGCATCTTCCTGAAAATACAAAATTCTTCTTATTTCAACTGGTAAGTTTTCACATTTTAAATGCGAAATAATATTTTACAGTGAAGACACGTTCCCATTACTTTGGGTACAAAAAATTAGTCGCTTTTTTAGTCCAGTCTTCAATTAAACAGAAATAAGTACACAGTTAAAAACTATGCAATTCAGATTTTCCGTTAAATTTTACAGTTTTAAGTTTTATGTTAGAGATTTGTTTTATATCTTTGTATTTGAGTGATAATCAGGGCAACCGGAAATATGTATGCATTAAAAACAGGGGCATTTATATGCATAAAAAATGCCCGACAATTTGTATAATAATATAAAATTTCAATAGAAATCAAAAATACGTAGAAACCTCTCAAATAATAAAAACAAATACTAAAATCACTGCAGAAAATTCAGTCAGGTAAAATGACTCATAAAGTGACCCTCACCCTAAGTATGATCCTGTTTAAGTCTTGAGTTATTCATCGGTTTATAATTGATATTCCCCATGTATTATTATTTTCCTGCTTGTGGAGCGTAAACGGTTGGAGATAGGACTTTCAGTCGCAAGACCAGGGGTTAATGTTCATATAAAAAAATTATAAAAAATTATGATAATTTGCTCAACATAAGGGAATGTTCAAGGTTTACTATTTCTTAAAATCCGGAAATGTTCAAGGATCACTATTTCTGGGCATTTTGTCATTTAATATGGGGTAACCGAATGGGTCTTACATGGTACCAAATGAGAACTAAGGTAAAAGTCTTTTCTTAATAAGAACAAAAATTTCAAATAATCATAGTTTCAAATGGGTAAAGTAAACCTTCCGGATTCTTAACTATCATCTATCGGCCTTATTCATAAAAATTTAAAAGGTTTATAAATCATTTTTAAACAAATTTCGAGAAAACAGTATTCATAAACGATTCACATCTTCAATAAGTTAAAGTAGGATTGTCTCTACTTTAAGCATGCTATAACTTGACGTTTGTACAATTTATTGTATATTTATGAATTCGAGATCTTTATTTTGAGTTTTTCAGAATTTTTCCTATTGGGAAGAGTTGTTGCATGTATTCATTGTGTAGGAATTGCGCACATAGAAAAGTATCTAAATAGACACTTTTCATTCATGAATACCATTTGAAAAATATTTCTTCAAAATAATTTGTAAATAATGAAATACTATTCGTGATGTATAAACAATCAAAACAAGGAAACAATGTAATCGGTATCCGATTATTTTTTCAATATACGGAAAAGAAAATAAAATATTTTAATATAATTTTTACTTCAACGTCTTTGTTATCGTCAGGAGAATCGTAGTCAAAGAAAAATTGAGGTACAATAATGTTCGTTCGGTATTATAAGTGCAAATACATGTTCGCTTTCCGATTATAAAGCTTGTTTTTATACATCATTAACGACCAATAACAGTCGGCGTTGCCACCGGAACACAGTAGGCTAAAGGACTGATAACAAACGTTTATGAATACAATTTCTTTTTAAAGGTTTTTAGAGCCAAAGAATACTTAAGCTAGAGAACGCTTCATATCCACTTTAGAATTTTTTTATGAATAAGGCCGTATAAGAATACAAACGTATTGAGAAGTTTCTTTAAGAATTTATTGGAAAAATATTAATTTTAGCTAAATTGACTAATTTGTATAGGAGGTACCAGTAGGGAAGAACAATGTGTAAGATTTTTATTTGTGTTATTTTAAAAAACCCCCTACATAGATTATTTCCAAATGTTTGATAATGATACCTCTGACATAGATTCTATAAATTTTAATTGTGACCCCAGTAAAACAAAAACTGTTTTCCTGTTTAACTCCAATGAACATTGCTTAAACTTTTTATTTATATGTTTTATTACCGATTAGGTCTCCTGAAAAGTAAATGAAAAATACATCACTGTTTTAGTTGGCGTATCTACGATATGTTCTTAACTACCTGGTATACGGACAATTGTTTGATACAGTCAAATATTAGCATCCGAGGGCAGCGCCTCGGTAGTTTTTACTAACTTGGTTCTAAAAAGCCTGTTTATATCTCTAGGAGAACTTAAACATACTGGACGATCAAACTATTAATATCGCTGTTAATCACAACCAAGAACAGCCAAGGACTTACAACAGGTAAACTTTTCGTATCAATCGGTGTATTAGAAAAGCCGTCAGAGCGATCTTTTTTTAAGTTTTTTTTAAGAAATTTATACTGCACCAACAACCTATATACCAAATCTCATCTTCATACCTCTGATTGCTCATGAGATATAGCAATTTTAATTTTCAAGTTGTATGGGCGGTGCCACTCCCCTTTATCCAATAAGAACCAAGTATAGCCAGAGACTATCAACAGGTCATCAGTACCACTTTGTAAAATTTTCTTATCAATTGGACTATTTTAAAAACCGTTAGAGCGATTTTTGAAAACGGGCGTAACACCACCCACTTCCCTGACTGTTATTCTAACTATACGCACAACATATATACCAAATATCATATTCATACCTCTGATACTTCATAAGATACAGCCGTTTAAAGTTTATAGTTGTATGCCACGCCCACCGATTTGATCACGCCAATTTTTTACTGGATCATTCACGCGAATTTTTAAGGCGATTGGTAAAACAACCCTCCAGATATTGAGTTTTCAAAAATAGGGTCCAATGGGCGGGGCCACGCCCGCTTGATATATCAAAAATTCAGCCTACAATCAAACAAAAAAACACAAACTCATTTGTATATACATAGATAGATATTATATACATTGTATTTTGTAAAAATGGACGTAGCATCGAATGCCGGGTCGGATAGTATTTATATAATTTTGAAAACTTTTCGAAATTCCAATACCAAAAGGCGAAAACTAATTTCACTCCAGTTTGTTTTCTTTTTGGAAATCTATTTTTCAAAAACCTAGAAATCCTATCACAATTTCACTTCATTTATTATACTTTTCTGACATTTTTTTTGTAATATTTTCTAAATAATTACTCCATAGCTATGGACATATTTTCGAAATTCTCTCGCCCCAATGTGTTTCCGTTCTCTCATTCAAAAGTTCTCCCATAAAAAGAGAAATTCTCTACAGCAGCACGCCTTCGATAGTTTTGAGCCCTCCATTGAAGGTGACTGCAGCACAACGCCTGCTGTATCGGAACAACCTCGTGTTATTATAGTTGGCGCTGGAGCAGCGGGATTGGCCTGTGCCACAAAATTACTTGAATTTGGGTTTGAGAATTTGTTAATCCTGGAAGCGGAACATCGCATTGGTGGTCGTATACACACCAAAATCTTTGCCGACAATGTGGTGGACTTGGGTGCTCAATGGGTACATGGTGAAATTAATAACATAGTCTACGATATGGTCCAGCAGCGAGATTGTCTTGATACCACCGGTAATATTTATGAAACATTTGAGTGTGTACGTTCCAATGGCCAAAAAGTACCCGCCTCGATGGTAAATAGCTTGAAGAAGAAAATACGAGAGATTTTCAATGACTGTTCCGAAGATTTAGACCGTTATGACGGTTCGTTTGGTGAATATCTGAATGAACGTTTTCATGAGGCTCTGCGCCAGCCTGAGATGGAAAAGGTGGACCAGGAGGTTGCTTTAGAGTTTTTTGAGAATTTCAAAAGAATAGAAAGTTCTGAATCATCGTCGGGTATAGACGAAGTATCCGCCAGGGGTTTAAACGAATACTGGCAATGTCCAGGAGATTATCTGCTTAATTGGAAGGACAAAGGCTATGTTACCTTCCTGCACATGCTAATGGGTACAGATGATGAGAAGCTTCTAGGTGACTTGGAAAATCTTATCCAATTCGAGTGCAAAGTCGATCATATACAATGGAGTCGCCGAGATCGCAAGGCCATTGTTAGGTGTGGCCAAAGTGAGGCCTCCTATGAAGCGGATCATGTAGTGGTCACTGTGTCACTGGGTGTGCTCAAGGATCGTGTTGATTCCATGTTTCATCCTCCCCTGCCCATACAAAAGAAACAAGCTATTGTGGGTTTGGGCTATGGCAGTGTCTGTAAGATCTATTTAGAATTCCCGGAAAAATTTTGGCCCGGCGACTGGTATGGCTTTACTACGTTATGGGTTAAGGAAGACCTTGAGGAGCTGCGAAAATCGAAATATGAATGGGTGGAAGAAATATTTGGTTTCTATTGTGTCAACTATCAACCTCGGGTATTATTGGCTTGGCTTGTGGGGCCCTATGTGCTTAAGGTGGAGAAAATGCTTTTAGCTGAAGTCGAAGAGGGATGTATGTATGTGTTAAGAAGATTTTTGGTCAAATTCCTAATACCTGATCCTTTGAGTATACAAGTTACCAAGTGGCAGTCGAATCCTAACTTTAATGGGGCCTACTCCTTTCGTTCCATGTTAAGTGAGGAATTAAATGTGTCGGCCTTGCAATTGGCTCAGCCCCTATCGATACCTAATCCGGAGAAAGTTTTAGCGGGCAGTCGTTCATCTAGCAGCAGCAGTGACGGTGGTACCATAGATTCACGATCGTCTTGTGTAAAGCCCATACTATTATTTGCCGGAGAGGCTACGAGTATGCATCACTACTCTACAGTTCATGGAGCCGTCGAGTCGGGTTATCGGGAGGCAAATCGTTTGATCACCTACTATGGAAAGGGATGACAGTGATACAAATGTTGGATTCATTGTTGCTTTCTAACGATTTGTGAATAAAGCGGTTTTTTCATTTGGTTTTTGTATTTACAATGGAATTTTGGGTTTATTTTAATTTCTGCATAAATTATTTACGTTTATATTATTGTTTAACTACTTGTGGCTTAAAATCTAATTCGGAGGCACGTTTAAAAGATTCAGCATATAGGTCCAGTCTTTGAGTCATACGGAAAGACCAGAAATCTTTGACTTGGCGGCAGAGATTCAAATCCATTTCAGTTATGAGCAAACCATCGCGATCACGGGACAAACCCTGGAAGTAGGAGAGATAGAGAGTGAAGAGAGAATTTTATATATAAAGAGCAAATTTTGTATCACAACCCTTTTACTTACCGGTGTCCTGCTGCCATCTGGTGCCGCCACATAACTGGAGCCATAGAATGGTCCAAACACCTTGTGGGCCTTTTGGCCATCACCCGATGTGTATTCATTAGGGAACTCCTCACTGCCCACACGATTTATGCCTACGGTGAAGTAACTATTGGCTATGGCTGCATTACGAGCCTCTATGCCCCACAAAGGTTCACTTAAGGCACCCACCGTTGCTGAAGGATTGAAGACAATCTCTGCACCATTTAGACCAAACATCATCCAGTTTTGTGGATGATGACGACCATAGCAGATATTTATGGCAATTTTACCAAAGTCCGTTTCAAACACGGGATGACCGGTATTGCCCTCCAAATAATAGGTGGATTCGTTAAAGTCACCCACACGTGGAATGTGATTCTTACGATGTTTGCCCAAATAACAGCCACGGTTTGATATGACCACAGCGGTATTCCAGATTGTCTCACCATGTTCCATATCGCGTTCCAAGATCGAAGATATGATGACCATATTATAGGCCTTGGCTAATTCTTGCAGAAGTTTTGTTGTGGGTCCATGTTCGGCTTCCTCGGCAAAATCACACCAGGGGAATTTTTCGCGGGTACAAAATGCAAAAGGCATAGCTATAAACAAAATTAAGAAAACATTAAAGTTATGCCTTTGCATAATGAAATAAGTGGTTCCACTTACTCCAGGCCTCTTGTAAGCACACAATGTTTACACCCGCAGCAGCTGCAGCCTTAATCATGGTGGTCACCTTTTGCCATATGGCTTCACGTTGCTTCTCCAGGGGTTCAGTTGTTGCTAATGCAATGGAATTCTGTATAGCGCCTACTTTAACGAGTCGGGGTTTACGCATTTGTTCCACTTTGGCTGTGATGCGATAACCCTTGATTTCGAAACCATTTTCGGAGGCAATTTTCGTGGCTTCTTCGGGTAAATCCAAAACGTTGCTGAAAGAAATTTAAAAAGTTATTGATTGATACAATTATAGAATTATTAATTTTTAATTTTTTAGTTTTAATTTTAATTTTAAATTTTAAATTTTAAATTTTGAATTTTGAATTTTATATTTTTAATTTTTAATTTTTAATTTTTAATTTTTAATTTTTAATTTTTAATTTTTAATTTTTAATTTTTAATTTTTAATTTTTAATTTTTAATTTTTAATTTTTAATTTTTAATTTTTAATTTTTAATTTTTAATTTTTAATTTTTAATTTTTAATTTTTAATTTTTAATTTTTAATTTTTAATTTTTAATTTTTAATTTTTAATTTTTAATTTTTAATTTTTAATTTTTAATTTTTAATTTTTAATTTTTAATTTTTAATTTTTAATTTTTAATTTTTAATTTTTAATTTTTAATTTTTAATTTTTAATTTTTAATTTTTAATTTTTAATTTTTAATTTTTAATTTTTAATTTTTAATTTTTAATTTTTAATTTTTAATTTTTAATTTTTAATTTTTAATTTTTAATTTTTAATTTTTAATTTTTAATTTTTAATTTTTAATTTTTAATTTTTAATTTTTAATTTTTAATTTTTAATTTTTAATTTTTAAGTTTTAATTTTTAATTTTTAATTTTTAATTTTTAATTTTTAATTTTTAATTTTTAATTTTTAATTTTTAATTTTTAATTTTTAATTTTTAATTTTTAATTTTTAATTTTTAATTTTTAATTTTTAATTTTTAATTTTTAATTTTTAATTTTTAATTTTTAATTTTTAATTTTTAATTTTTAATTTTTAATTTTTAATTTTTAATTTTTAATTTTTAATTTTTAATTTTTAATTTTTAATTTTTAATTTTTAATTTTTAATTTTTAATTTTTAATTTTTAATTTTTAATTTTTAATTTTTAATTTTTAATTTTTAATTTTTAATTTTTAATTTTTAATTTTTAATTTTTAATTTTTAAATTTTTAAATTTTTAATTTTTAATTTTTAATTTTTAATTTTTAATTTTTAATTTTTAATTTTTAATTTTTAATTTTTAATTTTTAATTTTTAATTTTCAATTTTTAATTTTTAATTTTTAATTTTTAATTTTTAATTTTTAATTTTTAATTTTTATACTTTCTTTATTAAAATTAAATTTTAAATTTAAATAAAATTAAAAATAAAATATTTTTAATTTATTTGTTTTCAGTAGATTCAATTCTCTCAGTGCACTGAGTAAATTCTCTTTACACTTTGACAATATATGTATTGTTCTCATATTTCATACATTTGTGCTCTCGCCCATTTTCGTTTGTTTATTTTGAATTGCTTTACTTTTAGATACAACAACAACGCCAATAAAAATTCAAACAAAAAACGTCACAACGGACGAACAACACCGACTAAAGCAGCTACCCAATAGACAGAGTGGTGATGGTACCGCCAACAAGACAACCCAGTTCGTTTACTTGGTTTGATGTGAGAATTTCGAAATTCCAGAATTCACTATATCTATGATACCACAACATTGGCGCGTGTACGAACGCTGCTCATCAAATGCTGCTCATATTTTTGATAATTTATATATGTAGAGATGATAAGCAAATAATTTGCACATTTTGTCCAGTTTTTCAAATCTTAAGCAAAGTGAAATATGGACTTTATGTCTATGTAGCTACTGGGGAGTTATTAAAGCAATTAGCAATTACTATTAAGTATGTATGTAATTGTCTTTGGTTTACATCAATAGTTAGCTTTGATTACAATTGAAGTAATTCGAAAGACAAATACATACATACATACATCCTTAGTAGTAATTGCTAATTGTTTTATTGTTGCCAGCATGTATGTATGTCAGACCATTTCATGAGATAACACAAAAAATTTATAAGATGTGATTCCAAAGTAGGCTATCGTAACTTGTTTGAAATATCTCTGTATTACAATAAGTAAAATACCATAATTCCGGTTATCTTATTCTGTATCGCCTTTATATTTCTACTCACTCATCAGATCTGCCGTATAAAATTCGTTTCACTTCTTTCAATTCATCGCCGGGTATATATTTTTCTAAACATTCTTCTAAACTTTTGAAATTTATACTCGACATTTTTAGTTAATTTTCTATATCACCACCACTGTAGTAGTCAGTACGTCTTAACAGTCGGATCACTGTGCTACGAATGAAAATCTAGAGTGAATTGTGTATTATTGTGACATCGGTCACAGAAATTAACTCGATGGCCAGTGATTCCCAAATTGCGAAATAGTGATGTGGAGAAAAAGTAATGGAATAAAAAATTAATAAAATAATAGAATAAAAAATTAATAAAATAATTATATAAAAAATTAATAAAATAATATAAACTTTTTTAATTAAAACATTAATGTTAAATGGAAATTATGAAAGTAATTTAATAAATTTTGAGATTTTAAGAAATGTTCCACAACTTTTGTAAGTAATAATTTAAGAAAAACTATTGATTTTTGTGATGGATTTTCGTCTTATTTTTTACATTCGACTCAACGTTTCGTTGGAGTTTTTGTAACCATCTTCAGGAGCTTTTATTTGAAAATTTTATCACTTAATAATAATGCAAATCTTTGCTTTAGCAATTATAACATAATCACATTATGGCAAAAGTTGATATGTCCAATTTTTATAACTTTACAGAAAGCCGACTTAAAGTTTTGAAACATATCAGTTTATCTCAGACATGTCATCCTTTGCCAACTTGTTCTAAAAGTCCTAAAGGACATATCAAATAAAAACAAAATTTTTTCAGTAAAGCCGACTTATCAACTTTTGCCATAACGAAATGAAAAATGTTCTGTAAATAAATCGGTAAATACAATTTTTTAAATATCGAAAAATTAAGTAAAAACCAGTACAGAAAATTCAGTCGAGTGAACTGACTGATACATATCATCACCCATACGACTTTCGGCCGTATGGCCAGACGAGACGTATAGCAAAACTATGTAAAATGTTAAATTCAATATGGTAATTTTTTATGGGGGTACCGAAAGGGTCCAACTGTGAAGCTAAGAAAAATACTTCAATTAATTCGGTAAAAAATCTCAAAAGAAATCATAATTTCTGATGGGTAGGGTAAACCTGATTTTTTAGGTTTCACCTGTAAACACAAAATTTTAAAGTAGGAGTAGGAGCACAAGGTGTCTGATTTTATTTCAAAAATCAACTTTCAATAAACCTTTACCTTCTGCACAATTTTTCTGACTTCAGCGTACTTTACAAAAAAAATATACATTTAGAACTGTGGGGGTGATTTCGATAATTTGTATAAGGGATTTCAGAATAGGTGTGGAAAATTTGTCGGTTTGCCTACTGTTACAAGATAATTTAACTGACAAAATTTAAATATACTGCAGTTCGAAAGCTATGTGGGGAAATATTAATTTTCCGAAAATAGTCAAATTTCAATAATAAAAAAGTATGGGGGTAAATTCCGTCATTTGTAGGGGAGATATTAGAAGGGTTGGGGCAAATGTTTTGGTTTCTTAAGTATTTGTCTACTATTTTAAATTTATCGAACTTACCAAACTCAAAAATCCTTCAGTTGTCCGTTTGGAAATTATGGAAGAAACATTAGTTTTCCAAAAATAGGTAATGGGTACTAGAATGGGTCAGTCGATATAGACAATTTTCATTCATGAGTCAAATTTTCATAAGCGTACATCTTTCGTTAAATATGACAGAACTCAGTGTTTTTAGAAAAAAGATAAGAATTTAAAACTATGAGGGTCAAATCGGACATTTGTATGGGGGGTACCAGAAGGGGCGTGTCAAAGATTTCGGTTTATTTTGGGGGTTTGTCTACTATTACAATGATATTAAACTGACCACATTCAAATATCCTCCAGCTGTCCAGGATAGGTGCATGACCATAGTAAATCATTGATAACCTTAGGGGACCGTCCATGCAAATCGTCGACGAAATTTTCATACGTGTCCGCTTTGTCATGCACGACCTGATGAGCGACAATATCAGCCAAATTTTCTTTGATGTCTATACAAGCGACCTGTCGCCCACACAATCATGAACGACCTGATGGGTGAAAATGTCGGTCAAATTGTCGTTGATGCCTATGTATGGCTTGAATTGGCATTCAAGCCATATTAGTATGACTTTGTATATACATTGGTGCCAATTTAAAAGATCGATTTTTAGTCGTTTTTTACCATTTTATTAGTATGACTAATTGTTAATAATTTTGGAAAACTACTGACCAAGAGAGAATTAAAGGATATAAACTTTCCCAGTAGGAAGTGCCTGTAAGACATCCTCAAGGATAGGTGCATGACCATAGTAAATCGTTGATGACATTTAGGGGACCGTCCATACAAACCGTTGACGAAATTTTCATACAAATGTCAGCTTTGTCAAGCACGACCTGATGAGCGACAATGTCGGTCAAATTTTCGTTGATGCCAATACAAAAGACCTGTCACCCACACAATCATGCACGACCTGATGGGTGACAATGTCGGTTGAATTGTCGTTGTTGACTATATAAGAGTTTGTCGCCTAAACAATTATGCACGACCTGATGTGTGAAAATGTCGGTCAAATTGTCATTGATTCGTATGTATGTCTTGAATTGTCATTCAAGCCATATATTTTTCCTTTGTTTTTGTTGAATGAGTTTGACGCACGACAACACTAGTATTTTGTCGGTCAGCTTGTCGTCAACCGAGTGTTTTGACGACAAGTACATACATTTTTCAAATTTTTCTTCCTTAGATTTTGTTGATTGTGTTTGATGCACGACAACATTAGTATTTTGTCGATCAGCTTTCACATTTTTCAAATTTTGTCTTGAGGACAGCGTTGACGCCAAAGTCGTGTATGATGGAACTTCCTACTGGGTTTATACGGCATTCATATTTTTCGGGATTTCAAACTATAATATTGATAATGTTTACTCGTCTGTTTAATAAACTAAAAATTTTTTACGTCAGATTCCATTTTTTTGTCCCCTTTTTTTCCTTTGATTTTGTTGAATGTGTTTGATGCAATAAAAGTATGTTTTGGTCCATAAAAGTACGTATTGGTATTGTACTTCTTGGTACAATAAATGTACCTTTTGTACTTAAAAGTACTTTTTAGTAAAATAAGAGTACTTTATGTTACAACGAAAATACTAACAATAAAAAAGGTACAATAAAAAAGTACTTTTATGTAAAATAAAGTACTTTTATGGTAGTGGTACATTTTAACAAAGCACTGAATTTGGGCAAGATCGCGTAGGGTGTATTGCTATTGTTACTCCATCTGCAGAGGAGGTACCATAAGGGGCGTGGCTAGACTTCCAAATTTTTCTCAATAATGTTATCCTGTTACAGCTTAACAAACTACAGAACGTGGGCGCTATAGCGTTGGGTATATTGATATTATTACTTCATCTTTAAAGTGGGCGGAATGATACATTTGAATGGGAGGTACCAGAAGGGGCGTGGCCATGAAGCCCATTTGTAGTTTTCGGAAAATATTAACCTATGCAAAGTTTCAAAACAATTAGATGCGACTTTCGAAAGTTATCGTGCATACGAGCCGGGCAGACATACAGACGTACATGGCTGAAACGACTTAAAAAGTCATGAATCGAATTTGGTTCAAAGAAACCTAGGGTCTAAAGTGACTCCTTCTATGTTTTACCCTTTGGGTCGTATCAAATGATATATACCCTCCTACCCGTATGATGAGGGTATAAAAAGCAAGTGTCCACCTTAGGGTCAGAACTCAATTTACATGACAAAAAAAAAAAATTTGTTAAAATTACCCCGAAGAGTATAAACTCCAAATAGACATACTGGAAATTAATTTATTGCCCTTCTTGAAGCGAAACCAGGAGATAAATAACATTTTCAGCAAAAGATTGCCCACACTAACTCCAGAAAGGAGTGACCCAACCAAAAGGTTGGGTTCGGTCAGAAATCGTTGGAGACTTAGAGGGGCCAGCGTGTTTCCCTGACATGAACCCTATTGAAAAAGTGGGGGGCATACTTCTTCATAAAATGTACTCCCACAACAGGCAAAACAATAGCGTTGCAGAGCTAAAATCGGCAGTAATAGCGGCTTGGGACCCATTAGAAAGTTCAATCCCAAAAACCCTAAAAAATAGTATGACCGAAAGGCATTTTTGAACTTATTGACAATAAGAGAGGTCATACGCATTATTACAAAGTGTTTTTTATTGTAAATTTCCTTTTTGTTTTAATAAAAAAGTTTTATTTCGTAATTAAAAACCAATGCGTATAATTCCAAACTCACCCCAAAATTTAAAAAAAAAATGCAAAAAACATTAACTTAACTAAATACAATTTTGTTGTTGGGTGTAAAAGTGTAGTTTTTGATTCTCTTTTATTTCTCATATTCGGTTTTTGGATAAGGACCCTTTAAGTACATCTGCATCGAAATATAGTGGTGCGTATAATTTCCTCATCACCAGTGTATGTTTGTAGTGTAAACTTAACTAAAAAACAACAAGTCACGGTTTTTCCTTTTTGTTATATTAAGGTAATACCATAAAAATATCTGGAAAATTCGTAATTTCTACTGCCTTGTGTGTAAGACTAATTTGCATATTCTGGTAAAAATAATTGTTCATCTTTGTGTTAATACTCATACATCATCACCTGCTAACCATGCAATTTACAACTGTTTTGCATTACTTGGGAACCTCTGGCCTTATCTCTTATCATGTTTTGTCTCATTAACACTTATCTGTAACCGATTGATATTCTCTTACAATAATGTAGCATTTAAGAGCAATATCTCTTGTTTAATTAAGCAGCATTTTATGATTTGATAATATACAATTATATATGTACCATATTCGCCATTGCGATTATTAGTTGATATCACACTGCTAGCGCAGCAGCTACAACCTGTGAAGAATAACAAATTATTTTATTTAGTTTAGACATTGGTGTTGGCATATTTAGTTTTTGATATGTTTTTTATTTGAATGTCATGGGGGTATTAGGCGGCTAGAGTGTTTAGATTTCTTATCATTTTGTTATCAAATCATAAGTGTGACAGAGAAAATTTTGCGAATTTAACGTTGTGAGAAAAATCCGTAAGATTTAGATTTGTTTTCATAACAAGAAAAGCAAACAAACATATGACGATGGAATAATATGTGATGTGAAAATATTTGGCACATCAACATAAGAAAAAGTTTGTCAAAAAGACAAAAATTAAGGAAAATCTAAGAAAAATAAATACATGTTTAATGGAATTTTATTTTTTTTTATGAAAATGCGTTTAAATATTATAACAGGTAGCCAAATTTAAGGGTATTATATCAAAATTTTTTAAATTCGTATAACTTTGTGGGGAGCATATAAATTTGCCTTAATAATTCGTATTATAGCATATTATGTTCCACAAGATGTTATATAAGTAAATAAGAAGTGTTATTATTTACAAGTTTTGGCATAGCCTTATCTCTACTCTAAATAAATCTTATCTAAAGTTTTGTTTAATTTTTTATTATCGGATTTGAAGTGGAAATTTTACATCTTCGATGTAGTAACATCTGGAATCTATCAAATAAAAATGTACATCATGGCTGTGTTTTAGATGCTTCAAGTTGTTGCCATCGTAAAAAATTGATATCGAATGTCAAAATTTGCACTAACCGCAGAGCTATTATAAATTTTGACAGAATTGAAGAAAATTCTTCACAATTGGTATCTTAAAAACAAAGTTTTACAACAAATTACAGACATCTGTGGAAAATCGCTATAAAACTATAAGAATTCACCAGATGGAGTGATGTGAGTTCATTGTTGCTTTCAAATGGAACTAAGGCTGTGGGCGAAATTCAAATTTTCTTCTTGTAGAAAAATTTGTTTCGTGTGGTGAAGAAAGTTTCTTTATTCTGCTGTGCCAAATGACAACAAGTAGTATCAAAAAAGATTGAATTGTATTTCAATAGCACCAATTATTTTAAAGAATATTAGCGGTTTACATATTTTTCACTTGCACTCAGAAAAAAGTCCGTACTAAATTTGAGTACAAAATATTTATTGTAATTCATTCATCTTTTCCATTGGACTGCAAAATCAGGTTTACCAGCTACTCCAAATATAAATTTTAGAACAAAACCGAAACTACTGTATTAATTTTTTTTCATTTATTCTAACTTTTAACTAATTAAACTCTTTTTTATACTTCTTAGGTATTCGCAACAATGACGATGTGAAATCTTTCAACCTTTCTGGAATATCAGCCAATTACAGAAAATAACTACATGTAACAATTCTTAATACAATATGTATGTAAATATCTTATCATTAAAACTGTTTTTAAAGTTTTCATAATAAAGAATGTTTACGACACTGCCAATTTTGTTATACATATATCTTCAATAGTTTTAATGACCTGTTTATATTTTCATTATAATTTAAATAAAATCTTATTATTTTGTTATTTAACTATTTAAAACAATAAATAACTAAAATATATCACAATTTTTGTTAATGGAATTGTTCCAAAATGTCTACAAATAAACTACTTATTTTTACAACACTTTCTTTCGTTTTGAATATTTATTACCTAATATGAAGCAATTGATGGGGTATAAAATATATAGGTTGGGACAAACTAAAATATGGTAAATTGGGTTTCCATAATAGGATAAAAAACTTGAGCCGAGTGAAGGGTGAACTCAAATATAGTGCGTATCGTCTTACAATATAAGAGATTTAGCTTAATATTTGGTATGATTAAACTTAATTTGAGGACAATCAAACCTAATTTTAGATACGTTTGGTTGTACATTTAAGTATATTCTCGTTAATTTCAAGAAAGCATACTTGTTTTAATCCCTTTGTGACTTCAATTCAGGGTAAAAAGCATACAAGCAAGTCTGATCAAACTTAAATATAATACATTTATATTCCATAATAGGATAGATAAACTTGAGCCAAGTTGACAGTAAACTCAAATATAGTACATTCAGTCTTATATTGTAAGTTGACAGTAAACTCAAATATAGTACATTCAGTTTTATATTGTAAGACATTTATGTTCATATTGGCTACAGGTTAACTCAATTTGAGTACAATCTGATTCAATTTGAGATCTGATTAGTTGTACATTTAAGTAAATTCTCGCTAATTCTAGGAGAGCATACTTGTTTTACTTCGTTTGTGATTTCAATTAAGTTCAACTATACTAAATTCCAATACGCATTAACATGTCTCGTACTTAAATGTAGTTTAATTTGCATTAATACAGTGAAAATGCGGTCTTCAATTTAGAAAATTTGCTTTGTAGATAGTCACATTTTTCTTTTTTTGAATACGATGCAAACTTCCATGATTGCCGCGGGTACTTATTTCAAGTCAATTTGTGGTTGACTTTAGGAAATTTTCTGAATATCGGTAGTAAAATGTAAGAAGTGCATACTCAGTGAAACATCATTTCTCTTTATTTTAGAAATTTTGCACTTAAATCGTATCAAAAAAAACTACGAATGAGTAAGTGCATACTTGTTTATTGACACATAATACTTGCTTATAGTATATGCCGACTAACATTCAGTAACTTTTACTTGTCTTTATTCCAAATGTATTTGAATGTAGTAACAACTTTACTGAAATCAAGTATGAAATGAATTCAATCTGAGTAACCGTAATACTTGACTCCGAATTGATGGCCACTCTTACTCAATTTTAGTAAATATTTCCTTAAACTTAGTACATATTTCTCCTAGTGCATACTTATTTGTAATACCAATTTACTACTTTTGATTCAAAATGTGTTCAAAAATAAGTCGTGTTGTACTCAAAACAATGAAATGTATACTATGTTTTAGTTCGCATTTTAGACTTATATTAAAGAAATTTGCAAACTCAATTTGAGTACTGAGTTACTTGGCGCCATATGAAGACTCATTTTACTCAATTCTAGTTCAATTTTACTTCAATTTAGTTTACTTTTTTCTGAGTGTGTCCCATACCTCATTCATGGGGTGTAAAGAGAAATTAAGTTGCAAAAGAAGTACTTTTATTATATGTACCAAAAATGACTTTTATTATACTTTGCTTAAAATTACTACTTTCTTCTATGACAAGACCATGTTTAAATCATTGGTTGTAAACCCAGAGGAATTAGAATAGAATAACTACTGATTCTAAAGACGCAGTACCTGTATTAGGGTGAAATCGTCCTCTCCGGCCTTGTCTTTTTATTCGAATACCACAGTATAATTATTGTTTTGCAACAAATTCACCTTGATTGTAATTATAGGCATAGGTATATTCTGAAATTTGAAAGCACTGATACTAATGATACTGCAACATGACCGTACTCAGACCTTAATCACTAAAAATGTTTTATCATTAATGCCAAAACTAACTTAAATACTGTGGAAAATTTCACCTAGTCTGTGTGCGAATTAAATGATTGGTAGCAAATTTATCTTTATACTGTTTCTTGTCTTCATTTGTTTATGTTCACACTGTCACACTGTCTGTATTCTCAAGATAACAATTTTTTCTTAGTAGCACAGATTATTCTACACATTATGGATTGTAAATTATTATGTATGAGATCACATATTATTTCTATCAAAGTACAAAAAAAAAACCTGAAAATATCTGCCCATTGGTTTTTGGAGACTGGAGTGCTATTCATCAGAACGGCCGTGGCATGACGGTTAGAGCATGCGACCACCATGCGGGAGATCCCAGGTTCAAATCCTAGCACCAGTCATTTACATTTTTCTTTCATAGAGTCGGCATGTATAGTAAAAAGCTACTCAAACAGAGACGTTCGCATTCGTCGATAAACAAGTAGGTGCCGTTAGTTGTGAAACTACAAATAGAAAGCGTATTATTACACAACAACGCGAGAAGCTATCCCATACCTCATTCATGGGAAATCGCGTTTTTGGAGTTATGCCCATCTTCTCGCATATGAGCGACTTCAGTACGCAATTAAAACACACACACACACACATTTTGTTAATAGGACTTCTTTTATAATAGTTCTCTCTTTTTTTATTATTATTTAAAAGTATAATTTTATTATTGTTTTTGTTATGTTTTATTTTTCACTTCAATAAATAACAATTACACACATTCATATTTTTTTTGTTTAGTTTTTGTGTTTTATTTTATACGTACATTGTATTTATTTTTCATTCGTTTCAACATTAAACATTTTAATAAATTCTTAATTTGTTTGTTTGGTTTGTTTATAATTCTCCTTATTTGCGTTTTTTGCATTTTAATACATTTACATAAATAGTAGTAGTAGTAGTAGTAGATATAATATTTATTTCTTATGTTGTTGTATAGACAATTTGTTGTTGTTTCCTTTTCAATAATGGACAATTTGTTATCAGTTAATAAGTTATTTTTTCTGGCTTATTGAAGTAGTAAAATAGAGAATTTCATTTAAGTTATTTAACAATTTTAATTACAAGGGGCCAGAGTAGGCGGGGCGTGGCGCTGCTGCCATCGCTTTAAAACGGATTTCTAACAATTTCTATTACATTCTTCCATTATTGTATCGTTTGCTTTGCATTTATACATATATGCGGGAATTTTTACCTATGGTTTTTTTTTAAAATATCAGTTTAATGTTTAAATTTGAATTTGAATTGAATTTTATTTATATGCAAGAGGTATTTTTCATTAAGGGGACAATTTGTTAAGTACGAATTAGTTGAGGCGTTTTTTATTTCAAATAACAACTGTTGGCATCATTTTATTGTAAACGAAAATTGAAAATTAGGGAATTTAGCATAACTTTTTTATGATTGTTATTAAAATTTTAATTTAATATTAACTTAACTTTCTTGAATAAGTAATTATTGTTGTTCACTGTAAAATTTTTCAATAATGTCAAATTAAAATCAATAATGTTCTCTAAATACATACATTTTCTAATTTATTGTTGGTGTTAATCGTTTCTATGACATTTATTTATATGTTTCCTATTTGTTTAACATTCTTCGAATTTCAAATTTTGCCATTCCTTTTTTCTCTCTGTTTAAATTACTTTACTTTTTGGCAATTTGTGTTTTGTAGCAGTGTTTGTCTTTTGTTGTTGCTGTCATCAGTTTTTAATCAAGACTTCCTTTTGCGGTTGCCGATTGTAGTAGTCTCACCCATGGAAAACTTTAATTTTTTAGCTGCCTTCACTTTACATTCCACCGTGCCTGGAATCTACAGGTCTTATTGTACCCAAGATGAAGGTGTCCACAGAGGTTCGTTCTCTACTTTTTGTACGCTATTGACGAGTTTCTCGAAAGCGGCCACCAGATCGGCATTAATGATTTCCTCATCGAAGAAATGACCATAGAGGAAGTCAATGCGAACGGAAGATTTCACCATGTCCTGGAATTCCTCATCCTGAAAGAGAGAAATAAACGATTGACGGAAAGAATTAATGACATGGTCAGCTTAGAAATAAATTACAAAGCTTTTGTAAAGCTCAAGCAAAATGGTGAGAACTGAAAAAGCTCTTTCTTGGTAGGCGCTCAAATCGTATGAAAGCTTAAAGTTTTATAACTGAAGAAGAGAGACAAGTGGATAAACACTTATTTCTCAAACATACGAAAATAGGGTAAGCTTTAAGCTTGTTGTTGGCCAACAATGGCAATATAAATGCAATGGTAGGCAACACTTAAATATATATAATAATAGAACATAAAAATTAAAATTAAAATTAAAATTAAAATTAAAATTAAAATTAAAATTAAAATTAAAATTAAAATTAAAATTAAAATTAAAATTAAAATTAAAATTAAAATTAAAATTAAAATTAAAATTAAAATTAAAATTAAAATTAAAATTAAAATTAAAATTAAAATTAAAATTAAAATTAAAATTAAAATTAAAATTAAAATTAAAATTAAAATTAAAATTAAAATTAAAATTAAAATTAAAATTAAAATTAAAATTAAAATTAAAATTAAAATTAAAATTAAAATTAAAATTAAAATTAAAATTAAAATTAAAATTAAAATTAAAATTAAAATTAAAATTAAAATTAAAATTAAAATTAAAATTAAAATTAAAATTAAAATTAAAATTAAAATTAAAATTAAAATTAAAATTAAAATTAAAATTAAAATTAAAATTAAAATTAAAATTAAAATTAAAATTAAAATTAAAATTAAAATTAAAATTAAAATTAAAATTAAAATTAAAATTAAAATTAAAATTAAAATTAAAATTAAAATTAAAATTAAAATTAAAATTAAAATTAAAATTAAAATTAAAATTAAAATTAAAATTAAAATTAAAATTAAAATTAAAATTAAAATTAAAATTAAAATTAAAATTAAAATTAAAATTAAAATTAAAATTAAAATTAAAATTAAAATTAAAATTAAAATTAAAATTAAAATTAAAATTAAAATTAAAATTAAAATTAAAATTAAAATTAAAATTAAAATTAAAATTAAAATTAAAATTAAAATTAAAATTAAAATTAAAATTAAAATTAAAATTAAAATTAAAATTAAAATTAAAATTAAAATTAAAATTAAAATTAAAATTAAAATTAAAATTAAAATTAAAATTAAAATTAAAATTAAAATTAAAATTAAAATTAAAATTAAAATTAAAATTAAAATTAAAATTAAAATTAAAATTAAAATTAAAATTAAAATTAAAATTAAAATTAAAATTAAAATTAAAATTAAAATTAAAATTAAAATTAAAATTAAAATTAAAATTAAAATTAAAATTAAAATTAAAATTAAAATTAAAATTAAAATTAAAATTAAAATTAAAATTAAAATTAAAATTAAAATTAAAATTAAAATTAAAATTAAAATTAAAATTAAAATTAAAATTAAAATTAAAATTAAAATTAAAATTAAAATTAAAATTAAAATTAAAATTAAAATTAAAATTAAAATTAAAATTAAAATTAAAATTAAAATTAAAATTAAAATTAAAATTAAAATTAAAATTAAAATTAAAATTAAAATTAAAATTAAAATTAAAATTAAAATTAAAATTAAAATTAAAATTAAAATTAAAATTAAAATTAAAATTAAAATTAAAATTAAAATTAAAATTAAAATTAAAATTAAAATTAAAATTAAAATTAAAATTAAAATTAAAATTAAAATTAAAATTAAAATTAAAATTAAAATTAAAATTAAAATTAAAATTAAAATTAAAATTAAAATTAAAATTAAAATTAAAATTAAAATTAAAATTAAAATTAAAATTAAAATTAAAATTAAAATTAAAATTAAAATTAAAATTAAAATTAAAATTAAAATTAAAATTAAAATTAAAATTAAAATTAAAATTAAAATTAAAATTAAAATTAAAATTAAAATTAAAATTAAAATTAAAATTAAAATTAAAATTAAAATTAAAATTAAAATTAAAATTAAAATTAAAATTAAAATTAAAATTAAAATTAAAATTAAAATTAAAATTAAAATTAAAATTAAAATTAAAATTAAAATTAAAATTAAAATTAAAATTAAAATTAAAATTAAAATTAAAATTAAAATTAAAATTAAAATTAAAATTAAAATTAAAATTAAAATTAAAATTAAAATTAAAATTAAAATTAAAATTAAAATTAAAATTAAAATTAAAATTAAAATTAAAATTAAAATTAAAATTAAAATTAAAATTAAAATTAAAATTAAAATTAAAATTAAAATTAAAATTAAAATTAAAATTAAAATTAAAATTAAAATTAAAATTAAAATTAAAATTAAAATTAAAATTAAAATTAAAATTAAAATTAAAATTAAAATTAAAATTAAAATTAAAATTAAAATTAAAATTAAAATTAAAATTAAAATTAAAATTAAAATTAAAATTAAAATTAAAATTAAAATTAAAATTAAAATTAAAATTAAAATTAAAATTAAAATTAAAATTAAAATTAAAATTAAAATTAAAATTAAAATTAAAATTAAAATTAAAATTAAAATTAAAATTAAAATTAAAATTAAAATTAAAATTAAAATTAAAATTAAAATTAAAATTAAAATTAAAATTAAAATTAAAATTAAAATTAAAATTAAAATTAAAATTAAAATTAAAATTAAAATTAAAATTAAAATTAAAATTAAAATTAAAATTAAAATTAAAATTAAAATTAAAATTAAAATTAAAATTAAAATTAAAATTAAAATTAAAATTAAAATTAAAATTAAAATTAAAATTAAAATTAAAATTAAAATTAAAATTAAAATTAAAATTAAAATTAAAATTAAAATTAAAATTAAAATTAAAATTAAAATTAAAATTAAAATTAAAATTAAAATTAAAATGAAATAAAAAACAAAGAAACATAAAACTAACAAGAAAAATAAGAAGAAATATATTAATGAAAATAAATATAATATTAAAAATAAATAAAAATAACCAGAAAAATAAGTAAAAATATAAATAAAAATGAAAACAAAATAAAACTGTAACAAATTATCTTTCAGTTCATTTTCCAATCAGTTCCAGACATAGCCTTTGCCTTTAAGAGCTGTACTTACCGTAAATCCCCTGGCATTTGATTCATCAAATGTCGACTTGGCTCTGGCTTCTGTTCTCGTCTTCTTTAATTCGTCAAACTCTGGAGGTTTAATGTGAATAATAAAAGGTTTCAACTGAACCGTTCGCAAAGCCTTAATGGCTTGATAATGAGGACTCAAGAGGCATACACAACCAGCATTGACAATGGACTTGACACTCTCCGCTGAGGTGCCATATAGATGGCCCTTATACTCGCCATGTTCAATAAATTTACCCGCTTCAATGTCAGCGTCCATTTTTTCGCGACTTACAAAAATGTACTCGCGTCCGGCCACTTCGCCAGTGCGCATGGGACGGGTAGTGTCTGTAAAAAAGGACAAAATGTGTAAAACATGTACTTCCCTTTGGCTTGATAATCTTATTTCTTACATGGCACAGGACTACGATATTTCTCCGGATCTCTGGCTATTAAGCGTCTTCTCAGTTCATTGCGTCCCACTCCGGGGGCACCAATCAAGACTACGGGTCTATAAATGCCTGGTCTCGGATATAGTTTGGCTACCTCTTCATAGGTGGCGATCAGTTCACGATCAAAGTCATCATTCTCTGTTAAATCGTACATGATTTTTTTAGTTTTTGGTTGACGACATGATGAGGTACTACTGCTAGAGCGTAGACGCGGTGAACCGGGTGGGGTGGTACATATTGAGGTACATGAACCCTCTGAGATCATTTTATGCGATTTAGATGATTAGGAAGGACAGGTGGCGATAGAAACGATATTGTTTGCGATTGATATTTTTAGGCCAATTGATGCGTGTTTAGTTTCGATGCGTACAGGACAGTGAAGTGAATGATGTAGTCAGTAGTAGTAGTGTGGTAGTAGTAGTAGTAGTTGAAGGCAGATGTTGGGTTATAGTTTAAATGCATTTCGGGGGAAAAGAGTGATTAATGAAATTGCAGTGATTAGTTTTTGTAATGGTAGTTAATGAATAAGGATAGGTAAAAACTGGACATTGTGTAATATTTGATGAAAATCAGATTATTCTGCAAAATGTTAAAACTGTTGTAGCAGAGATGGAATAAGTAACGAAATCTACAGTTCTCGTATAAAGGCAATACTTAATATTACTTTAATCTGTTAAAGATGAATATCTAAATCTAAAATAGCAAATTTTTAATTAGCGCTTTAGTTATTCGCGCGCCACCTATAGTATATTTCATGTACTATAGCTGAAACTATACTCGGCTTGATATATAAATATTAATGATAAATATACAAATTAAGCGTTACAAATACCAGCATGCGATTCGAGAAAATATATGCAAATCCTTTGCTCTTTTATAAAATTATATATTTGATGTGTTGCGTCTTATCCTAAAGCGAACTGCCACATCTTTGCGAGTAATACTACTACATTTATATCTTAAGCACTGCTAAAATATCACCATATGTACAAACTTACTTTTTGATTCGCCATCACTAACTTCACGTTGCGTTCGTTCGTGTATAATGCGTCTTTCTTGCAAGGCACGACTTGGTATAAGACCCGCACGAGCAGTACGTTCTGATTCTCGGCGAGCTTGCCACCAATAAGAATCATCCTGCAATGAAACCTGAAGTCAGCAAATAACTCTTATCGTCGTAACGTGACTACCCACCTGTGATACAATGTGCAAAATATCGCCACGGGAAAATGCCAGACCAGCCTCCTTACATGGTATATAAGGATCAACCTCGGGATTATAATCGAAATGGGCTCTAACGCGTACTTTAGATTCGCGCTGAGCACCCCGCCCATCGGAGGGAACCAACTTAAAGGTTATAGTGCCTTCAGAGTTTTGCTGAAAGTAAATTAACATGCAAATATATAGAAGTGTTTTTTTATTTAATTTGCGTAATTCCAAAACTCACCAGTATACTTAAAACATCACCCGGCGTCTTACCCTCCACATTGATGCCATTCACCTCGATAACCTCATCGCCTACATGTATCAGACCCGAACGATCGGCGGCTCCACCATGCATAATGCGTGCTATAATTATTTTACCTGATTCTTCGTCGGTTTTTATGGTGGCACCCTAAAATCAAGATGGAATTTAAGAGAGACTCCTTTACAAAATGTTTCATAGATGTTGAGGCAGTAAAAAAATACATCAATTACTAGATATGCTACACAGAACAAAGTACGACACAAATGTTTTAAGTGTATGTTTTTACAAAAAAAGCGATATTTTTAGACCTTTGTCTGCGCGAAGCGAGCAACGCCACAAGGTAAAGGTATAAAAACACAATAATAAACTTGTTGAAAATTCAGCGAGTGGGACGAATCGCACTATAGGACGCTTGTTGCTGGCAAGCTAAAAAGATGGCGTATAAAGAAGCTAGTGATTTAGCTTATAAATAACTACAGGGTTGGAGTGTAAAGTTAATATAAAGCTCTTAGGATATACCTAAAGTCAATACGACTTATAAGAAACACTTTTTATACGAAATTACCACATATTAGAAAAATTCGAATATTTTTCAGTCATTTCCTTTCTGTCAAATTTTGTCGGGTATATGAAATATCGATTATATGCAACTCGCATGTATGGTATAACTTAAATTTAAATGAGGTTTTTTTTTTGTCAGATTTTCTGACGAATTGTTGTCAATAGTTTGATGAGAAAATTCACAGCGTGTAAAAAGTCTCCAATCTTTATCAACACAATCCTGAAAACGTGTTGTGAAAATCTTAAAAAAAGTGTCAGTAAATAATATTGGAATAAGATCAAGAAGTTAATAAAGAAACATAAATTTTTGTAAAATAGAAGCATTATTTGATACAAAAAAAATAATTTTTAGCACAATTAAAGTATTTTTGGTAAAATAAATTGACTTTTTTGTGAAATGAAAAATAAAATTACTTTTTGTGTATAATAAAAGTACTTTTTGGTACATTGAAAGTACTTGAGGGAACAATAAATTGTTATTTTTTGTACAATTAATATACTTTTTAGTACGGTACGTTTTGTGCAATACAACTTCTTTTTTGTAACATAAATGTACTTTTGGTACAATAACAGTATTTTTAAGTACAATTATTGGTACAGTGAAAGTACTTTTAGGAAAAATAAGATGTATATTTTGACACAATTAAAGTACTTTTTTTACAATACGTTTGTGTGAAATAAAAGTTATTTTTGGTACAAAAAATGTGCTTTTGGTACAATAAAAGTATTTTAAGTTCTTTTTTGTTGATAAGTTGTACTTTTTAGTACAAAAAAGTAAATTTTGGTAGAATAAAAGTACCTTTTGGGACAGTAATAGTAAATTTTGAGCACAATAAATTGTAGTTAATGTATTTTTATTTTACTTTGAAGTACTTTTCGGTTTAAAAAATACTTTTTAGTGCACTAAAAGTACTTTTCTGTACTAAAAAGTACTTTTGTACTAAAAAGTACTTTTGGATACAAAAAAGTACTTTAGGTACAATAAAAGTACCTTTTGGAAAAAACGTTTTTAGCACAATAAATTCGAGCTAAAGCGTTTCTATTGTACCTGAATGTTCTTTTCGGTTTAAAAAACTTTTTTTTGGTATTATAAATTTTCGTATTCATAAAGAGTTATAAGAGGTTTATAAACCATTTTTAAGCAAATTTCGAGAAAACAGTATTCATAAACGATTCACATCTTCAATAAGTTAAAGTAGGGTTGTTCCTACTTTAAGCATGCTATAACTTGACGTTTGTACAATTTATTGTATATTTATGAATTTGAGATCTTTATTTTGAGTTTTTTGTCATTTTTAATATGAGAAAGAGCCGTTGCATGTATTCATTGTGTAAGAAATTGTCTTCATAAACATTCCGCACATAGAAAAGTATCCAAATTGACACTTCTCATTCTTGAATTCCATTTTGAAAAATATTTCTCCAAAATTCTCCAAAATTCTTTAAAAATATTTTGTAAATAACAGTCAAAACAAGGAAACAATGTAATCGGTATCCGATTATTATTTCAACATGAGGAAAGGAAAATGCAATCGTTAAATGTCATATGAATGGTAGATTATGTAAAATTGAGCTACAATTATGTTCATAGTTATTATAAGTGCAAATAAACGTTTGGTTACCGATTATAAAGCTTTTGTATCCGACTATAAAGCTTTTTATACATCATTAATGACCAAAAACTGTCGGCGTTGCCACCGGAACACATAAAGCTAAAGTACTGTACTGTAAAGTACGTTTATGAATACAATTTCTTATTAAAGGTTTTTTTTAGAGCTAAAGAATACTTTATATGCTTCAGAAACAGAAATCATAGCCAATACCTTCACCCTGACTTTGAATTTCTCATCCCATAGACAATGACTCCGAAATTGTTTCACAGTGTTTTTTGTTGTGTTAAATATAATAAATAAAATTATTATTATAAATATTGTGTTAGAAATAATTTAAATATTTTAAATGTTATACAAATTTTATAAATATTACAAAATATTCAAATTATTTTTTGAGTATACTAAAAAAACTATTAAGCAAACATTGCATATCGCCATATTGACAATATTTAAATATCCTCTATTACACATTTGTACTAACTAATGACAATATACTGCCATTTTTGCTAACAGTCATTATTCTTTTCAAGCTATAAATATTCAAGCGTTATAATTTAATGCCTTTCTCTCTCATTACTCTCCCTTAGTACTCCTCTTCGTTCATCTCATCCATTTTATCTTAATTTTAAGAATTTTCAATAAGTTTATTATTCGTTTGTTCGTTCGTTCACACAAAATGGGGGTGTATGTACAGATTAAATTGTCGTGTTCAAAGTGTTTGGATTATACAATATCAAATTGTTTTGGATTTGGTATTATTTGTTGTTTTTTTTTTGGTTGGTGTTTTAGAATTTTGTTTTTTTTTTTGCAGTTCGTTTCTATTGTGAAGGACATTTACTTACAACAATTGGTTCCGCACTTTGTGCTCCTGACTGTGATATTAAGTTATTTTTTTTTTTATTTATTTATACAAATTAAAAAGAACAATAATGAAAAAAAGAAACACGCATCGATTTTTTTATTGAATGATTTTTAACTTTGAAATTGGAATTTTGCAATTGTATTTAAAAAGACAATGAAAAAAGCAAAGAAAAAAAACGAAATCAACTATTCATATGGAATGGGTAAAATGGGTGGATTGATGGTCTTTTTTAAATAGTGTTTGAAAGGGAGACGTGACAGGGAGAAAGAGTAAAGTGTTTTATTTTAGGAGAGTAAGATGTAGTGAGTTTGGGTCTGTTATCGGAAACTGAAGATGGTATAGATCATCAATTGATGAATTGAAAAGTAAAACTATTGCTTATATGGAGTAACGTTATATGAACAGATTAAAGGAATCATAATTCTTAATTGTTTTTTTAATTTGTTTTAGCTAAATCGGACTAGTGGTTCTCGAGTTATAACAAACAAAAGAGCCTAATACGTGACAATTTCCCCTATACGATACATACTAACTTCAAATCGATATTAAATTATTATGGCATGTAACTTGAAAAAACAAATGATGCAGAACTTTTTCTGTTTGGCGCTATGTTCACGTGAAGTTCTCATAATTCAGTCCCAAAATCATGTTTGTACAATGTTTACACAACATTGACTGTTCTTAGCTGGGTGTAGATTTTGTGGAAACGTAGTAACTCTGGGAACTCTAAACCCTTATTAATTTCACATTATGTTTGACTTTGAAAAATATACATTTAGAGGACATATTACATCTCAAGGCTATTGGTATCATCAGCTATATATATTTAATGCTTGTTAGTTACTAACAATGCCAATTTTTCTAATGTTACCAAATTCACTTAATTTGTTGTTGTTCCTAAGACAATCCATCACAGTGTAATCATATCTATTGTATTTCGCCTACGTTGGTGCAGTATTTGTTTGGTTTTTCTATTTTCCACACATTTTGCAACAACAACAACAACAACAAAGGGGAAATACTACAACATCAAAGCCTTGACAGCGCGCGCAACACCCCCAACTAAAGCAACAGCAACAACTATGAAATGAAACTATAAAAGTGCCATAAAATACCAGCATGAAATATTGAACTAATTAATTAACACGAAACAATTAAGTATCATAGGGGCCACACACACACACACACAAGACATTCCCCCCAGCGTGATTGCCAGTGCTGCACCACCCCCACTTAATAATAGGGTGGTGGTGGTAGTCGTGGTATACTGCTGCTAGTTTATGTATTACAAACAATTTTCACGCTGTTTCATCACATCACCCCGAGCAGAAGCAGCATCAGTTATATCAATAATAACAAGAAGAAAACAATAACAATAACAACGGAGGCACCTCAACGCCAGTGACCCCCATTGTGTGAGAATTGTAGGCAGCAGCAAACTCGACAAGTTCAGACCAAAGAACATAGAGGCAGTGTAAGTGTGGTAGTGTAAGGCGTGTAGTCTCTAAGGTTATAGAGGGATGGGAACGGGGAGTAGTTGATGTTGACTCTTTGGAAAATCTTACAAACAATAGAGATGTTGTAGGGAGGGACTTATTGGTATCCACAAGGAAGTGATAAGGAAGGCATTGAATTTTTGATTGATAGCGATTTGTTAGCAAATGATGATGATGATACCAGACAAGAAATGAACTTAACAACAATGTCACCACTGGTGTTGATGCAAACGATAATGATGATATTGAAAGTGAAAGAAAGCATCAAAGAAAGCATCAAAGTAAACAAAATATGATAAAAAAAATAGTAAATCATGTACATAATTCTGATTGGAATTCAAGAGATACAAAGAAAACCAACAATAATATATGATGAATAATATGCAAATGATATGATGTCGCATCGTCGCACAGTGGGAGAACTTGTGTTGAGTTATATTACAGAGTTTAAATGTATTTGAACGTTTGTATTTAAGATTTTTGCTTTTGTAAAATATTAACGTTAAAAAAATTTGGCAGAAGTTCGTTCTGTGCTTAGAGAGGATCACACTTTGAGTATAGTCAATACGGAAGAAAACTCCATCAAAAAAACTATTTAAGTTTCAATATTTTCAAATTACTTTACTTGTATGACGGAGAGGGAACGTTCTTGTCATTTCAAGGATCTTGTCCCAGTTCAACACTCTTAAAAACATAAACTTATTATAATAGGAGAGCTTCTCACATGCTTCTATTTTTAGGCATACACAACGGGACCTACAGTTTAACGACGAATCCGAAAGTTAGCTGTTGAGGAGCTTTTACTAGACTAGGCGATTGAATCGACTACTGCGAAGTATCTGTTGACAACTTAGAGGGGTCAAGTTATGAGAAGTCTTTTTTGCGGAAATTTAAAAATGCCTGACAGAAATATTGTGCCACTTGATGTAAAAATACATGACGAAAATTTTCAGTGCCCCAATGAGGTCAATGCTTACGTTCTTAGTAAATCCAATGTTTTTTACTAAAGTTCGATTAAGGATTTGTATTCTCTTTCCGCAAATATGTCATACTCAAATATTAGCGTGTGTAGGCGAAGCCTCGGTTCATTTCGACAATCTGTTTCCAATTAGCCGTTTTTCGAGTCTAAACGGTACTACAAAAAAGTCAAACAAACAAAGACAAACTCATTTTGATAAATATATATATGTTAGATTTGACCTTTTACCTCTTTGGACACGACTTAGAGTTGTCTGACAACTCTTGATAAGAAGGGACACCAGATAAGAAGGGATTTTTTGGAAATTCGTACTTTTCGGGGGAAAAACGTGGAAATGTGATAAAACTGTTGCCACCATCCAATTTTAACGTCTAAGGATATCATAGTAAAACTTTATTTATGTAGAATTAGAGAGCTGCACGAAAGGATTTTTTCGAAATTCGTGCGTTTTTCCCTTACCTTGAGCACGATCGCGTTGGGTGTCTTGATAATATTACTCGATTTCTAGACTTCCATATTTGTTCTTCAAAACTAAATTCTGTATTTAGTAAAACTAAAGCAGGATAGTTTTACTAAATACAGAATTTAGGCTCGATCGCTTTGGATGTATTAATATTAACGGATTTCTAATGTGGCGGTACCAGATGGGTATGGGAGGCACTAGAAGGGGCGTGACTACCCTTCCAGCTAAGACAGGATTTGTGGAAATTCGAACATTTAGGGGTCAAAAAGGGATAAAGCTGATACCACCACCCAATTTCCTGTTTTCGGTATTTGCAGGACCTTGTCCTCTCTAAATGTCATTAAAAATTTTTCTACAATTCTACGACAGTCGTTGCGTACGACATTCGTGAATATTAACAGGGTGAAATTTTTCTAAAAAGTTTTTAAAGGACTCTTGTCCTTGTAATTATTTTCAATAATTTAAGATTAGCATAACGGATAACACAAGTGAATGTAAAGAGTGAAAGGAAAACTTGAAAAACTTTCTAGACGTATTCGACTGTTCAAATTATTAATTTAAATCGCGGAGGGGAGAGTTTTCGATGTTTAGAGGACCTTGTCCCCTATAAATGTCTTTCAAATTGTTTCAATAATTGTCGACAGTCGTTGTGGATTTTATTTGTGAATATAAAAGGGCGAAATTTTTCAAAGGACTCTTTTCCATTGAAAAGTCCTTGTAATTTTTTTCCATAACTTCAGATTATCATTGCGGATAACATAACTGAATGTAAAAAAGTGGAAATATTCCAAAATTTTACAAAACAAAATAGTCCTTTGTATAGTGAGGTCGGGGGTTTTTTTTTTGATTTTTCAAGGACCTTATCCTCTTTTAATATCTTTGAACATTTTTCTATAATTTCATATAATCATTGTGGAAAAAATAAAATTTATAACGAAATTTCTAATTTGTATGGAGGTAAAGGTCTTTTGTTTAACAAGAGCAATGCTGTCAATGTCCTTGATTTTTTTTTTAATTTATGTTACCGAGTTTTCTCTTTTTTATTAGCCATTTTTTGATGTGACAGACGTAATTATAAAAGGGTTAAATTTTTTCCAAACATTTTCAAAGGACTCTATTCAATGCCGATGTCCTTGTAATTTTTTCCATAATTTAAGATTACCATTGAGTATAAAACAATAACAATAACACAAGTATTATAGTGTAACTTACTTAATTTCCCTTTGCACCCCATGAATGAGGTATGGGATAGCTTCCCGCGTTGTTGTGAATTAACACGCTTTCTATTTTTAGATTCACAACTAACGGCACCTACTTGTTTATCGACGAATGCCAACGTCACTGTTTAAGAAGCTCTTACTAGAGACGCCGATTGACTCGACACTTAATACTGCGAAGTTGCTGTCAACAACATTCGAGGGGAGCCGAAAATTAAAGAAACAATTTTTTAAGATGACTGGAACCAGGTTTGATCCTGCGATCTCCCGCATGGTAGTCGCGTGTTCTAACCACTATGCCACGGCCGGTCCCATTATAGTGTAAACTTTTAGGAAATATTATTTTAATCAATTTTTGTGTAAGAAATGTGGCTGCACATCATCTTTGGAGTCCTTTGGATAGATTATTGTTTGCAAGGATCTCAACTTTAGAATTGTTTTTCCATAATTTAGAACTTTATCGAGCATTTATCAATTGTTTTGTAGTAAAAAAAGTTTTAGCATACATTTTAAGTGAAACAATTTGTTTCCTACATATTACACATGTTCTCCCATTGTGCCAACGTATAATTAATATTACAATTGATTTGTTGGACAATGAATTTACAAATACATATTACACCTTGTACATGTTGTATACATGGATGAATTAAGCACCCACATTATTTTGTTATATTAACCCGCCCGCAGTCCCTGCTAAGTTTGGTTCCATTAACCTCTTTCACTTACCAAGGGTTCATTGCTTTTAACCAATTGCACAATTTTTATGGTCTCCTCATCTTCATCCATTTCCACCGGCAATTCGGGCAAATGAGGATAAAAATCTTTTTGAGCTATGGCATCGTGGGCGTAAAGTAGACTCTAGTGATAAAAATTAAACATTTGAAATTGATGAAACCAAAACAGATTTTCAAACAGCGAAACTCACTTGTAAATGCGGTTTTTGTAACAGATGAAAGGCCTCACGGCAATCTTCATCTAAATGGCAACGCTGGGATAACTGTTCTAATACCTCACACATAATCTTTAGGCAAACAAGAAGGAAACAACTAAAACAAGTTCTTTAATGTTTTAATAGCAGCCTCAACTCACCATTCCTGATGTTGACAGTATAGGGGCCAAACGATCATCTCTCCCCACTTTGGCCACTTTGCTGTGTACATTGACCAAAGCATTGAGTTCCTTAGACTCTAGCAGAGTCTGCAGAAAATCAATTTCTTGATCATTTGATAGGCTATCAGCCTCCTTGAGAGATGCTATCAGCTTGGATAGAGCTAAGAGAGTAAGAGAGAGATTTTACATTTTTTATAGTAAGGAAGGAGGAGGGAAACCAGGATTTGTATTACTGCTCAACTTACACGGATCCCAATTAGTATCATTTGCTGCCATTACTTCAGCTGTCATAATTCATAAAATCGAGGGCAGGATATCTTCTTCAGAATATGGATGATTACAAGCTGGAGGTTTTAATTAAATCTGAAAAGATAAAGATATAGGCGAAATTAATAATGATGAAAGTAATTGTCCTAAAAATAAAAGAACACATTAGAGAAATAATACAAACTCTTAAAGTAATTGGGGTAAAAAAAAAGGCCCATAAAGGGATAAAACTGGTACCATCATTCAAGGCGTAACGGCTCAAGTTAGAATCGCGAAAATCGAACTGGGAATGCTTCCTATAGCATCAGAGAGCTGCCAAAGGAATTTGTCGAAAATCGTACTTTTAGGGGTAAATAAAGCCCAAAAGTGGGTAAAACTGGTACCATTACCCAGACAAAACTGCACAAGGGAGAATGGCGAAAATCTATATGCGGAGTTTCCCTATAAAATAAATGAGCTGTACGATGAAATGTTTCGAAATTCGTACTTTATGCGTAAAATGGCCCAAAAAGGAATAAAACATGTACCATCACTCAGACCTAACGGCTGAAGTTATAATCGCGAAAATCTACATTCTTTCTGCTGAATTAGTGAGATGTACAAAGGGATTTTTAGAAATGTGTACTTTAAGGGTAAAAGGGGCCCAAAAAGGGATACATTTGGTACCATCGCTCAGAATAATCGGCTCAAGGGGTAAAAAAAACTTAAAAAGGGTTAAAACTGGTACCATCACCCAGACGAAACTGCTGAAAGTACAATCGCTAAAATCTAACTAGGAATGCTATAGAATCAGAGAGCTGAATAAAGAGATCTTTCGAAATTTGTACTTTTAGGGCTAAAAAATCCCAAAAAGGGGTAAAACTGGTACCTTTACTCAGAAAAAACTGCTCAAGGTAGAATCGCAAAAGTCTATATGGGAATGCTCTCCATAGAATCAGAGAGCTATAAAAAGCGATTTTTCGAAATTCGTACTTTAACGGGGGTAAAAAAGGACCAAAAAGGGATAAAACTGGTACCATCACCCAGACGAAACTGCTCAAAAATTGGAAACGCGAAAATTGAGGTTCATACTTATTTTATATAATGCGGTACAAAGGAATTTTTCGAAATTCCTATTTTTAGGGGTAAAAAGGGATAAAACTGGTACCATAACCCAGACCAAACGGCTAAGAGTAGATTCGCAAAAATGCGGGTGAATATTTCTTTTTTATACCATCACCCTTAGGGATGAGGGTATATATCATTTGATTCGACCCAAAAGTGTTACACTTAGAAGGAGTCACTTTAGACCCTAGGTTTCTTTGAGCCAAATTCGATTCATGACTTTTTAAGTCATTTGAGCCATGTCTGTCGATCTGTCTGTCTGTCTGGCTGTCGGGCTGTCCGGCTGGTTCGCACGATATCTTTCGAAAAAAGCAACCAAATGTTTTGAAATTTTGCAAGAGTTAATATTTCCCCAAAACTACTTACGGTATTGCAAATGGGCGACATGGCCCCGCCCCTTCTGGTACCTCCTATACAAATACATCATTCCGCCCACTTTAGATTTCGAGTAATAATATCAATACACCCAACGGGATCGTACCCAAATTCTGTACTTAGTAAAGCTATTACTAGATAAAGTTTTGGAAAAAAAAATTGGAAGTCTAGCCACGCCCCTTCTGGTACCTCCTATACAAATGTACCTTTCCGCCTACTTTAGAGATCGAGTAATAATATCAATACACCCAACGCAATCGTCCCAAATTCTTTATTTAGTAAAGATACAGTTTTTGGAGAAAAAAACTGAAAGTGTAGCCACGCCCCATCTGGTACCTCCCATACACATCTGGTACCGCCCACTTTAGAAATCGATTAATATTATTAATAGACCTAACGCGATCATGCCTAAATTCTGTATTAAGTAATGTTCAAGCAGGATAAAGTTTTGGAGAAAAAATCTGGAAGTCTAGACACGCCCCTTCTGGTACCTCCCATACCCATCAGGTTCCGCCCACTTAAGAGATAGAGTAATAATATCAGTACACCCAACGATATCGTGCCTATATTCTGTATTTAGTAAAGCTAAAACAGGATAAAGTTTAGGGGAAAAAAACTGAAAGTCTAGACACGCCCCTTCTGGTACCTCCCATACAAATGTACCACTCCGTCCACTTAAGAAATTGAGTAATAATATCGAATTAATATAAAATTTTATGTTTTACTGAGGGTGAGCTCGTTGTAAGTAAGTCGGTTTGCCTGACTGAAAATTTCTAACTGGTTTTATGGAGAAGTACTTTAATGTAAGGAAAATGTCGAAAAAGTGATACAACTGGTTATATCACCCAGACCAAACGGCTCAAGATAGAATTGCAAAAATGGGGGTGAATACTTATTTCAATGAGAAGTTCTGCGATGTAAAGGGATTTTTCGAAATTCATAGTTTTATGGAAAAAACTTAATTTCCCTTTGCACCCCATTATTAGACTCAAATAACGGCACCTTCAGCTTAAAGACAAATGCGAACGTCATCTGTTTGAAAAGCTTTTTCTAGACATACCAATTGACTAAGCACTATATTGCAAAGTTGCTGTCGACAACAAAGAGGCGGCCGCCGCTGCTGAAAGAAATGTGGATGACTGAGACAGGAATCGAATCCTGGATCTCCCGCATAATGGTCCCCTTTTACTAACTATCCTTCTCAGTAGATAAAGTAGATGACTGGAGCAAGAATCGAACCCTGGATCTCCCGCATGATGATAAAATGGGAATAGAGCTATCACCCAGACTAAACGGCTGAAAATACAACCCCAAAAATTGGAGTGAATATTATACAGCATTTGTGCGATACAAAGGGATTTTTCGTTGAAATTCGTGTTTATTTGAAAAAAAAAGGAAAAAAGTGATACCATTGCTCTGACCAAACAGCTTAAGGTACAATCACAAAAATTGGGATGAATAGAGAGGACGTAACTGGTCTCACCCAGATCCAGACCATACAACTGGAGCTAATTCACACAAAACTTATTTACCTGTAATTAGGAGGGGAGCAACGCGAACCGGGCTAGCTGGTACCCACATAAATATGTAATTATATAAATTAGGCAAATTTATTATTAACTTAATGCTCAAATTCCTAGCAAATATGATGTGTCTAGCAGCATGCCCCAAAAGCCCAATCCCAATCCTTTTATGCTGCCACCCTAGTGAGGCGTCATCGTCGTCGTTACTCGCACTTTATGACAAATGGATCTGGCATAATGCCATCATAACCTAGCGTGAGCTAATTCAATTCAAGTCATTTTATAATAACCATAAAAACGTAATGTAATAAAATGAACAGTAGTAATTCTGGCGTATACATTTACAGGTCTCATTGCTGCATTTGTTATTCATTCACTCACTCACTCACAAATATGAATGAGCCAAATAACAACAACAACAACGTGCAACAAAACTGAAATTTGATGTATCGTTTAAATTTTTTACGAGCTATTGATTTTATAAACATTTTTCGAACACTTTTAGAGTCAAACATAAGCTCGCACATACACACATGCGCACTTGTGTCTTTTTAATGTATATGTATGATATATGCCGTGTTAGATGACTCTCTATGTATGCATATTCATAAATGCATATATATATATATATATGTGTATGAACAATTTCAGTATTGCGTATATATGTAAAAGTTATGGGTTTATGTCTGTATGCATTTGTGATTGTATGCGAGATTGGCGCAATCATAACAAAACCTCAATTACCAACACTTTACTGCTCAAAATGCTATTTAATATATAGTTTGCAGAAATGCATTTATCAGAGGCTAAATACACAACACAGCACAAGCAATCACTGACAGTTACGCACAGTGGAGGAAATGTGCCAAGACGACCGTAAAATTGTCTTATGATATTTGAATGTGTTGCTGGTAGAATTAATAATTCTAGTGATGATGGATGTAAGTGAAAATACTGCATTCAAAATACGAATATATAGCAATGTGTTCAATTATAAATTTGAATATTATTATAACGAATTCCTGTATTACTTATTTTCCTTTGTAATGAATTTTTCCTTGGGGCAATTGTCTAACATCTTAGATTAACTGTTATCTTTATAACTGTCTTCCATATTATTAATAAAATGAAGAATAAATGTTATCTTTATACGATTCTCGTTTTTACTTAGCTTTTATACAAAGAATTTTCTCAGTAGTGTAGTAATTTTTCGCCCCTAACTACAACCCATTAGGAAGTTAGACTGCAAAGTGCAATTCATATAGATATTGTTAAAATTATTATTATATTTTGATTTGATTTTATTTAATTTCATTTTGATTTAACTTTTAATTTCAGTTTCCTATGTAACGTATGATTGATACGCATTTCTGGTCAAATGGAGCACAGGACGTATGAGGTATGTTATTATATGTTATATGTAAAATAATACTCATACGTAATATTTACAGTATCGGATTAAAAAAATTATACAATGTGATGATGTAACTACACAGCATAGAGGAGCCATTTGACTGTCTGTCTGTATGGTATATATAGGATCCTATATTTTTAGTCTTGTTAATGGCCGTGTGACAAAAATATTGCAATGAATTCGTACTTTATAAAACATAATAGTAGGAGGAGGAGATAAGCTAAAAAGTATAATCTTCAAAATTATAATATTTTAAAGTCGTATGTACAAGTAGAAATACTCAATATGTGATTGTGTCTTTATAAAGAGACTTTATCTAACATCCCACTACTGACTTGTGGAAAGTTGCTGAGACTGCTCGCCAAGCTTCCACAGTGCAGTTGATATCAAATAAATTGAACATAAAAGTGCACATTCATCTGTTAAATACCAATCACATGTATACACTTGAGTATATTGATATGTAGCTGCATTCAGTAGCGGAATTGATGGCTCTCTTCGGAGAGGCCTTCTTTCTTCGTATAACTTTAAAGAGAAATAATTGACAGACAATGGGTTCGACTGTGGCATGATGACTGGAATTAGATTAGAGACCAGGGTTTTGATTCCTATATCAGTCGTCTATATTTCTTTCATCGGCAGCCCTCTCGTTGTTGTCGACAGCAACTTCGAAATAGAATTAAGAAACAACTGACATACGGATTCGTCTTTAAGCTATAGGTCCCTTTGTGTGAGTCTAAAAATTTTACATGTTTGTTAACAAGCTCTCCCATATCTGTGTTATGGACTGTAAAGGAAAACTAAGTAAATGAATGAAGTATTAAATAGCGTATCCTCAATATTACTTTTTTAGCCCAAGGTGCAGCTAAATGCACATAATTTCAATAACACCAAATATGATTTTTTTAATTTCTATCAATATCGATATTTTCAGTGCTGCTTTACTCTTACGATGGGATATCTGAAACGAAATAATATCTAATGAAATAATCCACAAATATAAATCTTATAGGGAATAAAGTAATATTTTTGTGAAGTTTTATAATTATTACACGATTCCGTACGCACCGACCGAAGAATATATATTTGCTTCCATTTTTTAGTCTGGTAGACCACTTTTTCCCCTCGTTATCTCATAAATTACGAATTTTAAAAAATCCTCCCATATAGCACAATTACCCCATGAAATCAGTATTTACCAGGGTGATGGCAAATTATATGGGAAAAATAAATTGCAGAAATTTGTCGGTCTGAAATGAAAATACGAAATTTAAGAATTAAAATTCCTTTAATATATTCATATATCATTCCTCTGCATAATCAACAGTTATAAATAAAGTTATGAAAAAAACAATAAAAATTTTTCCTAAAAAGTTAAAATTAAAATTTTTAAATTTTTTAAGGAAAATTTTTAGTTTTTTTTTTCATAAATATACTTATTAATGGAATTTTAAATTTTATTTCAGCAAAATTGGACTATTCGTTCTTGGATTATGGTTACCATACTCCAATCGTGCTCAAACTTTGGCTATCCCAAAATCTGCAAAGACTTATCCTTTCTGGGGAGTCAGACCGAAAAATATCCAACATCGATTTTTGTGGTCACCCTAGTATTCACCCCTACTTTTGGGATTCTACTTTTAGCCATTTGGTTTTGGTGATAATAGCAATTTTATCTCTTTTCTGCCCTTTTCGCCCCTAAAACTACAAAGTTCGAAAAATCGCTTAATATCGAAAAAACATTTCTAGAAAATTTCCTTTTCGAAAAATACCCTTAAATAGCACTACATCATCATTATTCCCCCTAAAAGCACGAAATTCGCACTATATGGAGAAAAAAAAAATTTATGTTTTCTTCCCCCAGTTTTGAAGTTTGTCTGAAGACATTTTTTAGGACATACAATTTTTATACCATCACCCTTAGGGATGAGGGTATATATCATTTGATACGACCCAAAAGTGTAACACATAGAAGGAGTCACTTTAGACCTTAGGTTTCTTTGAACCAAATTCGATTCATGACTTTTTAAGTCGTTTGAGCCATGTCCGTCTGTCTGGCTGTCCGGCTGGTTCGCTCCAAATGTTTTGAAATTTTGCACGAGTTAATATTTCCCAAAAACTACTTACGGTATTGAAAATGGGCTACGACCCTTCTGGTACCTTTCATACAAATGAACAATTCCGTCCACTTTAGAAATCGAGTAATAAAATCAATACATCGAACTCAATCGTTCCCAAATTCTATATTCAGTAAAGCTATAACAGGATAAAGTTGTGGAAAAAACATTGGAAGTCTAGACACGCCCCTTATGGTACCTCCCATACAAATGCATCATTCCGCCTACTTAAGAAATCGAGTAATAATATCAATAAATCCAACGCGATCGTACCTAAATTCTTTATTTGGTAAATCTATAGCAGGATACAGTTTTTGAGAATAAAACTGGAAGTTTAGCCACTCCCCTTCTGTTACCTCCCATACTCATCTGGTACCAGCCCACTTCAGAAATCGATTAATATTATTAATGGACCTAACGCGATCGTGCCCAAATTCTGTATTTAGTAAAGCTTTAACAGGTAAAGTTTTGGAGATAAAAACTGGAAATCTAGACACGCCCCTTCTGGTACCTCCCATACAAATGTACCACACCGCCCACTTTAGAAATCGAGTAATAATATAAATATAATTTTTTTTTGTTTTACTGAGGGTGATGGTATATGTAAGTCGGGTTGTCCGACTAAAACTTTCTTACTGGTTTTCGAATCCGTGCACCTTACGACCCTCGAAATAGTATGTTGTATTGTCATTTGATAGCCGCTTGAAAAAAGGGACCATATCTTTATTCAAGATTAATTAAGAATTTCTAAATCCTATAGTTTATGAGCAATTAAGCTGAAATTTCGCCCGCAAGCAGAGGTTAAATTCTAATATGCGCAAGATCGGAAAAACATTTAATTTTGTAATTTTGTTTTTTGTAATTTTGTAATTGTGTAATTTTTTAATTTTGTAATTTTGTAATTTTGTTATTTTGTAATTTTGTAATTTTGTAATTTTGTAATTTTGTTATTTTGTTATTTTGTTATTTTGTAATTTTGTAATTTTGTAATTTTGTAATTTTGTAATTTTGTAATTTTGTAATTTTGTAATTTTGTAATTTTGTAATTTTGTAATTTTGTAATTTTGTAATTTTGTAATTTTGTAATTTTGTAATTTTGTAATTTTGTAATTTTGTAATTTTGTAATTTTGTAATTTTGTAATTTTGTAATTTTGTAATTTTGTAATTTTGTAATTTTGTAATTTTGTAATTTTGTAATTTTGTAATTTTGTAATTTTGTAATTTTGTAATTTTGTAATTTTGTAATTTTGTAATTTTGTAATTTTGTAATTTTGTAATTTTGTAATTTTGCAATTTTGCAATTTTGCAATTTTGTAATTTTGTAATTTTGTAATTTTGTAATTTTGTAATTTTGTAATTTTGTAATTTTGTAATTTTGTAATTTTGTAATTTTGTAATTTTGTAATTTTGTAATTTTGTAATTTTGTAATTTTGTAATTTTGAAATTTTGTAATTTTGTAATTTTGTAATTTTGAAATTTTGTAATTTTGTAATTTTGTAATTTTTTATTTTGTAATTTTGTAATTTTGCAATTTTGTAATTTTTTATTTTTTTATAAATAAAACTTAAAAATTACAAAATTATAAACAAAAATTAAAAATCAAAAATTTTAAATTTTTAAAATAAAATTAAAAATTTTGTATTTAAAATTTTAAATTTAAATTTAGAAAATTTCAGCATCAAAAAATTAAACATTACAAATTATAATACAATTTTAAATTTCATAATTTTGAAAAATTCCTTAAAAGTTTAAAATAGAAATATAATTAATTTTAAATTTTTATTTTTTAGTTTTTAATTTTTAATTTTTAATTTTTAATTTTTAATTTTTAATTTTTAATTTTTAATTTTTAATTTTTAATTTTTAATTTTTAATTTTTAATTTTTAATTTTTAATTTTTAATTTTTAATTTTTAATTTTTAATTTTTAATTTTTAATTTTTAATTTTTAATTTTTAATTTTTAATTTTTAATTTTTAATTTTTAATTTTTAATTTTTAATTTTTAATTTTTAATTTTTAATTTTTAATTTTTATTTGTAATTTTAAAATTAAATTTAAAATTTACATTAAATTAAAAACTAAAAAATAAAAATTTAAAATTATTTTTCATATTTTTATTTTAAACTTTTAAGGAATTTTTCGAAATTATAAAATTTAAAATTGTAATTTTTAATGTTTAATTTCCAATGTTTAATTTTTTGATGCTTTATTTTTCTATAGTTTGATGCTTTAATATAACATACAAGTAAAAGTAAATAAAGCATACGTTCTTAAGTATTTTGACTTAAGTGCATACGGCCTTGACAATTCCGCCGCTGGGCATATGTAAATGTCACATAATATTTGGTATTTGAATGCATTCCACACATCAATTGTAGGACAACAATTCTTCTGTCATTGTGTCACACACATCAAAGAAGACACTATGTCATTCTCCCACTCACAACGCAGTGTGAGAGAGTCAATGAGTGCACAACGAGTGTGAGTGTAAGTGTTGGAATAGTTTTAGTAAAACCGCTGTTGTTGCAATAAGAACCTAAATGCGACAATTCGAATAGTTTCAGTTGGACCATTCCCTATCCGCCAACCAACCAACAGGCTGATGCTTTTACTTTCCCCTCTCCCTCCCCACTGTTACCATTGTTCTACACAGTCATTGGCGCTGAAGCCGCTATTGTGTCTGTGCAATGTGACTCTGTGTGTTGTCGCTCTCTGCTTTGCTCTGCTCCATCAACAGGCGACACTTGGGTGCCAAAATATACACTCAGCCAGAACAACAGACGCCTAGCAAAGCCAACACAAAATTAATAAAGCTTGAGAACAAAACAAAAACTACGACTATGGCCACTAAGAAGATGAGAGAGAAGGCGCGAATACGTACTATACGTACGTATGTAGTAGGGTGATCAATTATTCGGGTTTTTGCGAAAACCGGTTTTCGAATTATTCGAAAAATGGCATTTAAAAAAAACCGGTTGCTTTTTTTGAAATTCACAAAAAACCGGATAATCCGGTTTTCAAAATTATGCCAAATATCAAATTAAAACACAATTTTTGACAAAAAATTGTATTAAAAAATAACAGAAAACAAATCAATTATACCTATAAAAAGTAAACTTTTAGTTTAATTATAATTACAATGCAAAACATTAGTGAGATCAGTTTGTTATTTTAACAAAGACAAACGAAAACAATTCATTTGTAAATAATTGATTATATATAAATATATTTAATTTAATCTTTAGTTTTACCTAAAGTAACATTTAAGAAATAAGACACAATTTAAGTGCTTGGGTGTATACCTATTTTTTTCTTTGGTTTTTATAAAACTTGACATTGAAAATGCCCTTTCACTCAGTGTACTATTTGGACTTATAGTGTACAAGGCGTTTAATATTGAATATTTTAGAAATGCGTCACTAATTGGGAGTTTACTCGTACTTAAATACAAAATGAGAGTATTCGGGGTTTGAACACGTCGTTCTGATACACGTCTTTTGAAAATTGCATATAAATTTATTGATAATTGGTTTTCAATTGTTGAAAAGTGTTAAAGTAAAAATTTAAAAATACCTTCAGCATCAGCTAAAGTCGAAGAGTTTGCAGAAAGTTTTTGTATAGACATTTTCAAAGGTTTAAGGGTGTCACTAAGCACAGACAAAGTTGCGATATCATTTTCACTAAATGGTGTCAGTCCTAACTCCAATAAAGTATGATTCACACTTTTTTGCAATTTTAAAAATTGAGAAACCATATTGGTTATAGAATTCCAGTGGTGCTTAACATCATGGATAAGTTGAAGCTCCTTATTAAATTGGTCTTTTACAAACATTTGTAATTTCTTTTGCTTTTCAGCCGACATATTAAACATTGAAGATTTATAAAACTAACAATTAGGTTGTTGAAAAAAACAAGTACGAGAACACATTTATTACAATTATGAATAAATTTAAATAAAAAATATCGGAGGCCAAAAAACCGAGATTCGACAAAAAATAACCGGATTATTCGATATTCGAAAAATAGGGATTTAAAAAAAACCGACGGTTTTTATGAGTGAAAAAAACCGAGTAGCCGGTTTTTGAAAACCGAACTGATCACCCTAGTATGTAGTAGTAGTCAAAGCAACAACTAACAATAGCAGCAATGTGATGACAAAACAATTATGGCCCACATAGCAGTTGCTGCCACATTGGGTGACTTATTGTTTGATTAACATGAGTTGTCAAACAACCGTTGATCCTAAAGGTCTCAATCGCCGCCCACCCTTTGGCGTTGCTATCAATTGGGGTTAAGAATGTTGTATAGCTACAAATCGTTGGTGGTCAAGAGAGAACAGCGGATGTACTCGGATGTATTCGAATTGACCTTAGACAGGGATTATTTGCATTGGTAGTGCTGATGTATGGAATTTGTAGAGAATTAGCTGTTAACACATTTAGTCCGAGGAATAAACAAGTTTTACTTTTTAAAGGACTATCAATGAGTAATACATTCATTACAAACTCATCTCATTTTTCATATAGCTTTCTTATAGAGAAAATCTTTTGCCTTTATACCTTGGCCACCTGTTAATATCTTCACCCACCCACCCCCCTTATACATTCAACAAAATGACACATTTCACTAGTTGCAGTGAATTGGAGCAACTCTTTTGTTGTTGTTGTTGTTGTATTTCCTATGTCATTTCACTTCCACTTGAAAACACATATTGTCTCATATGCAAATGTACTGTCGTCTGGCTCCGATGTCGTAATCACACACATTTCTTTTTCTTGGCTTCAATTCCTTTTATTATTGTCGGATACTAACAATAAGAACAACAACGACAAAAAGAAAACTTGGTCATAAATATAAATCACTACTGCAGTTTTTGTGCAAAAGTTCTAGAGTTTTGCAATTGTCGTTTAGTTTTTTTTTTCTCAGTGTAAATTGCAAAGAACATTAACAACCGGGAAAACGATAGAAGAGATGAAGAGGAAGCAAACAATCGGAACGGAAACAACTTTTTTTTTTAAATTATCCTGGTTCGTTGAACTCTTCGATGGAAATCGGTATAATGGCACCGATTGGTCCACTCTGTCTGCTAACTATGTAAGTATTCATAAGACAAAAGAGGTCGAGTCAAGTGATAGTAAATTAAGGAAAACAAAAAATACCTGATGCTTAAACATTTGTGTTGCCAAAAAGACTAAAGTACTATAAAAATGCTGGTAAAAGCAACACAAAGCACTGTCCTACAACACGTGGGTTTACACGATATGACCAGCATTAATATTTGATGGCTTGATGATGTTGCAGTAGAGAGAGAGAGAGAGGGAGAGAGGATATGTAAAGAGCCAAAAATGTTTTAGTATTTGTTCGATTTTATTAAAATTAACGTGCCAATTAAACATGTAGGATCTGTTGAGGCATTATAAGGTCCAAAAGGTGTGGATGTATAGTATAAATTAATTAAATGTTGTCACAAAAGAGATGTTAGCCTTCTATTTTTAATGTATTTATGTTATGAAATTCAAATTAATCGCTAGACAAAATACGGGGGAAGACTTTGAGACATCTTTAAAATGGTAATTAGTGTTTTATTCATTATAATAAAGCACACTTTACAGAATATTTTGTTTGGCTTATTATGAAGGTAAATAGGTGAAAGAGCTAGGATAGGTTGAAAACAAGTAATCACTCAGACGCGAAACTTTGCAATTTCACCAATCGGAGACCATAACGTTGCATTGTGATTGTCTTATTTGAAAATTGATATAAGAAACAATAGAGTAGCACAGAACTAGTCAAAATTCATAGAAATATGAAAGTAAGAGATGTTTTGTGTGTTATTATTAGATAAAGAAGCGAGTCCCCCCCCCCCCCCCAACAAGGGGATACTATGGTCTTCTGCTTGTAAGCCAGCTCAAATCATTAGTGTATTTTAATAGTTTTTCCATGTAGTACTATGATAGTTCATTGATACTATCAAAATATCACTTGAATTGCATCTTTTTATACCATCACCCTTAGGGATGAGGGTATATATCATTTGATACGACCCAAAAAGTGTAACACATAGAAGGAGTCACTTTAGACCCTAGGTTTCTTTGAACCAAATTCGATTCATGACTTTTTGAGTCGTTTGAGCCATGTCCGTCTGTTTGTCGGTCTGGCTGTCCGGCTGGTAAGCACGATAACTTTCGAAAGACGCAGCCAAATGTTTTGAAATTGTGCACGAGTCAATATTTTCCCAAAACTACTTACGGTATTGCAAATGGGCTACATGGCTCCGCCCCATCTGGTACCTCCCATATAAATGATGCATTTAGAAATCGAGTAATAATATCAATATACCCAACGGGATCGTGCCAAAATTCTGTATTTAGTAAAGCTATAATAGGATAAAGTTTTGGAGAAATAATCTGGAAGTCTAGATACGCCCCTTTTGGTACCTCCCATACAAATGTACCACTCTGCCCACTTTAGGGATGTTGTAATAATATCAATACACCCAACGCAATCGTACACAAATTCTGTATTTGGCAAAGCTATAATAGGGTAAAGTTTTGAAAGCATAGCCACGCCCCTTCTGGTACCTCCCATCCAAAACTAGCTTTCCGCCCACTATAGAGATGGAGGAATAATATTAATAAATCAAACGTGATCGTACCCAAATTCTATTTTTATTAAAGCTATAACAGCTACCCCACCCCAAATACGCCCCAAAACACGAAAATCGAGGTCAAAATTCCCCTTGGGTTCCCATGTGTGGGTACTTAAATGAAAGATATTTTCGAGACGAATCCAACCTACGGGTCTCCTGGACCAAGTTAGATCTATTTAAATTTCCGGGATATACCAAAAAAAAATTGAAAAAATTTGAAAAAAATCATGGGAAAATTTAGAAAAATTTAAGGAAATAAATTGAAAACTTCTTAAAAAAATAGAAAATCTAAAAACCGCGCGATTTTTTAAAAAAAATAATTTTTTCTGAAAAACTCCGTAAAAATTTTTTAAAAAATTGGGAAAAATCATGGAAAATTCCATAGAAAAATGAAATGTCATCAAAAATGTGTGAAAATTTAAAATTTTTTTGAATCTTTTAAGGTTTTTAAAGGAAAATTTCAAGAAATATTTAAAAAAATTCAAGAAAAAGTCTAAAGAGAAATATTTGAAAGAAGAAAATTGATTAAAAAAAGGATAAAAGTGGAAAAAATTTGAAAAATATTTAAAAAAAAGCTATGTATTGTAATTATATATTTTTTTTTTTGATATATCCCTTTAAAATATTATTTGTTTTTTAAATTAGAGTTGTAACGGTTAAGATGGTTGCAGTAGCGCCGCAGGGAAAATTTCTCTTTAAAAAAATCGCGCGATTTTTTAAAAAAAAAATTTTCTTTTTGGTATATTCCGGGAAAAATATTTTTTTTTTGTAAATTAGAGTGGAAATGGATATGTTAGGCGGAAATTCTAACTCGGTCCAGGAGACCCGTAGAAACCTAAAAATAACATCGTTGAATTCGTCTCGAAAATATATTTCATTTGAGTACCCGCACCTGGGGGGTCATCATAGAACCGAATGGGGCCCCTTTTTTGACCCCCCCGGTCCCCATGGGCCTGAGCGCCAACTTTGACCTACCATTCCGATGTTTGGGGAACAAGACGAAGACAATGACATATTTTTTTTTAATGGGGCTCCCGCCCCATATTCTGCACTTCATCCGGATAAAGTTTTGAAGAAAAAAATTTAAAGTCTATCCCGGTCCCATCTGGTACATCCCATACACATCTGGTACCGCCCACTTTAGTAATCGATTAATATTATTAAAAGATCTAACGCGATCGTGCCAAAATTCTGTATTTGGTAAAGTTCAAGCAGGATAAAGTCTTGGAGAAAAAATCTGAAAGTCTAGACACGCCCCTTCTGGTACGTATATTTTTATTTTAGCTATATTTTCAGAATCTGGTCAGTTTGATCATGGGTGAAAAATCGTGTCGTACAGTGTAATAATATGGCTTTGTTTTACCATATCTCATATACCCAGTAGGAAGTTTCATCATACACGACTTTGTCGTCAACGCTGTCCTCAAGACAAAATTTGAAAAATGTATGTACTTGTCGTCAAAACACTCGGTTGACGACAAGCTCACCGACAAAATCCTGATGTTGTCGTGCATCAAACACATTCAACAAAATCAAAGGAAAAATAAATGGAATCTAACGTAAAAAATGTTCAGTTTATTAATCGGTCGAGTAAACATCAGCTATTTTATAGTTTGAAATCACGAATGAAGATAAATGCCGTATAAAAGTTTATATCCTTCACTTCGCTCTTGGTCAGTAGTTTCCTAAAAGTATTAACAATTAGTCATACTAATAAAAAGCTAAAAAAGACAGCTGAAAATTTATCTTTTACTAATATGGCTTGAATGACAATTCAAGACATACATAAAAATCAATGACAATTTGACCGACATTTTCACCCATCAGGTCGTGCATGATTGTTTAGCCGACGTGTCGCTTATATAGTTATCAACGACAATTCAACCGACCTTGTCACCCATCAGGTCGTGTATGATTGGGTGGGCGACAGGTCTTTTGTATAGGCGTCAACGAAAATTTGACCGATATTGTCGCTCATCAGGTCGTGCATGACAAAGCGGACACTTGTATGAACATTTCGTCGACGATTTGTAAGGACGGTCCCCTAAGTATCATCAACCATTTACTATGGTCATGCACCTATCCTTGAGGAAGTCTTGCAGACACTTCCATCTGGATAGATTCCGAAATATTTAATGTAGAACATGAAGTATTTTTGAAAAAAAAATTAAAAATTTTGAAATTGGATTCCGAAGTAGATTATTATGAACAATTTTATATTTCAACATTTTAAGGTTAATCAAGTTAAAATCTATATGTTTAAAACAAAATATGTCCAAATTTTATGTTTAAATAATACAAATCTTTAGGATAACTAGTAAGATAATAATTTTTGGCTATGCTAAAGCTCATATGAACTTAACCATTTGCAAAATGGTTTAGAGGTACGCACGATCATTAGCGTTTGATGAAATATTTGGAATATTTTAAATAAATTTAGTAAGATTTAAGATCGTGAATAACAAAATTCTTTTTTTTAAATTCTTGTTTCATAAACTTTGTAAACCCCAAAAAAGGGGAGTTTGTATGGAAGGTGAGAGTAGTTTTTGTCCGAGTTCGAGAAATGTATAATTGTAAATAAGTTAAATTTAATATCTATGGGGGTATATCCTAATTGTATGGTCTTATCGAAAGAGTCTTTTACGGTACCAACTGAAAACTTAAGAAAAAATCTCTGATTAATTCGTACAAAATCTTAAGGAAAATCAAATTTTTTAATCTTATTTGAGAAGTTTCATATAGAAATTATTGGAACATATAAATTTTGCGGAAACTGGCTAATTTGCAAAACTAAATATATGCCTCATATATTAATGCAATTCCTTCACTTCGAAAATTTCTTAATTTTTTTAATTCAATTACTTTTGAAAACCCCAAGCGACTTAACGATTCACAAACTATACAGGCAGTAGCAAAGAAAAGCAACTCACTGACACATAAAATATATAAAAATAAACGATGTATATATTCTTCTCTACTACTCTACACGTACGATTTTCCATACCAGTCGCAGCGACGAATATTGTTCATCTGGATAAAAGCCAAAACTTTGTAAGAACAAAATAATTCATTATGGATGGAAACATCAGAGTGAGCCTTTAGTGTTTTGTTGCCATAAAACTTTCAAAGTTCCTTTCTGCTGCATTCTGGCAACAACTCTAAACGTTAATGGAATTTTCAATGAAAGCGTGTCGGCGATGAGATAGTGCGAACAAGTGTGTGTGTTTGTGTTTGTGCTTGAGTGCCATAAAGGACTCGGCGTACTCTCGAAATTAGTTTGTGAAATGTTTGCGTATGTCTATTGTAAATTATCATCATAATTTTTGTGTAGGCTAACAAACAAAAAAGAAACAACATTCACCACCGTCAGTTTTAGCCATGAGCCATAAAACACAAAAAGAACGATGGCAGGATACAAGAAAACAAACGACAGTTTAAACTATGTTTATGTGTGTGCACGTACACGTACACGTACTATCATGGCAAAAAGGATAATTGTTGGCTTATTTGTTGTTGTTCACGTTGTTGTCGTTATTTTAAAAAAACATTAAACTGTTTACTGTGTACAGTTTGTGTTTTTTGTTTGTTTGTTAAATTGTTTGCTGCTGTTGTTGCTGGCGTTTTGAATTTGTTTGTTTCTAAGGATACTTGGAATAGAATGTAAAAGGTCACTAACATTTAAATGCCTTTTGGAAGACATTGCTTGGTATTCATGTGTGCATGACACAAGAATCGAAGGATATCCTTTAGCTGAAGAGATTGGTATGAGTTGTGCATGTACGAAAATGCATTTATGTCGCTCACTGTCGCTTGCAATGGACAGGATTGCCATAAGTGGTTTAAAAAGATAATTATGTAATTTGTAAACAATAAATAATAAATAGAAAAAAATTTCATAATTTAAAAAAAAAAATGCAAAAAATACCTTTCAAAATTCTTGTAAAAAACCTTATAGCAATTATTGAAATGATCTTTAACCGAACTATGACAATTTCATAAAAAATCTAATCGAATATTAAGTTTTTATTTACAAATTTTTGTGGAAAATTTACCCTAAATGAGATATAAAAAATTACTCCGTTCGTGCGCATGGGAAAAGGTATCAAAATACGGAATAAAAGAAAATACGAGATTTTTGTTATTGCCCGAGTATTCCCTGTAACGTGGAGAAAGTCGTCCGTACATATATGCCTCCTACATATACAGTTCTAGCGTTAACTACACAATTATGACCTTTAACCTCTAACCATCAATAATTACTCGCATTTACTCTTGAATATCATCAACCAACCCAATCTACATACACTGTTTCAATTACTTCAAGGGACAATATCAACAATACGATCGATTATATGACCGCCGCAAACGACACGTTCGGCAATGGCCACGAACGGCGAATGATCGCGATGACCACCATCCAACCCAACACATTCAGGACATCACAAGGGAAAGTGTTAATCGATGCAGTGTAATGCGATATAACTCTCATTACATCGAGAGCTTGACTTATTTAAATGGTCTGTTTAAACGGACTTCGGTCTGTTAAATCGGACTTCGGTCAGTTAAATATGACTTCGATCTTTTAATCGGACTTCGGTCTGTTAAATAGGAATTCGATCAGTTCAATCGGACTTCGGTCTGTTAAATCGGACTTCGGTCCTATGGGTCGGACTTTAGACTGTTAAATCGGCCTGCGGTCTGTTGAATCGGTCTAAGATCTATTAAATCGGACTTCGGTTTGTTGAATAGGATTTCAGTCTGTTGAATTGGACTTCGGTCCGTTATCGGACTTCGGTCTGTTAAATCGGACTTCGGTCTGTTGAATTGGACTTCGATCTGTTGAATCGGACATTGGTCTGTTAAATCGGACTTCGGTCTGTTGAATCGGACTTCGGTATGTTAAATCGCACTTAGGTCTGTTGAATCGGACTTCGGTCTGTTGAATCGGACTTCGGTCTGTTAAATCGGACTTTGATCTGTTAAATCGGACTTCGGTCTATTGAATCGGACTGCGGTCTGTAAAATCGTACTGTTAAATCGGACTTAGGTCTGTTGAATCGGACTTCGGTCTGTTGAATCGGACTTCTGTCTGTTGAATCGGACTTCGGTCTATTGAATCGGACTGCGGTCTGTAAAATCGGATTTCGGTCTGTTAAATCGGACTTCAGTCTGATGAACCGGACTTCGGCCTGATGAATCGGACTTCAATCTGATGAATCGGACTTCGGTCTGATGAATCGGACTTCTGTCTGATGAACCGGACTTCGGTCTGATGAATCGGACTACGGTCTGTTGAATCCAACTCCGTTTGGTTATACCAACTCATCGGTTGCACAAATTTCGGTCTGGTAAACGAAGATACTCTTCGTTTCTGTAGCATTCTATTAGAAATTAGCACCGTAGCATCTTGATACTAACACTCCGTCGGGTACGATTATTAGTTCGGTCCGAATTCGGAATTGATACAACCACGAGTTGCAAATGTCGATTTGCTGAAGAGCACAAGTCATCAACACTATCCTGAGTTGCGGATACTAAACTGATTTACGACAAAAGCCGAATCATCGATACAACCACGAGTTGCCAAAGCCGATTTGCTGAAGAGCACGAGTCATCAACACGTTCCTGAGTTGCGGACACCAAACTGATTTATGACAAAAGCCGAATCATCGATACAACCACGAGTTGCCAAAGCCGATTTGCTGAAGAACACGAACCATCAACACGATCCTGAGTTGCGGATACCAAACATATTTATGACGGAATCATCGATACAACCACGAGTGGCCAAAGTCGATTTGGTGAATAACACGAATCACCAACACGATCCTGAGATGCGGATACTAACATAACTTACGACGAAAGCCGAAGTTGCAAAAGTCGATTTGCCGACGAATACGAACCATCAACACGATTCTGAGTTGCGATACAACCACGAGTGCAAAAGTCGATTTGCTTAAGAGCACGAGTTATTAACACGATCCTGAGTTGCTGATACGAAACTGATTTACGACAAAACACGTATAATCGATACTACCATGAGCTGCAGGATTGGATTTGCTGATAAACGCGAGTCACCACCTCCTGAGTTGCAAATTCGAAGCTGAATTACCAACAACTCCGAATTAATTGCTGATATAAACCGGAACAACCGACAAACCCGAATCATCAAGATGACCCAGTATTTTGCTGATATAAAACCGAATCATCAACAAAACCCAAGTCACCAATACCCTTCTGAATTGTTCACATTAACCCGAACTATTGACAAACCCGAGTCATCAATCATCAATTGCTGATATTAACCTGAAACCACCGACAAACCCCATATCACCAAGCTGATTGCTGATATTAATCGTAACCACCGACGAACCCGAAACATCATTACGCTGCCGAATTGCTGTTACGAGCCTGAAATATCGAAAGTACTCGAATTAACACGTTTCTGAAAACCGAAACGATCCTGACCTACTTGACCTCTACAGTTTTGGGAGTATAGTATAGAGTTTCCGATCACCTCAAATCGACCGAATCGTAAAGTTCCCGACTATCTTTAATTAATACGAGTCCCAAAAAGTGTCATTGCAGTCATATAGGCCTCATCAATTCTTGTCGAGCGTATACTAAAACTTCTCGACCATCTAAAATCGACTTGGGTACAAATTACCAGACGAGACAACAACGCTATCACTGAGTTCAAATCTGAATTGCTATCGTATCTAAATATTTTATCCAGTAGATTATAAGTTTTAATTACACCTTCAATAAACAATACTGTTATTTTGCCCTAGTCATGACAAATCTACTGATATCTTACTCCGTAAGGTTTTGTGAGTCCTTATGGTGACCCTGGCGACGACCTGACTACCCCAGTAGACGAGAAAACCCCCTTACATCCCGCCAGAAATTTTTTTTTGCGTATGAAAAAAATTGGGGAAATTTTTTAACCTTTGTAATACAAACTACATAACTTCCTTAACAATGCCCTTTAACGTTACTTTCTATTTCTTCCATTTTAATTTTAACTCATTTTTTTCTAACTTCTTCTAAAAACCCATCAAACTTGTTCCTACAGCACTATTGAAGGCACCTCTTCTTGCACTACATCACATTCACAGACGTAACCCAAAACTTCCCTCATAATTCATGGACATAGCATAAAAATGAAGTGTCGTGTTTTTTTTAACGTAATTTTTACTTTGTTTACACATCTGCAGTCCACAAAAAGTGCGGCGGCCATTGAAACAAAATCAACCAAATCAAACAAAATTCATGGAATTCTAAATACGTTTTAAACTTTTATTATGGGGCAGCCGCAACAAAATGTAATAAAAATAAACTTTGCACACAACATAAACAATGAGTGTCGTTTATGGAATAAACATTGTTCTCCTTACTCCAATTGAGTTGCACTCAATGTGTAACTTCACTCAATAGCGGTAAGAGTAGGTACTCAATTTTTGTGTGTTCATAACTCTCACTTCCTCCTACAATGTCACTCTCACTCCCATTCCATTCTCTCTCTCTCTCTCTCTGCCTCTCATCCTGTTGCGATGCCACAACATACGTACGTCAGTTTTACCGGGTCCGGTGGATGTTTCATATACCGGAAATGCACTTAACAATTTCGCTTCATCGCAAAACTTACAACTAAAGTAATTGAAATTGTGCGAACATCAACGACAACGCCATCGTCATCGTGGGTGGCATAGAATGGACGTCTATTTTGCGAAAATGTTTGTAGTTACATTGACAGGAAGTAACCTTGAACTAGTTATGGCGAATATACAAAACGAATACGATACGATATTTCTTATATACCTATGCACCTACAAACGTATGTATGTAGTACTATGAAATGTTTAGGGTATACAGACATACATTTGTATAACTATGTATACAAGTATACATAGATGCATTTGTAGGTGTTTCTATTGTATCAAAGAATTTGCAAGTCTTACAGTTTCTCTAAGTTTTTTTTTGCCCACCATTAGTTGAGTTTTGATGTGTTCATACCTTAAGGGCTACAAACTGTGTGAGGTTGTCATTGTATTTTCAACCCAAGTGATTAAAGTTAGATGGGTTGGTTGAAAGCCGGTTTCTGTAAAACAGTTAAACAAGCGGGAAATGTATGGCTTGATAGGCATTTTACCAGGCCTTCCTTAGCAGCCGATTGGAATGTCTTTTATTTATTTTTTCCCATATAAAACATTATGCAATTGGAGGGCAATCTCACACTTTCATCTCATATAGAACAATTTTGGTAAGGTATTGATAAGAAGTCCTTAATTTCCGTATAAAGGACTTCTTTTCAATAATTTTTTAAATTTTATTAAGATTTAAATTTTTTGCATTTTTTAATTATTTTGGCTCACATGATACTAAATCACCGGCCGTGGCATAGTGGTTAGAGCATGCGACTACCATGCGGGAAATCGCAGATTCAAACCTGGATCCAGTCATCTTAAAAAAAATTGTTCTTTCATTGTCGGCTCCCCTCGAATGTTGTTGACAGCAACTTCGCAGTATTAAGTGTCGAGTCAATCGGCGTGTCTAGTAAGAGCTTGTCAAACAGTGAAGTTCGCATTCGTCGATAAAAAAGTAGGTGCCGTTAGTTGTGAATCTAAAAATAGAAAGCGTGTTAATTCACAACAACGCGAGAAGCTATCCCATACCTCATTCATGGGGTGCAAAGGGAAAATTACGGGGAATATTTCCTCGGAACTATTTATTCCTCTAGCTTCCACGCGAGCTGTTCGTAAACGGCACAGGGAGAAGGAAAAAGAAGGAGCTAAAGAAGAGGCAGAATGAGTGCACTGAGTTGCTCCGAAGTAGAGGGGAAGTCTGAAAATTCTACAAGAGAGTTATGGCGAGAATGCGTGCAACAGGGTCTCCCTTCTGCAAGGACAGCGATGGTCAGCTAGTGACGGACCCGGATAACGTTCTGTAGATATGGATAGATCATTTTAGAAATTTACTGGATACTGACATCACTCCAGAAGACCCCGCCCCAATCCATGACGATGGTATTAACTACCCACCTCCGAGCCAGAGCGAGATACGTATGGCCATCTCCCGTATGGTCTCCCCGCTGAATTGTCTAAGGTAGGTGGGGAGGAGCTGATTAGAAACATGCATCAGCACATAAAGAACATCTGGCTAGAGGAGAGCCAGTTATGTCCCATATACAAGAAACGAGATCGTAGTGAATGTAAAAACTACCGTGGAATAAGCCTATTATCAGTTGCGTACAAGGTCCTTTCAATTATATTGTATGAACGCCTAAAGCCAATTGTAGAAAAACTAATTGAGCCATATCAGTGCTACCATTTAGACCTGGTAAATCTACGACGAATCAAATATACACCTTACGACAGATCCTGGAAAAAACCCATGAAAAGCAGATCGACACCTACCACATTTTTGTCGACTACAAACCTGCCTTCGACTCTCCGATAAGGAATAGGCTTTATAAGACCATGTCTGAGTTTGGTATTCCTGCAAAGCTGATTCGACTTTGCAAATGTACCTTAGACAACACCAAATCCTCGGTTAAGATTGGTAAGGATCAGTCTAAACCATTTAACACGGAAAGAGGTCTCAGGCAGGGCGATAGCCTGTCCTGTACACTATTTAATATAGTTATGGAGAAGGTGATGAGAAAGGCTGGTGTCAACATGTCTGGCACCATATTCCACAAGAGCCGCATGCCACTAGCCTATGCCGATGATATAGACATCATTGGTCGAAATCTGCGGGATGTTACTGCAGTTTTCTCATAGCTAGAAAAGCAAAAATGGGTTTAGCGGTCAACGAGGACAAAACAAAAATAATGATTTCGGAGAATCATCTCGATAGGGCCCAGCGTAAACGTTGAAAATTATTGTTTTGAGGTAGTAGATGAGTTTACTTACCTCAGATCTTCCGTCTACAAGAAAAATAATGTCAGCCAAGAAATTAAGCGGAGAATTGTGCTCGCCAATAGATGTTTCTACGGACTTTGGCGGCACTTCAGTAACACCACCTTATCTCGGAATACTTTACCAGGTGCTAATCTTACCTGTTCTTTTGTATGCTGCCGAATCATGGGTTCTTACGACAACGGACATACAAAAAACTTAACTTAATTTCCCTTTGCACCCCATGAATGAGGTATGGGATAGCTTCTCGCATTGTTGTGAATAAACACGCTATCTGTTTTTAGATTCACAACTGACGGCACCTACTTGTTTATCGACGAATGCGAACGTCACTGTTTGAGAAGGTCTTACTAGACACGCCGATTGACTCGACGCTTATACTTCGAAGTTGCTGTCAACAACATTCGAGGGGAGCCGACAACGAAAGAACAATTTTTATTTTAAGATGACTGGAGCCAGGTTTGAACCTGCATGGTAGTCGCGTGTTCTAATCACTATGCCACGGCCATTGACTGGTCAATATAATGTTTTTTTTTTAATCGGGCGTGGCACCGCCCACTTTCCACAAACGAGCATTTTTTTTGTACGACCAACAAATGTGCCAAATCTCATTTTCGTGTCTATATTATCTTCTAAGATATAGTATTTTAAAAATTCGAGCTTTGTGGGCGGTGCCTTCTCATCCTTTTTAACCCCTTGCAGTCTGAATATCCAAAAATTCCTTCTTGTTGCGCGTCTTAGGCTTAAGTGATTTGATTCCTTTTAGATTTCGTAAAATCTAAGCATTTATTAAACGAATGTCCTAACTCCAACCGTTTACGCTCCACAAGCCTTCAAATACAATACTTCATACAGAAGTAATTTTACCTTAATATCTGTTAATTTTAAAACAGTCTACCACAATTTCAATTTTGGAGATATGACAAATTTTGAGTCAGTCAGTTCTTGTGACTGAGATTTCTGTACAGGTTCTAAATTACTTAAAAATCGATAAAGACGATTTTCGATTTATGATAAATTATATGAAGAAATATATGATAAGAAAAACTGAAGATTTTATGTAAAATATAATTTACAAAAATATATGCATGTAGTTCGATATTTTGACCATTCTTTTTCTTAAGGTGGCCATCCTATTAATATTATAAATGTGAATGTCTGTCTGTTTGTTTGTTTGTATGTTGGTTGCTCAATCACGCCTAAACGGCTGAACCGATTTCAATGAAATTTGGAAGATAGTTAGTGTACTATATGGAAATTGCCGTAGGCTATACATTTTTTAAATATTTGACCTTATGGGCGGAGTGGGCGTGGCGAAACTTTTTTTGAGCTAAGGAGATAAAATTTGATACACATATAGTACTCGACAACACTAATATGAATATGCGGACGAAATTTAAATTTTGGACCAGTGGGCGGAGTGGGCGTGGCAAAACGTATTTCTGGAGCTAGGAAGATAAAATTTGATACACAGATAGTACTAGGCTACACGAATATGAATATGCGGACGAAATTTTTATTTTGACCCAATGGGCGGAGTGTCCGTGGCAAACCATATTTTAAGAGCTAGGGAGATAAAATTTGATACACATATAGTGCTCGGCAACATGAATATGAATATGCAGACGAAATTTTAGTTTTGGGTCAATGGGTGGATGGGGTGTGGCAAAACTGTATTTAAGCTCTAGAGAAATAAAATTTGGTATATATGTAGTACTAGGCTACTCGAATATAAATATGCTGATGAAATTTAAATTTTTGACGCAATGTGCGTAGAGCTAGAGAGATAAAATTTGATACCCAATTAGTACTGGACAAGCCGAATATGAATATGCAGAAAAAATTTAAATTTTAAATACAATGGGCATAGTGGTTGTGGCAAAACTTTTTTAGAGCTAGCGGGAAATAATTTGATACCCAGGTAGTACTCGACAACACGTATATGTATAGGCAGACGAAACTTTCACTGTTGACCCAATTGGCGGAGTGGCTGTGGCAAAACTTTTTTTTAGAGCTAAAGAGATACATTTTTATACCCAGATAGTACTCGATGACAAAAATATGAATATGCAGACGAAATTTTATTTTTGGATCCAATGGGCACAGTGGGCGTGGCAAAACTTCTTTAGAGCTAGAGAGATACAAATTGATACCCAGATAGTACTAGACAATACTAATTTGAATATGGAGGCAAAATTTTAATTTGGACCCAATGGGCTTAGTGGGGGTGGAAAAACTTTTTTTTAGAGCTAGAGAGATACAATGTGATTCCCTGATAGTGCTCGACAACACGAATGAATTTGCAGACGAAATTTTAATTCTGGCCCAATTTGGGGAGTGGGCGTGGCAAAACTTTTTTTTACAGCTAGAGACATACAATTTAATACACAGATAGAACTCGACAAAACAAATATGAATATGCAGACGAAATTTTAGATTTGGACCCTATAGGCATATTGGTTATGGCAAAACTTTATGATATATACAATATGATACATACCTACAATATGATATGATATGACAACAGAAATATGAATATGCTAACAAAATTTTAATTTTCGATCAATGGCCGAATTTAACATAGCCAATTTGTATTTAGCCCTAGAGGAAAATTTTCTGACCAAATTTTTATTTGTAATCAGTGGGTGGAGGGCGTGGCAAAACGGTATTTTAGCCCTAAAAAGATAACTTGGCACTACATTTACAAATTTTATTTTAGCCCTCGAGAGATGCAACACTATAAATAGATAATACTATGCGCAACAATTACAAAAATTCAATCAGTGGGCGGAGGAGGCATGCTCAAATTAAATCATAGCCCCAGAAAAATAAAATTTGGTACACAGATAGTATTCGGCACTACAATTTCAATATTGCAGTGGACGATTTTGATGATGACATTGACATGAAATTTGATGTACTGATAGTTCTCGATCAGCGGGCGGATGGACATAGTGAGATATAATATTCGACGCAATAAAACGTTGTTAATTTAACTGGTTTGGGAGTTACTTGGGGTAACGAATTGTTTGCCGAGGGCGCTTAAAATTATCCTATTAAGAAAGCAAGCCAAAAATATTATTATTGAATTAAGGAAACGTTGCCAAAGTATGTTTTAAAGTGGCACAGCTTTTATAACTGTGACCCAATTTTAATTGATATTTGTGTTAATTTTGTCATATTAGTCAATTATGCAATAGCGAAGCATTGCCGGGACCACTAGTAGTGCATAAAATCTGTATAGTGGTTATTTAAAATTTATAGTTTTACGTTAAAAGATTTTAAAAACTAGCAGAGAATAGTATACTTTGAGCTTTTTTTGTAATTAGGGGATCATCGTGCATATAGTGTTTATTCATTACAAAGAGTTTCTTGCCGTCAATAACTTATCGACCAACCCTCCTATATGCACGCATTCACAACTGGGTATCACATGTTAAAGTCGACCTTTGCGTACATTGCATGAACACATTCAGTGCACCCATGCCGGGGGGGAAAGTACATCATGTTTTTTGTTTACAAGTTCATATTGTTTCTTTTGTTTTTGTTTTTTTTTTGTGCATTTTTGTCCTTCTCAAACACGGATGAAAAAAAAACAAAACTGTATTGCATTTTTCCTACTGTCAAATATATAACATCCTTCTGACATGTCAATATCATTAGAACGTGTGAGAGACATAAACATTTCCTTTGATGGTGTATTTTTCATTAATTCTCCAGTGAGTTGAGACATTTTGAGTTCCTTTTGCTTTGTCAAATTATGAAAGGTACATCAAGTGTATTTGGAACACTAGCACTAGCGCGGGGTGCACTAAAAGGACATATAATTATTTCGTGTAGGGCATTTCATTAGCTTTATGCATTTGAATAAGTAGGGGTATAGAAGGCGGTGTGAAGGTAATATTTATTTATCATTTTGAAGCAATATTATTTTAGGCTCTTCGTTGAAAAATTGAACAGCCTGAATATGTCAGTAGGCCAACTGACGCTTAGTTATATCTAACTGAAATCCTTTAATTTTTACTTATATTTACAAAAAAAAAACACAAATTGCCATTATTACAATTTCCCTCTGCATTTGCCGTAAAAAACCACAAGCTTTGTGAGCTTAAAAATTCCCATCCGTATGCTTTTACAAATTAGGCCCCTTCAAACAAATGCTTCTCATCGGTAACCCCCGTCCGGTTTAAACATCATGTAGGTATATGTATGTACGACTATTGCGAACATCATAATAGGCTCTGTTACAGATTAATGATCTTACAACTCATATTTTCCATACCATTAAAGTCTTCAATGAACCACTTCCGTTTAGCTTTTGGGGTTGATTATCCCTTTGAATGTTTCCTTCTCAACTGCTGCTGTTGTGTCCTACCTTGGAAGAGCAATGACAAAACATTACAAAGGTAAACGACGTATATGAAAACACACACCATTAACGTAGTTGTATATACAACCTAACAAACATACGTACATATTAATGTCCTGCGGTCCTCCGGTAGGAAAGCCAAAACACAAGCAAGAAGGACACTAGTTAAGTTCGTGTGTGTGCGTAAGACAAATTGTCTTTATAATTCACTCCTAACGAAGAGCATGTTAACAGTTAGCCAACCACTGAGGAGGTAAGGATGGAGAAAGAGAGAAAGTGAGAGAGGATACAAACAGCTAAGCAGAGAGTAAGTGTGGCAGTGAGTCACAGAGATGAAAGGTTGAGATGATGTTGGCACTTTTTTTTTTGATAAGATAAAGAACTTCAGGAAGAGGCGCAATTCGTTTTATAGAAAAATAATTTATTCCAAACTCCTGATTTATTTTTTATGTAAAAATACAAATTAATGAATATACAATTTTAGGGAAATAATTTGTTAAATATACAATTTTAGGGAAATAATTTGTTAAGTATAGTTGCATCAACGTCATAATCTATATTTTTGGAATGGGATGGGGGATTTTTCTAATTTTAGTTTCCTGACAGTTATTCACTTGGGAATAACCCGAATTCTCTCTTTGTAGGTCCTCAAGCAGGTCACAATGTCCGATTTCTCCGGACAATGCCATTTAACATCCTTTCAGTGTTAGCAAACATAAGAAGTCGCAATGTTGGCATGCTACCACCGATGCGTTTCAGGTGGTAGATAACAAAAGTTACTGAAGCTCACCACAGAGGCTCTCTTAGTCGCTTTGGCAACCCCAAGAAACTAAGATCGGGCACGGTTGGCTATTAAGCCACTCTCCTTAAACAAAACAATTATTATGAAAACACAAAGAAAGGAGAAAACAAACACGCTGATCTGTGTTCATGCTCCGTCGACAGACAAAGAGGAAGACATTAAAAATGTATTCCATGAGTGCCTGAAAAAAATTATATGACCGGTGCCCTGCCCATGACAACAATTTTGTTCTGGGATATATTAATGCTATACTATAAAGGGAATATGCTCTTGGTTGAGTAGTTGGATAATGCAGTCTACACAACAACACCTCCGATAACGGATTCATACTGGTTAGCTTCGCGTCGGCAAGAAACATGGTAGTGAGTGGAACCATAATCCCGCATAAATATATCTTCATGGCAGCCTGGATATCCCCTGATCAAAAGATAAGTAGTCATATTGATCACAAAAGCAGGTCTCAAAGCCTGCGGTGGCGGAATGATATAATGAGAAGAGGAGAGAAATTAAATGCCTGTTCAGGCGGAAAAAGCGACTATGGAAGAAAAGAGGGAGATTTATGATATCGAAAATTACAGGGATAGAGGTGAAGCCTGAAAGTTCCAACAAAAGATAAAATGCTAAGGTTTTGGAACAGGGGTCCCCACTTGTAAGGACTGAGATAAAATTCTGGTCACGGACACTCATAGTGTGCTGCAACAATAAAGGAAACTCTTCCGTTTTCAGCTCGTTTCGAAGGCAACACAAGTGACGAAAACACGCCAATCATCGATGACGGAGAACAGCATGCAGTTACACGGCTTAAGAACAAAAAATCTGCCGGTAGAGCTTCTATGTGCTGTGCTTAAGAAATAAGATCCAAGTGTGTGTACCAACTATCTCGGGATCAGCCTTTTATCGATCTTATCAGTGTCATTTTAGACCTGGTAAATTCACGACCGAGCAGATATTCACACTACGAAAAATCCTGAAGAAGAAACAAGAGAAGCATATCAACACCTACCATCTGTTATTCGATTACTGCCGCAACCCCTAGTTTTACGTGGTTAGGGAAAAAAATTCATGAGGCAAATTTTGTGGAAAGTGTGGAAGGGTAAAAAAACCACATCAAGCCCCAAAGCTTCGCCGGAGTCGCCCCTAGAGGGGTAAAATGTATGACCGACCACCAGTAATTTTTCCTTCTTTAGATTTTTCCCAAACATACACACTCACCATCTTCACACCCTAAGGGGGATCTCATACAAAAATTTAATTTTTATAAATTTCCTTCTACCGTTCTAACTGACCCAAAGGTACTTCTAGAGGAGTTCAATAAATGGCAGACCCGCAATATTTTTGCAACCCCAATAGTTTCTCAGAACATATCTGCCCTCATCTTTAACTCTTTAGGTGGTCCTAATACAATGGACCGGCATTAGCTTGCCGCTCCCATTGTGCCTCCTAAAGGGACCTGTCCCCTAGTCAATATTCCCTTCTAATATTTTTTCCAAACATAAATACCCCCTCCCCCCCACATCCTCAACCCCTAAGGTGGCTCGCATACAAATATATTTTTTTTTATAAATATTGCTCCTACCGACCTACAATTGACTCCTCTAGGCGGTGGGACCAAATTTATAAAATTTTGATATTTTTATTGGACCCTCTGTAGGGGGTGAAGATGAAAGTAGATACCTTTGGGAAGATGTTAGGAAAAAATGACTAGGAGTCGGCCATTTTACCCTTCCGGGAAAGTTTCGGGGCTTGATCTGGATTTGTTAGCCTTCACCACCAACACCCCTTCTGGAACCTCCCATACAAATGTAAAGGGTGGTTAAATTGTAAGGGCCGAAGTTGAATGTGAACCACACCCAAACTTTAAGTTCTTTTCAGCATTTCATTTGACATTTCTCAGTTTAAGACTAACTCAATTCGAACAATGGAAGATACACAATCGAGCGACGCGTTAAAGTTATTCAGGCTTATTATGAAAATGGGCGTTTAAATCAAAATGGATATAGTGCACTTCTTGATTTTTTGGTCAATTTAACCGTCAAAATGTGCATACAATTGGAAAAATCGTGCAAAAATTTGAAACATTGCTTTCCTAAGTATAATAGTGCTTCTTTAAAGTTAGAATGACGGATCGAGACTATATATATATATCATTGGAAAGCTCTCTAAAAAAGTTTGGTTTTGGGCGATATTTCATAAATTTTTGGGGCATAATTTCATGTTTATTTTTTTTCATTTATTTTTTCCACCCACTTTTTTGGGCTGTTCTTAATTTTTTTTTTGGTTATTATCTATTCATTACTTTTTAAGTCGTTTAATCCATGTCTGTCTGTCCGGTCGTGGCATTGTGGTTAGAACGCGCGACTACCATCCGGGAGATCACAGGTTCAACTCCTGGCTCCAGTCATCTTAAAAAAAAAAGGAAAAATTTTTTTCATTGTCGACTTCCCTCGAATGTTGTTGACAGCAACTTCGCAGTATAAGTGTCGAGTCAATCGGCGTGTCTAGTAAGTGCTTCTCAAACAGTGACGTTCGCATTCGTCGATAAATAAGTAGGTGCCGTTAGTTGTGAATCTAAATATAGAAAGCGTGTTAATTCACAACAACGCGAGAAGCTATCCCATACCTCATTCATGGGGTGTAAAGGGAAATTAAGTAAGTAAGTCTGTCCGGCTGGTACACACGGTAAATTTTGCATGGCGTCAACAATTATTTTGAAATTTAGCATGGGTTAATATTTTCCTACCCTACTATCTACTGGATTTCAAATGGGCTACATGATCACGTCCCCTCTGGTACCTCACATACAAATATGTCATTCCGCCCACTTATGAAATTGAGAAATAATATCAATACAACCAACGCGACTGTGTTCAAATTCTGTACTTAGTGAAGATAAATCAGTGTAAAGTTTTGGAGAAAAAAACTGGAAGTCTAGCCAAGCTCCTTTTGGTACCTCCCATACAAATGTATTACTTCGCCCACTTTAGATATGGAGTAGTAGTATCAATACTCCCAACGTGACCGTGCCCATATTTTGTATTTAGTAAAGCTAAAGCTGGTACCTCCCAAACAAATGTACCACTCCGCCTTCTTTAGAAATTGAGTACTAATAATGAAAATGTTATGTTGTACTGAAGGTAAGGGTATATGTAAGTCGGTTTCCCGACTGAAACTTTCTTAATGGTTTTATGCTTTCAAATTCAATCTAAAATAATTTCAAAACTCAAGCAGCTGGGTTAGAATTACCGTAACGATTGCAATTATAACATTTACGTCTTGGTATTTTGGAATAAAACTGACAAGGATCGGATTTTCACTGTTTTCAGACAAACCTTGGTCTATGTGCCTATATAGAATATGTACATTTGGATCACTTCATATATTCCATATCGACTGTGTTTTTTAAAGCTATCATCACCTTGTTATTCCTTATTTAGTACTCTCAGTACTCCAAGTACCTTACAACTAAACTCTCTGCTCAACCCTGAGTAGAGAGTAACCATGAAAGCTTATGAAGGGGGTGTAAATAAAATAAACACAGACTTTCAGGAAATGAAAAAAAAACAATAACAAGTGTTGTTGTTGTTGTTGCTGTTGTCATTAATCCCAAAAAAAAAGAACACAGCTATTATCAAGGAAACAAAAGACGTCACAATGGAGAGTTAAAATGGAACAGAATTTATTTGATAGAATGTCCTTTAAAATCTCATGAAAACTCACGTTTTGTTCTATAAACAAATTCTTGTTCCAAAATCCAATAATTAAGCAGCAGTTGTTACATATCACCAACAACTTTAAAGGTGTTCAGCTTAATATGTTGCTTGTTATGTTGTAGTGGTCGAAGTTTTAGACTTTTTTTTTTATAATTTTTGTTATTTTTTTTTTTAGTATTTTTCTTTGTTTTTATTTGTTGATTTAACTTTTTGCTGCAATTGAATTAAAAATAAAGCCTTATAGAAATTATGAAATTTTTCACTTGTTCACACTCGTGTTGATTTTTTTCTATTCGCCAATTTTATTGCTGGTTAATTGTTGTTTTAGCCACTGAAAAATAATTTTTTGTTGTTAAATTTTTTGTTATAATTTTGTTATTTCGCTTTGGTGGCGAATTTACGAGCACACAAGACTTTAATTTGGGTACACAATTTTTGAATATTTTTGAGCATTTTTTGTGTGTGTTATGATTATTTTTTTTAATTTGTTGTTGTCATTGCTCTTTTTTTGCTTGCTTCAATTTGTACTTGTTGGCTTTGCTCGTGTGTGTGTGTGTGTGTTTGTGTGCGGGTAGCCACAAGATACCAAAATAAACCTAAAGACGACGTATTCGGTTATTTTTAAAATTAGAACAAAATCATATGTAGACATAAAATTTTCACTTGTTTCATTTCACACATTTCAACACAAGAGATTTGGCGTTTTGAAAATTATTAGCATTGCTTAATCCACAGCATGTCCACCGATCCGTCCGTCCGTCCGTCTGTCTTACTGGCAGGTCCATAAACCGTTTAGCCGCCAGTCTCAATGGTCTGATGACTGATGTTCGTTCGTTCGTTCGTTTGTTGGTTCAGTCAACAAACCAAAACAACACACAGTCCGTTAATATCCGTTCGTTCGTCCGTCTTTCCTGCCGTCCGGATCCGTCAGCCGTGTTGAGAGGCGAGCCACAGGCGAACATGCGGCAGCATCAGAAGCAGAAGCAGCCAACCAACCAAAACAACATAAATCTTATGAGTTTGAGGTTTTATTTTTAGACAAATTTCTTTGGATGGTTGAAAAAGGTAATCTCAGGCGGTTATGATTTCATTTGGGTACTTTTCCTTTGTATGCCATAGCTGTGGGCGAAATATCACCCTCAAATTCAACAACTTGTGAAAGATTTTCTTAAGCAGATATCTCATAGAATCTAATTGGAAATTTACTGAATTCAATTGTGGAATCTTTGTTTTTTCTTATAATCACATGTTTTTCTCGACGAATTTCACTGATATTTTTCACTTTCAGCTGCAGACACTCTGCTATTTTGCACACATTCACTTAGCCATTCATGTACTTAGTACGACGAGTACATACCGACCACGAGGGGGAGGAGGTTACTGGGTAGCAAACTCTAGACAACACATTAACCACCACAACCACCACCAATACTATTGCTGCTGCTGATTTTTGCTATATCGTTTTGTGTATCGCTTAAGGACTGGAATTCAGTTTTTAGTTTAAACACGACCGTTCTAGTCTCAATGAGTTTGACAACTGACAGCGAACGCCAAAACAGTTCCTTCTTTAGCCCAATATACGAGGGACCCAAAATTTGTGTAAATGTATTGCATCTTTTTTTGTTTTTGTTATGATACTCTCCTTCATGGCTTTGAGTGAAAACAATCACAGGGATTTTGCATAGAGAACGTGAGAGAAAGAGAGCGGACAAAATATGTTTAACGGTAAAAATTGCGCATGTCAGCAGAATTGTCAGAAAAATGCCGCACACAGGCAGTCGGGATGACAGAGAATACACAGGGTGTTTTTCGTGGAAATCCGTTTTAATTCAAATAAAAAAAAAATATATAAAAATTTAAAAATATAAAAATATAAATATAAAAATATAAAAATATAAAAATATAAAAATATAAAAATATAAAAATATAAAAATATAAAAATATAAAAATATAAAAATATAAAAATATAAAAATATAAAAATATAAAAATATAAAAATATAAAAATATAAAAATATAAAAATATAAAAATATAAAAATATAAAAATATAAAAATATAAAAATATAAAAATATAAAAATATAAAAATATAAAAATATAAAAATATAAAAATATAAAAATATAAAAATATAAAAATATAAAAATATAAAAATATAAAAATATAAAAATATAAAAATATAAAAATATAAAAATATAAAAATATAAAAATATAATAATATAATAATATAAAAATATAAAAATATAAAAATATAAAAATATAATAATATAAAAATATAAAAAATATATAAATATAAAAATATAAAAATATAAAAATATAAAAATATAAAAATATAAAAATATAAAAATTTAAAAATATAAAAATATAAAAATTTAAAAATATAAAAATATAAAAAATATATAAATATAAAAATATAAAAATATAAAAATATAAAAATATAAAAATTTAAAAATATAAAAATATAAAAATATAAAAAATATATAAATATAAAAATATAAAAATTTAAAAATATAAAAATATAAAAATATAAAAATATAAAAATATAAAAATATAAAAATATAAAAATATAAAAATATAAAAATATAAAAATATAAAAATATAAAAATATAAAAATATAAAAATATAAAAATATAAAAATATAAAAATATAAAAATATAAAAATATAAAAATATAAAAATATAAAAATATAAAAATATAAAAATATAAAACTATAAAAATATAAAAATATAAAAATATTATAATATTATAATATAAAAATATAAATATATAATTAGTATGTGTTGCACATACATTTTACCACTCACGGAGGTACTATGCGAGCGGCAGGAGCAGATTTTTAATAAAAAATTATAAAAAAAATGTATAGGCACCACTTAAAGATTTGGAGAAATAGGGCATATATGTTCTAAGATATTGTTAGGGTCGTTGGTTGGTATTGAGTGTCGGTCTTATAATTGACTCCTCTAGAGACACTTATGGGACAGTTAGAACGAGTGGAGCGAATTTTATAAAAATTAGATTTTTTTATGGGAGCCCTCTTAGATTGGGGATAGTTATGTTTGAGAAAATTATAGGTGGGAAAAATTAGTGTTGGTCGGTCATACATTTTGCATCTCTTGCTTGTTGTGGAATTTGTCCTTTCCCTCCACCGTTGACCACAATGTGTATTAATTTGCCCCACCCCACCTCCCGTAATTTTTTGGCTTGTGAATTGTTTTCCCAACAAAATTAAGGGGTGAACCATGAGACATACAAAGTTTGGTCATCAATACCTGTCTATTGTCCTTGTGGATAATATCTCTCTCTCTGTAGGCGATCTGCGTAACATCCACGTCTTAATCAGATCAACGAACTGGCCTGTGAGCAAAGTTAACCAAAAAAAACAAAACTTAATTTCCCTTTGCACCCCATGAATGAAGTATGGGATAACTTCGCGCGTTGTTGCGAATTAACACGCTTTCTATTTTTCATTCACAACAAGCGGCACCTACTTGTTTATCGACGAATGCGAACGTCACTAATTAATGCGAGAATTCAAAATAGTATCACAACAGGACCTGTACTACGATCCAAGTGAGCTATACTGAACGCGGCTGACAAATTAACCTAACCTAACCTTGAGCGGATTACATACGAGGAGGTCAAAAGCAAAGGGAGGCAAGTGACAAAGAGACACAAATTGAGATAAGTGTGGAGTTGTGTTCCTTGTCACCATCTCTGTCTACTAGCATGATACGTAATCAATACCAGTGATGATGTATAGCGGAATTTGAATTTGCATTTGCACTTGAATTTGCAACTTTGATCTCGAAATTTTTTTGTTGTCACTTGCACACCTTTGCTCCAAACCCCCCATATATCTACCAAGAATAGTCATGTCCTGCGAGCCCGGCACAAACACGATACTTGAAAGTCTTATTAGATTCAAAACAATGAGTCTTTGCTTGAGTGTTATGAAAGCAACACCACACACGCTTGTTTCACATTCAACACAAAAACAGACACTAGTACAGACAAAGAAACAGTGATCAACTTCTCAGCGGTAAATAAAACGAAGTACCTATTTAGTTATGCATGACAGCAGTATAACATTGTAAGCGAACGATCTAAGTTTTTAAAATGTCACGCGTGTGTAATGTATCGTCCACTCATTATAACTCCGTTTACAATGCTATTGAAATGGCACCTACTGACATCGTCACTTACTTCGTAATCAAGCGTATTACCAAGCTCGCTTTAAACTCCGCTTATAACTTAATTGCAACAAAAGTGGCACTTACTGATATCGCCGCTTACTTTGTAAGCGATAGCGTACCAAATAAACGGCCTAAGACACTTCCAAACTAGGTTTAATGGGGAATATAAGCGAAAGAATCATCACTGATTGCTACTTAATGTAGATGAGAATGTGTATTTTTACCGCTGGGATCATATACAATTCGAAGGCGCTGATGCTTCTTTTGCGATCCCACACAAACACACCATATTGTTGTGTGCGTGTATTCGATTATGCCTACTACTGTTTCTGTAGATTCAAAAGCTGCAATTTTATTGGATTTATATCAAATGTACAAATTTAATATGAACCTGAATGTTTTGAGAAAAATAGAACTGCCCAGTAATACAGAAGTTATTAAGAATTACTGAAATGCTCAACAAGCAGACTGTCTCAAACTCAGATAGTCATAAAGGGTTTTATATTATGTATTGCTACTTTCAACTTTAGTTGTGTCCCTTCGTATTAAATTTCATGCAGTGCATATAATCTTCAATGAAAACTTCCTTAAAAATTATCATGATATCGCGCGACTGTCCCTACTAATTCGTCATAATGCTTTAGCACGTTTTATACATATCATATTAATGTGATCATATTTATAAATTCTTATCTATCCGACAACATCAACACTATTGGTTACTTACACCCTGGAATCCTTTGGCGAATTTATTCCAGTTACTTCGCTCTCTTTCAACGCTAAAGTTAAAATTTTTGCAAAACGGAAAATGTTAAAGGAATTTGTACTCGCTCTGTTGATGTCATCAACGCCACAGTGTCAGAGCTCATTAATCTTACAAAGCGTAGAACGTAATGATGAAATTTTAGAATTTACGCGTGTGGCATTTTATGTGGCCAAGCGTTTTATTACCCAAAACACCAATACATTGGTTATAATTAGGGTGTTCAAAACCGAAACCGAAAAACCGTAAATCGGTTTTTTTATTTAAAACCGTATGCCGGTTTTTGCAAAAATGTGATTTTCGAATAACCGGTTTAACCGAGTTTTTTCCTTCGGGTACTCGGTTTTTTTTTTTAAATTAGTTTGAAATTAAATTTTACAATTTTACAAAGCTTCTAAAAGCATTCTTGTTTATAAAATGTAAAAGATTTTTCTAAATTAATCTGAAATTTTATTTTAAAGTTTTCCAATGCTTCTAAAAACATTATCGTTTATAAAACGTGAAAAGTTTTTTCTAAATTAATTTGAAATTGCCTTTTAAAATTTTACAAAGCTTCTAAAAACATTCTTGTTTGTAAAATGTAAAAAGAATTTTCTAAATGAATTTGAAATTGAATTTTAAAACTTTAAAAAGCTTCTAAAAATATTCTCCCTAATTATATGTATTAGGACCGGAAAATATCCTACAAGCTTATCCTGTGTAAAGTAGTCTAAAAAGGCGGAAACGATGGAATTTGCTAACGAGCTTTTTAAAAGACTTTATCCTGCAATTTCCTCAAAAACGCCAGTTTTTATTAACAGTTCAGATTGTGAGATGGAGAAATCTCCGAATGGTAGTCTTTGCAACGATTTAAACAGGACAGTAAATAACATCCAAAATCCACCAGTGAAAACAAATTGCAATGACACAAGCCTTTATGATGATTTCAACTATTTCGATAGATTTAATAAAAGGACAGAAAAGCTCAACATCCTTCTAAACGCTCTTTTGACAATAAATCCTACTTCCACAATAAGTGAGCGCGTGTTTTCTGTATCAAGCTTTATAAAAACGAAACAGAAGAATTGACTCAAAATTGAACACTTAAATTGCATATTATTTCTTAAATACTATTTTAACCAGTAAGAAAGTTTCAGTCGGGTAAGCCGACTTACATATACCCTTACCCTCAGTAAAACATATAATTTTCTAGTATATTGATATCATTACTCGATTTCTAAAGTGGGCGAAGTGGTACATTTGTATGGGAGGTACTAGAAGGGGCGTGGATAGACTTAAAGTTTTTTTCTTAAAAACTTTATCCTGATTTAGCTTTACTAAATACAGAATTTGGACACGATCACGTTGGGTGTATTGATATTACTACTCCATCTCTGAAGTGGGCGGAATGGTGCATTAGTATGGGAGGTTCCAGCAGGTACGTGGCTAGGCTTCCAAATTGGTTCTCCAAATTTTTATTCTGCTTGAGCAATACTAAAAGCAGAATTTGGTCACGATCGCGTTGGATCTATTAATAATATTAATCGATTTCTAAAATGGGTGGTACCTGATGGGTATGGGAGGTACCACATGGGGCGTAGCTAGACTTCCAGTTTTTTCTCCAAAACTTTGTCCTGCTATAGTTTTACTAAATGTAGGAATTGGGCACGATCGGATTGGGTGTATTGATATAACATATGCATAAATAAATGCATTTTTTTTAACCAAATTAGTTTTTTTAAAAGTATTTTTAACTTTTTAGGAAAAACCGAAAAAAACCGGTTAAACCGGTTTTCTTTAAAATGCTGTATTCGAAATCCGATTTTTCTAAAAAATCAATTTTTCGAATAACTCGGAAACCGGGTTTCTAAAAAAAGGAGGTATTTGAACACTCTAGTTATAATGCATCGATGTGAAAACAATTGTGAAGTGCAGGAGCAGTATCATGAAATTATGCTGCAAAATTTTCTGTATAACTTAACGTATGACCTTAACATACAGCTGTACTTTGCAAAGCGCAAAGATCGGCCATGGGATTACAATATGTTTATAATAGACACTTGGTGGGCTTTTGAGTTAAGTGTGGCTGTGGTAATCGAATACTGCGAGATATATACTAATATATGTGTTTTTGCAGAGCTTTGCGTTTCCGCTTTCCGCTTACTAAACATGAAAGAGAGTTCTATTTTTTTATACTATTCACCTGGACCACGCCGACCCCCAGTTTGGCTATGAGTCATATGGAGCGAATTTTTAAATCGTGCCTTCAATTTAATGTAAAAAATGTGGTTATCATGTATCGCCAGCCCAAAACACGACACATAGGTTTCTATACGTATCAAATTTACAATTCGAATCATTGTCAGGAGCGTTTCGCCATACAAGAAATAAATCGTTACGAAGAAGGCCGTTTGTTACATGATTTCCTATTCCCCAAACATATAAATAATTTTCACGGTTGTACATTAAGGGTCAGTGGCCACATAGTTGAGCCGCTGCTGACATTCGATGGAGATATAAAAAATTCTAATCACTTAGGGGATATGCAACGTTTGGGTGGTGTCGAGGGCGAGATTTTGAAAATGGTGGCCAAAGTGTTAAATTTTACTATCAAACTGAGATTTCCCGAAGAATTGAATGTGATTGATATGCATATGAATTCGAGTGGATGTTTTGGGGATGTAAGTTGATTGAATGAAATGCATAAATACCATAACATTTCCTAACACAGTACAACACAAGATATAAAAAAAGCCTAAAACGTGACAAATTCCCCTATACGATACTTACTAACTTCAAATCAATATTAAATTAATATGGCATGTAACTTAACAAAACGAATGATGTAGAACTTCTTCTTTTTGGGGCTACTTTCACGTGCAGTTTTCAGAATAGAGGCCCAAATCAATGAGCTGAAAAATGTTGTACTGTGTAAGGGTTGAACTTAATTTTGTAAATCTTCAACTTGAGATTATCTATTTCCTTTCATTTCAGCTGGAACGACAACGCGCTGATTTAGCCATAGGCGGTTTAAGTGCCACCATGCCTTACAGCTACAGATTCAGTTATTCCAACGCCTATCACACCACTCCCTATGTTTTTGTCGTCCGTGGTGGATTGTTCTTCGGACCCCTAAAACATCTGTTGAATCCACTGTGCGGCGAAACTTGGCTATTGATCTTGGCCCTGTTTTTAGGCGCCATTATTTTCACTGCAACCATAGGACAACTTTGGAAACCAACATTGCACAATTTCATATTTGGCCCTTGTAATCAGCATCCCTTAAGAAGTATGGTCGTGACATTTTTGGGTATTCCCGTATCTGGCCATATTGTGCCGACGAGAAACTTTGCCCGTTTCCTGTTCATGGCATGGCTGTTGCTAACGTTCGAGCTGCGCAATGGTTATCAGGGCAAGCTATTCGATAGTTTAAGACTGGCGAAACGTTTTCCCGTGCCCCATAAGATATCGGAACTCATTGCCCAGGACTATACCCTGATAGCGAATGCCTATACTAATTTATATCCAGCTAATAAAACGCAAATAATGCAACATTCAAATGTTCGCATGACGTACATTAATAACAGTGAGAAGCGTCTTACCACCATGGTACTGTTGGACCTCTTGCTACACTTCAATAGCGTCTTTTCGAAGACAAGTTATCTGACCTTTGTGCAGGAAAATATACATTTCTATCAATGTGTGCTATTCTTTCCCAAGCATTCGTTGCTGCGACCAAGTTTTGATAGAACGTTGAAACTACTTACGGATGCGGGCATAACATCGTACATAGCACAGCGTCGTCTTCGGCGACACTTTCTAAATAACAAGGGTCGTATGCCTCAGCCCGGTGCAGGTCGAATAACGAACAGAAATTTGCGTGGTCTATACTCATTATATGCTATACTTAGTGGATTGGCCAGTAGCATCTTTATATTCGAAATGTTAACTAAGAAATCACAGAAATTAAAGATCCTAATGGATTGGTTGAATTGAAAGTGAAAATAGGAAAAATTTACTCATTGATTTTAAATGTATCTTGATGTCATTGTATTAAATATATATATATATGTATGTATAAATTAAAATTGTATTATTATTCGATAACTGTTTTTGAGAAATCTACCAAAGTACTTTGTCATTTTGATGTCGTAGTATTTGTCGGTTAATTTTTAATTAAATGGGGAAATCAACCGCTTTAAAGATTATTTAAAGAAGATTTAAAAAAAAAAATATTTTCTCAAATTTATTTTTTTTTCTTTTTTGGCTATATTTTAATATTGACCCAAAATAATTCTCTAAAGTGGTCTCCAAATGTTTTGAACAATGTTTTACATCGAACAATGTTTTTAAGATCTATCTCTATTATTGCTTATAGAATTTATTTTACAAGAGTTGTGTGAAATGGATAATGTTGACAGCTGGCAGGGCGGATAGCTATTTCGATAGTTGCCAAACTATTTCGTCAGCACCCTTTGCTGTGCATTCTCCACACATTATCACAATCTCGACACAATGTATCGTACAATAGGCAGCCTCTTCCATGTTGTCGACAGCAACTACGCAGCAAAAGTCTAGTAAAAGCTTCTGAAAGTGCTAACGTTCGGATTCGTGTATATAATGCAGGTCCCGTTGTGTTGAACTTTTATTGAACCAAAAACTACTTGTATAGAGTCGTACCAGAAAGTAAGTAAGTACTTTTGATGTATCACTTAGTACAACTAAGTGTCAGTGTACCAAAATAATTTGTTGCAGCACAAATTAAGTAGGTTAGGTTATTTCGGCAACCATGTTCAACATAGCTCACATGTGTCCTAGTATGAGTCCCGTTGTCATATCATTTCTTAATTTATTTTCGCACTAAATATTCCTATTTTGTTTGGTCAACGTCGCTATCAAGCCATTTCGTTGCTATGATGAAGGCATGGATGTTCCGCAAAGTGCCTACTGATAGACATGTATTGTCCATAAGTGTCCGATGACCAAGCTTTTCATATCTTAGGTCACCTAAGGCAGGGCAGTGACATAGAAGATGCTACGTGGTCTCCTCTTCTTCCTCATCTTTGCAGCTTTTACATAAGTCGTTCAACGAAAGTTTCAACCTCTTAGCGTGTTCACCAACCGGCCAGTGACCGGTTATTTAAGCCATGATGTTCCGGCTGACTCTTGACAGGTTCAGCACAAATCGTGTTCTCTGTGTATCTATTGTAGGCCAAATTTGTTTGGTCGCCGTGCAAGTGGTATCACTTACCCATCACCCATTAAGTAAAAAAAGTACATTTATTATTCCTAAAAGTATTTTCACTGTATCAAACAGTACTTTCATTGTAACATTTGAAGTTCCTTGAAAGTCCTTGTTATGTACCAAAAAGTACATTTATATTACCAAAAAGTACTTTGATGTTACAAAAAGTGAATTTTTTGTACCGAAAAGTACATTTATTGCAGCCAACTGAAATTTTATTATACCAACAAGTATTTTTAGTGCACAAAAAAATATTTTAAATGTACTAGCATGTACATTTATTGTACCAAAAAATAATTTTATGGCATTAAAAAGTAAATTTTTGTACCAAAATGTACATTTCTTGTCCATTAATTGTATCAAAAAGTACTTTTCTTGTAATTTTTAATACTAAAAAGTACAATTATTTTGTAAAAAAATACATTTCATGTACTTTTATTGGGCCAACAAATATTGCCCTTAGAAGTACAGTCGACCCTCGGTTAACGAACGCCTCGCTTAACGAACGTTTCGCACAACGAACAAATTTAAAATAAAAAAATGTTTCGCTTAACGAACAATGTTTCGTATAATGACCAACGCAAAATGGGAAATACCGAATCGCTTTGCCATATGCGCATCTGAGGGGCTCCACGCAGTGTCCACGGAGCCAGTAACCAACGAAATTATATTTCTGGCTAACCAGAAGGGCCTAGAGGTAGATAATAATGTGTATTTGTGTTTTTGTTAGTCGATCTTACATTACATTATATTAATTTACGTTAAGTGTATCGAAGTGATACAACAAATTCGGCTCAAGATCAGAAAAGTGTTATATTATTTATTGTTTGATATTTTTGGTCAAATTCAGTGTGTCACGCACTAGGATGACGCGTTTCGAACTCCATGACGAGTTCATCTTCAGACCCCTTTGTGACTAACTGATGCACAATGGTACATCATCAGCTGTATATATATCTACAATTATGCCAAACATATGCATGTGAAGTAGATATCAGCCGAAAATGTCCAGCATAGTTATGAATTTGACCATTCACAATCAAACATGAGAATGGAGGATATTTTATCCCCACGATTCCCTTTTTACCTCACAAAGCTCAAGCTTTACCATGGCTTTTCACCAAGCTTAGTTTAACAACAAACCTTGTAAAAAAAGCTTGAGTTTTGTGGTGAAAAGCCATGGTAAAGCTTGAGCTTTGTGAGGTAAAAAGGGAATCGTGGGGATAAAATATCCTCCATTCTCATGTTTGATTGTGAATGGTCAAATTCATAACTATGCTGGACATTTTCGGCTGATATCTACTTCACATGCATATGTTTGGCATAATTGTAGATATATATACAGCTGATGATGTACCATTGTGCATCAGTTAGTCACAAAGGGGTCTGAAGATGAACTCGTCATGGAGTTCGAAACGCGTCATCCTAGTGCGTGACACACTGAATTTGACCAAAAATATCAAACAATAAATAATATAACACTTTTCTGATCTTGAGCCGAATTTGTTGTATCACTTCGATACACTTAACGTAAATTAATATAAGGTAGATAATAATGATATCGATGAGCTTGTGGCAGAGCACAGTGAGGAGCTGACTACCGAAGAGCTTATGGATTTGTAATGTGCAATGTGCAAGAAGATGTGGAGGAGAATTTATCAACCGAGGAGGTTACAGAAGAACAACAACCGTCTAGTGCAATTAAAGAAATGCTTAAGGCATGGGAGTCTGTGGCATCATACATTAAAAAGCATCACCCCAATCAGACAGTGGCTAAACGCTTAACAGATTTATTCAATGACAATGAAGCGTCGCCAAAAATAATCGACTATAACATAGACAGTTTTTTGTTAAAGAAGAACTAGATATGCGTCCAGGTATCATACAAAATTATATTTTTTGTTATTGTGTTAATTTTTTCGTTTTTTCCATTGCAGATTGTCTCATTTCGTTCTATATTCAGTTCCTTAAAAATGTTGATAAATATATGTTATATTACTTTCAATAAACATTGATGTTGAAATATGTTAGTGTGTACTTTTCCCGACTTGGAACGCATTATTTTAATTTGCACTAATATATATGGAAATAATGGTTTTGCTTAACAAACGTTTCGCATAACGACCACGCTTCTGGAACGAATTGTGTTTGTTAACCGAGGGCGCACTGTACATTTATTGTACCAAAAAATTACATTTCTTCAACTTCCACTGTTCAAGAAAATAAATTGTCTGTACCAAAAAGTAATTTTATATACTTTTATTGTACAAAAAGTACGATTATTGTACCAAAATGTACATTTATTGTACCCTATAGTACATTTGTTGTACTCAAAAGTATATTTCTTGTACCTAAAAGTACTTTTACTGTACCAAAAACCAACCTTTTGTTCAGTACCACAAATTAAACTTTGTGTACTTTTGTTATATCAAAACGTACTTCTGATGTTTCACAAAGTACATTTATTGTACCACAAAGCAAATTTTTTGTGCTGAAAAATACTTTTGTAATAGTATTTTTATTGTATAAAATTGTTTTTTTATTGTACAAAAATGTCATTTATTGTATATAAAGGTACATTTATTGTACATAATATTATGTACCATAATTGCACATTGTACCAAAAAGTACTTTTATTGTGTCAACGGTAACTTTATTGTACTATAAAGTATATTTATTGTACCAAAAGTATTTTTATTGTGTCAAAAAGTACTTTCCTATATACCTACAAAGTGCTTTTGTTGTACTACCTCAATAGTACTTTATAGCAACAAAATGTACTTGTTTTAAACCAAAAAGTGATTTATTTTACAAAAAGCGCTTTTTTTGTACTTTTATTGTAAGAAGTACGTTTCGTGTATTTTTATTGTACCGAAATGTACTTTCATTGCACTAAAAAGTACATTAATTCAAACAAAAAGTACTTTTATTGTACAAAAATGTACAGGAAAAAAAACGTCATTTCCCTTTACACCCCATGAATGAGGTATGGGATAGCTTCTCGCGGTGTTTTGACTTAACCTGCTTTCTATTTTAGATTTACAACAAACGGCACCTACTTTTTTATCGAAAAATGCGAACGTAACTGTAGGTGTAGATGAATAGAGCCAAAAATTTAACCACGGATCTCCCGCATGGTTGTCGCGTGTTCTAACCACTATGCCACTGCCGGTTCTAGATCGACGCACGATGGTGATTGTAAATAAAACAAAAAGTTTCCAGAGAGTTTCCTTAATATTTGTTTTTATGATAGAAGGATCTATGACAATTATGTGTGAAAAAAAATATCGGCCAAACGCTCGCCACGACTTCGATGGCAAAAATAAAAATTTTCAAACATCTAATTCGATGAACTAAAAAATATTTAAATATGGAGAATTCATTAAATTTTTTGTCAAAATTAATTTTTTTATGCAAATAACCGGAAACGGTAGTCAGAAAAACTGTTTTCAGTTGTATTTGGTAAAAAAAATTTGCTGAATTGACTGATGCATTTTTCTGATAAAAGAATTCACAATTTTTTTAAATTTCCTTAATTTGATCAAAATTATCGTATGTGCCAAAATTCATTGCTCTATGATAACTCCTTCTATTTTTTATCCAAAAAATGTATGAACGGGCACCACTGTGCGACGTGAGATAACAGGGCCTTTATATTTCTCGCGCAAAAGAGAGTTCGTCCAGGACAATATTCTCAATTTCTGTTCACAGAAAGTCAGATACCATTTTGCAATAGCGAACCCCATTCACGAGCAGAGGCTGACGCCTCTTCTGCCACACTATTTCCTACAGAACCGGTTTGCTGAAATTTGGGCACAGTTATCTCGATTGTGAACACAATTGGTCGATTAAGCTGACCAAAAAAATCACGAATTGCACGATTTTCATTTTGATTAGAAGACTTCAGCAATCTTATGATTTACGATTTGCATTTTGATTTGAAGACTTCAGCAATCTTAACGCTATGCTCAATTATGTACCTCTTCATGGTTGAATTTGCCAAACACTAAAACAAAAGAAATGTCAAATTAAGTTGTACAAAAGACTTGACGTTAAGGTGTGACTCACATTTAACATAGTACACTATGATTGACACTATGATGATTGAGTGCAAATTTTTTGTAAGAATTTCGTTAAGCACAAATTGAATTTAAATTGGAAATGGTGAAGCACAACTTATACAACGATTGAAAGATATTGCAGATATTTAAAAGAGCATCAAAATTGCAATTTTATGAAATTTCTTAAGTATCATTTAAAGTATTTAAAGTTAATTTTAATTGTTTTTCTTTTCTTCATTTTTGTTTTGGTTTTTTTTTATATCGAATTGAAATATGACGCACGTGTTGAAGCGTGCGACTTCCATCAAATTACATTTTATTTATGTAGCCATCAAACAAGTTAGAAGTTTTATTTTTGGTGAAAACTAATTATAAGAAAACATAATTAAATAACACAATAGATCAGACGTCAGTCATATCAGTCATTTAGTGTTGGTGTCAATACAAAATATGTTTAAGTTCATTTTTTATTAATGTAATCGATTTCTTTCTTAACATCTATTTCCAACAATGTTACAATGCCATAAGGGGTACTCATGTGTGCCAACGCATTAACATATGACATATGATGCTGAATTTTTCAATTTGCTATAACTAAGAAATTAAGACAGTTCTATTGAAATATGATTTTTTTTCACAATATTGGTTTTCGTGAGAGCCATAAAGAGTTCCAAATTTTTACATCATGTGTATTCGTATACGACCACCTGCTTAGGAATTCTTTAAAAGTAACGCGACTACACCTAATGTTTCGCCATAATCCTGCAACACATTTTATACATTTTAATGTGATCATATTGATGATAACTTCTTATCAGCCCGACAACATCGGCTTTGTTGGTTACTTACACCCTGGAATCCTTAGCGAATATATTCCAGTTGTTTCGTATTAAATTGTCGGTCAAAGTGAATTGTCTGTAAAACGGAAAATGCTAAAGGAAGTTATCGTTGTCGTTTTGTTGATGGCCACAGCACACGGACATAGCTCATTTATACTACAAAGTGTAGAACGCAATGATGACATATTGGAATTTACGCGTGTAGCCTTTTATATGGCCAAACGTTTTATAACCAATCACACCAATACTTTAATAATCATGCAACGATGTGAATTCCTTAATGATGAACAGGAGCTGTATCATGAAGTTATGCTGCAGCGTTTCCTGTATAATTTGACATATGACCTTAACATACAGCTGTACTTTGCAAAGCCCAATGATCGGCCATGGGATTACAATATGTTTATTATAGACTCTTGGTGGGCTTTTGAGTTAAGTGTGGTTGTGGTTATTATCCTTCCTTAAGAGATATATACTAATACTACCATTTTGTTATATTTTTGTATAGATCACTACGCTTACGTCTACCTCCAACTAAACATGAAAGACAATTCTATTTTTTTATATTACTCACCTGGCCCTGGCCGACTCCTGGCACAGCGACAATTCAAATGGAACGTATTTTTAATGTCTGCCTTCAATTCAATGTAAAGAATGTGGTCATTATGTATCGTATACCCAAAAGCCGCTACATAAGTTTCTATTCGTATCAAATTTACAATACGGATCATTGTCAGGAGCGCATTACCATCGAAGAAGTGAACCGTTACGAAGGAGGCCGTTTATTATACGATTTCCTATTCCCCCAACATATAAGTAACTTTCATGGATGTTCATTGACGGTCACTGGCCACATAATACATCCGTTGCTGACATTTAATGGAAATATCAATAATAAGAAACATTTAGGCAATTTGCAGCGTTTGGGCGGTATCGAGGGTGAGATTTTGAAAATGGTCGCTAAAGTGTTGAATTTCAAAATCAAATTGCGGATACCCCAGAGATTGAATGTGATTGGTATGCATATGAATTCGAGTGGAAGTTTTGAGGATGTAAGTATGTAACATAGTTGCGAAAAATCTATACCATTGTGGCAAAAGTTAATACATGCTTACGAGAGAGTGGCACTCAGTGCTGTCGTCTCTATACGTGGAAGAGAATCACATTGTAGTTCTTGCTTTTGGATACAGTAAAAGTACTTCTAGATACAATAAACAGATATTTTGGAACTATTAAAGAAATTTTAAGGTACAAAAAAGTACCTTTTGGTACCAGATGTACTTTGTGGTACAATAAAATATGTACTTATTTGTATAAAAGTACAATAAATTTTGGTACAGTTAATGTACTTGTTACTACAATAAATTGAACTCTTTAAAAGTATTGTTGTTTTTTGTTTTGGTACAATAAATTGTCCTTTTTGGTACAGTAAAAATACTTTTGTGTAAAATAAAAGTAAACTTTGATACAAAAAAAGTACTTTTTGGTACAAATAAAGTATGTATTTTTAATAAATGTACTTTTTATTACAATAAAATTTGGTACAATAAAATTATGTACTTATTGATATAAAAGTACAATATACTGTACTTTTTGATACAGCTAATGTACTTGTTGATATGATAAATTATACTCTTTGGTTCTTTAAAAGTACATTTCGGTACAATAAATTTGCATTGTGGTAACACAAATTGTACTTTTTGAAACAGTAAAAATACTTTTGGATAAAATATAAGTACTTTTTGGTACAATAAAGGTATGTATTTTTTTATACAATAAATGTACTTTGTGGTAACACAAATTGTGCTTTTTGTTACAATCAACTTTTTGTTTATTGTATCTTTTGGTACAATAAATTCTACTTTTTGGTACAGTAAAAATACTATTAGATAAAATAAAAGTACTTTTTAGTACAATAGAAGAATGTATTTTTTAATATAATAAATGTACTATGTGGTAACACAAATTTTACTTTTTGTTACAGTAAGTTGTACCTTTTCGTACAGTAAATTGTACTTTTTGTTACAACAAATTTTACCTTTTAGTACAAAAAATTTACTTTGTGGTAACACAAATTATACATTTTGGTACAATAAATGGTTACTTTTTGACACAATAAAGGTACTTTTTTGGTTCAATAAATATATGTACTTTTTGGTACAATAAATTTTATTTTTTAAATACAAAAAACTACTTTTTTGCACAAAAAAATATTTCCTTTTTAGTACTTCTACTTAATTGATATAAAAAATGTACTTTTTGGTATCATTAAAGTAGTTTTTGAGTAAAAAAAATTGTACTTTTTGTGTACATAAAAATAAATTTTTGGTACAATAAAAGTCATTTCTGATACAGTATGAAAGTATTTCTTGATACAATGAATTGTACTTTTTGGTTTAAAAAAAGTACTTTTTGATACAATTAAAATATGTCCTTTTCGATGCAATAAAAGGACTATATGGTACAATAAAACTACATGTACTCTTTTGGTTCAACAAATATATGTACTTTTTGGTACAATAAATTGTACTTTTTAATACAAAAAAACTACTTTTTTGCACAAAAAAATATTTCCTTTTTAGTACTTCTACTTACTTGATACAAAAAATGTACTTTTTGGTACAAAAAAGTAATAAATTGTTCTTTTTGTGTACATTAAAATAACTTTTTGGTACAATAAAAGTCATTTCTGATACATTGAAAGTGAATCGTACTTTTCGGTTTAATAAAAGTACTTTGATACAATTAAAATGTGTACTTTTTGGAACAATAAATTTTATTTATTGGTACAACAATAATCAGTACATTAAGTGTATGTACTTTATGTATACCATAAAAGTACTTTTAAGTGCATTGCAACTTATCTTTGGTACAAGAAATTTATTTTTTGGTACAATAAATTAATTTTTGCTATAAAAAATTGTACTTTTAATGTACAATAAATTAATTTTTTTGGTACAATAAATTTTACTTTATGTGAATGATAAAAGTATTTTTGGGTACAACAAAACTATGTCCTTTTTGGTCAAATAAATGTACCTTTTGGTACAATAACGGTACTTTTTGTTACAATAAAACAATTTTTTAATGCAATAAAAGTACTTTTTGATACAATGAAATAATAACTTTTGTCGCACTGTGTTATTATTATATTCACGACTTTGTTTTCAGTTTGTCTCATTTTGCCTCATTGCTGCACTGTTTACCTCTATTATTTTATATGCCTGTAATTCATTCCCTTTCATTTCAGTTGGAACGCGAACACGCTCAAATCGCTATAGGCGGCCTCAGTGCTACCATGCTAGATAGCTACAAATTTAGTTATTCCTACGCCTATCACACCACGCCTTATGTTTTTGTGATCCGTGGTGGCAATTCCTTTGGGCCCATTAAACAGCTACTGAATCCATTGTGTTACGAGACTTGGCTACTGATCTTGGGCCTTATTATAGCCTCCATTATTTTTACTGCTGTCGTTGAACGTTATTGGAAACCTAAATTGCGTAATTTTATTTTTGGCCCTTGTAACCAACATCCCCTAAGGAACCTGACCTTAGTACTTGTGGGCAGTCCCATACCCGAGCATATAGTGCCAACAAGAACTTTCGCACGATTTCTGTTCATGGCATGGCTGTTGCTGACATTTGAGCTGCGTAACGGTTATCAGGGCAAGTTATTCGATAGTTTAAGACTGGCAAAACGTTTACCCGTACCCCAAACAATAGCCGAACTCAATGCTCTGGACTATACACTGCTAGCGAATGCATACACAACATTTTATCCTGCTAATAAAACGCAAATAATGGCGAATCCAACGATGCGTATGCTGTATATTAATGAGAGTGAGGAGCGTGTAACTACCACGGCTCTGCTGGATATATTGATTCACTTCAATAGTATCTTTCCTAAGACAAGTTCCCTGACATATGTAAAGGAAAACATACATTTCTATCAGTGTGTGCTGTTCTTTCCTAAGCACTCGCTGTTGCGACCAAGTTTCGATCAAATATTCAAAAAACTCACTGATGCAGGTATAACGTCGTACATAGCCCAGCGTCAAATACAGCGACGTTTTCTCAATAAAAGAGGTCGTGTGCCACAATCTAGGGCTGGTAAGATAACGAACAGAAATTTACATGGCCTATATTTCTGTTATGCTTTACTATGCGGATTGGCCACTATTGTCTTTGTTTTGGAAATGTTAACTAAGAAATGGAAGAAATTGAAGGCGATAATGGATTGGTGGAATTAAAGGGGGCCAGGATGTTGGAGCTTGATAGGAGGGGTTTATTGCTAATTTTTAATTATTGATTTTTAATGTATCTTGATGTTGTTGAAATAAATATGTAGATATGATAAAAAAAATTATGTATTGTATTTATTAATAAAAGAGGGAAGTTTAAAACTCTAGTACTTTTAACTTTATAGTATACTCGTATTGCAAAATTTTGAGCGACAGTCAGCCTTATTCTATTTGGTGCAACGATTGGAATATATTGAGAATATTTTGAGTAATATTAAAAATACTAAAAATATTAGAAATATTAAAATTATTAAAAATATTAAAGATATTAAAATATTAAATATATTAAAAATATTAAAACTATTAAAAATATTAAAATTATTAAAAATATTAAAGATATTAAAGATATTAAAATATTAAATATATTAAAAATATTAAAACTATTAAAAATATTAAAAATATTACAAATATTAAAAATATTACATATATTAAAAAAATTTAAAATATTAAAAATATTAATAATATTGAAAATATTAAAAATATTAAAAATATTAAAAATATTAAAAATATTAAAAATATTAAAAATATTAAAAATATTAAAAATATTAAAAATATTAAAAATATTAAAAAATATTAAAGATACTTAATATATTAAAAATACAAACAATACAAAAAATACTAAAAATGTTAAAAATATTAAATATACTAAAATTTTTAAAAACATTAAAAATACTAAAAATATTGAAAATATTAAAAATATTAAAAATATTAAAAATATTAAAAATATTAAAAATACTAAAAGTATTAACATTAAAATTTATAAAACTTTTAAAATATGACTAATATTAAAAGTATTAAAAATATTAACAAAATTAAAAATATTAACAATATTAAAAATACTAACAATATTAAGAAATTAAAAATATTAAAATTATTACAAATAATAAAAATATTAAATATATTAAAAAAATTCAAAATGTTATAAGCATTAAAATTTATAAAATATTAAAAACATTAAAAATATTAAAAAGATAATGATATTTAAAATGTTAAAAATATTAAAAATTATATAAATATTAAAAAATATTACAAATATTAAAACTATAAAAAATATTAAAAATATTAAATATATTAAAATTATTAAAAATATTTATAATTTTTATAATATTAAAAATATTAAAAATATCAAAAATATTTAAAATACATAAAACTTTTAAAATATGACAAATATTGTAAGTATTAAAAATATTAACAAAATTAAAAATATTAACAATATTAAAAATACTAATAATATTAAGAAATTTAAAAACATTAAAAATATAAAAATTATTGCAAATAATAAAAATATTAAATATATTAAAAAAAATGAAAATGTTATAAGTATTAAAATTTATAAAAATATTAAAAATATTAAAAATATTAAAAATATTAAAAATATTAAAAATATTAAAAATATTAAAAATATTAAAAATATTATCAATTAAAAATATTAAAAATATAAAAAATATTAAAAATATTAAAAATATTAAAAATATTAAAAATATTAAAAATATTAAAAATATTAAAAATATTAAAAATATTAAAAATATTAAAAATATTAAAAATATTGAAAATATTACAAATATTAAAAATAGTAAAAATTTTAAAAATATTAAAAGTATTAAAAATTTTAAATATGTTAAAAATATAAAATATATTAAAAATATTCAAAATATTTAAAATCTTAAAAATATTAAAAATATTACAAAAATATTAAAAATTGAAAATATTAAAAATATTACAAATATTACAAAAATATTACAAATATTACAAAAATATTACAAAAATATTAAAAATTTTAAATTTTAGAAAATATTAAACATATTAAAAATTTTTTTTGTTACTATTCAATTTGTTAATCTAGCTTAACGATTAAGATTACTTTAAATTTTTCTATGTCAAAGTAAAAATAAAATAATCAATATTTTAAATATTAAAAATATTTTCTTTATTTAAAATATTAAAACTATTAAAAATATTATGCAACTTTGAGTACTAATTGAGTTCTTTTGAATTTTGAACCCATTTTTAAATTTAATGAATTTTTTTTCTGACATTTCGTTTAATTTCGATCTAAAAAGTTAAAAGCTTATTTTGAGAAAATATGAATTAAATAACATAATTAATTAACTTAACTTATCAGCTGTCATGTTAGCCGTCAAACGTTGTTATCAACGCAAAATGTGTTTGTTTTAAATACATCTTTCTTTACACATTTTTTACAATAATACAATTACATTAGGGGTACACGCGCTAACATGTGGCCGAAGCAAATTTTCAAGTAAATATAGGAAAAGTAAACGTAAACTATGTAACAGATACTGTTATTTGTTTCACTATTCGCTGGCGTGGGCACTCCTACTGCACTTTCACTTCAGTTCTATCAATATAAAATTGCAAAAAATATTTATATACGTCCTATTAATTTCGATATAATTTTACATCACTTTGTGTCGTGAACGCTCCTAATGGTTCTCTGTCGTCCTGTAACACATAGCCATTCATTTTTCTTATGATCATATTAATAAATTCTTATCGGCCACACAAAATCTGCATTATAGGCTACCGTACGCACTCGTATCTTTAGTACATATATCTTTCGCAAACGTTTCGCTCTCACTCGCGGGTTAAATTTATTTTTGCCAATTCGGAAAATGTTTAAGGAAATCGTAGTGGTTTCGATGGTCATGGCCATAACACAAGGTCATAACTCATTAATCCTACCACATGTGGAACGTAATTTCGAAGTTATGGAATACATGCGGGTGGCCTTTAATGTGACCAAACGTTTTATTACCCAACATACCAACACATTGCTCATTATGCACCGATGTGAATATCACTGTAAGGAACAACAGCAACATCATGAGGTCATGTTGGAGAACTTTTTGCACAATCTAACGTATAACTTAACTATACAGCTGTACTTTTCAAAGCCTCATGATCGACCATGGGATTACAATATATTCATTATAGACTCTTGGAGAGCTTTCGAGTTGAGTTTGACCAACAATCATTACTGACAAACTATGAACTATTATTTGTTAATATTCATATTCTTTTTGTAGAGCTCTTCGCTTCCATTTTCCGCCTACAAAACACGAGAGGCAGTTTTATTTTTTAATTTTACTTACCTGGCATATGCCGGGCCCGGACACAGTGATGACCCACATGCACCACATTTTCCTTATGTGCCTTAGATTCAATGTTAAGAACGTGGTCATCATGTATCGCCGACCCAAAGAGCGCCACATCGGTTTCTATTCTTACCAACTTTATGGTCAGGAACATTGTCACGAGCGCATCACCGTACAAGAAGTGAATCGTTACGCAGGAGGTCGGTTGTTACACGATTTTCTATTCCCCCGACATATGTACAACTTCCACGGATGTACATTGCCGGTCAGTGGTCACATAATGGAGCCGCTGTTGAGTTTTAATGGAGATGTCACAGATGAAACCCACTTGGAAGATATGAAACGTTTGAGTGGCATTGAGGGCGAAATTTTTAAAATTGTGGCGAGAGTGTTGAATTTCAAATTTAAAATGCGATTTCCCGGAGGTTTTAATTCCATTGGTTTACATATGAATTCGACTGGATGTTTTGCGGACGTAAGTTGAGATAACGAATGAATACCAAAATATTAAAAGTAAATATTAAAAGTATTCCAATTATTAAGAATATTAAAAAAATGTAAAACATAAAAAATTTTACAAATATTTAAAATATTAACAATTATTAAAAATTTAAAAATGCTACAAATATTAAGAATATTATAAATATACTAATAATATTGAATATATTAAAATTATTAAAAATATTAAAAATATAACAAACATTAAAATTTAAAAAATATAACAAATTTTAAAAATTAGCTAATTTTTAAAAAGTATTTAAGATTTAAAAAGTATTAAAAATATTAAAAATTTTAAATATCTTTAATATTGATTTAGAATTTATTTCAAGCTCACGACCAGTGTTCTTTGAAAGAAGTATATAGCAGAATTGTATTCTCATAATGCCCTGGTAGTCTGTACAGCTGTTTTGGACTCAACCACGAATCCTCATTAGCAGACTTTGGTATAATGATTGCAAAATGTTAATCAAGTCTTATGCACCAGAATTAACAACAAAATGTGAATTCTTTCTTGAGTGCATAGACTCAAAAATCTTCACAACCATTTACTATGGGAAACCATTAGCTAAACTTCTTTTTTGTTTTGATTGTTATTTTTAATATTTGTAGAATTTGTTTTGCAAAATAATCCAAATAATCCATTTCACTCAACTCTTGTAAAACAAATTCTATTAGCAATAATAGAATAGATCTTGAACCGAACGATGAACACACATTCAATATTAATTTATAAACAATATTACAAATATTAAAAATTAAAAATATTCAAAATAAAAAAAATATTCAAAATATTAAAAGTATTAAAAATATTAAAAATATTAAAAATATTAAAAATATGAAAAATATGAAAAATATGAAAAATATTAAAAATGTTTAAAATATTAATAATATTGCAAATATTAAAAATATTGAAAATTTTAATAAATATTAAAAATATCAAATATATTAAAAATATTAAATATATTAAAAAAATTAGTGTTAATAATATTAAAAATAATGTTAAAAAATTAAAAATATTAAAAGCATTAAAAATATTAAAAATATTAAAAATATTAAAAATATTAAAAATATTAAAAATATTAAAAATATTAAAAATATTAAAAATATTAAAAATATTAAAAATATTAAAAATATTAAAAATATTAAAAATATTAAAAATATTAAAAATATTAAAAATATTAAAAATATTAAAAATATTAAAAATATTAAAAATATTAAAAATATTAAAAAATATTAAAAATATTAAAAGCATTAAAAATATTAAAAATATCAAATATATTAAAAATATTAAAAATAGCAAAAATATTAAAAATATTAAAAATATTAAAAATATTAAAAATATTAAAAATATTAAAAATATTAAAAATATTAAAAATATCAAATATATTAAAAATATTTAAAATATTAAATATATTGAACATATATAAAATATTGAACATATATAAAATATTGAAAATATTAAGAATATTAAACATATAAAAATATTAATAATATAAAAAATATTGAAAATAATAAATATATTGAAAATATTAAAAATATTGAAAATATTGAAAATAATAAAAATATTAGTAATATTAAAAACAATAAATACATTGAATATATTAAAAATATTGAAAATATTAAAAATATTCAAAATAATAATAAATATAAATAATATTAAAAATATTGAAAATAATAAATATATTGAAAATATTAAAAATATTGCAAATATTAAAAATATTAAAAATATTAAAAATATTAAAAATATTAAAAATATTAAAAATATTAAAAATATTAAAAATATTAAAATTATTTAAAATATTAAAATTATTTAAAATATTAAAAAAAATTTAAAATTCTAAAAGTATTAAAAATATTAAAATTCTTAAAACTATATAAACTATTAAAAATTCTAAAAATATTAAAAATTTAAAAAATATAAAGAAAATAATCTAAAAATATTGATAATCTTATTCCAATAAACATTTTTATTTTTTTTAGTTGGAAAAAGGACTGGCACAAATTGCTTTAGGCGGTCTTAGTGTCGGCATGAAAAATAGCCACAGATTCAGTCAATCCTTCGCCCATCACACCACGCCCTATGTTTTCATCGTCCGCGGCGGTATGCTCTTTGGACCCATAAAACAGCTGCTTAATCCACTGTGCTACGATACTTGGCTGTTACTCTTGGGTTTAGCCTTAGCAGCCATTATATTCACCGTGACCGTAGAACGATATTGGAAACCAACATTACGTAATTTTATTTTTGGCCCCTGCAACCCGCATCCTCTAAGGAACTTAATTGTAGTATTATTGGGTAGCCCAATACCTGTGCATATTGTACCAACGAGAAACTTTGCTCGATTCCTGTTTATGGGGTGGCTGTTGCTAACATTCGAGCTGCGTAACGGTTATCAGGGCAAGTTATTCGATAGTTTAAGACTAGCCAAACGTTTACCTGTGCCCCAGAAGATATCGGAACTGGTTGCCCAGGACTATACCCTTATATCGAGCACATACACTAAATTTTATCCCGCAAATAAAACGAAAATACTACAAAACCCCAGAGAACGCATAGAATACATAAATATAAGTGAGAAACGCTTAACCACTATGGCTTTGCTGGATACATTGATTCGTTTTAATGTTATCTATCCGCAGAGCAGTGCACTGACCTATGTGGATGAAAACATTCACTTCTATCAGTGTGTGTTATTCTTTCCCAAGCATTCGATACTGCGGCCGAGTTTTGATCGAACACTGAAACGTTTGACCGATGCGGGTATAACGTCCTACATAGCTCTACGTCGCCTTCATCGACATTATGTAAGCCCAAATTTTCGCGGTTCGAAGCCTATGGCAGGTCAGATAACGAATAGACATTTGCGGGGCTTGTACTCATTCTATGCTATATTATGTGGATTGGCCACATTTGTCTTTGTGTTGGAAGTGTTAACGAAGAAGTCGGCCAAGTTGAAGGTTTCAATGGATTGGATGAATTGAACGGGGCAGCAAGATGTGGCGGTATTTAGAATATGGTAACTTGATCTAAATGTACCTACTTTATAATATTAACGTTGTTGAAATAAATATTTGAAATATCTTATGAAAATGGTTTGTAAAATTAAAAGAAAGTTTTAAGAAAGTATTTAAAAATTTTTACTTTTTTAAATTAAACTGTTTTACTTGGAATGCTAATATAAAATTTTGGAATAATTTTCAAAGGACCTAAGTGCTGGAAATATGGAATTACTTTTATACATTTTGAATTTCAAATTAAAAAGTGCATTCAAATTTGCGACCTTGTAAATCTTACATTTCATTGGTTAAGAGTTTTTTTTTTTTGTTTGGAAAAAAAAATATTTTTGTTGGTTATTAGAAACATAATTAATTAACACAACTTATCGGCTGACATGTTAGCCGTCAAACGTTGTTATCAACGCAAAGTGTATTTGTTTTAAATATGTCTTTCTTTACACCTTTTCTACAATGTTGCGCTAGAAGTAGGGGTACTCGCGCCGCGACATTGTCCGTATTTAAACATTTCGCTGAATAAAATTTTCAAGTATGTATAGAAAAAGTAAATGTCGTTTGACATAACTAATATTGTTCGCTGTTATAATATTCCTTTTTTGGTCTTCACTATTCGCTGCCCAATTGTAATTTCACTTTATGTAATTCAGTACTATCAAAACGAAATTGAATAACGAACACAGCCTTTCTAACACGTTTCGAGACCTTTTTACACCACTTTATGTCGTGAATGCCCCTAACATTTCTGCGGCGCCCTGTAACACATTGTTACACAATTTAATATGATCATATTAATAAATTCTTATCGGCCACATACAATCTGCAATATTGGCTACTTACACCCTTGAATTTTTAGTGTTTATAAATTCGCAGACGATTCGCTCTTACTCGCCGGTTAAGTTAATTTGTATCCTCATTCGGAAAATGTTTAAGGCAATCATTGTGCTTTCGATAGCCATGACCATCACATACAGTCACAGCTCATTAATCCTACCAAGTGTGGAACGTAATTTCGATCTAATGGAATATATGCAGCTGGCATTTAATGTGACCAAACGCTTTATTATCCAACACACCAACACTTTAGTTATCATGCATCGATGTGAATACCTTTGTAAGGAGCAAAAGCAACATCATGAGCTCATGTTGGACAACTTTTTGCACAATTTAACGTATAACTTAACTATACAGCTGTACTTTTCAAAGCCCCACGATCGGCCATGGGATTATAATATGTTCATTATAGACTCTTGGAGAGCTTTCGAGTTGAGTTTGACCAACAATCATTTCTGACAAAGTATGAACTATTATTTCTTAATATTTACATCCTTTTTATAGAGCTCTTCGTTTCCATTTTCTGCCTACAAAACACGAGAGGCAGTTTTATTTTTTTATTTTACTCACCTGGCATAAGCCGGGCCCTGACTCTGTGATGATCCACATGCGCGGCATTTTTGTTTTGTGCCTCAACTTCAACGTAAAGAACGTGGTCATTATGTATCGCCGACCCAAAGAGCGCCACATCGGTTTCTACTCTTACCAACTCTATGGTCCGGATCATTGTCAGGAGCGCATCACCATCGAAGAAGTGAATCGTTACGAAGGAGGTCGGTTGTTACACGATTTCCTATTCCCCAGGCATATGTTTAACTTTCACGGATGTACGTTGTCGGTCAGTGGTCGCATAATGCAGCCGCTGTTGAGCTTTAATGGAAATCGCACAAATGAAAACCACTTAGGAGATATGAAACGTTTGGGTGGCATAGAGGGTGAGATTTTTAAAATTGTGGCGAAAGAGTTGAATTTCACGTTTACAATGCGATTTCCCAGAGGATTAAATATAGTTGGTTTACAAATGAACTCGAGCGGATGTTTTGCGGATGTAAGTTAATTACATGAATGAATACTAAGGAAAAATATTTAAAAACTTATAAATACTTATATAACATTAAACATTTTCAGAATTTTAAAAATATTAAAAACATTATAAATGTACAAAATATTAAAAATTATTGAAAGTATTAATAACATTAAATATATTAAAAATATTAAAAACATAATACATATCAAAAATATTACAAACATTAAATATATCAAAAATATTTAAAATACTAAGAATTTTAAAAAAATTTTAAATATAAAAGATATATAATATTACAAATATTAATACTAAAAATTTTAAAAATATTAAAAATAAAAGATTAAAAATATCTAAAACATAAAAATTTTAAAAATACCCAAAATATTGAAAACATTAAAAGTAATAAAAATATAAAAAAACGTTAACCATATATCAAATTTTAAAAATGTTAGAAATATAAAAATGATCAAAAATAATAAATATATTAAAAGTATAAAAACTATGGAAAATATTAAATACAATAAAACTATTAAAAATGATAAGGTGTCACTAAAAATATTAAAATTTGTACAAAATATTAAAAATATTGAAAAATATTAAAAAAAAAAACTTTTCTGATCGTAAGCCGAACTTGATGTATCATTTGATACACTTAACGTAAATTTAATATTAAAAATATTAAAAATATTTAAAATATTTAAAATATTAACAATATTAAAAATATTTAAAATATTAAAAATATTAAAAATATTAAAAATATTAAAAATATTAAAAATATTAAAAATATTAAAAATATTAAAAATATTAAAAATATTAAAAATATTAATAATATTAAAAATATTAAAAATATTTAAAATTTTAAAAATATTAAAAATATTAAAAATTTTAAAAATATTAAAAATATAAAAAATATTAAAAATATTAAAAATATTAAAAATATTAAAAATATTAAAAATATTAATAATATTAAAAATATTAAAAATATTAAAAATATTTAAAATTTTAAAAATATTAAAAATTTTAAAAATATTAAAAATATTAAAAATATAAAAAATATTTAAAAATATTAAAAATATTAAAAAAAAATTAAAAATATTAAAAATATTAAAAATATTAAAAATATTAAAAATATTAAAAGTATTAAAAATAATATAACTATTTTAACTATTAAAAATATTAAAAGTATTAAAAATAATCAATAGTTTAAATATTAAAAATATTAAAAGTATTAAAAATATTAAAAATATTAAAAATATTAAAAATATTAAAAATATTAAAAATATTAAAAATATTAAAAATATTAAAAATATTAAAAATATTAAAAATATTAAAAATATTAAAAATATTAAAAACATTAAAAGTATTAAAAATATTAAAAATATTGAAAACATTAAAAATATGAAAACCTCGATGGTTTTCTTAAAGCTTTTAGCACATAATGTTGTGATAATGTACGGAGAAGGCACAGCAAAGGGTGCTGATGAGATGGTTTGGCAACTATCGAAATAGCTATCCACCCTGCCAGCTGTCAACATAATCCATTTCACACAACTCTTGTAAAACAAATTCTATTAGCAAAATATCTTGTACCGAACGATGAAAACACATTCAATAATGGAAATTTAAAAAAAAAAAATTATTATTATTAGTACAATAAAATTTTTTGTTTAATTTTAGTTGGAACAACATAAAGCCCAGATCGCCCTAGGCGGTCTCAGTGCCAGCATGCTTAATAGTTACGTATTCAGTCATTCCTTTGCCCACTACACTACGCCGTTTGTTTTTATCGTTCGCGGCGATATGCTCTTTGGACCCATTAAACAGTTGCTCAATCCTCTGTGCTACGATACTTGGCTGTTACTCTTGGGTTTAGCCTTAGCAGCCATTATTTTCACCGTGACCGTAGAACGATATTGGAAACCAACATTGCGTAATTTTATTTTTGGCTCCTACAACCCGCATCCCTTAAGGAACATGATAGTGGTATTTCTGGGTAGTCCCATACCTGGGCATATTGTGCCAACGAGAAACTTTGCTCGATTCCTGTTCATGGCGTGGCTATTGCTAACGTTTGAGCTGCGTAATGGTTATCAGGGCAAGCTATTTGATAGTTTACGGCTGGCAAAACGTTTACCCGTGCCCCAGAAGATATCAGAACTCATTGCCCAAGACTATACCCTAGTAGCGAACACATACACCAAATTTTATCCCGCAAATAAAACTCAAATAATGTTAAATCCCACAGAACGCATGGTATACATAAATACGAGTGAGAAGCGCATAACCGCTATGGCTTTGCTGGACACATTGATACACTTTAATGTTCTCTATCCGCGGACCAGTTCATTGACCTATGTGGAGGAAAACATAATTTTATATCGGTGTGCGTTATTCTTTCCCAAGCACTCGATACTGCGATCGAGTTTTGAACGGACACTTAAACGTTTGACCGACGCAGGCATAACGTCCTACATAGCACTGCGTTACATTCATCGACATTATGTAAGCCCAAATTTTCTCGGTGCGAAACCTATGGCAGGTCAGATATCAAATAGGCATTTGCAAGGATTGTACTCATTCTACGCCATTTTATGTGGATTGGCCACATGTGTCTTTGTGTTAGAAGTGCTAACAAAGAAATCGGCGAAGTTAAAGATCTTAATGGATTGGCTGAATTGAACGGGGCAGCAGGATGTAACTTGACAGTAACTTGACATAAATGTACCTTTGATACACTTTTGATGTTTGTAGTTAAATAAATATTCCAAAATCATAAAACTGTTTTGTTAAATAAGACATTTTTGTTTGTTTTATTTACGAAAATGTTAAAGCTTTTTTATTTAAGTTTAACTCGTAATGGTTATCTAAAATTTCCGAAAAATTTTCAAAGGAAATCAAATGTCTGAAATATGACATTTTTACAGGTGTCTGCATTAAAGATTACTATATAATTGAGTTGATGTTAGTAGTATATACAACAATCTATCCCCTTGATACCCTGACACCATAACATGATACAGTTAAAATCGTATGCAACAGTTTTTTTTTCTCTTTATTTACATTAAATTTAGCTTAGCTTATTTTTACTTAATTTTCACATATTTAAAAATGTGTATCTTAACCTAGCACACCAAGTCCACCACCCACTCCAGCCACGCCACCAATTCCAGCAAAACCACCGGCACCTCCGCTGGAGTAGCGAGCCCTATAGCGGCCACCAAATCCACCACCAAAACCGTGACCCAAACCGCCACCAAAGCCGCGTCCCCTAAACGAGTATGATTCGTGGTAACGCTTGAAACCACCACCAAAGCCAGCACCAGCAAAGCCACCTAATCCAGCAGCACCACCTCCAAATGCGCCGCCACCCAAACCGCTGCCACCAAATCCTCCCGGTGGATATTGTTGTACGGGTGAAACCACTGGAACCTGTTGCACCGTTTGAACATACTGCAAAGCAGGATAACTTTGTACTATCGGATATTGTTGTGTCTCGTAATAGTTATTTACCGGAAGCGTCTGCACAGGATATTGTGGAGCAAACCCACTGGGACCGTAAGCCGATGAAGTAGAAGTAGCGGTGGCGGTGGCAGTAGCTGAAGACGAACCACCACCCGCAGCAGTGGCGGTTGCCACTGCCGTACTGCTTCCATCCGCCACTATAGGTGAGGCCAGACCGATGTTCAGCGACCCCAAGATCAGCAAAATGTTTAAAGCTCGCGTATGTTTCATAACTGTTGATTTGCTAACACTAACTAAGAAGAGTTAATAAAACGCACTATCTATAAGGTGTAGTAGGCTTTTATATTAAAACCAAGATAACAACTTTCGTATTTACTCAAGTCTTTAGCATAAATTGTTTAAGTCTATCATCTAGTGGTAATTGGGATTTTCTATGATTTTCATGATCAACGCCGTGGCATCGCAATTGTTCGCTTTTCGTTAGAATTCTTGAAGTTGCCAAAGACCTTTTTAAGATACTTATTCGGGCAATGTTAAGCGTTTTGGTGATTCATAGTTAATGTTTTATCGCGATGATGATCATGATAATGATGACAATGATAATGGGAATATGTTGGCCTTCAAGCGATAAGTAGTTTGTTGAGTTTGAATTGAAATAAGGTGTTAATTTATTGATCAAACAGTTAGGCGAACAGTGTTTTAGGTAAGAGCAAATGACACTTGAAAAATATAAAAGCGTTTTTTGGAAAATGTCTTAACCAAAAGTATAAATTAAATTATAATATTTATATATTAAAACACTATTCATAATAGGGATATTGGAATATATCAATTACAAATTATAAAAAAAATACTTTAACTAAAACTGGTAATAGTTTTGCAAGATTTATGTTTTATCTTTTTTTATTTTAAAAAATATTCACACAGTGCTTTTAAAATACGCTAAAAGGACTAGTAAAAGTTCAAGATATGCTATATTTGATTTAAAACAACCCTAGTCAAATTTTTTTGAGCAAAGTTTTTGTAGAACATTTAAATGTTCAAAAGTCCCATCTTAAGGTTATTTTCTGACTATTCTCGAAATAAGGAAGAAAAGTACACCTAAGGAGTCAAAATAGTCTTTTTAAAATGTTCCTCAAAAATAAAGAATTGATCTGTAAAACAACCATTGACCCCCCAAAAAGCTGATTAATTGTTAAATGAGAACTTTTTGATAAACAATCGCACTGATTCTTTATAACAATTCCCTGGAACTTTTTTTTCAGTATTATATTATATTTTTTTATTATAGTATATTTTTCGTTGGAATTTAAAAAAAAAAAAATAATATATAAAGATCACTTCTGCAGCCTATTGATGTGTGAAAACTTGACGAAAGAAGACTGTGCACCAATCCGAGATGATAACATCGAGTGTCCACCTCCGAGCCAAGCTGAGCTAATAACTGCCATATCCCGCCTAAAGAACAACAAGGCCGCTGGGGCTGATGGTCTTCCAGCTGAGTTGTTTAAGGCGGGAGGGGATGAGCTTGTTTTAAACATGCAACAGCTCATAGAGAACATTTGGCTTCAGGAGAGCATGCCAGAGGATTGGAATCTCAGTGTGCTATGTCCAATCTACAAAAAAGTTGACCGTAGTGAGTGTAAAAACTATCGTGGAAATAGCCTCTTACCGATTGCGTATAAGGTCCTGTCTAGCATACTGTGTGAACGTCTAAAGCCAATTGTGGAAAACCTGATTGGACCTTATCAGTGCGGCTTTAGACCAGTCAAATCCACGACGGATCAGATACACTACGGCAGATTCTTGAGAAAACCCATGAGAAGCAAATCGATACTTACCACCTCGACTATACGAAGCCATGTCTGAGTTCGGTATTCCTGCGAAGATAATTCGTCTCTGCCGGTGTACCTTTACGAATACCAAATCCTCTGTTCGGATTGGCAAGGATCTATCTGCACCATTCGATACGACGAGAGGTCTTAGACAGGGTGACGGTTTGTCATGTATGCTGTTCAACATAGTGATGAAGAAGGTGTTAAGGAAAGCAGCGGTTAACATGTCTGGCACCATATTTAATAAGAGCCACATGCTGCTTGCATATGCCGATGATATCGACATTATCGGTCGAACGATGCGAGAGGTAACTGCTGTTTTCTCATCAGTTAAAAGGGAGTCAGCGAAAATGGGTCTGGCAGTGAATGAGGACAAGACGAAGTTAATGGAATCATCGAACAAAGTGTCCACCCGTTGGGGACGCAGCGTGAACGTTGAAAACTATTGCATTGAGGCAGTGGATTAATTTATCTACCTTGGATCCGCCATGAACAAAAACAACAGTGTCAGCCTCGAAATAAAACGGAGAATAGTGCTTGCCAACAGGTGTTTCTTTGGACTACGCGAGCACTTTATAAACACCACCCTATCTCGAACTACCAAAGTCCAGCTGTACCAGGTACTAATTTTGCCGGTCCTGTTGTACACCTCCGAATCTTGGGTGCTTACACAGGCAGATGCAGCTCATCTGGCGGTTTTTGATAGAAAAATACTCCGCAAAATATATGGACCCATTTGCGTAAACGGCGAGTTTAGGATTCGGATGAACCATGAGCTGTACGAGTTATACCACGACATTGATGTCGTCAAGCGAATCAAAGTGCAACGATTACGCTGGCTAGGCCTTGTCGTGAGATAGAAAAATACTCCGCAAAATATATGGACCCATTTGCGTAAACGGCGAGTTTAGGATTCGGATGAACCATGAGCTGTACGAGTTATACCACGACATTGATGTCGTCAAGCGAATCAAAGTGCAACGATTACGCTGGCTAGGCCTTGTCGTGAGAGTGGATGAGGAAACTCCAGCGCGAAAGGTATTCTATCAAGACCTCGAAGGACGGCGCAAAAGAAGGAGACCGCGACTACGTTGGAAGGACCAGGTGGAGGAATCACTGACGCTGCTTGGTAAGACTGACTGGAGACGGTGCGCACAAGATCGAAGCGAATGGAAATCTTTGATCATTTCGGCCTCTGACTTGGGCACTAAGATATAAATATATATATGTGTCAAGTTGTTTTAAAGGCTAATAATAATAATAATAATAATAATTTAAAATAAATAAGTCCCGTTACACACGGGGTTGGTAAGTGTCAACTTACTGAGTCATCAGCTCATAATCACAGATTTGTACATATTTATTATTTTTCCTTTGGTACCTTTCGTACAAAAAAAGTAACGGGACCCCCATCTAACGTTTTTTTTTTTCAACTAGTGCTTATTTCGTGAATGGTAACACTAAGCTCATGTCTGATTTGACAGATAATTAGTTTTATCCTTTCGCTGAACAAATATGGTTGTGTATACGCTTGAACAACGTATCATCGTTCGACGTACAGAAGATGCCTATTTTGCCAAAAAGTCACCTTTTCAGATGAAGCTCATTTTGATTTTGGCGGGTATGTAAACAAGCAAAATTGTCGCATTTGGCGGACCCTTTACTTTCATTTTACCAAAAAGTAAAACTTTTTGTACAAAAATTTACTTTTTTGTAGCAATAGTATTTTCAATGTAACACAAACTACCAAAAGTATTTTTTTATTAACAAAAATTACTTTTATTGTACCGAAAAGTACATTTATTGCATTAACAAGAACATTTATTGCACTAAAAAGTACTTTTATTATACTAAAAAGTACTTTTATTGCACCAGAAAGTACCCTTATTGTAACAGAAAGTAAATTTTTTGTACCAAAGAAGACAATTTATTGTACCGGAAAGTACCTTTATTGTGCCACAAAGTACTTTCATGGATTTCAAATAGAATTTTTTATGTACCATGAACCACTTTAAATGTACCACAAAGAACATTAATTGTGCAATAAAAATACATTCATTTAACGAAAAGTATTTTTATTGCACCAAAGAGTACTTTTATTGTACCAATAGTTAATTTCATTGGACAAAAATTACTTTTGTTGTACCGAAAAGTACGTTTATTGTCCCTAAAGTAATTTAATTATACCAAAATGTACATTCTTTGCACCGAAAAGTACATTTATTGTACGAAAAAGTATTTTTATTGCAACAAAAAGTACATTTAATGTATTTAAAAGTACTTTTATTCTACTAAAAAGTACATTAGTTGTACCAAAAAGAATTTTTATTGCACCAGAAAATACTTTTCTTGTTTCATTTCTTGTTTTCATTGTACCAAAAAATACAATTTATTGTACCAAAAAGTACATCCTTTACACTGAAAAGTATATTATTGAGCCAAAAAGTACATTTATTGATACAAATAATACTTTTCTTATACAAAAAATATACATTAATGTACTAAAACTATCTTTTATTGTACCAGAAAGTATGTTTATTATGCCATGAAGTACTTTTTATGTACCAAACATGTACCTAAACTTATTGTACAAATAAATATTTCTATTGTACAGTACCATAAGTTAATTTTATTGTACAAAAAAGTATTTTTTCTGTATATCAAAGTACTTTTATTGAGCTAAAAAGTACTTTTATTGCACCAGAAAGTAAATTTATTGTACCAAAAAGTAATGTATCGTACAACCAAAGTACAACAATGTACCAAAAAGTACTTTTATTGTACCAGAAAGTATTTTTATTGCTGATTTTACTTCTAAAAAAAACAAGTTCCTTTGGTCTACCAAAAAGTACTTTTACTGTAACAAAAAGGACAATTTATTGTACTGAAAAGTAAATTTTTTACCAAAATGTACTTGTGTTGTACACAATACTTAGTACAAAAAATGCAAGAATTTACGAACAATTTTTTTTATTGTACCAGAAAGTCCTTTAATTATAGCAAAGAGTACAATTTATTGTACCGAATAGTAAATTTTTGTGTCAAAAAGTATTTTTTTTTTACAAAAAAGTCCGTTCAATGTACAACAATGTACCAAACCCTTCTTTTACTGTACCAAATAGTACTTTGATTGTGCCACAAAGTACGTTTTATGTACCACAAAGTACTTTTATTGTAACAGAAATTTCTTTTATGGTACCAGAAAGTACTTAAATTGCAGCAAAAACTGATTCTTTGAAAAAAAGTACTTTTTTTGTACCGAAAAGTAATTTTTTTTGTACTAAAAAGTACATTTATTTTACAAAAAAGGGATTGTCTTGTACAAAAAATTAGAAAAACAAATCATAGCTTTCTTTTATTGTACCAGAAATTCTTTTTAATGTTAGGTAAATTTGTTTTGCCCAAAATTACATTTATTTTATCGAAAAGTCCGTTTTTTGTACAAAAAAAGTACAAGTTATTGTACCAGAAAGTAGTTGTATTGTATCTAAAAGTACTTTGATGTACCACAAAGTACTTTACCAGAAATTACATTTATTTACTAAACTGTACAATTTAGGTATTGTACCAATATGTAATTTTGTTGTACAGAACGTACTCACAAAGTATCAAATAGTAATTTATTGAACATAAAAGTACTTTAATTGTACCAAAAAGTACTTTATTATATTTTTATTGATTCAAAGTTAATTTTATGCATCAAAAAGTTCTGTTGATGTCACAAAAAGATAGAACTACAGTGTTTTTTTCTTAACTTCTTGATGTATTTATCTTCTTTTTTTCAAACTCTTCAAAGTTATTACCTTCTCCTGCTGGTTAGAAAATGAATATTTATTTATTTCCGGGAAAAATAAATTCCCTAATGCTAACGGAATCCCAACTCGTACACTTTTATTTTTATACCCTTACCCTACTGGTAGGAGGGTATATATCATTTGATACGACCCAAAAGTGTTACACATAGAAGGAGTCACTTTAGACCCTAGGATTCTTTGAACCAAATTCGATTTAAGAATTTTCAAGTCGTTTGAGCCATGTCCGTCTATCTATCTGTCTGTCCGGCTGGAGCGCACGATAACTTTTGAAAGACGCTACCAAATGTTTTGAAATTTTGCACGGGTTAATATTTTCCTAAAACTACTTACGGTATTGCAAATGGGCTGCATGGCAAGCCTCTTCTGGTACCTCCCATACAAATACATCATGCCGCCCACTTTAGAAATCGAGTAATAATATCAATACACCCAACGGGATCGTGCCCAAATTCTGTATTTAGCAAAGCTATAACAAATTTTGGAAAAAAAAATTGGAAGTCTAGCCCCTTCTGGTACCTCCCATACAAATGTACCACTCCGCCCACTTTAGAGATGGAGTTATAATATTAATAAATCCAACGCGATCGTACCCAAATTCTTTATTAAGTAAAGCTATAACAGGATAAAGTTTTGGAGAAAAAAATTGGATGCCTTGCCACGCCTTATCTGGTACCTTCCATACCCATCTGGTACCGCCCACTTTAGAAATCGATTAATATTATTAATAGAACTAACGCGATCGTGCCAAAATTCTTTATTTAGTATTGCTATAACAGGATAAAGTTTTGGGGGAAAACTCTGGAAGTCTATACACGCCCCTTCTCGTACCTCCCATACAAATGTACCACTCCGCCCACTTTAGAAATCGAGTAATAATATTAATATAATAGAAAATTTTATGTAATTCGGGTTGCCCGACTGAAACTTTCTTACTGGTTTTAAGTTTTTTTTAATATTAAACCAGATTAAGTCAGCTCTTATAGAAAAAATAGTATCTTCCTTATTTTTAATTTAAATAAAAAAAACAGTATTAGTACGAAAACTGAAAAAAATAACATATTCAATATTTATTTTATTTAAAAATATTTTTTTTTGTTTTGTGGCAAAATTATGTTTAATGTTTTGTTTAAACCTTTTCCGATCCCTCAACCACAGTAGACATATGGTGAGGGTATTTATCAGTCAGTTCATCTGATTGAAATTTCTGTACTGAAATCATAATTTACATTTATTTAGTCACAACGATACAAATGCCAATGCTACCAAAACCGGATCCATAACCGCCGCTATATATACCACCATTGCCGCCACCATAACCTCCTGCGTATTTACTGCTGTAATAAATTTCACACGTAAAAACAGTATGAACTGTTATCACCACTGTTATATTACGGTATATACTGCGATAATCATTTAATTAATATATTCAAACTGATCTACAGTATTCCTTTAATTTCTAAAGTCAAACTTTTGGTTTAATTGTAATATTTTTTTCTTTTTACTATATTGTGATGATATCTTAAAGTTTCCCATAATTCCATAACATTTTTTTTTTTGGATTTAATACAATTAAATTGAGGCACTATTCCCCTTGTAGATTGACGGGAATATATACAATATATATGGAATTTATTTAATTTTTAGAAAATTTCTTGTGACAATAGCCAACATTAATCAATATTTTTAAATCAAAAAATTGTCAAGTTGTTACCAGAAACGAATGCATAAAGATGCATAATGATTCCACACTTCATACATTATTTGGCCTAAGCAACATTTGAATACAAAAGTTACATAACATTGTGGCCATTAATAGAACTACTAACCTACCCCACCCAAACAATACTACATCCATATTCTTTGGCAACTTGTTACGTTTATTACTCGCCAGCAAAATCTTTCTTAATATAAACGCTTTCATTCATTATCGCCCAAAAGACTTCACCTAACAAATAACAAAAAGCCCCGAAAATATCTCAACCCTGACTTCTAATTTCGGGGGCACAACTCGCACCATTATTCCCGAAGAAAAGAACATCTAGTCTTAGGGGGGTTGGGTGGTGTTTTTTGCTTTAAACAAAAACTCCACATTCATTCGTTCATCCAAATAGGTGTGAATTGTTCAAATGATGATTTTCGCACTAAAGTGTTCGATTCGAGTCGTTTTTAAATCTTTTATAAATGTCAAAAATATTCTACATCATTAGTTATTAGCGTCTAAACTTAGTAACGAAACACACAATTTGTAACATAAAAAAAACGAAAACGAAATTTTCAATTTAAATTCACATAACAGCACTCAATATGGCACCTGTGGTATCATTAAAACTTTTTGCTGTTTTATTGGTGGTACATAGCTCGTGCTCTCAGCCTTTAACATTGTTAAAGGAAACACAATCACTGGCCACTGTGAGTCATGAGAATCCTGCCGAAACTGTAGTGATACCCATTAAAGTGGGGGAGGGTGCATTGGGTGCAGAACATATAGAACTTGTTGTGCCAAAGTCCAATGATAAACCTGCCGATGCTATTGTAATTCCCACGGAAACTAAATTGGCCACAGAGGTCCATGAGAATACTGCTGAATCGGATGTCGTCACACCTTCCAAGGAGGGAGAGGTTTTATCGAATTTGCAGCAATCTTCGGATTTTGGCGGTGAACGTCATGTTAGACATTTAGGTGGTGGCATTATTGGTGGTGTGGGCGTTATCGGTGTGGGTGGGGTAGGAGGTGTAGGAGGATTTGCTCCTCCTCCACCACCACCGCCACCAGTGATTACCACTGTTCCTGTAGTCACCACCATACCAGTGGTGACAACAGTTCATACAGTACCTACCTATGGAGGATATTATGGAGGAGGCTATGGTGGCGGGTATGGAGGTAGTTATGGCGGCAGTTATGGAGGAGGTTATGGTGGAGGCTATGGTGGAGACTATGGAGGAGGTTATGGTGGCGGTTATGGCGGAGGTTATGGTGGAGGCTATGGCGGTGGTTATGGCGGAGGTTATGGTGGAGGCTATGGTGGAGGTTACGGCGGCGGTATTGGTGGCATTGGCGTTGGTTTCGGTGTGGCTAAATTTAAAGGCATTGGATTGTTTGGTTAAAGCTTTATTGTTATTTTTATGAATTTGTTAATAAATATTTAAAAAAAATGGAAATTGTTTTATACTTCATAGAATCGGTTACATGAAACTTCGGTACATGAGTACTTGAAATCCCTAAGATGCAAAGATATGTGAAGGTACACCTTTTTATAGGCGGGCAAAGCTTTTCTTTCTCAATAATATTAATATCCAAAGCAAAAATCTGGTATTAGTTTATAGTCAACAAAGACTAATATATACATAACGTATGGGAGGGAAATCGTTCCTCTGCCGGAGGTAAAGATCCCACTGAGATTTGAAGGCTTTCATACTGTTTTTACCATAAGAATCGCTAGGGGTTACTTTACGGCAACCACAAAGTTTCCTTATTGAGAGCCATTGAGGCATAAAAGTGCAAAAACAGCATAACCAAAGGTTAACAAACCCTCTAATTCATAGTGTTGTGTGTACCGTGCTCATCGGATGGTGTGCAGACAGAGAACCTCACTAACTTTCCTGAGCCCCTCAGGGGTTATGACCCGGTGGACCTTCCCCATATACTCGTGGGACTATGGATGCCAAACAAAAACAAACAAACAAAAAACAACGTAAACAAACGAACATACAAAACACTGATGACGAAAGCTCTAAACCAGCTGAGATCAGTATGACCGCATGATGATCTATCCAGGAACATGCTACAGCTTGCTCCAAAGAACTCGGAAGTAGTTCAAAATAAAGATGCGCAAGGACAGCGATGATCAGCTAATGACGTTCTGAAGATATGGAGAGAACATTTCAGAAATCTAATGGATACTGACGATAATATTAACTTTCAATCTCCGACCCAGAACGAGATCGTGTGGCAATATCCCGCCTTAAAAATTACAAAACGGCTGGAGCTGATGGTCTTCCGACTAAATTGCTTAAGGCAGGTGCAGAGAAGCTGATTAGGTATATGCAGTAGTTCATGGAAAACACTGGCTAAAGGAGAGCATGCCCGAGGATAGGAGTTTTAGTCTACGTCGGATCGAATATTCACTTTACGACAAATCCTGGAAAAAAGCTCCTGAAAAGCAGACCGATACCTACCACCTCTTGATTCACTAGAAAGCTGCCTTCGACTCTCCAATAAGGAATAGGTTATATGAGGCCATGGCTGAGCTTGGTATTCTTGCAAAACTAATTTGACTTTGCAGATGTTCCTTGGTGAACACCAAATTCTCGTTTAAGATTGGTAAGGATCACTCTGAGCTTCTCAACACGGAAAGGCAGGGCGATAGCTTGTTATGTACACCATTTAATATAGTTATGGAGAAGGTGATGAGAAAGGCTGGTATCTACATGTCTGGCACACTATTTCACAAGCGGCACATGCCACTAGCCTATGCCGAAGATATAGACATTATTGGTCGAAATCTGCGGGATGTTACTGCAGTTCTCATCGCTAGAGTCAACAAAAATGGATTTAGCGGACAATGAGGACAAAACTAAAGTATTGATTTCGATCAAACGATCCTCTGGATGGGGACTTACCGTCAACGTTGCAAATTATTGTTTTGAGATAGTAGATCTCAAGAATTGATAGAGATAGTAATAATATACACATATACTTTTTAAACATATAGATTTTAACTTGATTAACCTTTAAAAGTTGAAATATATAATTGCCCATAATAATCTACATCGAAATTCAATTTCAACATTTTTAATAATTTTTTTAAAAATACCCCAATATCTATATCAAATATCTCGGCGACTATAAGAGATATGGTAAAAGCAATCTCATATTATTTTAGGTCTTTATTTCAGCTATTGAACGGCTTGTTACTACTTAGTCTATATACGAAAGAAAAATACTCAGCGGCAATAAACTGATTTGAGAACAAATTCATACTTTAACCTCAATGCGGCACACCCTAATGTCCAACTATCGATACAAAATTTCTCATAATATATTCCTAATATTGGCAAAAAGAAACGTAAGGTAAAGATAGATGACCAACATCGCGATTAATACATATTTTTAACGAACTTCGAAAAAAATGCCATATAAGGAACACCCTAATGCTCTTTGTAAACAATTAAGGGGGTGGAGTATTCCGATCATATTGGTTGTTTACAAAAGTTATTCAGTTATACAATAAGTACGTTTTTGGTAAAAATAGCAAGTAAAAACATTGCAAAATGGCCCAAAACTCCTAAAAAACTGATTTGTTTAAAGTAGATAGTGTGTTTTGAGAGCTATTTAATATCCCTAGACTTGTTCAGATTGCATAGGTTTGTTCAGAGAAGTTATTTGGTGTTACCTAAACTACAATTTCACTGAATAGAGTATGCAAAAAATCTGGATTCCCTACGACTTATATAAAAAATAGTGAAAAAATTAGAATTTTTATCGAAGTTTTTTGAAAATAAACGAGGGAAGTCTAATTTTTTTGGGAAATTTTATTATATCAGTTTCTTAAGCGGACTATTAGCTAAAACTTTGTTGAAGAAGAGAAAGAGCTAGATTAAAAACTGTAGAAACTGTTGGCCAACAATTGATGTCACCTTTTTCCAAGGGGTCCAAGGGATTTCAAAAAGTTTAGGGGACCAAAAAAAAATCTGGTAGCCAATCTAGCCAAACTGAGCTAGGGTTTTACTCAGCTCCAGTTGTACTATCGAACCTATATAGTCTCGTTCGGGTGTTTTTTTCACTGTTGCACTGTGTTATATAAAGAATCCATTAAAGCAAAGTAAAAAAAGTTTTAAAAGAAGTTATAAAATAGTTGTAAAACGCTGTCACCATAAAAAAACTATGATGCGTACGGTTATCTTATCAGCAACTTTCAGTAGGGTAATCAATGCATGGTTAAGAAGAATGACTCAACCATGTATTGCTTCTTAAATCCTCTAATGCGCGATCAAGGGATTCCAACAATTTTTTTGTGTGCTTCAATATGATTTGACATATTTGAAACTGTTTTTTTTTTAATATTACATGTGGGCTTCTCAGATTATTGCAATTTATTGCGCTATTCTGCAACGTCCTAAAGAGTTGCGCTATACAGGAGGATGCAGTATTCAACGCAATACGTTTTGCGATCGAACTTAATCAGAAACTTGTCCTCTATCATAAAAAAAAATAGAAGCATTCAAAAACCAGAGAAAAAATAATTATTTTACGATATAAACATTTTTTTATTCAAGAACATAATGGAAACATACTGATTGGTTGTCTAGACTCTGGAAAATTAAGCTTTAATGGCATGTAGTATTAAGTTTATGAATACGTCATATAATTACTTTCTTATAACATCTCTTTGCATTCCATTAATGAGATATGGGAGAGCTTCTCGCATTTGAGTGATATAGGAGCAACGCATACATTTGTTGTCGCTTAGTTTTACCATTAAAACAATTTGTAAATAGGCTTAACAAATTGATAAACCACTTACTCTCTTCAATTGAAACTAGTATTTCAGCTTATACAAAAAAAAAAACACACACACACACACAACTGGTGAAAAAAAAACTAAACAAAAAACTATACGTTAGCTCAACTTGTACTTGATGCAATGATGACTTGCAGAATAACAAAAGATTCATAATAGTATGACTGCTACTGGTTAAAAAAATGTTAACTTTTGTCTATAAAAGCACTGTTTCCATGTAAACTAACAAAATCGTATTTTTCAATATGAGTTTAAGACTAAGAAACTTAAAGTAATTTCAAACTCATGTTTCAAAGATAAATTTATAGAAGAGCAAAGAATAGTAGCAGTAGTTTTATTTGTCTGTCAGAATAACTGGCGAATCCCTGCTAACCTGCTTCTGAAGCTTTTACTAGACATGCCCATTGACTCGACACTATACTGCGAAGTTGTTGTCGACAACATTGAGGCGCCGCCGATGAATGAACCATGGATCTCACGCATGTTTGCCGCGTTTTCTAACTGTCATATTATATATATCTCACAACTATTTTCTTTGTTCTCCTCCTTGTTTACATGTTATATTCTTTACTTTTCTTGTTATTTCCTGTACCTTTGTAGGAAACGGTGTTCTCATTATTAAAGCAAAGTCTCAAAACCTGAAGCCAAAAAAATAAAGCCCTCCACAATAGTTCCACTTATTGCTAATAATTGTTGCCAATCGCCTGCGATAATACTTCCGCAATTAATCGTGATTATTTCGAAATCATAACAAAATATTGAACATAAAAGTAAATGAACTCTATGGTTCATGACGGAGAGAAAAATTAAACTATAATATATATATACAAATACACTCAACTCCAAATCAGTTTAGTTGCTATTCTTACGCTATCGAGCAAATATGTTTATAAACGTTTCGAAATTACTTAAATTCATAGCCCTAGCTGGCTTCCTAATTGCCTACGTTCAGGCAGCGGAAGTAGAATTGGAGCCGAATGCTATTATTGTGCCGGAAACATTAGCCGACGAACAAGTGCAAGGACATGAAAATACATCAGCAAGGAAAGTGAGGCAATTTGGATTTCGCCCCCCACCTCGTTTTGGTGGTGCCTATGCCGGAGCTGGTTTTCAACGTCAGCGTGTTGTAACACGCACACAGACGCGTATTGTAGATCGTTACAGGGGCGGTGGATTCGCCGGTAGTTTCTATGGTTAATTATGTGTTATTGGTTAAGTTTGAATTGTTTTTAATAAAGAAAAGGAATATTTGAAAAAAAAGCCAAAAAAGGTGTTTAAATTAGAAAAAACAACATTGTTTTATCGTGAAAACGAAAGAAGACATTGGGAAGGGCAAAAATTTAAACATTAGTTTCTGGCTGGAGCCACCCTTAGATGCAAGCTATGCAACAACAGAGTACAACAACGATATCAGTTAATTTATTTGCAGTTTTAAAACAGCTTTCTCAGAGCTTTTCAGCTGAGTTAAGCAGACACTCAGTAATGTTAACAGTTAAGTTGAAAGCTTTTGCTCTTGTTTCACTTCTCTTGTTAAATTCAAGTTCGTTGCTTGAGTCTTTTGTTTTATATGCTTTGAGAGTTTTTGTTACGTTTGTTTATTGTACTCAAATAGATGGTCGACGTTAAAACATCTACAGATTTTATTGTAAAGTCATTTTATATCTTAAAAGCAACTTCAGTGGATACATAGATATAAACAAAAACAAAAAATATATATTACTATTTTAGTTATTAATAATTTAAAAATTGTTGTATACGTTAAAAATATTTCGAAATTATACTTATAACTACTGTGGACAAGATGTATTTTTATATTATTTACCTAAAATTGTAGCATTCAAAGCTTTACTCACTGCCATTACTAAGAGTTCCCCATTCAATAGCCAGAATGAAAGAAAGGCATTGATAGGCGCAGTGACTAACTTGGGAATGTAACAATAATATTTACACACAAAATACATTTCTTCACAAATAAGAAATGCTTAATTTGCAAAACGAAGCCAGTTCATCAGTCTTCAGTCATCTGCTTAGATAATGTTACGTCTCTCAATCACTGTGGTCATAACAGTATGGCTGATGGCCAGTACCAATAAGGCCTCGGACTTAAAAAATTCTTTGGAATATGATACGAATGTGGCACCATTAAGTAAGTTAAAAATCTTTTGCTGAAGTTTTAATCTACAACACATTAAAATATTTCCTAAACTTAGATGAATCAACAACAACAACAAATCACATAGTGGGTCAGGTTAAGAAAATTGTACAGAATTTACGTCTGAAAGCCGGTACAACGTTGGAACACTTGACCAAACCTATGAATCCGTGGAAGTTTAAAGGCACAACCACCACTACTGTAAAACCACTGTTTGTGAATAAGAGTGATGTTGTTGTTGATAGTACAAAATTGGAGGAAATGCAGACCACAACTGAGATATATCAGCGTTACTATGGGGCGTTAAGTCCACGTTTTCGATTAGATTCTTATATGGAACCAGAGATTTTAGTTAATTGAATTAAAATTCATTAAAAAAATGTGTAATTTTTTTAATTTACAAACAGATTGTAAAATAAAATAAATAAATATTTGAATTATTTTTAAAATTAAAAAAACTGCAGCAACGAAATTATAAAGAAAAATATGTGTAGTATACAAAAGGAATTAAGAGAGAATGCTTTTTGACTTTGTTAAGACTGATCCACAAATGAAGATCATTTTCAAAGTTTTCGGTTTATAAAGCTTGACAATCGCTACAAGTCTAGTCTATCGCTATTTGTTAAAGTTTGTTAATATAAAGCTATTGACAATATAAGAACCGCGTCGCAATCTACAATGAAGTAAATTAAACATTTAAAACAATTTCATTAAATGCATAAGATATGAGATAGTCGTATTGAAATAGTTGATTATACCCAGGAGGGAAAAATACTAGTTCGGAACTCGATCTGTACTTGTTCTCCATAGGACAGCGAACTAGTTCACCGTACATAGAAGCAACTCTCTCATTTAACTTGTCCTAGGATTGAAGGGAATTGTCATTTTGGTACTAGAATAGAACCAATTCAGAAATTCTAATCGGGCGGTAATTGATTGTTTCCTTTGAACTAGTTTGGTACTACTTTAAAAGAGGTTGATAAAAACTAGTACTATTATAGTATTTAAATAAAAACATTTGTCTTTTGCTTTCGGAAAAATTTCGAAATATAACTTTTGAAATTATTTCAAAATTCTTATTGATTAACTAATAATGTTCAGCTGGTTCGAAATTCAACAGATAGGAACTAATTCATTTTGAAAGTAGTTCAAAATTCCATACTTTTGAACTTGTACATTTTTGAACTAGTTGGACGATTCCCTACCGGGTAATACTAATTTTAACAATAGGAATTTTGGAAAGGAGTACTGTAAGTCTGTTTACTCGACTCATTATAAGTCACCAGCTCACTATCCCACAGACCCAGTGCATATAAAGGAGACTTAGAAAGTATACAATACATTAGTACTTTATATCAGGGGTGTGCAAAGTTGATTTGCAGTTGTGTTAGCGAGCATGAAAAATAAGTTCGCCGGCAAAAAAGTTGGGCACACTAGAAATATTAAGTTTATATACATATTTATAAGGCCCCACAATATGGAAGCACACAATTGTGGTTGGTGTGAATTTTTTGTACCACAAAGTAAAACTTAATGTACCACAGAGGTACTTTTGTTGTACTAAAAAGCACAAGTACTTTTAATGTACCAAAAAAAAAATTTGTTGCACCAAAAGGTTAAACTTATTGTAACAAAAAAGACTTTTAATGGAAAACAAAGTACAATTTACTGTACCCAAAAAGACTTTTATGGTACCAAAATGGCACTTTTGTACATATATTGTATTAAAATGTACAATTTGGTGTGTCAAAAAGAACTTTTAATGTACAAAATAGTACAATTTGTTGTGCCAAAAATTAAAACTTACTGTACTAAAAAGTACAATTTACTGTACTAGAAGTACTTTTAATGTACTAAATACATTTACATACATACATTTATTGTCCCAAAATTACGCTTATTATACCAAAAAGTACATTTATTGTAACGAAAAGTAATTTCATGATACGAAAAAGTACTTATATGGTACCAAAAAGTACTTTTAATGTATCAAAAAATACATTTATTGTATTGAAAAGTACACTCTATTGTACCACAAGGTACATATATTGTACCGAAAAAACTTTTATGGTAACAAAAAGTAAAATTTATTTTACCAAATAGTACCTTTTTATACCAAAAAGTACAACCTAATGTACCATAAAGTACTTTTATTGTAATAAAAAGTACTTTTATTGTACCAAAAAATGCATAAATAGTATATTTATTGTACCACAAAGAACTTTTATTATACCAAAAAGTACGTTTATTGTACCAAAAAGTACATTTGTTGTACCAAAAAGGTACCCTTTTTGTATTACAAAGTACAATTTACTGCGTCAAAAAGTATAATTTTTCTTACACATAATACTTTTATTGTACTAAAAAGTACATTTATTGTACTAAAAAGTGAATTTTTTTTATTAAAAAGTACAATTTATTGTACCAAAAAGTACATATATTGTGCTAATAAGTACTTTTATGGTAGCAAAAAGTACTTTTGAAGTAACAAAAAGTAAAATTTGTTGTACCACAAAGTACAATTTATGCAAGAAAAAAGTGCAATTATTATATTAAAAAGTACAATTCATAGTACCAAAAGTAAATTTATTGTACCAATAGGTAAAACTTATTGTACAAAAGTACTTTTATTATACCAAGAAGTACTTTTATTGTACTAAAAAGTACTTTTATTGTATTAAAAAAGTACATTTATTGTAACAAAAATGTCTTTTTTTAAAAAAAAGAAATTATATTCTATTAAAAAAAAAATATTTTATTCTTACAATTTATTGTACCAATAAGTACATTTATTGTATCCTTATTATTCACTTCTCCGCCTGTATGGAATAGTTGGAATTTATTGGAGTGTATTAAGATACACTCTCCCTCTCTTTCTCCCTCTTTCTCTCTCTCTTTTGCTGTGGTATCTAGATTCTAGAATTCATGCGAGCATTCAGATGCCGATGTCCTGAAATGTTTTTAATAGTAATTTACATTGTATAAGTTTTTCATCAATTGCATTGACAAAAAATCTTAGAACTGAAAAAGTCTTTTCTTACAAATGTGTGCCAAAACATGGTGCATTTCTTATTGGAAATGCCCAATCCATATAAAACGGCGCAGAATGGGCTTCAAATGGAAGTCAAGCTTTTCTTCTTTCACAGAAACACAAACTAGTGCGAATTTTAAACTTTTTTTAATATAATTTAAAATATTATAAATTTATTTATTTACTTATTCAGTCTACTGATATACATCTTACAGACTAGTATACAAAGTTAGAATACATTTAACTCAAAATTTTAAGCAAATTTAATTTAATTCGATTGTTTTTGTAAACTAAAATCTAATGTTGACGAAAAACTGATGCAAATTTTTAAACACCTTGTTACTGGTTCAATTATACTGTTAAGCACTGAAAGAGTGCGGGAAGAATGTTCCTTGCGGGATCCCTGAAATGCATTAATTTTAATGCTGGAATACCAAAATCTCATTTTAACTACGATTTTTTGAAAAATTCCAATAATTTTCCATTTATACCATATTGTGAAAGCTTATAAAACAAAATATCATAATGTACTGAATCAAATAATTTTGCAAAGTCAGTATAAATGGCATCGACCTGCGTCTTACTCTCTATAGAGGTTAAAATTTTATTTGACAAAACAGCAAGATTTGTGCAGATTGAACGGCCTGGAAAAAACGGCACCTACTTGTTTATCGACGAATGCGAACGTCACTTTTTGAGAAGCTCTTACTAGACACGACGCCTAATACTGCGAAGTTGCTGTCAACAACATTCGGGGGAACCGACAATGAAAGAATATTTTATTTATTTTTTTTCTTTTAAGATGACTGGAGCCAGTTTTGAACCTGCGATCTCCCGCATGGTAGCCGCGTGTTCTAACCGGTCCCATTAATTACCTTTCTTAAAACTGTATGATTTGGTGTAATTTGACAATTCTTTTTAAAAATATATAATTCAGAATTTTAAACAATTACAATGTAATGCTCAGTTATTCTCATATTAAGCTCCTTATCGATTAGACGCTTAGTTTACGAGAAAAACACGTTTAAAGATTGCCATATGAAAATCCACCATTGGCCACCCATTCCATAGTGATATACCCACTTATTACTAGTGATTTTTTTTGGGATCGCAAATTAAGCTCCTTTTTTTGATTAGACGCTTAGTAGCGTTTAAAGATTGCCATAGGAAAATCCACCATTGGCCACCCATTCCATAGTGATATAGCCACCTATTACTAGTGATTTTTAAAGTATTTTATAGTGATCACAAATTAAGCTCCTTTTTTTGATTAGACGCTTAGTTTACGAGAAAAACGCGTTTGAAGATTACGATAGGAAAATCCACCATTGGCAACCCATTCCATGGTGATATCCCCACATATTGATTTTTCAAGTATTTTATAGTGATCACAAATTAAGCTCCTTTTTTCGATTGGACGCTTAGTTTACGAGAAAAAAGCGTTTAAAGGTTGCCATATGAAAATCCACCATTGGCCACCCATTTCATAGTGATATACCCACCTATTACTAGTGATTTTTCAAGTATTTTATAGTGATCACAAATTAAGCTCCTTTTTTCGATTAGACGCTTAGTTTACGAGAAAAACGCGTTTAAAGATTTCTATACGAAAATCCACCATTGGCCACCCATTCCATAGTGATATACCCACCTTTTACTATTAATTTTTAAGTATTTTATAGTGATCACAAATTAAGTTCCTTTTTCCGATTAGACGCTTTGTTTACGAGAAAAACGCGTTTAAAGGTTGCCATATGAAAATCCACCATTGGCCACCCCTGTTATAGTGATAACCCCACCTATTACAAGTGATTTTTCAAGTATTTTATAGTGATCACAAATTAAGCTCCTTTTTTCGATTGGAGGCTTAGTTTACGAGAAAAACGCGTTTAAAGGTTGCCATATGAAAATCCACCATTGGCCACCCATTCCATAGTGATATAGCCACCTATTACTAGTGGTTTTTCAAGTATTTTATAGTGATCACAAATTAAGCTCCTTTTTTAGATTAGACGCTTAGTTTACGAGAAAAACGCATTTAAAGGTTGCCATATGAAAATCCACCATTGGCCACCCATTCCATAGTGACATACCCACCTATTACTAGTGTTTTTTCAAGTATTTTATAGTGATCACAAAATAAGGTCCTTTTTTCGATTAGACGCTTAATTTACGAGAAAAACGCGTTTAAAGATTTCTATACGAAAATCCACCATTGGCCACCCATTCAATAGTGATATACCCACCTATTATTAGTGATTTTTCAAGTTTTTTATAGTGATCACAAATAAAGCTCCTTTTTTCGCTTAGTTTACGAGAAAAACGCGTTTAAAGATTTCTATACGAAAATCCAGCATTGGCCACCCATATTATAATTATATACCTACCTATTACTAGTGGTTTTCAAGTATTTTGTAGTAATCACAAATTAAGCAAATTTCAGATTCCAGTTTTGGTCAAAAATCCTGTGGCCAAATATATTTTGAATGAAATGAGTTCTATTTCAATGAAATCGTTCAACAAATTTTGATTTTTTTACAATTTACTGAGCAAACTGAATACGGGATAATATCTTTCCCAGCCCCCACCTCCACAATGCGATAGGTTTATTTTTATAAATCAATAACAATTTTATTACAAAACAACTTAATTACACATTTCTAAGATTACACTAAATTTTCTAACTACACACATGCTTAACTCAACCAAAAGTTGTCGTACACGCTCTCTTCAAACTCTTGCATAATTCAGCACACATTTATCCGGTCAACTTAGCCGAACCAATGTTTGAATCCGCCCAAACCACCTAAACCATGTAGGCCACCGCCAAAGCCATGAAGACCGCCACCCAAACCAAAGCCGCCAAATCCTTTGAAGCCTAAGCCCAAACCACCGAATTTTCCAAGACCACCGAAACCTCCAAAGCCTAGACCACGAGTAGAGCGTTCAGAAGCTTCACCGTTAGAAACTGCTACTGCCGCCGGTTCTACATCCAATAGAGAAAGAGGTACTGCGGCCACAACCGATTTATTTGGAGTGTCAGCGGAAGGCAAATCGGCTTGAGTCAGGACAGCTGGCAAAGGTACGGCTACTTGATACTGCTGCTGATGTTCATGTTGCTCCTGTTGTTCAATTGGCAAAGCACTAAGTTGAGCCACGAAACAGGCAATGACACACAAGATGAAGCTGGAATTCATTTTGTGTTTTAGTTGAGAGATAATAAAATAATTATATCCGGATGTGAATAAGTTACGTCCGATCGTTAGTATATCTTCGATGGTAATATGTACTTACAAATACCGCTTACCACATTTTATACTAAAGACATGGGTATGGCGTTAACCTACTCATTCAAGCGGCTCCAATTGGTAGTACAAACATTTGAGACTACATATTACATACAAATGTTGTTGTTGCTATTGGGTACGTACGGTAAAGAAGAAGGGTATATATATACATATTTAGAAACATGTAGATAGAGACGAGTATTCCCGAAAATTTTTGGTACTCACAAAATTTTCATATGAATATTTCTAATATTTGCCAGCGTATTTGAATATGATGATCGATCTAAAGTGTTAATAAGATCTTCAAATAGCGACTTAGTGGCAAGGGAACTAGAAGAGACCCCTACAGTGGGTTCAAAGAGAAATTTGTAAATTTATGATTTCATGAATTTATAATTTTTAATAACACGAATTTATAATTTTACGAATTTATTAATTTATTAATTTATTAATTTATTAATTTATTAATTTATTAATTTATTAATTTATTAATTTATTAATTTATTAATTTATTAATTTATTAATTTATTAATTTATTAATTTATTAATTTATTAATTTATTAATTTATTAATTTATAAATTTATTAATTTATTAATTTATTAATTTATAAATTTATTAATTTATTAATTTATTAATTTATTAATTTATTAATTTATTAATTTATTAATTTATTAATTTATTAATTTATTAATTTATTAATTTATTAATTTATTAATTTATTAATTTATTAATTTATTAATTTATTAATTTATTAATTTATTAATTTATTAATTTATTAATTTATTAATTTATTAATTTATTAATTTATTAATTTATTAATTTATTAATTTATTAATTTATTAATTTATTAATTTATTAATTTATTAATTTATTAATTTATTAATTTATTAATTTATTAATTTATTAATTTATTAATTTATTAATTTATTAATTTATTAATTTATTAATTTATTAATTTATTAATTTATTAATTTATTAATTAATTAATTTATTAATTTATTAATTTATTAATTTATTAATTTATTAATTTATTAATTTATTAATTTATTAATTTATTAATTTATTAATTTATTAATTTATTAATTTATTAATTTATTAATTTATTAATTTATTAATTTATTAATTTATTAATTTATTAATTTATTAATTTATTAATTTATTAATTTATTAATTTATTAATTTATTAATTTATTAATTTATTAATTTATTAATTTATTAATTTATTAATTTATTAATTTATTAATTTATTAATTTATTAATTTATTAATTTATTAATTTATTAATTTATTAATTTATTAATTTATTAATTTATTAATTTATTAATTTATTAATTTATTAATTTATCAATTTATTAATCTATTAATTTATGATTTGATAATTTTTAAAAATTTAAAAAAAAAGTCTAATAGAGAATACGATTTCTTTTATATTTGCATACAAAATATTTGCATTAAGATATTTCCAGTTAACTGATCGGTTTGTTTTATGCATTCTCCCTCAAACACTATGTCAAGGTATCGCCAAAATGTTGACAATTTTGCATTGCTTGCTAAATCCGTCTTGACGCTTAGTAAAAGTTCACACCTTTAAAATAATTTGTCCCCTACTCGATGCCCTTAAAAAAAACAGCGAACAGAGTTATCTACATATGTACACATGTCATTATTTGTCTGTTAACTTATACGTACATAGATGTCGTGTAGTGTATTTAATAATAAATTACATCATGGGTTTCGGCGCCAAATTGTTAATAAGAAAGGTAATCGTTGAACCCGATAGTTTAACAGCAATACTCATCATTGAAGGGTGATTTCAATGTCGGACTATGTTAAGGGATATGAACTTGAAAGTTGTGTATACAATTAGTTAACAACCCAGCTTGTGTACGAATGGAAGCACATGTTCTCATCGGTTTTTATTTCTCTTCTCATATAGGTACTTAATCAAAATTCTAATTTTCACAGTTCATTGAAGGTTTATGTGGGCGTCAGCATAAATCTTCATATTCAAACTGAGATTTGTTTTATATTATTTAGAAAGACATTTAAACTATATTAGTCTAGTTAAAGGAAACCCGTTTAATATTTCTATACCATTTTGGCAAAAGTTGATAATGTAAAATTTTCATATATTTATAGGAAGCCGATTTAAAGTTTTGGTTGTTTACATTTTTATCATAATACAATTTTCAAAAATTTAACAAATAAACAAAATTCATCTGATTGATAGGTGTTCATTTTGAAAATCAAATGTACATTTTGGTACAATATTGATTATTTTTAAAACAATAGTTCTTTTCGGTCAAAAAAGTACTTTTTGTACAACAAAAGTATTTTCTGTTAAATTTAAAGTAGTTTTTGGCACAATAAAATTACTTTTTTACATATTCGTACAATAAAAGTACTATTTGATACAATAAATGAACCTTTTTGTACAACAAAAGTTCTTTGTGGTACAGTAAATGAACTCTTGGAAACAATAAATGCACTTTTTTGGTAAAATACAAGTAAGGCAACTTTTTGGTACGCAAAAGTACTTTAAGATAGAGTTTTTGGTACATTAAATGTACTTTTGACGCAATAAAAGTTCTTATTGGCACAATAAAAGCACTTTTCGTACAATAAAAGTATTTTTAGTACAATTAAAGTACTTTTTGGTACAATGTAAGTACTTTTTGGTACAACAAAAGTACTTTCTGGTAGATTGAAACTACATTATGGCACAATAAGTGCACTTTTTTGTAAAATAAGTGTGCTTTTTGGTACTATAAATGTACTTTTTGGTGCAATAAATTTACTTTTTTACAACAAATTTACTTTGCGATACAATAAAAGGGCTTTTAAATACAACAAAAGTCGAGACTTACATGTACCCTCACCCGCAATAAAGCATACAATTTTCTAGTATATTGATATCATTACTCGATTTCTAAAGTGGGCGGAGTTGTACATTTGTATGGAAGGTACCACAAGGGGCGTGACTAGAATTTCAGTTTTTTCTCCAAAACTTTATTCTTGTTTAGCTGTACTAAATACAGAATATGGGCAAGATCACGTTGGGTGTATTAATAATATTAATCGGTTTCTAAAGTGGGCGGTACCAGATGGGTATGGGAGGTACCAGATGGGGTGCGGCTCGACTTTCAGTTTTTTTTTCTCTAAAACTTTATCCTGCTATAGCTTTATTAAATACAGAATTTGGTTACGATCACGCGTTGGGTGTATTGATATTATTACTCGTTTTTAAAAGTGGGCGGAGTGGTACCATTGTATGGGAGGTACAAGAAGGGCGTGGCCTTATAGCCCATTTGCAATACCGTAAGTAGTTTTGGGGAAATATTCACCCCTATTCCCGTAGTCGTCGTCGACATCGTCGTCGTTTTTATGTCAATGTCACTTTGATTCAACATCGTCGTCACATCAATGCTATTTCGGTATTCTGTAACTACAATGAGACGACGTCGACTGGTAATCGATAACATGAAAGAAATGACAACAGCTGATGTAACATCTGTGCATCAGCTGATTTATTTTGATTTTTATTGTGTTTCATGAAAAAATATTTTTGTGCCCGAATTAAATTCAAGCGATGAGGAAAGCAAGAAATATCTTATACTGGAAAGGAAAATACTTCGACTTGCCAAATAACGAGTATGTTCATCGGTGTTAAAATCGTAATTTGAGGTTATCTGTTGGTCGGCCTTCCAACTTTTTTTAGATTCGAGAACTACTTAAGTCTTAATATAGCAGCATTTAATTACGTAATAGTTCCTATAGAAATAGTTCCTATCATGAAAAGTGAACTCAGGACATATGTTTCAGTCATAATTAAGTTGTCAGCAACATTGAGGTCCTTTGGGCCTTGCAACCTAAGTGTAAGTGCAGCCAGTAGTTGCAAGATTCCTGTCGAAACCCTGAATGCATTAGAGAGGTGATTTGTCCACCTTGGATACAATTGGAAGTAACTGAAGATGACAAATCGGAAGCATAAACTACATTTTTTTAACAAAACAGGATTTACTGGAGTTATTGGATATGTCGATGGAACCCATATCAAAATTTTTGCTACAAATAAAGAAGACCAGATTCGTAACTACAACCGCAAAGGATTCTTAAAGGCGCTCCAAAGGAATTAAATTGTTTTTCACCAATTTTCTCACATTACCCCTTAAAATTAGACAAAATCCTTGTACCTATGAGGGATTTTGTTTCCAAGCCCCTATTTGTTACTCGACATTGTTATTATTGACGTCATTAAAAAAAAACTTTTTTTAAATTTACAAAAATTAAAATTATTTCTTCAAATTGTTTCAAGTCGTTACTATCAACTGTGACGACAGATTTAGATCTGTCTTCGTCACATTTCCTTACAGAATACCAAATTTGTGTCAATAGTAACCGATAGTTATCGAAAACGACTACGAGAATACCGATTTTACAGCGTCGTCACAAGACGACGTCGTTTTGTGTCGACGACGACTACGGGAATAAGGTCGATTAACTCGTGCAAAGTTTTCAAAATATTTATCGTGGGTACCAGCCGGACAGCAGACAGACGGACATACAGACAGACAGAAAGACATGACTGAAAAGAATTAAACAAGTCATAAATCGATTTTGATTCAAATAAACATAACATCTAAAGTGACTCCTACCATGTGGTACACTTTTGGGACGTATCAAATGATACCCTACCTGTAGGGTGAGAGTAAAAAATACTTTCTTTCTGTTACATTGAATGTTATTTTAGGAAGACTTTTCCATTAGTCTGAAATATGTTTTGACATTTTACCATTAAAATACTTACTTACTTACTTAGGTGGCCCATTACAACTTACAAACATGGTTTATAAGTTTGAGGCCTGAAGTATTAAAGAATTCCACACGCCTCGGTCTTGTGCGTGTGTTCTCCAGTTAGTCCTACCAGATGGTGGCACGTCGCCTACCACTTGGTCCTTCCAACGGAGTTTGGGTCTCCCTGCTCTGCGCCGTCCTTCAGGTTCGCCTTCAAACACCTTTCTCGCTGGAGCATTTACATCCATCCTGGCAACATGACCCAGCCATCGTAGTCGTTGCATTCTGACTCTTTTAGCTACGTCGATGTCGTGGTAAAGCTCATACAGCTCATGGTTCATCCGATGGCGAAACTCGCCGTCGACACAGATAGGTCCATAAATTTTCCGGAGTACTTTTCTCTCGAATACTCCCAGGTTTTGTATGTCCGTTGTCGTAAGCACCCATGATTCGGCAGCATACAAAAGAACGGGTAATATTAGCACCTGGTAAAGCTGTTTCTTAGTATTCCGAGATAAGGTGGTATTACTAAAGTGCTGCCGAAGTCCGTAAAAACATCTATTGGCTAGCACTATTCTCCGCTTAATTTCTTGGCTGACATTATTTGTCTTATTGACGGAAGATCCGAGGTAGGTAAACTCATCTACTACCTCAAAACAATAATTTTCAACGTTGACGCTGCGTCCCCATCGAGAGGACTCTTTGTTCGTTGAAATCATTATTTTTGTTTTGTCCTCGTTGACCGCTAAACCCATTTTTGCCGACTCCTTTTCTAGGGATGAGAAGACTGCAGTAACGTCCCGCAGATTTCGGCCAATGATATCTATATCATCGGCGTAGGCTAGTGGCATGTGGCTTTTGTGGAATATGGTGCCAGACATGTTGACACCAGCCTTTCTCATCACCTTCTCCATAACTATATTAAATAGTGTACAGGACAGGCTATCGCCCTGCCTGAGACCTCTTTCCGTGTTGAATGGTTCAGACTGGTCCTTACCAATCTTAACCGAGGATTTGGTGTTGTCTAAGGTACATTTGCAAAGTCGAATCAGCTTTGCAGGAATACCAAACTCAGACATGGCCTCATAAAGCCTATTCCTTATCGGAGAGTCGAAGGCAGCTTTGTAGTCGACAAAGAGGTGGTAGGTGTCGATCTGCTTTTCATGGGTTTTTTCCAGGATTTGTCGTAAGGTGAATATTTGATCCGTCGTAGATTTGCCAGGTCTAAAGCCGCACTGATATGGTCCAATTAGTTTTTCTACAATTGGCTTTAGACGTTCACACAATATGCTTGAAAGGACCTTGTACGCAATTGGTAATAGGCTTATTCCACGGTAGTTCTTACATTCACTACGATCTCCTTTCTTATATATGGGACATAACAGACTGAGACTCCAATCCCCGGGCATGCTCTCCTCTTGCCAGATGTTCTCCATGAGCTGATGCATGCTCCTAATCAGCTCCTCCCCGCCAGCCTTAAACAATTCAGCAGGGAGACCATCGGCTCCAGCAGCTTTGTTGTTTTTAAGGCGGGAGATGGCCATACGTATCTCGCTCTGGCTCGGAGGTGGACAGTTAATACCATCGTCATGGATTGGAGCGGGGTCTTCTGGAGTGGTGTCAGTATCCAGTAAATTTCTAAAGTGATCTCTCCATATCTTCAGAACGTTATCCGGGTCCGTCACCAGCTGACCATCGCTGTCCTTGCAGGAGGGCAACCCTGTTCCACGCATTCTCGCTTTAACTCTCTTGTAGAATTTTCGGGCTTCCCCTCTACTTCGGAGCAACTCAGTGCACTCATCCTGCCTCTTCTTCAGCTCCTTCTTTTTTCTTCTAAAAAGACGAGTTGCCTGTCGTCTCTTCTCCCTGTGCCGTTCACGAACAGCTCGCGTTGCCATTGGCTGCAGTTTTGCCCTGTATGCAGCATCCGTCTCTCTCGTGGCATTGCGACATTCATCATCGTACCAGGCATCTTCTTGAGACGGCTTTGAGTACCCAAGTACGCTTCTCGCAGTCCGTTCTATGGAGTCGGCTATATATTGCCACTGCGAGGTTATATTATCAGGGGTTGGAGCATTCCGCAGCAGTTGAGTTAGGTGGTTGGAGTAGGCGTCCGCTACCTCTGTGGTCCGCAGTTTACCGATGTCCAGCTTTCGTTGTGCCTGGTTACGTACGTTTTTCGCCATGCTTAGCCTAGTGCGTACCTTAACTGCGGTAAGGAAGTGATCGGAGTCAATGTTCGCACCCCTGATCACTCGTACGTCCAGAACACTCGATGCGTGCCTTCCATCGACTACCACGTGATCTATCTGATTCCTCGTCAAATGATCTGGAGATAACCATGTTGCCTTATGAATATTTTTATGGTCAAATCTAGTGCTGCTAACTACCATATTTCTTGCCGCCGAGAAATCAATCAGTCTGATGCCGTTGTTCGACGTTTCGGTGTGCAGACTGAATTTTCCGATTGTAGGCTCAAATGCGGTCTCCCTGCCTATTTTAGCATTAAAATCGCCTAGTACAATTTTGATGTCATGGCTGGGGCTACGGTCATATACATTTTCTAGGCTCTCGTAGAACTCGTCTTTGTCCTCATCGCTTTTCTCTTCTGTCGGAGCATGGGCACATATAAGTGTTATGTGGAAAAACTTAGTTTTGACTCTTATGGTGGCTATACGTTCACACACCGGGTTGAACCTTGAGACTAGGTGTCGCAGTCTCTTGCCAACCACAAATCCACAACCAAACTCGTGCTTGTCCGCATGGCCACTATAGTAGATGTCGCACGTCTTCTTGCGCGAGCACCCGTGTCCCGTCCACCGGATTTCCTGTAAAGCGGTTATGTCAGCCTTGTATTTTTCGAGGACTTCCGCCAGTTGGATGGAGGCACCTGGTCTATACAGTGTTCTAACATTCCAGGTGCATATCCTCAAATCATGGTCCTTAATTCGTTTGCGGTGGTCGTCAACATTTTGGGGGGTCCGTTTTATTCTTATCTTACTTACTTACCATTAAAATATTAAATAATATTTCCATTTCCTGGTACAACTCCCTTAAAAATTTTGGCGGAATTATTCTTAAAATTTGTAATCAAACGATACCTTTAATTTTACATTCGCTATGTCCCTACTCACTTCTTGGGAAGTTTCCCATTTCAAAGTTAATCAATATATATAAAAATGAAATGGTCCACGTATGTCATAACATCACTTGAGAACGGCTGGAGCGATTTGGCTGATTTTTTTTTATTCGATTCGAAATTTTCCGTAGATTGTTTGTGTTGAAAAAAATCAAATCCAGGTGGCGCTAGGGTGGATTTATATCGAAAATTTGAATGCATGTACCAATTCAACTGAAATTTAGAATGGATATTCGTTTGATCATGAGAAAACATTTTATGTACAAATGGACCCGGTAGGTGGTGCTGGGGTCGGTTTACAATCGAAATTTTAACGAAAGGGCCAATTTAACTGAAATTCAGAATCTATGTTTGTTTGATCATCAGAAAAAATTGTATGTACAAATGGACCCGATAGATGGCGCTAGGGTGGATTTATATCGAAAATTTGAATGCATGTACTAATTTAACTGAAATTGAGTATTTATGTTTGTGGAACCTTGTGAAAAAATTGTTTGTATAAATTGACCCGGTAGGTGTCGCTAGGATGGAATTATAATGACAATTTTTACGAATTAAACAATTTGACTGAAATTTTGAATGTATATTTGTTTTATTATGAGAATTTTTTTTGTATATATGGACCTACAGTTGATTTGGCTGGGGTTGAATTATTTCGAAAATTTATATCCATTGTCCGATTTTACTTAAACTTAAATTATATGATTTTTTTAACATGAGAAAGTTTTGAATGTATGTTTGGAAGTAGTTGCCGGTGTTTAGCTTATGATACACTTAATTTTTGGAATGTCATTTAGTCACTTTTTTTAACATCATAGTTATTCAGAAGTCTATATATATAAAACAGATGTACATTTTGATGTCACCGTAATTGTGAAAACGGTTGACCCCATTTGTCCCAAAATTTCAGTGAAAGTTGAGGATTGGCTATATATGGTCACCCAGACCGCAAAAACTTTTATAATAGCGCACTTCCTACGGAATTAGAGAGCTTCACAAAGTGGTTTTTCCGATTTCGAAATTTTAGGGGACAATAACGAAAATAGGAATAACTGTTGATATCACCCAGACCATACGGTTAATGGGGTTGCTGAGCCTAATGAAGGCATTTTTGGAAATTCGTACTCCTTAGGATAAAAAGGTACAATCACCCAGTACACCAACGCAGAAAGTTCTATGGCAGTCAATCGGCTTAAAAATTTGGTTTTAGAATATATGCCTATCAATAAGTAAGTTTTCATCACATATATCTTTAAGATATATGAAGAACAGAATTTGTCCGGGAAACCTCGCCCTTTAAATTGAAATATTTTAGAGGTCAAAGAAATAAACCAATCGGTATTAGATTTCAACTACACTCAACATATTTTACAAAAATTTATGTATAAATGCACCCGGTAGGTGACGCTGGGGTGGAATTATAATGAAAATTGTAAGGAATGGACACGGTGATGTGAATTTAGTGAATGTTTTTATTAAAACTTTTCGATTATAATATAGTTTAATAGTCAAGTGTAAATCTCCAAAACGTGTGTACGCGCACAAATCCGAACGACTGCACCAAATTTTCAAAATTGATGGAACGTACGAAAAGGTTTATTAAACCCCTTGCTATGGAAAATATATGAGTAAGTGAGGCAAACGAAAGAAGTCCTTCTGTAAGGTGCCGGCGTCAAATGTAGTTGTTTGGCCCAGAGAAATGAGACGGATGCATAGAAAAGATTTACCACTGCATTTATGAATATTCCGGCTAAAATTTTATTTTTGAGTAGTGGACGGAATACGCGTTGCAAAATGGTGAGGTTTATCTACAGAGCAGACAAATTCAAGATGAAGATGATAATATAGAAACTATTTGTTTATTTTGATCAGTAGGGGAGGGAAGGTAGTGTGATACAAATGTATTTTGGTCGTGATGAAAGAAATTTTGATACATAGGTAGTAATTACCAATACTCGATCTGAGGACAAAGAGATCATAGCAAAAGTTTTGTTTTGTTTTCCCAATCTTTCTTAATAATTATATTTATTTCTGTGTATGCCACTAAACTTATCTTTTACGGCCTGACGGATGTTGATACAACTTTTTCTGATAAAAAGAGTTGGTATTATTAGATCTGAACTTCTTTAGCCTTCACTACCATCTACTTCGTGTAAAAATTTAAAAACGTTTAACATTTGAGATTCAGATATAAAATATGGCAAGTGTGTATGAGGCTTCAGTTCTTAGACCACTTTCCCTTTAGACATATTTTATTTGTGTATAGAGCTTGGTACAACTCTTTCTTATGCCAATAACTTTGCTGGCAGGACGAAGTTTGCCGGGTCAGCTAGTTTACAATAAAGGAAAAGGAATAGGGAAATAATTCCGTAATTCACTCGCCAAATCGATTAACTTCATAAAACATAATGCTGATATGTATTGTTTTTTAAAACTTCTTTTAATTTATAAAGTCAAATAGATGATGTAAAAACATGAACGTTGTAAGTTTTATTGGAAACATACATTTTAGAAAAAAAATATTGAATCTATCAACGATTTTAAATAAAAATTACAAAAAAAAACTCAATTAGTGGCGTTATATTAAAAACTTTAAATGCGTTTATCTCCTAAACTAAACACCCAATCGCAAGAAGGGTCACTATAAAAATATGGCAAATTCCTGTGATATTGTTGAGATCTTATCTAGGTATGGGTGGGGAAACCATCAATACTTAAATGAAAAACTTGAAATGCGTTTATCTCCTATAATAAGAAGGGCAAATCCCTATTATAGTGGTTTGATCTGATCTAGTTGTGGAATTTGGTAACACATTTTATCAATACTTTTAATATAAGTGATTAACTACATACTTCCTACGAAAAGAAAATGTTAAAACCATTGCACAGTGGTTCCTTTTTGGTTTTTTTTGGAATTAATTCTGTAACTTTTGAACGGATAATGCTATCTTGATGAAATTTGAAATAGTTAAAGCTGAGGTGTTTTCGAGATGATTTGGAAATACTTGGCTCCCTAGGGGGTGTGGGGGCCACTGCGTGGCCCTCCAAAGTTGGTCACCTCGGGTGTTTCAAAATTTCAAATGCTTGAGGAATGTGCATTTATGAACCGATTTAAAAGATATTTTGCATTTAGATAGTGCTTCGAAAAACCTTCAAAAAACAAGCTTACATGCACATGTTATCTCATTTATGTCAAGAGATATTTGAGAAAATAAAAAAAATTGTGTCATTTTTGGACGAGGTTGATTTGGTATTTTTAAGGGTGTGAGCTCAGTTTTTCCTTGATTTTAAAGATATTTCTATCGTTAGTTAGCTTATAAAATTCTGAATGAAATTGCTGAAAAAATAATGCAAATATTTTGTTCCAATCAAAAGTTATAAGCATCGCAAGTAAAAGTTTCCAAAAAAGGCATATTTTTACTGTTTTTTTGCAAAAAGGCGACTACATTCTTTCGTTTGTAAAAAAAATATTTCTTCCGGGAAGTGGCAATTTCTTAATTATTCCTCATAGAAATGTTGATGCAGATGCATTTAATGCTAAATTTGAATCAATTCAGCAAAATGGATCCCCGGCAAGGGAAGTCAAAAATACCCCATTTTTGAAAAAAAAAATTTTTTGTTTTTGAAAATTCTCAAATCGCAAAGCGCCAACGAGAAAGCTCATTATATATTTTTTTGACCACATATGTGGACTAGTTAACCGTAACGTATTTCAACATCCCTGCCATAAACAAAGACAGTGTGGCCATTTTAGTAAAAATTTCGGAATTTTGGAACATATTTTCCCCGTTTTGGGAATTTGGGTATTTTGATGTAACATATGGCAACATATTGTTATCCGATTTTTTAAGGACAACTTTTTGTAAATTATTCCAAAATTTCATTAAGATATTCTAGTCCGTTTGAATTTTACCCTAGTTTCATATAAGATATTATTTCTCCAAAAAATACGTTTTGACCAAATTTTATATTTGACTCAAAATCCTGCCCAAGATAAAATGTGCTTTTAATAAATTTTTATAAATTATTAAACCTTATGTTATTCCCTTTCCAACGATATGCAACACTTGTATGTCAAGAGTTTATTTACTGTTTATACTTATAATCAAACTTTACTACCTCTGTAAAAAAGTATATATCATGAAACACATATATATATGGGGGCTATATCTAAATCTGAACCGATATGCTTAGTTTTGTTACCACATTAGAATAGTGTGAAAAAACTAAGATGTGCAAAGTTTTGTTAACATCAGAGCAAAAATGTGGTTTTTGGCAACAATAATCTATAAAAGGTTATGCTAATTTGTATGGGAGGTACCAGAAGGGGCGGGGCAAGTGGACCCATTATTTTAGTATATACTTCACGCTGTCAAATAATAATACCATCCAAATTTTAGCTTCGTAGAGCCCTCCAGCATGAAGTTAGTGGCAGAATAGTGGTTTTAGTAATATAGGTCATTTTGTATGGGAGGTACTTGAGGGGGCGTGACTATTTCGCCCATTTTCCAACCAACCCCGCGACATTTGATTCTTATGCCACTGGTAAATTTATATTCAAATTGATTAAGAACTACTCCAGTTATCGTCTTAAACACTTACCCAGCCGGCCAGACGGACATAGCTTTATTGGGTTAAAAAGCTCCAAAACTTATTTTTTGTAAAGAAATCTAGGGTCTCAGTTATTTGTTCTGTTGTGTTTAACTTTTTCCCGTTTAAAATTATATATTCTCTCTACCATGTAGCTGAGCTTGTACAAATTTTATTCAAAATTTGTTAAAAATTGTAATAATAACACACAAAATCCACAAAAACATATAAATATTGCATTAAAAATCAAATTTTTAACTTAAAATATAATTTTGCTTAACATATTTATGCAATAAGGGACATTTTTCGTAATTTGTCTCGCATTCCTGTGCATAGGGATTTATAAATCATAAATAACTTAATTAAAGAGTCTATGAGCATGTAAGTTTTACTAATAAGTAACGACTCCATAATGATGTTTTAGTCTCATGTGTACGAAAAATGTCTCTAATTGCATAAATATGTTAAGCAAAATTATTTTTTTAAGTTAAAAATTTGATTTTTAATGCAATATTTATATGTTTTTGTAGATTTTGTGTGTTATTATTACAATTTTTAACAAATTTTGAATAAAATTTGTACAAGCTCAGCTACATGGTAAAGAGAATATATAATTTTAAACGGGAAAAAGTTAAACACAACAGAACAAATAACTGAGACCCTAGATTTCTTTACAAAAAATAAGTTTTGGAGCTTTTTAACCCAATAAAGCTATGTCCGTCTGGCCGGCTGGGTAAGTGTTTAAGACGATAACTGGAGTAGTTCTTAATCAATTTGAATATAAATTTACCAGTGGCATAAGAATCAAATGTCGCGGGGTTGGTTGGAAAATGGGCGAAATAGTCACGCCCCCTCAAGTACCTCCCATACAAAATGACCTATATTACTAAAACCACTATTCTGCCACTAACTTCATGCTGGAGGGCTCTACGAAGCTAAAATTTGGATGGTATTATTATTTGACAGCGTGAAGTATATACTAAAATAATGGGTCCACTTGCCCCGCCCCTTCTGGTACCTCCCATACAAATTAGCATAACCTTTTATAGATTATTGTTGCCAAAAACCACATTTTTGCTCTGATGTTAACAAAACTTTGCACATCTTAGTTTTTTCACACTATTCTAATGTGGTAACAAAACTAAGCATATCGGTTCAGATTTAGATATAGCCCCCATATATATATGTGTTTTATGATATATACTTTTTTACAGAGGTAGTAAAGTTTGATTATAAGTATAAACAGTAAATAAACTCTTGACATACAAGTGTTGCATATCGTTGGAAAGGGAATAACATAAGGTTTAATAATTTATAAAAATTTATTAAAAGCACATTTTATCTTGGGCAGGATTTTGAGTCAAATATAAAATTTGGTCAAAACGTATTTTTTGGAGAAATAATATCTTATATGAAACTAGGGTAAAATTCAAACGGACTAGAATATCTTAATGAAATTTTGGAATAATGTACAAAAAGTTGTCCTTAAAAAATCGGATAACAATATGTTGCCATATGTTACATCAAAATACCCAAATTCCCAAAACGGGGAAAATATGTTCCAAAATTCCGAAATTTTTACTAAAATGGCCACACTGTCTTTGTTTATGGCAGGGATGTTGAAATACGTTACGGTTAACAAGTCCACATATGTGGTCAAAAAAATATATAATGAGCTTTCTCGTTGGCGCTTTGCGATTTGAGAATTTTCAAAAACAAAAAATTTTTTTTTTCAAAAATGGGGTATTTTTGACTTCCCTTGCCGGGGAACCATTTTGCTGAATTGATTCAAATTTAGCATTAAATGCATCTGCATCAACATTTCTATGAGGAATAATTAAGAAATTGTCACTTCCCGGAAGAAATATTTTTTTTACAAACGAAAGAATGTAGTCGCCTTTTTGCAAAAAAACAGTAAAAATATGCCTTTTTTTGGAAACTTTTACTTGCGATGCTTATAACTTTTGATTGGAACAAAATATTTGCATTATTTTTTCAGCAATTTCATTCAGAATTTTATAAGCTAACTAACGATAGAAATATCTTTAAAATCAAGGAAAAACTGAGCTCACACCCTTAAAAATACCAAATCAACCTCGTCCAAAAATTACACAATTTTTTTTATTTTCTCAAATATCTCTTGACATAAATGAGATAACATGTGCATGTAAGCATGTTTTTTGAAGGTTTTTCGAAGCACTATCTAAATGCAAAATATCTTTTAAATCGGTTCATAAATGCACATTCCTCAAGCATTTGAAATTTTGAAACACCCGAGGTGACCAACTTTGGAGGGCCACGCAGTGGCCCCCACATCCCCTAGGGAGCCAAGTATTTCCAAATCATCTCGAAAACACCTCAGCTTTAACTATTTCAAATTTCATCAAGATAGCATTATCCGTTCAAAAGTTACAGAATTAATTCCAAAAAAAACCAAAAAGGAACCACTGTGCAATGGTGATTATCTTAATTCCGAATTACTTATGGATCAGTTATTGCGCTTTTTGTATTACTTTTAAGTAAGTTTTTTTATTTGCTAATTTATTACATATTTAACCAGTCAGATGTGTGTTCCTTAACATTTTATATGTTTCTTAACCTCCCCACTGTAAATTAAACACTCTTTACATGTTAAGTATTAAAAAAGAATCTTTATTATTTATATTCTTTTAGTATTTTCATTCAAAAAATAATTATAGCAATTGCAAAGAGTTAAAATAAAAAATTGTGTCGCAATAATTCAAAATCATAATAAAAAACATTTTTAAATTATATACTTTTTGTTTAACATATTTACAATAAAAACGTCTAATCGTGATAGTGAAATTTCTCAAAAAAAAATAGTGACAAAATCTATGTGTTTTTTGTGTTCGATAGGAAATAGATGGAAATCGAATAAAGTGAAAATAAAATGTTTAAAAATAACGAGAAATTACAATATCATAAACTCAAAAACTCTCGTTAAGAGTTTGAGTGGTGTTGATAAAACGAGATACACATCTTATGTTAATTGCTAAAGAAATAAAGGCAAATCGAATGAATATATAATTTAAATAATTGTACGTTATACATATACGTTATATAAAACTAATTCTTAGAAATATTTATATTTATATGTATGTATATAAAACTAAACTATACATTTTTAATGTATAGTCTAGAAGAAACTAATAATCAATTGTTAGTTAGTTATACAATTTACTGAGCATAATTTTTTGCAACGGTTTATTGGAGAGAGGGCAATAATACAATTTTGTCGTCTTAAAAAAAACTCAATGTACTCAATGTGCAATTTGAAAAGAATACCAACAGAATTAAAGACTTTTCTATGTTTAGTAAACATTTTGAAAAATATTCTATGTATGTCTAATTTAAGAACCTAAACATATTAGTCGAAACGGGTTGGGCTCAAAAAGTCTGATAGGAATTAAATGGCCTTAGTTTAAATTTGAAAACAATTTTGAGATGAAATATCTTTGAAATTAATTCATCCAATTGAGAGAAACTATATTTGTGGATCTAAAGAAATATATGAAATAATTCGAATTCAATTCAAATGAAATGGAAATGAATTCATTTGAATTGATTTAAATTTTATATATTTTTTTTTTTTGTATTGAATTCAAAGTAGGAGGATGCTCCGGAAAGGTGTATGTGAATAATTTTTGTGCTGTAAATAAGATTTTTTTAAACAGTCTTATTTTCTTTCTGTTAAGTGTTAAGAAAGCCGATATTGGCCTAGACAGTTTTCTTTTAAAGAGTTTAAGAAATTAAATTTTTGATTACAATTGATATGTCGGTGAAGACACTTATTCTATAGAGTTCGTGAAGTTGTTGTTGTTGTAACAGCCGGGCTGTGTCCATGCTTCCTTTCCTGGTTGATACTGAGTTGGAAATATGTTGATCGGTTCATTCGGGTGCATAGAACTAATTGTCGTGGGAGTGTTCATGAAAGGACACATTGCTCCATTAACACATATACTGTACTTTCCTTTACTACAATGTAAAAAATAAGATGTACTCCTAACTGGAATACTTATCCCTCTTTGCATATTACTATAAAGGTTCATGGAATTCAGTTTTATTCACCGAATTCTGCCAGCAGTATTTTCTATTGCTTTTTGAGCCCAACCCCTGTGGCCCTGTGTTTTTACAACTTAATCACATTTTTTGTTTTTATGAATTAGTTAAATAATATTTAAGCTTACGTATTCCATCTGTCTAGTACTAATTATATTAAGTCAATTACAACTATATATTACCATTGCTGGTTATTTTCTCTTCGGGTGGCAAGGAGCTCTGTTGTTGTTGTTGTTGCCCTTCTAACTCCTGAATAGGAGCAGATTTTTCTAAGCTCTCTACATCACTTGCTGTTGTATCTTTTTGTTCGGTTATATTATTTATCTCATTTTTTGTAGTTTTCAAACTATTGCTATCTGATTTATCAGCTGTTGGCATATCACCAATTTCTTTTTCTTCCACCGTAGGGGGTTCTCTTTCTGTCTTTTCGCTACGTCCTTTTTCTGTTTCTTTCTCGATTTGTTTTTCTTCTACTTCTTCATCACCCCTAGCAGTTTCTTCTTCATCTTTGTCAGATTTTTCCCTTTGTAGAACTTTTTTAATTTCTTTATATACCTCAATATCTTCAACGTCTTGAATTATATTGGATTTTTTTACATCATCCACTTTGGCAGATTCGGTAGCTGGTACCACTGACTCTGTAGTATCTTGTGTGTCTTCTACTTCCATGGCCTGACTTTTAGATGTGTTCTTCTCTCCGTCCGTTATGTCGCTGACTTTAGCTGTTGCAGTATCGTTGGCTGTAATGTCTTCTGTGTCATCTGTTTCCATAGCGTCTTCATCGTCAGCTGGTTTACTAGAGTCCTCTTTTTTATCGTCTGTAGTTTGTGACTCTTGTTTCTCTTCTTTGTCGTCTTCTTCCGTAGATTCTATTGGAGCTTCTGTTGACTTGCCCTTATCCTTATCATTTTCTTTCTCATTGCCAGCTTCTGTAGCACCATTCGCCGCCTCAGTAATATCTTCGTTGTTTTCTTTGTTTACCTTTGTCTCCAAGCTTTTCAAAGTTTCTGTATCTTTTCCATTTTCTTTCATTTCTTCAGATTCATCTTTTTGTTCACTTTCAGGACATTTCTCATCATCTTCAACTTTGCCGCATTTATTTACTTCATTAACCTCCTCCTTGTCGTTTTCACCCTTGTTATCTCTCTTATCCTCTGTCGTTGTTTCCAATTTTTCGCTATCCTGTTGATCTGATATTTCAGTTCCTTCTATTAATATGATTTTCTTTTGAGGAGATTCCTCTCCTGCGCTTAAATTAATTATTGCTTCGCTTGAACCCTCCTTAGTCTCTTCCGTTGAGCTATTCATGTTGTCATCTTCTTCTATAACTAATTGCACCTCCACTGTTCCTTTGCCCATGTCTACCACCACAGTGGTAGGTTTTTCACTCTCAGCTTCGGTTTTCTTGCGTAATTTCTCCTCCTCCTTTTCTTTAAGCTTTGCCGCCAACATTTCCTTGGCGTATGGAAATTCATCTTCGGCTTTCTTCAACTCAACTGCACATTTCATCTTCAATTTAAGATCATTTCGCTTCAATTCCTCTAAACGTTCACGTTCCATCCTGGCCTTTTGTTTAAGCAACGTCGGATTGGGTTTGTTAGTCAATTTCTTGCGTGGTTGTTTCTTGAATTGTGTCATATCCGCCGAGCCAGGTGAATTTATTGTTCCACTGCCCTCATGAATGTCCACTTCCAACATGCTGGCTAGAAAACTTTGTGCCATTGACATCAAGTCCATATTGTCATCTGCAGGGGGTATAAGGTTATCATAGTCTGGCAATGCAACGTCTTCTACGGCCGGCCGAATGGTGGCGGGTCGCCGCGGTAGTGTCTGTGTTGGTAGTGACTGTGGTTGTAACGGCGGCGGTTGGCTTTGGGCCAGAGGCGGAACTACAATTTTTGCCTGCACTGAAGTTGGCTGCGTTAGCGACTGATGGGCGTGGACTTGCTTTTGTATTTTAATGGGCAACAAAGTTTTCTTAGGACTTTGAGAATGCGGCGGCTCTTCTTCGTCGGAGTCGAGGTTGATTAAATCGTGCTTCGGTTCAACAATTTCAATTTCATTATCCTCATCATCGCTGGCTTGTTTATCTGGAAATTGAAAAATGGAGATGAACAAATAAGTTGGACAATTATTATGACAATAGCAAGGAAACCAATGGAAGGCATGAGAAGACTCAATTTTGATATCGTTCTTAATGCGGAATTAAAAATATAAGTTTTGTGTGGATATCTAAGGATCAATGTTTCAAATGTATCTAGTAATGAAATCAATATAATTTTACTATTTTTAATATTTTAACATTTTTAATATTTTAAGTATTTTATTATTTTAATATTTCAAATATTTTAATATATAAAAAATATTCAAAAATATTATATTTTCAATATTTAAATATATAAAAATATTATATTTTCAATATTTAAATATATAAAAAATATTATATTTTCAATATTTTTAATATTTTAAATATTTTTAATATTTTTAATATATTTAGTTTTTTTTGATATTTTTCATATTAATATTTTTGGTATTTTTAACATATTTAATTTAAATATCTTTAATAATTTTAAAATTTAAAATATTTCTATTGTTAAAATTTTAAATATTTACAATTTTTTTTATATTTTTAATATTCCTAATTTCTTTAATTTATATATTTTATTTTCATTTATAAATTTGTAGTTATTTTTTTAATTTTTATTTTTTATTTTTTATTTTTATATTTTTATATTTTTATATTTTTATATTTTTATATTTTTATATTTTTATATTTTTATATTTTTATATTTTTATATTTTTATATTTTTATATTTTTATATTTTTATATTTTTATATTTTTATATTTTTATATTTTTATATTTTTATATTTTTATATTTTTATATTTTTATATTTTTATATTTTTTTATATTTTTATATTTTTATATTTTTTATTTTTATATTTTTATATTTTTATATTTTTATATTTTTATATTTTTATATTTTTATATTTTTATATTTTTATATTTTTATATTTTTATATTTTTATATTTTTATATTTTTATATTTTTATATTTTTATATTTTTATATTTTTATATTTTTATATTTTTATATTTTTATATTTTTATATTTTTCTATTTTTCTATTTTTCTATTTTTCTATTTTTATATTTTTCTATTTTTATATTTTTATATTTTTATATTTTTATATTTTTATATTTTTATATTTTTATATTTTTATATTTTTATATTTTTATATTTTTATATTTTTATATTTTTATATTTTTATATTTTTATATTTTTATATTTTTATATTTTTATATTTTTATATTTTTATATTTTAATATTTTTATATTTTTATATTTTTATACTTTTATATTTTTAAATTTTTCTATTTTTATATTTTTATATTTTCATATTTTTATGTTTTTATATTTCTAATATTTATATTTTTATATTTTTAATATTTATATTTTTATATTTTTAATATTAATATTTTTAGATTTTTAATATTTATATTTTTATACATTGATATTTTTATATATTGATATTTTTATATATTGATATTTTTATATTTTTATTTTTTTTTATTACTTGTTCAATTTGTGTTTTTTATTATTTTTATTTATTATTATTTTTAATTTTATAATTATCATTTTGTATTAAGTTTTGCTATTATTTTTTTATTATTATTTTACATGATTTTTTTATATTTTTATATTTTTATATTTATATATTTTTACATTTTTTATTTTTATATTTTTATATTTTTATATTTATATATTTTTACATTTTTTATTTTTATATTTTTATATTTTTATATTTATATATTTTTACATTTTTTATTTTTATATTTTTATATTTTTAATATTTCAATATTTTCAAATCTTAGCATTTTGAATTTTTATATTTTTTTATTTTTTTTATATTCTAATATTTTTATATTTATTATTTTACGTTGTTTTTTTTTATTATTTTTTTACTATTCACCCCTATTCCCGTAGACGTCGTCGACATCGTCGTCGTTTTTATGTCAACATCACTTCGAGTCAACATCGTTGTCACATCAATGCTATTTCGGTATTCTGTAACTACTATGAGACGACGTCGACTAGTAATCGATAACATGAAAGAAATAACAACAGCTGATGTAACAATTGTACATCAGCTGATTCATTTTGACTTTTATTTTCTGTTGTGAAGAAATGTTTTTTGTGTCCGATTCAGATTCAAGCGATGAGGAAAGTAAAAATAATCTTATACTGGAAAGGATAATACTTCGACTATGATCCGATGATCTTAAACTTGCCAAATAACGAGTATGTTCATCGGTGTTAAAATCGTTATTTGAGGTTATCTGTTGGCCGGCCTTCCAACTTATTTTAGATTCTAGAACTACTTAAGTCTTAATAAGGCAGCATTTAATTACGTAATCGTTCCTATAGAAATAGTTCCTATCATGAAAAGTGAACTCAGGACATATGTTTTAGTCATAATTAAGTTGTCAGCAACATTGAGGTCCTTTGGACTGGGGCCTTACAACCTAAGTGTAAGTGCAGCCAGTAGTTGCAAGATTCCTGTCTGAATGCATTAGAGAGGTGATTTGTCCACCTTGGATACAATTGGAAGTAACTGAAGATGACAAATCGGAAGCATAAACTAATTTTTTTTTAACAAAACAGGATTTACTGGAGTAATTGGATATGTCGATGGAACCCATATCAAAATTTTTGCTACAAATAAAGAAGACCAGATTCGTAACTACAACCGCAAAGGAATCTTAAAGGCGCTCCAAAGGAATTAAATTGTTTTTCACCAATTTTCTCACATTACCCCTTAAAATTATACAAAATCCTTGTACCTATGATGGATTTTGTTTCCAAGCCCCTATTTGTTACTCGACATTGTTATTCTTGACGTCATTAAACAAAACCTTTTTTTAAATTTACAAAAACTAAAGTTATTTTTTCAAATTGTTTCAAGTCGTTACTAACAACTGTGACGACAGATTCAGAGTCGTTTCGATTCAACGTCGTCGTCACATTTCCTTACAGAATACCAAATTTGTGTCAATAGTAACCGATAGTTATCGAAAACGACTACGAGAATACCGATTTTACAGCGTCGTCACAAGACGACGTCGTTTTGCGTCGACGACGTCTACGGGAATAAGGCCGATTATGTTTTTATTTTTTTATGTTTTTTTTAATTATTTTTTTACTATTATGTTTTTAATTTTTTATTTATTATTTTTTTATAAATATTTGTATTATTATTTCTTATTGTTATTTTTTATCATTATTTTAATTATTATTTTTTATTATTATTTTTTATTATTATTTGATATTATTATTTTTACTATTATTTTTTATTATTAATTTTTGTTATTCTTTTTTTTTGTAATTTTTCTTATTATTTTTAATTTTTATTTATTATTTTTAATTTTTATTTATTATTTTTAATAATTGTTTTTTATTATTAGTTAATTACTTTTTATTTTTAAAAAAAATAATTCTTTATTATTATTTTTGGTATTATTAATTTTTTATTATTATTATTTGCATTCATTTTCATTTTTTTCCACTCACAATCCCATCCCAAATTATCTCCTTCCCACCCAATAAAACAACTTCTTATTTTAGCCTAAAAGAAATCGACTTTTAACTCTATTTCAAGTATAGTTATGTCTTAATACAAATTCTGTTGGAGCGATGACACTTGATAGACTTAGCAAAATACACACAAAATAAATATGTGTATGCGATACTCTCGTAATACTACGCACAATATAATTCCACCAAAAAAATAAAATACAAAATTATAAATAATATAAAGATAAATTAGTAAATAGTAATGTATAAAATGTTGAGATAAGTTTATCGTTCTATGAGATATTCGAATTGAATTTAAGCAAAATCATCTTGATCGGGGGAATGGCATTACGAAATATAGTGATGCAATGGTAGAGTAGATAAAATTGAAATACACGGGGTTTAGTCCAAAAATGTCATATCATCAATGGGTAGATTTTTGCAATACTGTTCCATTTTAGTGTTTTCCATAATTTGACCATTTTCACGTTTATAACGATAATAGCTGAATTTGGCCAATTGCCAGCGCAATTTGATGGATTTGACATCACCTATAAAAGGGAATAAGTAAAAAAACAAAAAAAAATAAACAATTGTTTTTTGTCGATTTGTTACACGCGGCATTTACGTTTATATGAGGCCAACTTTTGGCTTATATCCTGCCAATAGTTATCGCGCACCATTATGTCACTGTAGTCTTCGTGTTTCGTATTCCAAAGGGCGGGATACGAACGCACCTGCTGCACTAGTCGCCCTAGGAATTCCTTATCGTCGGGCATATCTTGCAGTTTGACGGTTGGCGGCTCTTCAGTGCCACTGTCGGTATCGCCACCTTGCTCCTCAGTTTCGCGTTCACGTTCAGCGGCTTCTTCGTCCTCGTCATCCAATTCGAAACAATCTTCGAATAGGCCATTATTTTCATTGCGCAGTTCTTGTTCGTCGATTTTATAAAGGAAATACAATTTGGCCAGATATTTCGAGTATTTGAGTTCAAGATTTGAGCGATCGTCGTTAGATTTAATGGTTTTCAAGCGGAATGTCTTGTACATTTCATACAAATGTTGCCAACGATCACGGATGTAGTCAGCAGAGATGGCTAGAAATTTAGAAACAAAGATATCGTTAAAAATCCTCTTAGTGTCCCGGGGCATAATGTACTTACTTCTTAAAGATTTGGCCAATTGCCTCCAAACAGTGTTTCGTGTTTGTTCGTCTATTTTGTCGGCCTCGGGATCCATGGACTTGCGCCACAGCACCGGGTTCGTTTTAACAAATGTTATTATTTTCAAATCCAAGGGCTCAATTTCAATGGGTTTAACGGCCGCTTGGAAATTGTACAGATCTCGCTCATTGCCACCTTTGTCCAAGCCGCCTTTTCCCTCCGCTCCGCCACCACCGCGATACAAAGATTTTTCTATGGCATCCAAATTTTGTCTGTCAAAAGTATCGCCATCATCTTCGCCACAATCAACTTCTTGCCACTCATCTTCGGGCAAATCACGATTGGCCAAAAAGGCCATGGCTTTGTCGAAATGACCATTGAAACGTTTGCCCTCTGCTATGCGTTTCTCTATGCGTACAAAACGCTTGCGTATATTTTTCCAACGCAGCTTAATGTTTTCACCACGGGCAAAGTGGGCGGCTATGGTGCGCCAATGTTTACGTGTAACCTCAAAGTTACCATAGTGCGGATGACGTGTACACCATATCGAGGGATACTGAGATATGAGTCGTGTTAGTTTGCGATCATACGAATGAGATTCTTCATTTCGCCGCATCGATTCTTCGGTGCCCTGGGCAAAACTGCCATATTCACCGCCTCTACTAAATTCGTCATCGTCATTATCATCGGGTTCCTCATTTTCATCGTTATCTTGGCCAAAGCCTAGATTTGAATCATCACCACCACCCTCCAACCAGTGACCTTTCAAGTCACCCTGGGAGGCTTCCAATAAACTATCTTCGTCCTCATCTGGTGGCTCGTTTGATTTACCCTGACCCAAGGCGAACAAAGGTGGCAATGGAGACTTGGCGCCATCTTCACCGTCTTTGAGATTGGCATGTAAACTCTTGCGGTACTCATAGACTTGATTGTGGAAACTATTTGAGCCGGTATTAAAAAGATCCACATCGTCCAGTTGACCATAGCAAACATAATCGATAGCTGCGCAATCGAGACAAAAGAGAGACAAAAAGGTAACAAAATTAGCATTAGTAACGTCAAATGAGTCATAATTTCATTGCCTTCAGACATTTTTCACTCTCGGAAGGAAAAGAGAACACATGGACAAAAAATCAAGGATGCTATTAGGGCAATAAGTTTAAATCGCTTGTAAATACGTTTTAACATTTTATTAAAACTTTTTTATTTCATTTTTTTTTCCTTAGTTTCATTTGTAGGATTATTAATAAACATGTCCATGATGGTAAACTCCTCTTTATTGTAGCATTATATTACTCTTGTATGTGCCGGAAGTCAATGAAATACAACTCATTAGTTCGTTACATATTTATGGGTACTTACAATTCCGGTTTACTTTAAAGATTTCATATGTAATTTTTTTTTTGCTTTTTAAAACACTTTAATTTTATTCACTTCACTTAATCGCTTAATTTAAGTCCATGTGTAGGAAAAATGACTAGAGACAATGATGCTTAAATTGTGAACACTACTTAGGGTTTCTAATAGTGTTAACTAAATACGAATACAATAATTTATAAGAATTCAAATATTCATAAAACCTTATAATGTAATCGTTTTAACTACAATTTGAGATTGTGTTTGTATTAATAAATAAATATAAAAATCAAGCAAAAATTAAATGTTAATTCAATAATAAATCTCGCCCTCTCTTCGAATTACAAGCTGAGATTCTTGGTATTTAACATTTTCTAGTTGAGTGAGAAATGGTGAACCGATTACATAATGATGGCTACCTTATAAAACAGAAACAAATTTCTAAGGCGAGATCAGCGGGAAGAAACAATATAAATTTTTAGTAGAATAAAGTACCTTTTGACGCAATAAAGGTACTTTCTGTACAATAAAAGCACTTTTTAGTACATTGAAAGCACTTTTTCGTACAATAAAAGTAAGTTTGGGTAAAATAATTGTACTTTTTTATGTAATAAAGATACTTTCTGGTAAAATGAAGGTACTTTCTGGTACAATAAATGCACTTTTGTACTTTTTTTGTACAATAAAAATACTTTCCGATACAATGAATGTATGTTTTGGTACAATAAATTGTACTTTTTTGTCCAAAAAATTATACTCTAGTGCTTTGTGATACATAAAAAGTAATTAATAGTACTATAAAAGTACTATGTGATGCATGAAAAGTAATTTTTGGTTCAGAAAAGTACAAAGTATACAAGTACACAAAATATAATTTTGGTACAACAAAAGTACTTTTTGGTACATTGTTGTACTTTTTGGTACTTTTTGGTACAACAAAGTACTTGGTACAATAAAAGTACTTTTCGGTATATTGGTATTATTTTTTTAATAAATGTACTTATTGGAACGATAAACTGTACTTTTTGATTCAACAAAACTTCTTTTTGGAACATTGAAAGTAGATATTGGTACAATAAATTATAGTCTTGGTACAATAAATTTCACTTTTGTTACAATAAATTGTACTTTTTGATTTTTGGTACAACAAAAGTGCAATAAAAGTAAGTTTGGATAAAATAAATGTACATTTTGGTGTAATAAAGTTACTCTCTGGTACAATAAAATTACCTTGTGGCATAATAAAGGTACTTTCTGGTACAATAAAATCAATTTTGTACTTTTTGTACAATAAAAGTAATATTGAGAACAATAAAAGTACTTTTCCATACAATTAATGTATTTTTTGGTCCAAAAAATCGTACTCTTACAATAAAAGTACTATGGGATAAATAAAAAGTAATTTTTGGTACTAGAAAAAAACTTTGTGATACATAAAAAGTATTTTTTGGTACAAAAAAAGTACTTTGTAATACACAAAAAGTAATTTTTGGTACAAAAAAAAGTACTTTTTGGAACATTGTTGTACACTTTGGCACAATAAATGTAATTTTTGTTACAACAAAGTACTTGGTACTATAAAAGTACTTTTCGGTATATTGGACTTTTTTGAATAATGTACTTATTGGAACAATAAATTGTAATTTTTGGTTTAACAAAAGTTCTTTTTGGTACAATAAACCCCTTTTTGCTACAATAAAAGTACTTATGGGTACAATAAATTCTACTTTTTGGTAATAAATTTTACTTTTATACAACAAAAGTAAGTTTTGGTACAATAAAAACACTTTTTGGCACATTGTAAGTGGTTTTTTAGAACAAAAGTTCTTATTGGTACAATAAATTGTACATTTTAACACAACAAAGGTTTTTTTTGGTACAATAAAACATATTTTTCGTACCTTAGAGGTAATTTTTTAGAACAAAAGTCCTTATTGGTACAATAAATTTTAGTTTTTGGTACAAAAAAGTACCTTTGGCTACAACAAAGGTATTTTTGGTTCTAAAAAACACCTTTCTGTTATTTTGGAAGTAATTTTTAAGAACAAAAGTACTTAATGGTACAAAAAAGTACTTTTGATATTATAAAAGTACATTTTGGTCTAATAAAAGTATTTTTTGACACAATAAAAGTTCTTTCTGGTCCAATAAAATTATTTTTTTGGTACAGTAGTACTTATTGGTACTATAAAAGTATTTTGCCTGCAATAAATGTACTTTGCGGTAATATAATTCTACTTTTTGGCACAATTAAATATCGTACAATAAAAGTATTTTTTGGTACAATATAAGTACTTTTTGGTACAGTAAAAGTAATTTTTGGTACAATTAAAGTACTTTTTGGTACATTTGTACAATTTGTTGTTACAACAAAAGTGCTATTTGGTACAATAAATTTACTTTTCAGTGAAATAAAAGTACTTTTTGGTAAAATAAATTGTACTTTTTGGAAGATAAAAAAGTACTTTGTGGTACTTCAAAAGTACTTATTGGGACAAAAAATTTACCAATAAAATATAAACTAAAATAGTTTTATTTTTTGATACAACTACCTTAATATTTGTAGGGTGAGTTATTACTAAAATTTGTCATTAAGTTTTCCACTTTAATTTTGTTGCTGCTTTTTTGTGTTTCACTTTGTGAAAACACTGTCGTATAAAGCCGCCTTACCATTATTTCATAAACTGTCTATCAACAGGTAAAATTATCTGTATTCTACATATTTAACTTCGAAATGAAATTATACAGAAACATTTTAAATCTGCAACCTTTTTAATATATAATAAATTATAGTTCTCATTCTCTACTCAAATAGAAATTATGATTTAAAAAAAACAATGAAGCAAAATCTCAACAAAAATAAAAATCTACGAGCATTTCTATTTTTTCGAGTTCAATTAATTTTGTATTATTTTCCTAAAAATTTATTGTTTAATTCTATTGTAGCCCGCCCGTTTATACATAAAGAACTTCTATTCTATCCCATCTCAATATTTTCAGCTTCAAAATAATATCAAACATTTAAAATACGAAAAAAAACTTACCCGCAGCCAATTGGCCATTTTCCAAACAATCTGCATCATTGCCAAAGCCAAGATTTCGCATATCGGCCAAACATTTGTCCTGCAATCCCTTGAAACGTCCTATGGCATAGGTCATCAAATACGACAAGTGGATATAGAGTTCCTTAACCTCCAAATAATTCTTGGCCTGCTTGTAGGCATTTGAATTTGTCAGGGTTTGAACTTTGTTCGTGAGATGAGTACAAATCTCCATGGCATTGAAAACTTGCTCCTGCAGTTGGGTACGTGCCGAACCAATGGGCGTATTGGCGAAAATATGACGTACCATAACAGGGCGTATGGGTGCCCCAGGCGTCAACTGCTGTTGCACATTCTGCTGCATGGGGGGCGGCGGCTGATGCTGTGGTATCTGACCATTTATAACCTGCAAAGGAGCGCCATTGTGACCGATGGCATTGATGGTGGTGGAACCAATAACATTGCCATGATAACGCACCACCTGTGGTGGATGCTGAGGAGATTGCTGCTGAATATTGGGTCCTGGATATGGATGTTGCGTAATTTGCACCGGCCTGGAAGCTATGGTTTGTGGTACGACCCTTTGTGGCGGTTGGGGCGCTTGAGTTTGTATTTGCCAACTGTTGGTATTGGGCGATGCATTTGCAGGCCCCGAACCTGGAGGTGGGCCTTGTCTTTTTACTTGAATAAGTTTGCCATTTGGCAGGCGGAAAGTTTCCTGTTGGGCCGCCGAATTTAAATCAATGCGATAACCATTAATGGTGTGGTAAACTGGTGTGCCATTTCCAGTACCAGGTGCGGGTGTTCGAGGCCCTATAACTGTGCGCCTGACTATCGGCGCCGGAGCTGCCGGTCTCAATTTAATGGCTGTGTTTCTAAGCACCAAAGGTGGTGGCGCACTGCTTTTCGGTGTAGAAGAATGTACGTTTGTGTTCATGCCAAAATTGGGCTGTTGTATAGACATGATTCTGGGCGCGCTGGTCGATGGTGATGCCATGGGTGGGCGTGGTGGATTATTCTTCTGAGAGACTGTTATTTGACAATCCGGTTCTAACATACTCAGCAAATCCGGTGTGCAGACAACCTCATCGTTGGGTTTAGAACGTTTAGCGCCTGGTTGTTGAGGCGACGATGTAGCTGCATGTTTAAGAGGTTTCTTGGCCGAACCCGAACTGCCATGACTGCGCTTAGAGGCAACCGAATCTAAGCTCTCCATAGAGTCAGACATATTACCGCATTTAGATTTGGCCAGTCGACAGCACCTGCTGCGATCTTGAGCCATTTTAACTTTGAATTCATGTTCGGGTAAATTCATGGAATTGATTTCCCTGAAAGTATGCAAAACAAATTTGTTAAATTAACAACAATAATCTATCGTTTTAAATAAAGCACTACTTACTTCTTCTGCACATCGATATAATTCATCAAAGCCCAGTGTTGAGCCCTTAGCGGCCAAAGTATCTTTGGGGCGCAACTAAAACAATTCCAATTTTCATTTTGTTCAATGTCCGCCACTACACCTTTGGACAAATTCTTGACAATACAGGATTTGCAAAAAACATATGGACAGCTGGAGCAGCAATATACCTCACCGCCCTGACCGCACCAGCGGCAATAAAGTTCTGAGCCATCTTCACCTTTGCTAAACTCGCCGCTGTTATAGAAATCATGACACTTTAAACAATGCGTTACCCTTAATATGGGATGCATTTTGATCGAGTCCTCCTGTCCAGGAGCTGTCCCAATGTGCGCTTTGCATACTGTACAGTGAACTTTGCGCTCGCGCACAGCTTCAACGGTGGCATAGGCTTTCAAATAGAAACGACGTTCCTCTTCGGAAATGCTGGGATCGAAATCATAGGTTACAGCTAGAAAATAGAAGGAGAAGAAAATGCAAAATGTATTGCTTTATATAAAAGATATAAAAGAGTTTTGTTATATAAATGTTAACTTTTTTTTGAAAAAAATCGAATTTCGGAAATAATAAAAAGGGTTAGAAGGGGTTGGCCTTTATGAACTAATTGATTATATTTTAAAAAGTTGTCCATGATCCAAGCTACTGGTGCCCTGACTTTTTGGAAATCAATGAATTAGACAAAAACGTGCTATTGACTTACACAGCAATAGCTGAGTGCAACTTATAGTAACATAGGAATTCATTGAAAACATAAAAATAATATGTAACAAAAATTAAAAACAAATAAAAAAATTACCACAAAATCAAAAAATATTAAAAACTACATCAAAAATAATTAAAAAATACTAACTAAACAACGATAAAAATAATAAAAATAAAAATATAAAAGTATAGAAAAAATAATATTAAACATAAACAAAAAATAATAATTAAAAAAAAAAAAAAAAACAAATAAATGATACAATAATAATAAACATTAAAACATAAAAATAAAAAAATATAAAAACATAAAAATATATAAACGTAAAAATGTAAAAATATAAAAATATATATAAAAATAAAAATATAAAAATATAAAAATAAAAAAATATAAAAATATAAGAATATACAAATATAAAAATATAAACATATAAACATATAAAAATATAAAAATATAAAAATATAAAAATATAAAAATATAAAAATATAAAAATATAAAAATATAACAATATAAAAATATAAAAATATAAAAATATATTAATATTAAATTATAAAATTGTAAAAATATAAAAATATTTAAAAAATAAAAAATACTTAAATTATTTGAAATACAAAAATACTTAAAATATATAGACTGTTAGAAGTGTGTATTAAAAATATTAAAATTAAAATATTTTTGTAAGAAGAATTAAATTCTCAATTTTGCTAGTTTGCATTGAATTAAAATAAAAAGTAATAGTTATTTTACAGCGTTCAATTCTAATACGGAGACAGAATGAATTATTCAACCATGAGTTATTTACACTCATCAGATTTTGTAAAGGAAACCCACAACTAATCAAAAACACAATTTAACATTTATCTTTGTAGATGTCAATAAAAATATCAGCCAATATAAAATATTTAAAGCAACTACCCATGAATGTTGTCTGCATTATTAAACAGACCCAAGAATATAAAAACGAATTCATATTTATATCAACTCGTTTAAGACCAGAAACTCTGATTTTCCAACGGACCCCAGCCGTTACAAAAAAGTAATTCAAAGTAACATAATAATAATTGCGCATAACCCCATAGCCTTACCAATATATTCATATTCCTTTCCATCGTCAGGAGTTGTACCCCAAACGACTGGATCATCGCCAAAACTTTCGCCCCAGATAGCATCATTTTCTTCAATTGTCAAATTTTCGCTGGGCACTGCTGACATTGGCAATCGTTTCTTATCGCCTATTTCGGCAGGAAAATGTTTGCCACACACATAATGATCTTTATTATCTTCGACTAAACTACAAGCGCTCATCCAAGCCTGGCGTGATCTAATTTCCCTGGGAAAGCGGTGATACACTTCATTTTCATCGGATTTACAATTTTGTATGCAACATTTGCGCCAACCTTTTCCAGTCAGTTGCATATTCAAATATTGTGGCGGGTGATCATATCCTACATCACAATTTAAAAATAAAATATTAGTCTCCTCTGAATTACGAGAAAACAACTATGGATTTCTAAATTTTCTTACCTAAAGAAAGCGTGGGTATAGCATTTTCTAAAAGACGTTGAGAGCCTAGACAACGAGCTTCAAAATGTCTCTCACATACCCGATGATTAGAGGATATGTATTCTGAGTCCAAATTTAAATTTACTACCCATTTTCTAAAAATCTCAGGATTTTTGGGAAAAGTATAAAGTCGCAATGGTTGGCCTAGGCGTTCCCGGCCCTTGCATTTTTTCACGACACAATTTCGGTAAATTGTCTTAGCCTCAGTTGTTATCTCTAAAAAGAGGTAAAATTGGTTAGAAATTTACGAAGGTGGTAAGGGCGCCGTAGAAATAATGCAGCAATTGCTGCAGTCTATAGACAAACTACACATATCGATTTGGTAGGCATTCTTCTTCTTTAAAATAGAACAGTATAAAACTGATATTAAACCAATCTTTTACATTTTTATTGTAGTATGTAAGGGGGAAAAGGAATAAGAATTTAAATTTCAATTTAATTCAGCTGATATTTTGCGAGAAGTTGTCGTTTTGAATCGCCTTCGAACATTTGAAGCTATTATAATATTAATGAAGAATTTAATGTGACCAGAAAGATAACTTTAAAGAACAGAAATCAGGAAATATGATTACTTTATAGGCCATCATTCCAGATAAATTTAGAATTTCTTTGAAGATAACTGAGTTAGAATTGTATGACAAGTACTCTTTTAATTTCAGACCGAGCCGTATAATTTACTAGCACCGGTTGCTGAAACTGTATAAAGAAAGAGTTATGGATTTGATGATATATGAAGATGAAACTTATTTAGAATATTTGAAAAAATGCCTCTATTTTTAGAAGTTTTTTCCCTGCCGAACATATGTAATCGAAATGTGCTTTTTAATTCTATATCACGTTTGCTCTGTTCAATTGTTTGTGTAACGATAATCAATGCGTGTGTGTTGGGGTATCAATTTGGAAGCTCTCATACAAACATATCATCAAACATCAAAATATAAAAACTGTTTAGGAAGTTTTTTTACAAACTTCTTAGGAAATAAAGACAATAAAGGGCAAATAATTATAATTTTTGAATGCTTCCTTCATTATAAGTTTAACTTTTGTTATCTCATATCCAGAGCAACGTGAAAATAGAATACGCACCAAAGACAAGCAAAAATTTGTTCATGGTGGTTATGTCAAAGATCATTTACTTTTCTATATAGTATCTCATTTGATCTATTGAAAAATGTAGAATATATGGAAAGTTGATTTAAATATTTAAAGTTGGCTGATATTTTTAATGATCCCTAAATAATTAGAAGTCGTATTGAAATTTAGATTAATTGAATGCTTCACTTGCCACATCAATAAACTTCCCTAAATTAAGTTTTAGGGATCGGTATTAATAACCATAACAAAACCATTTAAAAAAAACTTACTCGACATTGCTGTGTTAATCTATTATTAAAGATGTAGACTACTCTACGCGATTGGTTTTAAATTCAAACATATCCTTTTATCCAAAAATACATATGTATTTTAATTGCGCCCAATCATATGTCAAAAACAAAGGTCAAATATAGGTTTATTCGAAAAATACCTTTTTCTATCAATTCGTTTTTCCAATACTATATTTAGTAAAAAAAACGGGTTAACCGGTTTCGTTCGGTTTTTCGGTAATAATAAAATGAAACGAAAAATGAAATAAAATATGAAAACATATGATTATCAATACCTTAATACTTAAGAATGTTAAGTAGACCTAACACGTTATCAATTAAATAGAGTTTTCAAATTTAGTTTGCATCAATTAATATCCCATTTAAATCTCAGGTTGATCAGTCATTTCAAACAGAAGTTATTAGAGAATTAATTAACATTTAAAGAAGACGCATAAAGGCACAAAGTGTTTCATATGAATAACGTCGGCTTTCCAATAATTTCAAAGTAAAATCCCAATCTATTGAAAGATAAGATTCCAATTGTGTCTTGGTGATTTTCAAACTTTTGTATGCTGATCATAAATTGATCTTCATTTTGCGATCGGACACTAAGTTTATAAGATAACTGCACTTACAGTTTTTCATATGAATATCGAAGGCTTCCCAGCCATTGCAAAGTGAGATCCCAATTATATCTTTATGATTTCACAACTATTGTAGGGTGATCGCAAAAAAACCCCTTTCCGGAATTGGATGCATAGTTTAGGAGATAACGACAATTGAAAGTTCTTTATATGAATACAGACGTCATCCTAACCATTTCAAGAATTAACCTGGCAATGTTCTGTGAAAATATTCCTTTTTGAAAAACCGGAAACCGACATCAGAAAACCGGGTAAACGTGATATTCGAAAAAAAACAGTTCGATGGATTTCGATTTTGAACACTCAAAATGTAATCATGTAAATAAGTAATTGTTAGCAAGATAAACTGTACTAGTGATATAACTACTTTTTGATTAAATTTATGTACTTTTTAATAAAAGATAAAAAAAATAAAATTATGCTTTTTGATACAATAAATTGTACATTTTGCTACAACTTAAGTACTTATTGATTGAATTAATGTACTCTTTGGTACAAAAAAGTGAAATTTGTGGAGCAATAAAAGTACTTTTTGGTGTAAAAAGCTGAATATTTTGCTTTTGGGTACAATAAATTGTACTGTTTGGTACAATTTTAGTACTTTTTGTTTGAAATTGTGTACTTTTTGGTACAAAAGTGAAATTTTTGGTGCAATAAAAGTACTTTTTGTTACATTATATCGTACATTTTGGTTGAATATAATGTAAATTGGTATATGAAATGTTATTACTAATTCAAATATTAAAAAATTATTTATTGGAGTTAATCGATTGGACTTTTGAGCTATTTATATACAAGTCTCTGATCATGAGCTGATTTTAAATTCCAGTGAATTGTGAAGTCATCGTAAGGAAAGTGATATTATTGATAGTTTACGAATTTTTATGTTCTCAAGTTCACTCTAAGCATCTAGTTAAAAATCTAATTCGGTTAAGACAAACATTTGCTGATATGCAAATAATACCATTTTTTTATGACGAAGCCGAATATTGGGTCGGCCTTTTAACAAAAGTTCCTGCGTTTCGAATATAGTTTATTAAAAACAACCATGGTGAATTTTTAGTTTTAATATACGTGACTGCATTAGATGTAATATGTATCTTAAAATAATGTTTAAGCTCACACATATGAGGATGCGTTTCTAGCAAGACAAATATCCGTTCGTTCTCTATATTATATATACATGGGTAATCTTAGGATATAATATAAGCCGAACATGACTGCAATTCAATTTAAGCGGATTTGAATAAAATTAAACAGATCTTAAGTTTGGAAACCCATTTCTTGGGGAGCAGCCCCATCCCATCTTTTAAAAGCTTGCCTGGTTCCTGTCTTCTTCTCCGACTTTGTTGAACCCATTGCCCCATATATTGCCAATAAGTATTTCCGCTTTTTTTGAAAGCTACTCTAATATGCTCTGCCCGATCTTTCAAGCTTTAAAACCGAGCCCAGGTACATTGCTTTCCACCCCCATTACAAAGCTTTCTATACAGCTCTCTAACATAGCGACGCTTTTTTTTATTATAGCAACAAGCTTTTTGTCACATTATAGCTAGCTATAACGCTATAACGATAAAGCACGTTATACGCATACAACCCTGATTATAGTGGACTAAATGTGGTGTGTGTCAAGACTAAACCGCAACAATCACCTAATTCGCTGGGAATAAAAGCATGCCCGACGAATTGGCTACCTAACAACAAAATGGCATCTTTATTATAAGATATGGGACGAATGAAAAACTAAACGGATTGCAGGCAATTAATTAATATTAAAATCCAAACCATAAATGAATTTTAATTGGAAAAAAAATTGGCGCGATTTGTTTATAATCCCACAACAGAACTCCCAAATATCAACACACCACACACACTCACATGTACACAAACGAACAAACACAAACCTTTGCTGGTGTCGGCCACACTTGATGGCGAGGGCATTGCGGCCATTACGCTGGTGGACGAATTCGAGCTCCCTGCGGCCGTAGCAGTGTCATTCATCACTGCCGCCGTCGTCTGCTGCTGGTGCTGCAACAAACTTCTTAACAACACGCCGAAGTTGAAATTGATTACCCCTTTGCGTTCTCAAACAATTATATTGCTTTGGATACTTCCACACGCCACTTTTTTTTCTTTCTAAACAATTTTGTGACACCACCAGTCCGCCGCCAGTGATTTCTTTCAGCTTTTTTTTGTTAATTCTTTTCACACTCCTCGTTTTCTTGTCTGCTCTACGAACGCAATCTCCATCAACAACAACGACAAAAAAAAAGAATTTCTTTCCCTTTGCTTTAGTTGATTCCCTCTTTTTTTGCTGTGGTTTTATTTGTCACTACACTTCAACAATCCACACCGCACAACACTGTTGCACTTTTCAACGTTTGTCCATTAGTTTGACATTTTCCTGTACGAAAATTCTGTTAATTTTTATGTTTAATAATTTTCCAGAATTTCTGCTGTCGACAAATTCAGTTTCAGTTTTCACTCTATCAAAATTTTTCTTCTCTACTTTGTGAGGCTACAACGACGACGGCGACGACAATGTGAAAAATATACTGTGTGTGTGTGTCTCGTATGCGAAATTTTAACATGGCGGCCGCTTCGTTTTTGTTCGTGCTGCTATATTGTGTAGATTGCATGAGCCATCGTGTTCAAAGTGAAAAAGAGTCGGTTGTCACGTTTGGGCCATAGCGAGGCAAAAAGAGTGAGCGGGTCAGAATGTTGGTGCAACTGTCAATGAGTGTAGTTGTCAAACAAGTAGACGCTATATATATATAATGACTTAAGAATCGTGGGTAGACGGATTCAGAATGTGGTGTATATCGCGACATGACGACGAAAGGATTCAGTGGACCTGGAAGTGGGAGTCGTGTCGATGGGCGATATCTTTATGAAGAGAAAGAAAACTGGCAGTAGTGGGAGTGGCAGTTGTGGTAAGGTAAGTACAGCTAATTTGTTCTGAAATCAGATCATGTCCATGCATGTTTTAGATGGACGGTCCAAAAGGACTTTTAAGTAATTTTGGAGAACCCAATAAGCTTTATTGGCTAAATTTTTAATAACTTAGATCAATTTAAGGTACTTGCCGATACTTAGCACATGTGATACACATATGTATGCATGCATGTATGCATGCATAAATATATATAAGGTAGGTGTCCCAAGATCTAATTAGAATATATCCATATCTGATACCCAGCCACAAAAGTACCACATAACTTTAAGAACACCCAAGCGAAAAACTTAAACCGAAATTGTAACCGCTTTATAACTGGCTTCTAGATTCTATTGTACCATATCTAGGGTTGCCACATCGTAAAAAATGTTAAACTTAAACATCTTCCCATAAGTTTACTTTTACCTAAATGAAGTTACTCTCAGCTACGTGGACAAGTCCAAGATGTATCAACTATAAGGTGTTTGCATCTTTACAGCAACTGCAACAAATTCATGTTTTCAAATCATGGACTGCCAAAGTACAGGCATATGGCAGCTTATGACAAACTAAAAATCAGCTATATTGAATGCCAAGATGTATCAATTATAAGGTGGTGTTAACATGTCAGCTGATTTGAGCATATATTCTTTTTAGTGTGTCATAAGCTGTCAAATGCAAATACTTGCTGCCGAAATTTTGACAGCTTATGACTCGAAAACGTGAATTTGTTGCAGTTGTTGTGCTGTTGTTGTAATGATGCCACCACCTTATATTGGATACATCCTGATTGAATGCATTGCATGTGTTTGTGCTCTAATGTTTTAACTGTTGTAACTTCTTCTTATCGATACGAATTCTTATGCTCTTGAAGCTCCGAGAGAGCTTCCTGCTCATAGCTACTTATAATTGATACATTTTGGACATGTCAAAAGACATTCTATCGAAAACTTGTCAACACTTCATTCAGATGTAATGATATTTTGAGGTCTTAATGAAGGTAAAGGTACTTTTAGACTGCATGATCGAATCAAAAGACGTGTCATATGGTTGACAACATTGTCAGACAGCAGAAAAATTGTCATACTGAAAGCCAATTGATGTTTTCACTAGAAACGATTATAATTCGAATGACATCGTTTTTTTCTATCAGAGTTGCTTTTTGAAAAATGCAGTAAAACTTCATTCCAATTATAGTTAACAAATCATTTTTGATTTAAGTTCATAGTGTAAGAGCACCAAACACCATTGAAAATATCGTGTGAAGTGCTGCCAAGTTTGAAGTGGAATTTCTTCTGCCTCAGTCACTCAGTCTGAGAGTACTTTTATGTATCAGATTTTTTTTTTGTGTGGAAATTTCAGTTTAATTTTGAAGTGGTTTATGTTTATTAAATTTCACATATAAAGTGCTGCCAAGTTTTCTGTAGAATATCTTTTGACTCGGACACTCAGCCCTTAAAGTACCTTAACTTTTTCCACATAAAGATACTCACAGAGTACAAGATCAACTCCAAAGACTTTGCTCCGAAACTATTTTCCTTTAACACTTATTTCCCGTATTTATAAATAACAACAACAACGCTGAGATAGTTACGGGACTTACTATAGATAACTTAATGGAACTACTTTGAGATAGTTACGAAACTTAGCGTGGTAACGACAAAAATGTTACCGGGATATGAACTAAAAATATTCCCCCTTATTATGTATGTCGTAGTCACGTCGAATCTTTGTCGTTTCTTAAATATGGCATCGCTTATGTAGTTTGTGAGACTGAAATACAACTTGTCCTTGCTCCTATCATGTTATTTTTCATCAGAAGATAAAAAATTTTCAACACCAAACATTTCTGTTCATTATTACTAATTTTATTCAAAATAAAAAAAAACTATCAAATGCTGTCGGAAGTCGACTACGACATACGTTATAAGGGGGAATGCCTACTACGTTGTCGTTATTTGCGTAGTTTGATCCAAAATGGTTCAATACAGCGATTCCATTTATGGTCACAGCGTTTGTTTAGCTCTAACCTCAAACCGTTTCTTCTATTGTTGAAGTGTATTAGAGCTCCGAATTTTCGAGGTAAGTAAGTTGGGTGTTTTGACCATTTTCAATATCATGTAACAGGTTGATAAAGTACTACCAATATATAATCAATATAGGCAGTACAGCAGCTGACAAGGGCTAAAATTGAAACGTATTGATAAATAAATAAATATAAAGTTAAAAAGTAAATTTAAGGGTCAACCGTTTAAGCCATCTTCTTAGGCTATGTATAGACCTTTTGCCAGATGTTGCAATGTTGTCAAATCTGCTGATGTACCAGCAATGTACTGACATAGGTAGTGTTGCCAATATAATTATTTCTCTAAAATTGTGTATTTGGCAGATGCGAAAACTTCGCACATCTGCAAATTTAAAGTGTTGGCAATTGTTTTACAATTATTTGATAATGGCAACATTTTGCGGTTCACACGATTGTCGGATGTCTGGCAATATTGTTGTTTTACAATGTAATGGCAATACTTTTTCTGCAAACGCTGTCATACAAAAAGTTGTATTACACTCTATATCCGTCCCTTTCGCTCTTCTGCATGTTTGATTTAAAATTTGTAAAAAAAATTTCGTATTGTGGATGCGTATTATTAAGGTAATCTTTTTTTAAACTTAACGAATAACTATCTTGTGCTTAAAATCCTTAAATAAAAACGAAATATCCCTTAACCGACATCATATATGTTTTTTTTTTGTGATCACATTGGTGTTTGCACAGAATATCAGCAAAAGACACAACAAACAATAAGGGTTCTCACCTTCCTGAGTCAATACGCTCAACGGTGTGTGTACCATAGTTCGAAGCCTATAAAAATTGTCAGTGACGGCGGTATTTATGTATGTAAAAAACATCAAAACAAGATTTGCACATTTATATTGCACATTATAGAGCAGATTTTTGTATTATACAGAATAAAAAAATATTGTTGAAAAAATTTTATTAAAAAAGTATAGCGATAATATAGTGAATTTTTGGCTTAATTTTATTTTTTCTTACGGCCATTTTCACACCCGAAACCGAAAGTTAGGCAAATCTGAATATCACAAAGTACGATTTACTCTTAACCGACACTATTAAACAAAAGAGTTGCTGTTAAATCTAACCGAACCAACTACGCCGGTTAGCATGTTAATTGTAATTTATACACTTACTTTGAATTGTTACACTTTTTTTATATTATAAAGCGTAGCGAACCTGTTGAGAGCTCATTTTCTTAGTTTAATACCGCCTTTTTAACAAATTTTTGTTTTGTCATCTTTTATTACACTTTTTTTCGTAAACAAATATGTGCAGTATTGCCATACTTTCTACTGAATGCTTTTGTTAAGTAATCAAATGATGGTGAAACGTAAATCGGCAACTGTCTTTTAAATGCTCCCTGTTAAGCAAACCAGCAATTAGTTAATTTTTCGTTAAAAAGAAAATAATTGTACATTGTGAAATTGACCGTGAATTGCCAAACTTAGTTTAAAATATTATATTACAAATAGATCGCTTAATGCAGAAAGTGCATATCTTGTTTATTTACGAAATCGAATACATGTTTCTTACAAAAAAAAATTAGTGATGTTAATAAATAAATAAATTATATACATTAAAAAACTGCCCTAACTGTCAAATAACGTACGAAATCGTTTAGATTTTATTCGGGTTTTTTCTTCTTATGTAATACATAAAAACGAAGAAAGGCCTTTTTGATTTTTAGCCAACGAAATATTGTTGTGGGTTTTGTTTATTTACAAATAATTTGGTTTAATTGAAAAAATTATTTTTACAATATTTGAAAACCGGTTAACCTGTTTTTTTTTGCTAAATCAGGTATTCGAAAACCGAACAGTTGAAAAATTTATTTTTTGATTAAAACCGAAAACTTTTTTGATAAGTATTTAAACGCTATAACTGTTATATGTATATTCGTGCTGTATATACAATTCTCCATACGTATATATGTATTATAAAACATAAACGTTAATGCTAATAATTATTACCAGTAGCTCTAACGGCAAAAGACAGTGTGAGAGGACTATGAGTACTGTACTCTATTGACTTGTTGGTATTTACTTGTGTACGGTTTGTTGATATTGCCACCTATGTTGATATATAACGGTTATGTGGAATTTTTGTCCCATATTACCAAACCGGACAATATATGAAGTAACAAGTTTACCTTTATCGTTGTGCAGTGCTCTTGTTTAGTTTAACACTTTAAAACCTTGACGTTTGCGCAGCAAGGAAATACCTTGGCATGCTTTGGCATTAGTAACACAAATACAACCCTGTTGTAATTGAGTACTCTCTTATCTCTTTCGGTCTATCAAAAGCAAAAATTTCCCATAACAAATATCCCAAAAAATCGCAAGCAAAAACAGCTGTAACCTTGCAAATCGAATACAAACCAAAACAAAGGGAGAAAAAACTACGAAAGCCAGATTTAAAGTATAAAGGGAATTGGCGTACAGCAAAAATACTTCGAGAAACCACGGAGAAATCAGTCGTTGTGAAATAAGAAATCGAAAAATATTTGACAGTAGCAGAAGTAACACAGGACGTAAAAACATACGAAATGTCTGCCAGCCAAAGTGATTACTTTTACGGCTGGGATTTGCTCTACAAAACCATTGAGCGGCAGGTGAACAAAAAGGATGACTTGCTTATTGCACTGGTGCACTTCGTACTGACCAAACATTCACAGTTCCGGTGCATTGGATTGGGCGATGATGTGAGTGGTTGGAAAGGGGAATTGTAAAGGAGAAATTTTTATGTTCGTTGTGTTGTTTGCAGAAAACCCTAACAGAAGAGGATGAAGAATCCGGCTCAGAACTGTTGCCGGACAATTGGAATGATGATGACGGCAAATATGCTTTGCGTTATACGAACAATAAACAATTGTATATTTTATTGGGCATGAGAACTGAAGGTTCTTTGATTATCACCCTGTTGGAAGTTAAGACTAGAAAAGTATCCAATATTGGTTTAGATCCTGAAGATTTGGTCAAAGAGGTTAAGGGCAGCATCAGCAAAATGATACCAACAGCTACACAGTTGGTAGATCGTTACAGAAAGGAATTGTTGGAACCGGTAAGTTAAAAGCTGACTACGCGAGAAGTTGTCCCATAACTCATTCATAGGGAGTAAAGGGAAATTAAATATTTGTTTACATGTGGGTTTGGTTTAGAAACAGAAAATAAGTCTGCAACAGCGTTGATAGAAGTTTACTTGATATATCTGTTAGTACTTTTAGAACAAGCTGCGAATGGATGATATGTCTGATATGTGTAAGTGCAAGTCTATTAAATAGCAATATGTATATAAAAGCTGATATGCGATCATGTCTTAATGAAATTTCAAAAATTTCTGTAAAATTATTAAAATTGGGCATATCAACTTTTACTATAATGGTAAAGATATGGATGTTTCATTCGGGACCGGCCGTGGCATAGTGGTTAGAACACGCGACTACCATGCGGGAGATCGCTGGTTCAAACCTGGCTCTCCAGTCATCTTAAAAAAAAATTGTTCTTTCATTGTCGGCTCCCCTTGAATGTTGTTGACAGCAACTTCGCAGTATTAAGTGTCGAGTCAATCGGCGTGTCTAGTAAGAGCTTCTCAGACAGTGACGTTCGCAATCAAGTAGGTGCCGTTAGTTGTGAATCTAAAATTAGAAAGCGTGTTAATTCACAACAACGCGAGAAGCTATCCCATACCTCATTCATGGGGTGCAAAGGGAAATTAAGTTTTAAGTTTCATTCGCCAAATCGATAAACTCCATAAAACAGATGGCCGATAATGACAAAGTTTAGGGTGATGTATTCAGTCTGCGCAGACTTCTCTGTAGTAAATTAAAAAAATTTAGATTTTTCTTTATTCTGGCCAGACTTTACTGATAATGTAGAGAAGATTCGAACTACATTTTTCAAAAGTCAAGAAATTAACATTTTAGCTAAATTCTTGTGGAAATAAAATATAAAAGGCATGGTCCGCTGCACCGCTCATGTAGACTGCTGGTGACAGATTTGTATGGCTGTAAAGTAAAGGGGGAGACAGATATTTGCTCGGATTTTGGTATCCCAGACATGTCTGCCAGTGTAAAGGGCGGTTAAGAAATGTTCAGTAGTGTTAATTTTTATTATTGGAGAAATCTCTTCGTCTTAAAACAAAACATCAGAATAGTAGGTCTACATTCTATATTTTCGACACGAGTCTAGTGATTTAAACCGATGTCTAAGAGTAGCACCAGTTACTATCAAACCTACTGTTTTGATTCAAATTTTAAATTTACACATTTTAGTTATATTTTCTTTTTTATTTCTAGGTCTTTTCTGGCACCAGCCGTTCGGCTACTACCCAGACTGCAACAGAAACTTCGTCGACTTCGAATCCTCAGCATGATCCATTGCGCATTGGAGAGCCTAGACGACCTATGGGGTAGGTATTTTCTGAACTGTAAATGAATCATTAATTTTTGTTCTCAATTTATTACAAATTAGCTAAATTTTGCATTTATTCTTTGCACCACCATAAGAATTGAAAGAAATAATAGTCAATTCAAATGAATTTGGCAAAACTAATTGCAATTCATTTCCTATGCTGATGAATTTCGTAAAATTGATTACAATTCACTCCCAGTTGAAATGAAAATGGCTAAATTAATTGAATTTTATTTCCAATTTATCTGAATTGAATTGATTTTGAATTAATTCAAATGAATTTGTTATTCCTTTCCAATTCATTATATAAATTAAATTAGAAAAAAAGAAATTGAAACTCATTTGCAATTCATTTAGATAGCATTTAAAAATAGAATTTGCTTTATTTCGTTAAGAAAATGTAAATAGCAATTAATTTAGCCAAATTCATTTTGTAATTCAAAATAAATTCAATTGAAATGAATTGAAAATAAATTGCAATATATTATGCTAAATTCATTTGAATTAGAAGTGAATTGCAATTCAATTCCAAATTTCATATAAAATAAATATATTAAATTATTCATATGAATTGGAATTAACTTATTTACATTAATTATATATGAATTACTACGCATGAATTACAAACAATGCAAACCATTTTATGCAATGTCATTTACTCTAAAATTTTGCATTAAAATTAGTATTGTCTACATTAATCCCTTAATGTATTCTCCCTTTCTTATTCTTTTTCAGAGGCTTCAATAACCCCCTTGCTGTGGGTCCACCGCCTTTTGGCTTTCCAGAAGTTGGTCGCGGTGATTTAGACCCCTTAGGTCGCGGAGGTCCTGGTAATCTCTTTCCTTTCCCTTCACAGCCGGAATTTCGCATTGGTCCCAATAGTGGTCCTCGGCCACGTTTTGATCCATTTGGGCCACCAGAACGTAGTATTCGACCAAATCCAAATCCGGATCATTTGCCGCCACCTGGTTTTGGTTTTAATGATGACTACTACATGTAGGTCTCGCCTTGCAAGGTAACGAGATTCCAAAAAAATCTAAAAGGAAAAACGCTAAGCGAATATGAAATACTGAATTTAATGTTTTATACTACACACACGAATGGGATTTTCCACAATAAAAAGTAATAAATTGTTATGGAAATGCAAATAAATTATTTCAAAATTAACTTTATAGTTTACATTTATTTATATGCTGAAACCATTTGGTCTGGCCTACTACATAATACTTCTATTTGCGTATGTCTTGGAATTAAATTATTAATAAACTTCGTTTTGAATTTTTATTGCAAAATGAGGTTACAAAACTGTTATCTTCAGGCTTTTTATACGCAATGTTTCAAAATTCAAATAACTGACTATTTGTTTTGCACCTAAAAATTATTTTAATGGAGAATTTTGTTAGTAGGAATATATAACAAACTTCAGCGATCGATTTAAAAACTATAGATGCTATTCTTTTTTTTTTGCAAAATACAGTTTAATTAAGAAATTAACAAATTAAAAGAATATAGAAAATTAATCAGAATGAATTTAAAAAGAAAATACAATGAAAATTTTGGTTTCAAATAGTTTTGTTTTCAAAATTGATTTTCATTACAAACCTGTATATGTATAACAAATAAAAAATACGATTAGTTATTTTTATTATTAAAAATTTATTACGGCAGATTTAAAAATCATTATATTGTCCTCTAAATTCTATAAATCATACTTAATTTTATTACAAACAAAATTATTAAGTATAAGCAATTACAAGCTAATGGTTACAGCTGCTTTTTAATTTCTAACTCTTATAGATTGCAAACTCAAATAAATGTATTCGGATTTTTAAAATTTCTTAAACATATTAACAAGTAACTTATTAATTTAATATAAAAGTTCAACAAATCTTAATTTTATTATTTACATTATAGCTAATTAGATTCTCTCCCATTCGATGCTATCGCCCGTATCTCTCACTTATGCTTATAACGCCATCAGTTTCAAATTGTCGCATATAACTCAAAGTCTGGCGTAATTCTTTAATCAATGTAACGGGTACGGGCAAATCATCCAACACAAATCTACCCTCACGGTCATCTTTAATGCGTTGGGCCAATTTCCACAGACATCGTCTGCTTAATGAGTCCACTGGCAAGTGAATATCAAACTTCCTTCGGCCCTGTGTCCATTGACCGGCTATTGTTGGATGAGGAATTCTATAGACTTGTGGCCAGTAGATTTCCTGCCGCAGGATTTGTAGGTATTCACCCGTTTGGGAGTCACGAAACACCCATGGATGTGTTACAAAGGTGTTGGCCTTAATGCTGGCGCCTGGCCTTAGTATAGCATAGAAACTTCGACTGCCCTGATAATCAATCCAATAGAGATTGACATATCGTGGCGAAGTATTCTGGAAGAGTACAAATGTTTGTTCGCGTGAGTGTTGAGCTCGCAATGGTGGCAGTGGATTTGGTTCATCAACAAGCATTTGGAAGGGATTAATAAATAAAAACAACACGACCAGAGACAATAACAGATAAGGTAAATACAAAACATATGTTGACATATAGACAACCTTTTTCATACAACGAAATGCTACTCTGTGCGAATCAGGGATGACAAAGTACAATTTGATGAGAAACAATAAAAGTTATACGACATTTTGCTTATTATGTATGGGGCGGCCTAAACACGTTCAAACCCATTACAGACCATAAGGAATTGCGGTATTATGGTTCAGTTTAGGATTATAACAACAAAATAAAGTTTTAAGCGTTGTTAAGGTAAAGAATCACATTATTTTGAAGGATATTTAAATATTTACATGTGAGGTACGCCAACAAAAAGAAATAATATAATTGTTAATGAAAATTTAAAATGATATAATTGAAATACAAAAATCGTTTATGAAAAGCTAAAATAGTTATCAAAATGTTTATATGTAGAGTGGAATTCCTGTCTTTTATCACATTTATATACGGGCCACAGATAAATCCATACAATTTACTTTGTATAGTAATAGGTCTAAACGATTCGATTCAAGCGTATCTAAAAAAGATATATTATTAGCATCAAAATGCAAGAAATATTGGTGGATATCATAAGTCTGTATTTTTTCCTTTTAAACGTAGACTTTTTTTAACTTTTGCAAAAAAAAATAAAATAAATAAGTAATGTTTTTTGCTACTTTTTCATTGCAATCAATTTATATAAAATGTATATTTTACAAACCATGCTTTTTATAAAAATATCTAAAGATTTATACTGTAAAAAATTTCAAATTATACTTGAGAGTCTGTGTGGGGCCAGTGTATTTATAAGCTTATAAATTCTAGAAACTATTTATTTTAGTTAAGTGTATGAATAATAAATTTGAATAAATAAACGTTGACAAAAAAAATGTTTATATGTATATGTTAAAAAAAGAAATAAATTCAAATTCAAGTTTAAAGTACATTAAAAATAATATTTTAAAATTGAATAGAAAAAAAACCATGTAGTACTTAAATAAAATCAATATCTCACAAAAATTATTGTCAAAATAACATAGATAAATACAAAACTCTCAAGTAAAAAAACAACAGCAAAAAAATTTAAGAAATTAAAATGAAATTTTATAAAAAAAAATTACATAACTGGTAGAAAACCTTATTTTTAACCGAAAAAAAATTTTCTGAAAAAAGGATACCAATGAAAAGTCTTTTTTAAAACAGATAACATTTCATTAAAAATTATATTCAACCCAAAACGCATATATTGTTTAAAATAATTTTCAGGAAAAAAATCACCTGTTTTCTAACATTATTTTTAGGGCAAGTTTTTCCTAAAAAATGTGTTTTAAAGAAAACATTATTTTTTTTAATATTAAATTACTTTTTAAATGTTTTTAATTCCAATATAAAAAAAATTTTATATATTTAAATATAAAATTGAAAACAGAATATATATCTATACATATATTAAACATTGACATTTTATATTTTTTTAGTTTAAAATAAAAATATAATATTTTCGAATATTTAGAAAGTTATATTTTATGTCAATATAATGATCGTAAGTAATTAGTAATGCTAAAAATAACAATATTTGAAGTAAAAGATTAAAGCTTTAACTAAAATTTTTTTCAAAAAAAAATATGAATTTTTGTAATACATATAATAGTATTTGTGCCATTTTTGTTTAAAAGAATTATTTTATATTTTTCAAGAAGTTTAAGAATTTCAAATTTTTTGTTAAAAAAACAATATTTTGCAACAATTTTAAATAAACACAAAATTAACTTTATTTGTTTCTTATAGGATATATTTCAAATATAAAAAAGTTATTGATGAATTTTTTTCTGTGAAAATATATGAAATAATAGAATTTGTTTTATAAATTCTATTTTTTTTTGATAATTGTTGATTTTTTAATTTTTCGATTCCGGTAAAAATAAATCTTAATGTTAATTGAAAAATGTAATTCAAAAAGTATTATTTTAAAATATTAAGAAAAAAATTTGTGTCAATATGAAGTTCGTAAGAAAAAGTAAATATTTTTTAAAAATAATTAAAAATACAATATTTTAAGAAGTTTATAGTAAAAACAAAAACTTAAAATTCCTTAAAAATTAAAATTATATTCGTTATTAGTTTATTTAATAGGATTTTTGAGATTCTCATTATTATTTTTTCAAGGAAGAATTACTCTGAACTTTTAAAATTTGATATTAAAGTTAGCAAAAATTTATTTGGAAATTTTTGAAAAGTTCATCTTTTTTTTATAAAATTTACCATATATTATAATAGTTGTATAACAAAAATGACAAAACATTATAAATACCTTTTATAAATAAGGAAGTGTTAGTTGTATTTTTTTTAAACAGTATAATTGTGGGTTTTGGTTTTAAAATCAAATTTTAAAAATTTTGCGTAATTCTTAAAATATTTTATATATATATTTTTCAATGTTGTACAAAAGAATAATTTTCAAATGTTTTAAAACTGAGTTTCATGTTAAGAATTAAAATTTATAACACAAGAAGGGTAATTATATTTTACATGCACTAAAGGTAACCTTCGTCGAATTGACTAAATCGTATTTCAATTTGAAATTTTTAGAGAAAAATGAAGAGTACAAGTCCGACAAACTCCTTTTTATCAATAATAGACCTTAGGAAAAAATATCTTAATTTTAATATTTAAATAATACCGCCTACTATACTTTTAGTATTTGCTACCCAACATCCTGATTTCCAAAACATAAAATCGTCTAACTGTCATTTGTCTTAATTCCCAAAATAACGACAAACGTAACAGCCGCGACTGCATTGTGAATACATACTACAGACTTGTAAACAAAAATGCATTTAAACTCTCAGCTGGTAACTCTGTTTCTGCCTCCATGACAGTTTCGCGGTGTAAGTTCGTTTAAGCGGTCGACAAATTGTGCAGTGATAAAAAAAAGTTAAGAAATTTCATACAAAAAAGACTTGTAATGCTATGTAAATGTAAAAAACATTGCATATTAACCGTGATTAACAAAGAAACGATTAATAACAATGAGGAAAACTTGATACAATATGTGCAAATTGGAAACCAAAAAATTTGGTAGAAGCCGGTCGCCGTCCTGTCATGTCTTGCATTTTAGTGTTGTGTACTTTGTTGGTGCGGAATTATGCAAGTGAAAGGGAAGGAGAGTGAATGTTGTCATCGTGTATTGTATTGCAAATACGAAAAGTAACATTTTTAACGAAGTTTAGTTAAGTGAAAAGACCGAAGACACTTGTTGCATTCAATGGTTCACTCTCATTGGTAGGCGGGTTGTGTTGTTGCTGCTGTGAAGTGTTTTTAAAAGAAGACGACAACGAAGAAAAGTAAGACAACCAGTGTTGCATAAATGGGTCGTAACAGAGTATGTACTAATATAGGTATATACTCCGACCAAAGCCACTTGTTGCATTTTTTGATTGAATTTGATTGGTTGGAAATCATAACGGCGCTGTGAAGTGTGTGTAAATAAAAGAAGTGTGTAAAAAAGAATAGATAATAAATACATATGCTGTGTAGCATTTAATGAATGTAACGTTTTGAAAAATATATCCGTAATATAGATAAATTGTTATTCAAAATACGAATGAAAATATTGAAAAATTTAAGTTAAATAAATAAAAATAAAAAATATCCATAAATCTAAAAAATGGTCACAAATCGGGTACCTTTAAAAACGCAAAGAAATATTTTGTGTCGGCATATAACAATATATAGGTGTTTTACATCGGTCAGTAAATACCTACATTCACATATCAGAAAAATATTGATGTTTATTCCAAAAAAAAAAAAAAAATAAAATAAAATATTAATTAGATTTAATAATAAAATACCTACATCGAAGAATGATAAATTTTGCAATATACTCATCGGTTCGCGTTTGTTCGGCAAGTGTTTAAAGACGTCGTTGAAAACCGAATTTAATGAATTATGCTCGACAATTTAAGTCGTATAAAAGTGTTCAAGAATCTCCGTTTATAAGTTTAAAATCTGTGCCTTTGGACAATATTCTCTTCACAAAGATATGAAGTGGACTTCCCAAAGCAGCATCAATTCTTCCAGCAACAACTTAAGGTAAGTAAAAAATATGTATAAATAGTAGTTATTGTTCGAAGTAGAGCTTAAAACATATACATCGGTTGTAATACCCAAAATATTTCAGATATTAAAATCAAAAATTAACTGCAATTTATGGGAGGACTCTTAAAATACACTGTAAAACACAAAACAACGCAAAAAACTTGATTCGAGCTATGAGCTTTATGGGGCAAAGAACATGAACAAACACCTTTTTTAGCTGGTTCTTTTTTTTTTTGGCCATAAGTCATTCTGGATAAACGTAAAATAAGAAATATTTGAATCTTTTCCTAACAATTAATGTTGAACAATTGAAGATCAACGATACCAATTCCATATGAGCAACTACCAGTGGATCGGACTCAACATTCGCACACTTTTAACTTCGCCAAAAACAAGGAAGAAACTGAAAAGTCAATTTGCATTTATACTGTTTTAAAGCGCTGAAAGAGTATTACATTTTAAAAAATACCGTTTTGCAGGATTTATTACAAATTATGTATTATAAAATTATAAACAATTATACAATTAAACGGATGCAACAAAACACAGAAGCTCTAATAGAAATACACAAAGTTGACCGACTATAAAAAGGTCACAGGACAACTTTTGTTTGCAAACTTATAAAATATGAGAATTATCTCCTGGATTTAAAATAAATACGGACGCAACAAATCCAAGGGGAATGCAATTATTGAGTAAAAACTGACAGCTGCTTGCATTTAAAACATTTGTAAACTAACAATCAATAATAATTTTTGGACAAGAACGCGACAATAGGACAGGAAGAGGCAAACTAAAAAAATTTCCGTAATTCAATCTCCTTTCTCTCTTTCCTACAGCAATTACACCAATTACAGCAACAATGTAATATTACTTAAAAAAATCTAAAAACACTGAAAACTAATTTCGGTGTTATTCGTTAAAAAGCCCAGAAATCAATTTTATTTTATAAACATTTATCATATTATAAATGTTTTTACATTTAAAAATTGTAGGTAACCCGAAATATGCAAATGCATGATTTTAGAACTAGATATTTACAAATGGTAACGTATTTACATGTTTCATGGTCCTATTTATTTTAGCATATTTTAACCCTAAAGTCATATTTCGGCATATTTTGGTTTTAAGAACAAATTTAAAAAAAAACATGCTTTTTCTAAGATATTTCATGTTTTCTAGGGCATAGTTTTTTAAAAAATATCCTTTTTTAAACATATTTTATGTTTTTCACATTAATTTTTTGTTCGTAAAAACACGGAAGTCTTTGCAACTTTGCTTTCATCAAATGTAACAGCCAAATCTGCAAAGTTAATGCAGCAAATCGCAGATTTCAAGTGAAGCAGCATTTGGACAGCGGCAAAAATGTCATAGAAGCGAAAATAAGCAGACCAAACAATTATTTTTGCCAGAATGTTCCGGTAGACTCAAAAGAACATGATTTTCAGAAAAAAATATGCCGAGCTTTTGTGTCTGCTGACATTCCACTTTACAAAATGAGAAATCAAAATATAAGAACACTATTTGAGGAATACACGGACTACCAAGTGCCATCCAAATCAGTTCTTCAAGCTAAATATTTAAAAACTGTATACAACGACTTCATGGACAATATACGAGCAAAACTAAAAAATCAATTTATATGGATCTCAATAACATAGATGCAACAAACAGAAATGAGGCAAACGTTATAGCAGGCGTATTAAGTTCAGACTAGGAAATTGCAAGTGATACATTTTTACTACAGATAGCAGCCTTGGAAAGGACTAATTAATCTACAAATGCTCTACTGTGTGACGAATCCATCAAAAATATGGACGTCAACTTTAATAAGAATAATGTTTTTCTCTTTGTGACGGATGCAGCCCCATACATGGTAAAGCCTGCAAAAGCTATGGTGGCATTTTGTCCGAAAGTGACGCATGTGACATGTATTCCTCATGATCTTTATCGATTATGTGAATGTATTAGGAATTTATATGAAAATGTTATAAAGCTATTGCCAATGTCATGAAGATGTTTTGAAAGCTAGACGTGGAGTGGAACTTTTTAAACAAATGTTTCCCGATCTTGCAGCTAATTACTATGCCAATAATTATGACGACATTATAAAGGTCATAAGTGTATTAAAGGATGAAGATGCTAAATCAATTGATACTGCAAAGAATGCGTTTTATCTCTTGGGTATAATAACACAAAGTTATTTTTTCTGTGTACCATCACTGTTAATTCAAAAATAATTGTACCATTTAAATTACATCGCAGTAAATGTTCCAACATAATAACAAATGTAATAGATCCTTTCTTCATGGACAAGCTTGCAGCAGAATTGAAAGGAAATGCCTTCAGTCTGATATTAGATGAAGGAACGGACATATCTGTCGAAAAATTGCTAGGAGTCGTAGTGCGGTATTTTAGCCATCAAAGGAATACTTTTATTACTACAATTTTGATCTAATTGATTTAAATGGAGGTACGGTTGATGAATTACTTAAAGCGTTGGAGCGACTCCTAAATATTTTTAAATTGGATTTTAAATATTTAGTGGCATTCGGCACCAATAACGCTGCAGTGATGACTGGTGCTAATAACGGTTTGTACCAAAATATAAAACTCAAGTATAATTTAAAGAACCTTGTCTTGGTTCGTTGCGTGTGCCACTCGCTTTAATTAGCTGTGTGCGCCGCTACAGAAAGAGTTTTCCAAATAAATTGGAGTTCCTTGTGAAAGAAACCCACAATTGGTTTAGCCATTCTCCTATGAGACAAAAGGCTTATGCAAAAATTTTTAAATTGATAATTGATGATAGTTCCTACCCACAAAAGATTCCAATGATGGCAAATACCAGGTGGTTGTCGATTGAAAAGGCTGTTAATGTAATTTTAAAAATGGGGCTCGAGTTAAACATACATTTGAACGCAACAGCTGATTGTTCCTTTGTAACAAATATGTTATGAGATATGTATAATGATAATATTAATTATGTATATTTGTTATATCTGGATTCAATTTTGGGTGACGTCCAGAAAGTTAACTTAGCGTTCGAAGCCGTTAATGCTGGTCGTGTTAGGTTGTATAACGATTTATATGACTTCATCAGAGGCCTAACAAATAAAATTATCATACCTTGTGATAATTTTGACTACATAAAAGGTGATATAGACAATCATACAATCGTTTTTGCTACCTGGGTTATAACTTCGAAAAGTCTAGTTATTAAAAAATAAATCATTATTTAGTGTAAGTAATATTTTTAAAGAATCCCAACATGAAATACATGATCCAAATATATGGAAATAATGGAAACAAGCCTAGAAAACGTAAACCTTCACAAATGGCAATGTCCTGAAAGCACTGATACATTTTGGTTTGAAGTTTATAATTTTAAAAATTCGGTAAATGAGCGCCCTTTTGCAGAATTGTTTAGTTTCGTTTTACAATTATTATCTTTTCCATATTATAACGCAGAAGTGGAAAGAACGTTCAGCTAATGAATTTTTTTAAATCCAAAATCAAATATGGAATTAAAATAGAAAAATCTTGCTGCAATAATTGCAAACTTCCTTCAAGTGTTTATAGCAAAATCACTTCAAGTGAATGCTATAAAAAATCTAATTATTTTATTTAAACTGTTTTGTGGGCGAATGACTGCGATGACGAGAGTGTAATGCTTGTATTTAAATTTTTTTGTAAGTCCAAATGTACAAAAAACTGTTAAGAAGAATGTTATATAATTCATGTTTTATACATATTATTTTTATTGTTCTTTATTAATATAAAATTAATAGATTTAAATGTAAACATATAATTTTGAGTTAAAAAATTAATTTAATTTTTTACCCGTTTTGAGGTAGTTTTTTACCCGAATCAACGCTTTTTTTAATGGTTCATAGTGCTTTTCAATGTCCAAGACTTGGCAACACTCTTTAAAGATAAGTTATGAAATGCAACCGTATACTTTTTATTTTATTTTACTTACTCAATATTTGTGTATGTAAATTTACCAAAAATACTCACAATGACTGAATTTAAAATAATATTGTTTTGTTTAAAAAGTTATTTGATTTTTTTGGATTTTTAAGCTGTGTTTAGACTTTAAATAAAAATATTTATAACTTATATGAAAAAAATTGTGTGACTTTATTTTTTTAGAGCATATTTATGTTGATTTTAAGGGCATATTTTATGATTGTAAGAGCATATTTTGCCATTTTTTGAGCATATTCTAAGCGCATAAAACACGATTTTTAGGGCATAATTTCGGTTGACTTTATTATAACATAGTAAAAAGTTTTCGAGGCTACTAATAAACCCACTGTATCAAAAATCTCTTACAAAGGTTAACCGCAAAACGCAAAGTTTTACTTAAATTAAAACACAATCTGATGATATCCCTCCAACTGCCCAACTAGACAAAAATAATGTATTTTCTTTCTATTGTTGTTTATTTAAATATTATTTGAAAACAAAAATTATCAAAAAATTTAGCACCCAATTTGCATAGTGTTTGTTTAAAACTATTTAGCAGAATTGATAAGAAATCACGCAAACAAAATGTTCATCCAAAATATTTGTGCCATGCGTTAGTTGTTTGAAAAAAATCTGTGATTTGTTAGATAAATATTTGCTATCATAATTTATTATGGTATCAGTTACTATTAAATATTGGTGTATTCACAAAAAATTTGTATACAAAAAAATTTTGTAGTATAATTGGGTCACACACTAAACATACGATGGTGGTATGGAAATTACTGAGATTTGGAGAGAAAAGGAATTTTTATATTGAAAAATACTACATTATATACTATACATATTATACATATTATATACTTTTTTTTAATTTGAAGATGATGTGATGATTATTATTACATTCTGGAAAGCAGAAAAACTTTAAAAAATAATAATTATTTGCGAAACCTTTATTCCTGATTACAGCCTCACATCTTTTAGGCATAAACGACATTAAATTATTTGTCGTATCTTTAGATATTACTATCCAGGCTATTTTATGACTACAAAAATATATACCTTATTTCTATTCTCTTCAGATTTTCGTATTAAATCTGTTCACAGATTCTTAATAGGATTAAGATGGGGCTATTGAGCAGCCCAACCAAGAACTTCAATCCTACTCCTCTGCAACCAGATCTTACACAATTTAGGGGTGTATTTATGATCGTTATGCTGTTGGAACCTCCTTTGAAGTGGCATCTCTTCGTCGGCATAAGGCAACATAACGTCTTTTTGTATGTCATAATACAGGAATCGATCCATTATATGTCGATACTGTTATATACTTCATTATCGTGAATTGTCTGCAAAAAAAATTATGGGAAAATATTTTTTTCATATTTTGTAACGTCTAAACTTAGAAACTATTGAACCAATTTTGTTAAATTTTTTATAGAAATAATTTAAATTGATTGAAGAAGGAAACACTGCACTTTATTATTTTCGTACTTTTTGAGTTACAGTGGAAATTCAAAACATTTCGTGTACAAAACAACCCTACCACAAGGGTGACTTTCTTTCACTTTTATTTTTTTTAAATAGTTTTTTTTGCTGTTTTTTTTGACAATTTTTGTATGCGTCACGAAAAGGGCTCAGGAATAATTCTTTGGATACGAGTTTTTTCTAATTGTTTCCAGTTTATTTTATCTACCCTTTTATTGTGTTCATACAACTGAGGCATGAATTTAAGAAAACATTTAATTATTACGTACTTCGTCAATAATACTATTCTTTTTTTACAGAACATTTCTTAAGTTTTGATTTAAAGGCTTTTCTTCACTTTTGTACTCTATGCTTCATATTTTGGTTTGTGAACGGGCTGATTGCTGCTCAATCCGTATTGTTCTTCTTTGTTATCTTCAGTTTCTACGTCGGACGGCGTGGAATGATGCAATTGCTTATGTAGCCTTTCAAAGGGAAGAGTGAGTATAAATTCAATACCTTCAGAAGAAGAAGGAAACGTTCAATAGTAATTGCCCTTAAAAAAAACTCGTAATTTTGCGTTTACAACCATATTAAAAGTCTTTTGCACACCGTATAAAGTCAAAACTTACTTATCATTACACACTCCACGATTAATTCGTGAAAGATTTTTCCATATTCTTCTTTGTGCACAAAGCCCATTATAAAAGTATAGATCATTTTAACAGCAAAGAAGGCCAACAATATGTGTGCAACATACACAAAAAATCCGATAAGTTTAGGACGATTCTAAAATTGAAGTAACAAAATCAAGTTTTGAAGAACATTCTATTTAGCATTTTTTTAAGTTGATCCTGCTTACCTGCTTAATGCCCACCAATAATGTCACCAGTACTGGTATTCCAAATGCGAATACCAACACTACACCAATGACAGGTGTTCGAATCGATTCGCCTTTATTGTATAACAAAGCAATACATATTAAGGCGGCTATTCCGACTAAAGTAAAAATACCCAATTGCAGACCGGCCGAAATATAACTCAGCATCCTGGCATTACCACACTTCATGTTGCACATAATAGTTGTTCGATATTTTTTTCTCTCTTAAAATATTTAAATTGTCGTTACTCCTAACTTATGATCTTTGGCTCATTTTAATGTAAAATTCACCAAATGTTTATTTTTTTTAATTTTTTCTTGTATATTATCAGCAGATGTAGAGCGCGCGCTACTCCATATGTGTGTGTGTGTGAAAGTTTATGGTGGAAGCTTTATCGCGAATTTTGTAAATATTTTTCTATTTTTGCAATACAACAAACTAAATATATTTTGCAACAACCTTTAGGTATTGTTGCTCAATACCGACTGAAGCAGTATGTTATAAATTCTACTAAGCGAAGTGTTAAACATTTGATAGACCAAAGTTTTATAGTTTTCATATCATCTACACATGAATACTAAACATTGTAGGGGTAGGGTTGTGCAAAAATTTTTAAGCAGTTATGGCAATAGGGGGAAAGACCTATACTGGACATATCGAATAATGTATAAAATTCATAAAAAAGTTAAATAATTAATTTGCAAAAAATTAACTTCATTGAAGATCTTAAAAACACGCCGTTTTTCATTGCTTAACCTGAATGTGATAGGTGAAGAGCTTCTCGCATTTGTGTGAGTTAAACCGATTCTATTTTACGGCCTACACAATGAGAATCTTTCACACTACAAATGCCGATTGACTTGACTACTAAGAAGTTGCTGTCTTCAGCATTGAGGGTGCCGCCAATGACAGTCACATAACGTCGCTGCGCCGACCAAATCAGTTATGTGTAATTTTTCGATTTTTTTTATTGCAATTTTTTAAAGCTCTTGTGTTCGTTCATTGACCCTAAAATCCGTTTAGCGATATTTTGATTGGTTTTGTAGTTATCAAAATCAATAAAATGTAGAATATATGAGAAATAATGATGTGTTTTCATTGTGTTAAAAATTTACAAGTTTTTTGGCTCTCCTGAAAAGTAATTGAAAAATAAATGACTGTTTTGGTCGGCGCTGCGACAATAATCTAAACATCATGTCGGGGACGGTCTCTCCTTGTCGCTCTCTCCCTCTGTAGATCATGCATTCTAAAGAACATTATGCTATCAATGGATTACACTAGTTTACATAAATTTGGTCAAGTGTTGATACCAACTATTTTCCATGTACATATTTTTGTTTTAAGCACTTGTGGGCCAAAAATTTAAGAGAATTGTAATTATATTATAAACTAGCTGGCCCGGCAGACTTCGTCCTGCCTCCAAATTTTTGTAAAATATGTTGAGTGTAGTTGAAATCTAATAGCGATTATTTAATTGACCTCTAAAATATTTCAATTTAAAGGGCGAGGTTTCCCGGACAAATTCTGTTCTTCATATATCTTAAAGATTATTATATATTATTATAAGAATTGCTGAAACGGATCAGCAGTGTCGTCCATGATGTGAGGAAAACTTACTTATTGATAGGCATATATTCTAAAACCACATTTTTAAGCCGATTGACTGACATATAACTTTCTGCGTTGGTGTACTGGGTGATGGTACCTTTTTATCCTAAGCAGTACGAATTTCCAAAAATGCCTTCATTAGGCTCAGCAACCCCATTAACCGTATGGTCTGGGTGATATCAACAGTTATTCCTATTTGCGTTTTTGTCCCCTTAAATTTCAAAATGGGGAAAACCACTTTTGTGAAGCTCTCTAATTCTGTAGTAAGTGCGCCATTATAAAAGTTATTCATACTTCTTTAAGCCTCTTTGCAGTCTGGGTGACCATCTGCAGCCAATCCTCAACTTTCACTGGGGTCAACCGTTTTCACAATTAGTCGTGACATCAAAATGTACATCTTTTTTATATATATAGACTTCTGAATAACTATGATGTTAAAAAAGTGACTAAATGGCATTCCAAAAATTAAGTGTATCATAAGCTAAACACCGGCAACTGGTTCCAAACATACATTCAAAATTTTCTCATGCCAAAAAAATTATATATTTTAAGTTTAAGTAAAATCGGACAATCGATATAAATTTTCGAAATAATTCAACCCCAGCCAAATCAACTGCGGGTCCATATATACGAAAAAAATTCTCATAATAAAACAAATATACATTCTAAATTTCAGTCAAATTGTTTAAGTCGTTAAAATTTTCATTATAATTCCCCCATAACGACACCTACCGGGTCAATTTATACAAACAATTTTTTCTCAAGGTTCCACAAACATAAATACTAAATTTCAGTTAAATTGGTACATGCATTCAAATTTTCGATATAAATCCACCCTAGTGCCATCTACCGAGTCCATTTGTACATACGATTTTTTCTAATGATTAAACAAACATAGATTCTGAATTTCAGTTAAATTGGTCCATTCGTTAAAATTTTTATTGTAAACCGACCCCAGCGCCACCTACCGGGTCTATTTGTACATAAAATGTTTTCTCATGATCAAACAAATATCCATTCTAAATTTCAGTTGAATTGGTACATGCATTCAAATTTTCGATATAAATCCACCCTAGCGCCACCTGGATTTGATTTTTTCCAACACAAACAATCTACGGAAAATTTCGAATCGAATAAGAAAAAAATCAGCCAAATCGCTCCAGCCGTTCTCAAGTGATGGTATATATAGATTTTAAAGAATTATAGTTTTTTTCGGAAAATTTTTATTTTTATAAATATTTTCTATATTATTATAAACATATAAAGTTTTTTGATATCTTATTAAAAAATTTCAATGTTTTTAAAAATATATTTTTTTTAATTAAAAAAAAAAATTACTAATTTTATTAAATTTTGTAAAGAAATAAAAAAAATATAATATATGTTTATCCAAACGTTTATCTGTTTTATTAGAATATTTTTATAAATATAATAATATAATATATATATGTTATAATGATTGTTTTTTTCGTGTGGAACAAATTTTTTCTTATATTTTTTTTTTAAATTTTTTTTTTAAACATTTGGAAAAAGTTTTGTTGTTTTGTTTTTGTTTCGTTTATAAGAAAATATTTTTTTACACTATCCCAAGTTTCGATTTAAATGTTTTCATTTAATCACAAAAAAAATTATCGAAAAATAATTTTTTAAAACTAATGTTTGTAAAAATGAAAAAAAAAAAATATAAATTTTTTATTATAAAAAATTAATAAAAATAAATAATAAATATTTTAAACAATTTTTAAAATAATTTTTTTAATATATTTGTAATATAATAGTTGTCTACCTGGTAGAGTGTTCAAATACCTATTTTTTTTAGAAATCCGGTTTCCGAGTTATTCGAAAAATTGATTTTTTAGAAAAATCTAATTTCGAATACAGCATTTTAAAGAAAACCGGTTTAAACGGTTTTTTTTTGGTTTTTTCCTAAAAAGTTAAAAATACTTAAAAATAAGAAAATATAATTTGGTTTAAAAAATTGCATTTATTTAATATGTTATATCAATCGAATTGGGTGATCGTGCCCAAATCCTACATTAAGTAAAACTATAGCAGGACAAAGTTTTGGAGAAAAAACTGGAAGTCTAGCTACGCCCCATGTGGTACCTCCCATACCCATCAGGTACCACTCACTTTAGAAATCGATTAATATTATTAATAGATCCAACGCGATCGTGACCAAATTCTGTTTTTAGTATTACTCAAACAGAATAAAAATTTGGAAAACAAATTTGGAAGCCTAGGCACGTACCTGTTGGAACCTCCCATACTAATGCACCATTCCGCCCACTTCAGAGATGAAGTAGTAATATCCACGCCCCTTCTGGTACCTCCCATACAAATGTACCACTTCGCCCACTTTAGAAATCAAGTAATGATATCAATATACTAGAAAATTATATGTTTTAGTGAGGGTGGGGGTATATGTAAGTCGGCTTACCCGACTGAAACTTTCTTACTGGTTAAAATAGTATTTAAGAAATAATATGCAATTTAAGTGTTCAAATTTGAGTAAATTCTTTTGTTTCGTTTTTATAAAGCTTGATACAGAAAACACGTGCTCACTTATTGTGGAAGTAGGAATTTTTGGCAAAAGACCGTTTAGAAGGATGTTGAGCTTTTCTGTCCTTTTATTAAAGCTATCGAAGTAGTTGAAATCATTATATAGGGTTGTGTCATTGCAATTTATTTTCACTGGTGGATTTTGGATGTTATTTGTTGTCCTGTTAAAATCGTTGCAAAGAATACCATTAGGAGAAACCCCCATTTCACAATCTGAACTGTTAATAGACTCTGCCATTGTTGGGGATAATTGCAGGATAAAGCCTTTTAAAAAGCTCGTTAACAAATTCCATCGTTTCCGCCTTTTTAGACTACTTTACACAAGATTAGCTTGTAGGATATTTTCCGGCCCTAATACATATAATTAGGGTATTCAATGTTTGTAAACGGGAATGTTTTTAGAAGCTTTTTAAAGTTTTAAAATTCAATTTCAAATTAATTTAGAAAAAACCTTTTACATTTTATAAACAAGAATGTTTTTAGAAGCTTTGTAAAATTTTAAAATACAATTTAAAATTAATTTAGAAAAAACTTTTAACGTTTTATAAACAAGAATGTTTTTAGAAGCTTTGGAAAAATTCAAATTTATTTAGAAAAATCTTTTTACATTTTATAAACAAGAATGCTTTTAGAAGCTTTGTAAAATTTTAAAATTCAATTTCAAACTAATTTAAAAAAAAACCGAGTACCCGAAGGAAAAAACTCGGTTAAACTGGCTATTCGAAAATGACATTTTTGCAAAAACCGGCATACGGTTTTAAATAAAAAAACCGGTTTACGGTTTTTCGGTTTCGGTTTTGTACACCCTACTACCTGGCTCCGCCATTAACAAAAATAATAATGTCAGCCTCGAAATCAAAAGACGAGTATTGATCGCAAACCGCTGCTACTATGCGCTAAGCAAGCGATTTAATGACATAGCGCTCTCTCGAAGAACAAAGGTCCAGATCTACCAGACTCTGCTCTACAGCGCAGAATCGTGGGTAATGACACAAGCGGATCAATCTATTCTGGGAGTCTTCGAGAGAAAAATACTCCGCAAAATATTTGGACCCATCATCGTGAACGGCGAGTACCGTCGTCGAATAAATCATGAGCTGTATGAGCTGTACAACGACATCGACGTGGTCAAGCGCGTTCAAATAGACCGAATGCGCTGGCTTGGACACGTTGTATGAATGGACGAAAACGCTCCGGCTCAAAAAGTCTTCGGCTCGATGGGCGGCGCAGGAGGGGGCGACCAAAACTCCGATGGATGGACCAGGTGACGGAAATGTTAAGTAAGCTTGGTATGACGAACTATCTACGGAGCGCAAAAGACCGAAGCGCTTGGAATGGCTTTCTATGTGTATATTTATATACATATTTTTATTTAATCCAAAAAAATAAATTTATAAGAAAATATATATCGGAAATAATATAATAATTTTCTATAAAATATGAAAACAATTGGTTTTTAATATTTTTATTGTTTATTATAATTCAAATCTTTTAATTATATTAATATTTTAATAAACAAATAAATATATTTTATGAAAAATTTAAATTATTTTGTAAAAAATTTAAAATTAAAAAGAAAATTTCTCCAAAAATTAAATATTTGCAATTTATTTATAAGAAAATCTATGTACTTTATAAAAAAAATTATCATATTTTATAAACGACATATTTTTATTTAAAAACAAAACAAACAAAAATTATTATCTACCGTAAGTAATTTATGCACTTGCGGGCAAAACAGGAGAAAAAATTATTTATAAAATATTAAGAAAAAAAAAATAAAAAAAAAATATTTGTTTATAATTTTTTTTCTATAAAATATTAAAATTGTATTTAATAAAAAACTGGTTATTAATATTTTTATTATATTTAATATGTATTTAAATTTTTGTATAAAAAATATTGTAAACAAATTTTAAATTTAAAGAAAATTTCGCCAAAAATTAAACATTTGTAATTTATTTAAACGAAATATTTTTATTTAAGAACAGAAATTAATTTATCGAAAAATATTTGTTCCAAATAATAATATTTTTTTAAAAGTTGTTTGTAAAATTGAAAAAAAAAATTATCTATCGTCATTAATTTTAGCAAAACAGGAGAAATTTCTTATAAAAATTAAAAAAAAAATAAAAAAGAAGATATTTGTTTATAATTTTGTAATATTATAAAGTTATTTTTTATAAAATATAAATATTGGAATATATATATTGGAATATAAATAAAACCAGGAAAAATACATTAACATCAGTGTTTTTCTCAAGCACCACTAATGACCTTAAGCCCAACTATAGCAAACAAATAAAATTAGACAAAAGGTCAACTATACATAAACACAGCAATATAAAAAAACTTAAATAAAATAAATATTTTCATTTAATCCATAAAAAATTTAAAATAAATTTCTGGGAAAATATGTTTCGGAAATAATATAATTTTTATCTAAAAATAAAAAAAAATGATATCCAATAAAAAATTGGTTATTAAAATTTGTATTATATTTTTTAATTCAAATATTTTAATTTAACCAAAAAATTATGGGAAATTCAAATTTTTGTATAAAAAATATTGTAACAAAATTTAAAATTTAAAAGAAGATTTCGCCAAAAATTAAATATTTGTAATTTATATAAAAAAAAATCTATGTACTTTAAAAAAATTTTCATATTTTATAAACAAAATATTTTCATTTAAAAACAAAAAATAATTTATGGAAAAATATTTGTTCCAAAAAAAAATTATATTTTACAAAAAATGTTTGTAAAATAAAAAAAAAAATTAAAAAAAAGAAATAAAAAAGAAGATATTTGTTTATAATTTTGTAATATTATAAAGTTATTTTTTATAAAATATTAAAAAAGTAAAATAAATATTTTAATTATATTTTATAAAAAAAATATTTTCATTTAATCCATAAAACAAATTTATGGGAAAACATATTTTGGAAATAATATATTTTTTTTATAAAATATAAAAAATTATATTTAATAAAAAACTGGTTATTAATTTAATTATATTATTATTTTTATTTTTGGAATATTTTAATTTAACCAAAAAATTATTGGAAATTAAAACTTTTGTATAAAAAATTTTTTAAACAAATTTTAAATTTAAAAGAAAATTTCGCTAGAAATAAAATATTTTCAATTAATTTATAAATAAATCTATGTACTTTATAAAAAAAATTATCATATTTTATAAACGAAATATTTTTATGTAAAAACAAAAAATAATTTAAAATATTTTTTCCTAATAAAATGTAAAAGAAAAATTCTCCAAAAATTAAATATTTGTAATTTATGTATAAAAAAATCTATGTACTTTATAAAAAAATTATCATATTTTATAAACGAAATATTTTTATGTAAAAAAATTTAATTTATTGAAAAATATTTGTTCGAAACAAAAATATTTGTTACATATTTATTTATTTTTTATATATTTATTTATTTTTTATATATTTATTTATTTTTTATATATTTATTTATTTTTTTATATAAATATTTTTTTGTAAAATAGAAAAAAATCATCTATCTATTGTAAAAAATTTTGAATAAAAAATTTCGCCAAAAATTAAATATTTACAATTTTTTTTATAAAAAAATATCTATGTACTTTATAAAAAAATATCTATGTACTTTATAAAAAAATATCTATGTACTTTATAAAAAAATATTTTTATGTAAAAACAAAAAATAATTTATGGGGAAATATTTGTTCCAAACAAAAAAAAAAAATTCCAAAAAATTGCACCGGTGAAAACTTCCTGGGTCATTGTCTGGGTGGTGAGAAATTCCAAGTCAGGGTGAAGGTACTAGGTCAAATCCAAACGGTTTAACGTTCTAAAGCCATGACCTTTCATATTTTTAGCTTATCTTAATATTTGCTCGCTTAGTTTTTCAGCTGTAACTCTAGAACCATTTGCTTGTTTTACTAAACTGACTTAGTACCTTCAAACTGACTTGGAATTTCTGACTTTTTACATTGACATCTAATATCATGCATACATCAACCAAATTATAGCTTTCAAATATTTAGGTCACATTAGGCTGGATTAATACGTCCAATGTCACCACCACATTAACCACAAACTATTCGCGCAATCTTTATCTACAGAATTTGCAACAATTCTCTTGTACTCATGTAGCGGACACATGCCCTCATTATAACTACAGTACACACATCTATATCTCGACCCAAAGCCCGTAAACGAGTAAACAATTGAGAGCCACAGAGCGGAGTCTAGGAACAGTCGTATACTATGTCGCTCTCCCGGCAAAATCTATGTTTAGCTAATTTTAGCCGACAAATAACATAAATAAATTATACTTACAAAGAAAGAGAATGACCGATTGTGGTCACAACAAATCCGGTTTATTTATATTGCTGAGCGGCATTCGCAATAAATGTGACAATTTTAAGTACACTGAAATTGATAGCAAATATGGTAAAGAAAGATTTGTTAGTATTGTTTTTAATATTTATTTAAAGAATTTTTGCCAATTACCTTTAAGTTTTTAAATACAAGTGATGTACTAATTTGGAATTGAAATAGTGCGTGTGAAAGTACATTGCTCCCGGATAAGCAACAATTAACTTTAAATAAACCGCAGAGTGAGGAGTGTATATTAATTAACTTATAGCTAAAGATAAAATAATAGGGCGTTACTTTTATATTGGGTTTTTTTATCAAAAGCATGTACAAAAGTTAGTCAAAATTACATACAGAGTGCTTATTTAAAAGAAACAACTTGGAATTTCAATATATTTGAGAGGTCACGGGAAAACCTACATTTACATATTTTTTTACACAACATTTTCACAAATAAAAATGGTGTTCATGTTTAAAGAAACCCTTTTTCCGCTATCGAAGTTTTAAAACACGATTGCAGATAGAGAGATGAAATTTGCACGAAAATATATGCACGACTTATATGAATATGTAGAAATTTCGATCATTGGGCGGTGGTTGCGTGCCAAAACTATATTTTAGCCCTAGAGAGCTAAATTTTGATACTATGAAGATAGTACTCGGCACAACGGCACACATTTACATTCAGTTGGCGTAGTGGGCATGGATAAAATGTATTTTAACCCTAGAGAGATACAATTTTATATACAGATAGTTCTCGGCAGATGAGGCGTAGTAAATATGTTAGTTTATCCCTAAAAGAGATTACTCGACCCAAAAACTGTAAGATAAAACATCTTTACAGGATAATTAAAACAAATAAGCATTATTTAAATGATTTTTTCTTGTTAGCCATCGCACAGTGGCGCCTGTGGAACAAGTGAGGTTGCCAAAATCAAAAATTTCATGTGCCCCTAAAAAATATCGAATAAACCTATAAAACAGGAGATTTTACAACGATTTCAAATATGCTACTCTTATTACAATCAGATTTTTGATTTAGAAGATATTTATTTATTAAGAAAAAAATAAAAAAAATTGTACTGTTTGCTTTGTGTTTGTCCAGGTAAATCGATATTTAACAACAATCCATTTTTTCAATATTTTTTAACTTTGATGGAAAATAAAAAAAAACTATCAAAAACTATATTCGCGATATTTTCAAATTAAGTTCTTTGATTATTCCTATACCTATATACTAATGCAAAAATTTCCAGCTGTCCGTTTTTGCCCCTTTTTTTGCTTCTATTACTTACCTACCTACTTAACCCATAAGTAAGCACCTCAAAGGACACTAAATTTTTATATTTTTGGCGCCACTGTGCAGTGTTCAAAAATAAGCAATTTCAAAGGCGGATAAAAAAGTATATCGCACTAAACTAAAAAAAACCCTTGAGGATTTCGTTATGCAAAATGTAAAATTTCATTTGCATTTGGTTTCATCCCATTCCGATTCGTAAAGTTCATTTTTGTATCATTGTGTAACTAACATCACTAACATCATATTCCTTATTAATTATATACTAAGTATACGATTTCAAGACAAATTCGTATTTGCTACTTTGCACTACAATCTTAATTCATCTGGAGTATGTTCTTCAACAGGCGATTGATCGTTTGCCAATGTACGATGCATTCTTCTGTGCTTCATTTCATGTGGAATGGTGAGAACAATTTCTAGACCTAAAGGAGAAAATATTAGTAATGCTACTAAAGACAATTACAATACTTCGCAATGTCATAGTAATGAACAGGGCCAACAAAAGTATGCAAAGCATACTTGCATATGCAAATGCATATTACAGTCTAACTGGCATGTTTTGGAGGTTTATGCATATAAAGGCATATTTTGGGATTTTCATGTTTTTTTTATTATTATTTTTACTTTTTGTATATATCTTTCGCAGTATAAACAAAACGATGGGAAGATAATCTCTATATTTTTTCGCAACTGGCGACGCCTATGTTTTGTTAAAGAATTATGTTTCAGGTCGGATTTATATTGATTCAGTGGAATGTAACCTCTCTGATCATAATATGCTTTATTGCAAACTTGAAATGTCAAACTTCGTTAGAAATTATTTTGTGACTTCGAAAGTTTTTTGTGACTATTCAAAAGCCAAAAGTCATTTGATTGATAACCTACCTGTTGATTGTTCGCAATTAACTGCCGACGATTTGACTGAAGTTGTGATAAATTGCATGAAAGATGCTGTTAATTTGTCGACAGTAACACATAATGAAAAAAGAGATATATCTTTTGAAATTTCGCCATGGATTAATAAAAACCTCCAAAAACTTATATTATTAAAAAGAAAGTTGTTAAAAAAACGAAGGAAATCTAGGGACAAACGAAATGTGGAAGAATGTCTTAAAAGAATAAGTAAAGTTATTCGGTTTGCTATTAAGAAATGTAGGGACAATTTTTACGTTGATAGTTTGGAAAAAATTGGTAACAACCCTAGTAAATCGTGGAATTTCTTAAATAAAACTCTTGGCAGGAATAAACTTGAAGATATAAAACTTGTGGATTGTGATGGCAATCTTATTAACAGTGAAGAACTGAAGGCAAATTCTTTAAACAATTATTTTATATCATCTGTAAACGAATTAAAGAATCGGATCCCTACTCAATCTGGTGATCATTTCAATTTGTATCGAACAATTGCCCGATCAATAAACCGGTTTAAAATTGAATGCATTGACTTACAACTAATTAGGGAAGTAATAAGGAGTATGAAAGTCGATAAAAGTTCTGGTTGTGATAATATTTCTCCTAAATTTGTAAGAGAATGTGTTGAAGAAATCGCTCCAGTTTTAGTTCTGATTTTTAATAAAATGATAATTTCGTCGGTTTACCCAGATATTTTAAAAATCCACAAAATTGTTCCAATTCCGAAAAAAGCAAATGCTATAACAGAAGATAAATTTAGACCAATTGCAATACTTTCTGCTATTGATAAAGTATTTGAGAAGGTAATTTTTGATAAGCTCTTATACTACTTTGAGACAAACAACTTTCTTTATGATTTCCAATTCGGATTTAGAAAGGGTTGTGGTACTGAGGATGCTGTATTGAATGTTGTGCGCTACGTATGTAAGGGTCTTGATGATGGTTTTTGTGGTGTGGCAGGCTTATTTTTCGATTTTTCTAAAGCCTTTGATCTGGTGGATCATGAAATAATGTTGAGGAAATTAGAATGTTATGGAGTGCGGGGGTCAGAATTGTTATTATTTAAAAGTTATTTATCAAATCGGAAACAATTTGTACAAATTAATAATACGAAAAGTTTTACAGCATCGGTAAATTATGGTGTTCCTCAAGGAAGTGGGTTAGGACCTTTATTATTTTCAATTTATTTAAATGATTTGGGAAATTTAGGGTTAAAAGGGCAATTATATATGTTCGCGGACGATATTTGTCTTTTTTATCCGTATAAGTATGACATAGTGTTAAAAACCCAAATTGAGAGGGATGTTTCGCTCCTATTTGAATTCGCAAGAATAAATGGCCTATTACTTAATCCGGATAAAACCAAAATGATTCGTTTTCGACCGCAGTCTGTGAATGTTAATCAGGACTTTTCTGTATTTGTTGAGGGAATACCAATAACTGAAGTAAGTTCTGTAAAATATTTAGGGATAACGTTGCAATGTAACTTGTCATGGGATTTGCACATTGCTGAAGTGAAAAGGAAAATAGCTCCAGCTATTGGTATATTGTATAAAATGAAAAGAAAACTTAATGAGAATGCAAAGCTTATGATATTTCAATCATTAGTACAATCACATTTAAACTACCTGGCTAAAATATACGCATATAAAAAAAATAGTACTTCACTTAAATCTCTTCAATGCTCTCAAAATAGGGCATTGAAAATTGTGTACAATTTACCCATAACTTATCCGACAGTATTGCTGTATAAGAATAAAGCTAAAACAATATTGCCAGTATACAGCCTACACGAGTATCAAATTCTTTTGTTTGTTTTTAAATGTTTGCATAAAATTGGCCATCATACCATATTGTTTTGCCAGAATCAATCAAACTTTAACACAAGAAACCAATCTGATCTAAGGATTCCAAGATGTAGACTAGAAAGAACAAAACAACGTATTGATTATATTGGTGGTGTTAAATACAACGATCTACCATCACATCTTAAAGTCAGTCATACAATTTCAAGATTTAAAATTATATGTAAAGAATACTTACTTAATAAAATGTAACCTCTGATATTATTAAATCATATGTGATTCATATTTAAATTCTCAGAGTTTATAGAAGTCGTTTTTCAATTTAATTTGTAATTATTATTATTATTATATTTTTATTATTACAATATAAATATTATTATTATTATTATTATTATTATTATTATTATTATTATACTGTTACTATATTATTGTTTATTTGTAACAAAATGAATTAATTAATGTTGCCACTTGCCTCTAAAATGCCGTAAAGGCGCTGAGGCAGTCAGTAGATATGAATATAAGAAGAAATGTACAAATAAACATAACAATAAAAAAAAAAAAAAAAAAAAAAAAAATTAATATTAATGAATTAAAGCTCTGCATTATTGAGGTCATGGGATGTAAAGGAAATTTGTTTTGTTTTCTTTTTAGAAAATATCCCAATACGCTTTTGTTATCTAATTTGTACAAAACAGTTTTATCTAACTCTATTGAAGCTCTAGTAGTCGTAACGGTTGTTACGACAAAGTTGCACTGCCTTCATTGTTACATCGTTGTAGAACATTGCAAAATCTATTGGAAAATACCGACGACAATCATAACAACACAATGACAGTATAAATACATTTTGTCAAACAAATCTCATATGCGAGAGCCATCTTCTACGTCTATGTAATGCTTTGGAATGCAACAATCAGACAAATAATACTCGTATCCTTACTGTAACATCAAATGGTGACAAAAAAAATTGCGTTCCTCAGAAGACATGAATAACTTAACCACTAGTTCATAGATTTTTACAAACAAATATGCGTTTTACACATAACAGCATCCACTTTAAGAATAAAATAAAAAAATAGGGTGTCTTGATAAAATAGTGGCTACAAATACTTCAAACTTAAAAAAGTAGTGAAAATAACACAAAAATTTGCGATTTCGAGAAAAAAACTAAACTTAAAACTTAACTTAAAGATTAGTATATTGTCTCTGTTAAAGATTACGATGTATAAAAATCAATTCAAAATAACAAACAACACGTTTAAAATACACTGGCATTGCCCGGCCATATGCTTACTTTGACGTTAAAACTTAAAGTAAACTTAGTTTACCAACAAATCTCCTTGTAAAAAAGCTTGAGCTTGACCTCAAAGGTAAAAAGGGAATCGTGGGAAAAAAATATCCTCCATTCTCATGTTTAAATATTAACTATCAAATTCAAAAATAATTGGTGCTGGAAATTTTCGGCTGATATCTACTTCGCATGTACATGTTTGACATAAATGTAGATATATATACAGCTGACGATGTACCATTGTGCATCAGTTCGTCACAAAGGGGTCTAAAGATGAACTCGTCATGGAGTTCGAAATGCGTCATCCTAGTGCGTGAAAATGAATTGACCATTAATATCAACAATAAAAACCTTTTCTGATCGTTTAGCCAAATTTAATGTATCATTTGATACACTAGCATAAATTGATATACCATTAATACGATCGACTAAAACTAACAAACAACACAGTTTAAAATTAAAAATTTAAATTAATTATTATTTGCCCACTGTCAATTTATGCTTAAAAGTAACAATACAAAAAATATTAAAGGTTACAAACAGTTTAAAAAATTAAATTAAAATTTTAAAACTCGAAATTCACATACAAAAACACTTTGAATATTTTTTTAAATATTTTTTCTAAAAAATAAAGAGAAAAACAAACATATTTAAAATAAAAATTCCAAGTCTGACCATTATTGTGGAACTTATGACCGAAAATCCAAAAAATAATCGATTTTTTTAAATATCGATATCTCTTGTAATAACAAAAACGTCAAAGCTGACCAGGAACCGTCGCTTGATGCTTACCATAAAATATCAAAAAACTGGGGGGAAATAAAAAAGAAAAATTTCAAACTGTCCGATTTGGCGTGGAATGTTCCATATATTCTCCGTAAGAGAAATACTATGCAAAAGTATAGCTTTATCATATCCGTGATGTTTTTTTGTTTACCTATAGTCTTGGACTGCTCTCAATTATGCACATCAAGCCTGAGGGATCATTGGAATACCCACCGGTGTTGAAGCAATTAAAAATATATAATTATTTGCATTGAATACACAGAACAATGAATTGGTGATGATTGCACCCATATGAATTGTATTGTGTTTATGGTTAAAAGGGTTCGCACAAAATATGAACGCATTCTTTTGAAATGCCATAACAAGTCCAAATATAACTATTATTGTCGACTAATTTTTTCTCTGTGCAACAAAATAAAAAAAAAATCAACTTTAGTATATAATTTTTTGAAGCTTTTTTGTCTACCGATAACAAAAACAGTCCAAATTATATTTTCTACATTAAATTTATTAAAAAAAAATTTTTTAGTTCAATTTAGCATTTTTGAAAATTTTGGATATTTGGTCTAAAAACATAATATTTCGGCACAACTTTTTAGATTACACCGAAACTATTGATCAGACTATAATTTATTGTATACAAGTACATTTACTGCTACAGTCGGATAAGTAGTTCTTGAGTTATGACTAAATCTGGGAAAGAGATTTTCAAAAATGTAATTTTTTACTAAAAAAAATCTAAAAAAACTTTACCATAAAAAATGTTGTACTAATTTTTTTTTAATCATGTGCCTGTAAAGAAATAGAAATAATACTGATGTCGAATTTTTTTTTCATTTTGTTGCATAGTGTATATGCCATAATTCGAGTGCGTACAGATTTATTGACAACCGTTTAATCACCAGGTTCAGACATATGGCAATTTCTACCATACCAGGAATTATTGCTTACTTATTGTCTAGTTCGTGCGGATTTTAATTGCTTTAACAAAGATGAAGATTATAAGACCAATGCAATTCAGTCTGCTTAGGAACACTTGTGTGGAAGGTGGCTTAAAAATCGTAGTATATTAACAGTAAAAAAAATATAAAACTCTGCAATATGAAACATTGCAACGTTAAGACTTTATGCTATATTTCTATAATATTTCAATTAACGATTTGTATTATTCTAAGCGTCGGTTTTCCCGTATTATGTTTGGTAACCAAATGATGTTCCATTAAGGATGAAGGATATGAGACGAAATTGATTATATGTCTGGTGGTTGCAGTTGTAGGAATTCCTTACTTCTTAATACTATTGATAGCCCTCAAACAGGTAAGATAGTATAGGTATAGCAAAGGATTACAAAGGAGACATGTCGTACTCAGAGAAAATGATTTTTAGCAAATTAGATTTATTTGTTAAAAGGAATTTATATTACAAATGTGTTGTTATGATTGTCTTCGATATTTTACAATAAATCAAGCTAAGTTTCAAGACGATGTAATAGTGAAGCCAAATCAACTTTGTAGTAACAATCGTTACGACGATTAGCGCATCAATAGTGTTAGATGACTGACGATCTTTGGTCAAGTCAAGTCAATATCAATATTTCTTATTTATCATAAATTTCTTAAATCAATGAAAATTTAATGTAATCACAAAATGGAATACGGAAATAAAGAAAATACTACTTCTAGTGTTAGATTAAACTGTTTTGTCCAAAAGAGTATCGGGATATTTTTGAAATATAAAACACTTTTCCTTTCCACTCATGAATGTGTTATGACAGTCTTTCTCGCATTTAAATGGGATTATAACTCTTCGACTTATAAATTTACTTATATATGCGGCCACAAGTCATAACAGCCTAAGAATGCTTTCAATTTTTTTAGGAGAGCAATTTAAAGTTATATATTTTCTGATATCAACGGTCACAAGTCATAAAAGTTTTGAATTTCTATGTTTGCAGTTGGTTTTCTTAAATGTATTTGATTCTCAATCTCTCTCTCTCTCTCTGTGTGTCTTTTAGAATCGCTGTAAAGTCGTGTGCTTCTTTTTATACCTATCGCACGCCGCCTTCATTGTGGGTATAATCTATATGATTTATGAATTCATTATGGGTTTAATGCACAAAAAAGGAGTGGCCACGATATGCATACATCTTTTGGCCGAACTAGGGCTTATGGGTAAGTCATCACTATGACATTGCAATGTATTGTGAGTAATTTTTTTTCTCCTTTAGGTCTAGAAATTCTTCTCACCATTCCCCTTGAAATGCAGCACAGAAGAATGCATCGTACACTGACGAACGATGCATCGTCTGTTAAAGATCATCCTCCAGATGAATTATGACTGGACGGCAAAGTGACGAATAATAATTTGTCTAGAAATCCTGTACTTAGTATATAATTATTAAGGAATTATAAATTAAGAAAAAAAATATTTATACAGTGGGGTAATAATTTTATTGCGATGGGACAGAAATTTTTGAATAAATCTTAATAAGGATTTCATACAAAAACTGAAAAATACAAACACTAAAAGTATTGTAACGACAAAAATATTTGTTTCTGCTGTGTGATTTGTTTTAATAATATTAATGTTGTTTGGATAAATTATTTATTTATTTTTTAAATCATGATCCATAGATTTTAGTATAACTCTTAAATAGGGCTAAGTATTTTATGAGCTAAAAAACTGAATATAAAATTAAAAAATATTCACTAATAACACATAAAATATGCAATTAAAATATTATTAAATATTTTATTAAAAATAAAATTTTTATGTATTTTGGTAAAAAAAAGTACACACAATTAATTTTTAAACTCGATCGACGTCGAATCAGAAGAGCTCTTTCACTTAAGCTTAACTTAATTTCCCTTTATACCCCATGAATAAGGTATGGAATAGCTTTTCACGTTGTTGTGAATTAACACGCTTTTTATTTTAGAGTCACAAGTGACGGCCCCTATTTGTTTATCGACGAATGCGAAAGTTAATGTTTGAGAAGCTTTTACTAGACATGCTAATTGACGCGACACTTATACTGGAGCCGGGAATCGAACCAGGGATCTTTCGCATGGTAATTTTTTTTCATCATTTACATTAAGAGAATTCGGTTCAGTCGAGCAAAGATTTTCTTGACGCGCATATCGTCTTTTTATAAAAAATTTTCACAATAAAATTTTCTACTTTTTTAATTTAAATGAATATTGATTAACAGATTATAAAGTTACTTTTACCCAAAGATGTCCCACAAAAAGTTAAAGGCGTTTTACTTTTAAATTGGTTGTTAATCAAAAAAAGCAAAAAAATATGCAACAAAAACAAATTTTTTAAAATATGCGCATAAATATGCAAAATCACTTATTTTTCGGAAAATATGCGAATAATGCAAAAACGATTGAATGACATTTTAAAGGAAATTTCATGATTCGTAAAGATAACTTAACCGTTTCTAGTTTAGAATGTCCAGAAAAAATATGCATTTGCATAAGATTCCTTGTCCTACTCATAAACAAGGTCCAACTGTTTCAATAAAAGCATAAAAAATCGGAGAATAAGTCGATTTTGCTGTGACCAGCTAAAATGTAAATACTCGCAAACAGAAATTCGAAATTCTAGTTAAAGTAATATAAAGTATGGTTTACACGCTATCTACCCATATCTACTCATATCCCCTCAATAACATGAGCGAGAAAGCCTAATTAGAAAACATGTAGGAGTAAGCATAGACAAACACTACAAAATTATAGCAAAGTAATATTGAATTATAGCAAGGTGGATAGGAAATCAAAATGTACTGTTTTGACAGGAGATAGAGGATATGGGTGGATAGCGTGTAAATCAGCCTTAATTCCACTAAATGTAAATAATATCAAAATTTCTCCATCAATTTTGTACGATGTTGTACGACTTACTTAGTACTTAGCTGGCACTTTTTTGCAATAGTTTATTGTGATTATATGCCGTACGTAGAAATGTATTATATGCGCTTCGATCTTTTGCGACTCTTTTCCAGTTCGTCACACCAAGTTCTGATGGTCGTTCCAGCAGAGATTTGGTCACCCTCTTTTCCGCTATTTATTTTTCGAGCTTTTTATTTTCCTTTCGAATATTGCCAGAACCGATTCTGAATTCAGGTAGAACCCATATAGTTGCTTAGTCCGTAAAGCATCTAGTCGCAAGCAGGATTTTAAGACACTTTGTTTTATTGATGGCAAAGCCTAGGTAGATAAAATCATCTACCACTTCGATATTATAATTGTCAACATCAACGCAGCGTCCCAAACGAGTAGATTCTTTGTAATAGCTCCGTTTTGTTTACGTTCACCGTTCTGCATACTTGGGAAGGCTGCAGTGACATGCAGCATGCTGTATGTGAATATTGTGCCACTCTTGTTTACTGCAACTTTTCTCATTGTAATCCTAATCACATGTTGAAGAGGTCACATGATAGACCATGGATTAGGCTTCCATAAGGTTCTTGCCAATCTCCACTGAAGACTTTGTGTCAGTCAGCGTCATTTCGCAAAGGCGTATCAGCTTCGCTGGAATACCAAACTCAGCCGAGGCTTTTAATAATTTCTGCCGAAGGCTGCTTTATAGTAGACGAACAGGTGGTACGTGTCGATGCGTTTCTTTTGGGTTTTTGCAGGATTTGCCAAAGTATAAATATGAATATAAAATTATGGTAAAATTTTCTAAGACTATGGTAGGGACGAAGGTCCTTGGAATAGCTAGAAGTCTAGTTCGACGCCCAAATGACATGTAGATTTTTTTTTAAAAATTGTGGACAATTTATTTGACTTGTGTTTTATATTAAAACACAAATCATGATGACTGTCGTGATAACCTATGATTAATTAAATTTTTTTAAGGATTTTAAAAAATGCAAAGGTCCTTAAGATATCAAGAATTTTCAGTTGATCGTAACATAAAATTATTTACAAATAAAATCCTTCCTTTTTAATACAATTAATATGGTTACTTCTTATTTTATAAATTCTGAAATAAAAATACATGTTTTTGTTTCCAAACTACTAATTTTTAATAAAATTTGAAACCTCCAGCATTTAGCTTCAATAATTTTAATCATCATTCTTTGTACTTGGTCTTAGTTCTAATTCCATACCATTCTGGTTCATTTATCATTGCACCTGCTTTGAAATGGTTTCATTGGGGCAATACTCCTCATCTATATCCAAATCATCGTCCGGTAAGGTTTCCTTCATTCTCTTGTGCAGCATTTCAATGGGCACAGTCAGTAGAATTTCTAAAGCTATAGAAGTAAATACAATTATTAACATGATTAACTATAATGGCAACCAAAATCCATTTTTTTACCTATTGTCAGACACTCGAGGAAAAGATTTAGTACAATTTTGCCAATTTCTTCTTTGTTAATAAAACCCATAATGACGTCATAAAACAAATAGACTATGCCAATGACCAAAATTGTGTGAGCCGCATATAGAAATGTACTGACAAGTTTTAAACGCTCCTGGAAAAAAGAAAATGAGATAATATTTAACGGAATTGCTATTAAATTAAATTATTAATGTCCTTATACATTTTAAGTCTCATCTATCAGATATTTTAGTATTTTATGTTGTTCATATACGAACGAATATAACAGATGTGAAAAAATCTACATCCCAATTAGAATATCGTCTGTAGACAGGATAAACTCAACAAATCTCCTCTTTGTGTTTCTCAGTTATTGATGATTTAAAGTTTATGGCCGCTTGGGTTTTATACAATAACCACAACAATTTCACAGTACAAAATTTGTCAGCTTATTGATTTGGGACTCAGTTTTGAAAACAGAACGTGAAATTAGCCAAAAAAAAAGAAGTTCTGCATCATTCGTTTTGTCAAGTTTCATGCCAAAATAATTTAATATCGATTTGGAGTTTGTAAGTATCGTGTAGGGAAATTTGTCACGTTTTAGGCTCTTTTGTTTAACAAAACTCGAGAACCACTAGTCCGATTTAGCTGAAACAAATTAAAAAAAATTAAGAATTACAATTTTCATATAACGTTTCCCATAAGCAACATTTTCACTTTTCCATTCATCAAATGATTTTGAACTGGGTTTATTTTGTAGCAGTTACAAAAAAACTGTTGTACTCCGTGGCGTATGATTTACTTGGAATATTACTTATGATAATAATACGCCACCATATAACAATACAACAAAAGAGCCTAAAACGTGAAGAATTCCCCTATACGATACTTACTAAATTCAAATCAGCATTAAATTAGTTTGGCATGTAACATGACAAAACGAATGATGCAGAACTTCTTCTTTTTGGGGTTACCTTTACGTGCAGTTCTCAGAATTAAGTCCCAAAATCATGTGTTGTTCTAAGTTATTTTCAATAGATGTAGGATTTTTTTAAATGACATACGCTATGACTTTTGGAACACTTTTGCATCATTAAGTCCGTTTCACAAAAAGTGGACTTGGTCAGTTTTTTCTATATACTCACGATATCCTTTTATCACTTCTTAATAACGGAACTCCTGCTGTTATACAACCAATTCTTTTTGATTTCATTGCGAATTCTTAATGCCAAACTTACCTTTCTAATGCCTATCAACAATATTATGAAAAACGGTATCCAAGTCACAGATATGGCCATAATAAGTATGACTGTCGTTTCATTGCCCAACACAACTAAATACTCCGTATCACCGATGGCAAGCAAGGCAATAATCCCAGCGCTGGTAATGATGAATATGACTAATTGCAGCCAAGCCGAAATATAACTCAAACATTTTACATTGCAACATTTCATCTTAAGTGAATTATGGAAAAAGGCAAAATTTACACGAGGGCGCGATTTTCGAAATTAGTTTGTGGTAACGACCTTAGCCCAACGAACTATTGTGTGAACTGAAATTGTTAACGCTAAAAATTGAGTGTGTCGAACTCTTACTGCAACTATGATGGTGCTGATGTATGTATGTCACAGATGCCCAACTACTTTATCCGTTTGTAGACACAAAAGCTGTAAAGGACAATAAACCGAGTTGAGCTGATGAATGTGTGTGTTTTTATTTTATTAAGCTAATCAAACGTAAATAGTTGGGCCCAAAGGTAAACTGACCCTAAAATTACACCCCTTTCTAAATGAGGCGTACGGGGGAGCAATGAAATACATATTACGTCTCATACACAACAATTAAGTGGGAGAGGTTCTGAAAAGTGTTTGTACACGTGTTGTATGCGAAATGATATCCTTGATCTCTTAGTCACCAGCGGCGAAATTAGCAAGGCCTCTGCAAGCATGCAACAAGGCCTTCTGAGCGATGAAAACGCCATGTCTTCAAGGCCTTGTTTTCTAAAAAAAAACTTAATTTCCCTTTGCATCCCATGAATGAGGTATGGGATAGCTTCTCGCGTTGTTGTGAATAAACACGGCACCTACTTGTTTATCGACGAATGCGAACGTCACTGTTTGAGAAGCTCTTACTAGACACGAGGATTTTTAAGTTGACTGGAGCCAAGTTTGAACCTGCGATCTCCCGCATGGTAGTCGCGTGTTCTAACCACTATGCCACGGCCGGTCCCTTTTACATGCCCTCTCTTTCCTTTCTGAAATATCCCGAGCGCATGTTCTCTCCATTCTTTCAAGACCACTGCTGCAGATATTTGTTTTTCTAACATTTCGTGTGTATACACATTCCGTCTCCCTTCTCGTAGAAGGCACAAGAGAATACATAACAAGAAATGGCTACGAGGAAGGTTTTTGTTTGTTTTTCTTAAAAGAGTTTATGATTACTTTCAGTCAAACATATCGAATGCTTCTTCATAGGCTAGATAGTAGCATGGCTGACTAACAATCGCGAGGTAGTAAGTTCAAACTCCAGCAAGATTTAGTGTCGTTGGAAAACAAGTGTAATTATAAAGAGAAATATATATAAGTGAGAAATATCTAAAAAATAAACTAAACAATTTGAGGGTGACCAGTTGCTTCTTCTACTTCTTTAATGGCAGCAACAACAGAAATTTATCTATCAGTAGCCGCACGTAGAAAAGTATTCCAAGCGCTTCGGCCTTTTGCGCTCCGTAGATAGTTCGTCACAAGACTTTTCAATTTCGTCACTTATGCTGCCTTCGGGAACGAGTAGAGATTGCCAGTGTTCCCTCCATATTTGCAGCACACTCTGAGTGTCCGTGACCAGATTTCCGTCTCTGTCCTTTACTTTTTACCTTTTGGTAGAACTTCCAGGCCTCACCTCTATCCCTGTAGTTTTCGATATCCTGGCTCTCTCTTTTCTGCCACAGACGCTTTTTCCCGTCTTAACAGGCGTTTCATCTCCCTCCTTTTCTCTTTATAACGCAACGTCACCGCACGCGTCGCCATTGGCTGCAGTTTCGCCTTGTATGCAGCACCCATTTCCTTAGACATTTTGCGACTTTCATCATCGTTTTAGGGCTTGTCTTAGCGTGGTTTTTCATAACCCAGTACGGTCGTTGCGGCTGTGGTCATAGAATTCGCAATATGCTGCCATTGTATGTCGGGAACATCAGAACTAGGGGGATTTGTTTGGAGTAATTGAGAGAGTTGGTTGAAGTAGGCATTGGCTATCTCAGTGGTATGCAGCTTTGTGATGTCTAGCTCCTTTTGCGTTCGATTACGAGTGTTTTTAGCACTACTTAATCGTGTGCGTACCTTGGCTGCAACTAGAAGGTGATCCGAGTCAATATTTGCACCGCGCATCGCACGCACGTCCATAACGCTTGAGACATGCCTTCCATATATGGTTTCTAGTCTTTTGATCAGGGGATATCCAGGTTGCCTTGTGGATATCTTTATGCGAGAATCTGGTTCCACTCACAACCATGTTTCTTGCTGACGCAAAACTTTCCAGTCTGAATCCGTTATCGGAGGTAATGTTGTGCAGACTGAATTTTACGATTGCTGAACCAAGAGCATCTTCCCTACCTTTTTTTAGCATTAAAATCTCCCAGAACAATTTTAATGTCATGTGTAGGGCAGCGGTAATATATCTCCTCCAGGCGCTCATAGAATGCATCTTTAATGTCATCGTCTTTGTCTTCCGTCGGGGCGTGTACACAAATCAGCTTAAAGTAAAAATATTTCGCCCGGCTGGCTATTCGGTCACTTACAGGGTTAGAGTGCGAGACCAGGTGTCGAAGTCTCTTGCCGACTATGAAACCAAATCCATATACGTGTCTTTCTGCATGGCCGCTGTAAAAGATGTCACAGTTCTTTCGTCGTGTGCATCCCTGTCCCGTCCATGTTATTTCCTGTATGGCGGTGAAGACACCATCTCTGTATAGAGTTCGGACATTCCAGGTGCATATCCTTAAACCATGGTCCTTATATCGTTTGTGGGGGTCGTCAACATTTGAGGGGGTTCTTGTTTTTTCTTTTCTTCATGTTTTCATAATAATGTGGTTTAAGGAGAGTGGCTTTTTGGGCCACCGCGCCCGATCCTAGTTTCTTGGGGCTGCCAAAGCCACTAAGAGAGCCTGTGTTGAGCTTCAGTAACTTCTGTTACCTACTTCCAGTTGCTTACTTTTTTAATTTTTCAAGAAGGCCTGATGGAAGGCCTTGCCTCCCAATGACACCCTATGTTATTTAGAAAGGAAGAGAGAATGCAGAGCGCAGGTCTACTGACTGCTTATGAAGGCGTTCCATAGGCCTCTTAGGTCCTTTGTTTCGCCGCTGCGCAATGTGATGGGAATAAGGTAGTATTCGTATTACATGTTGCAACAATGAAAATCTGCAAAAAGTTTCTTTCTGAAAGAAAGCATCACAATTAAAAAAAATCGACATCAAGATTTAAAAAAAATTTGAATTTTTACCAAAAAAAAAAGAAATAGGAAATATATATATATTAGCAGATTTTTTAAAAATATATTTTTCCTAATAAACATCTTTTCCTTGTTCTAAAAATTAGGTTTTAATCAAAATTTTAAAAAATATTAATATTTTTTTATAACAAATACAAAACTTTTTTTTTGTCATTTTTCAGTAAATGATAGTATAGAATAAAACACAACGAGCCACTCTAATGTTAAAAGTTAATATAGTTTACACTTCTAATTAATTTACACATTCACACACACATTAGCTTGCACACAAAAGAACATTCACATACCAGGAAAAACAAACAATAGATATTTATGATAATTATACAATTGTTGGTTTACAATTTGTTTAACGCGTGTGAACGTGTGTATTTCCTGCACCATTGACACTCTTTTGTAGCAAATGCTACTCATAGTAATAGAGCCTCTTTATAGCTAAGGACATCCCCCTAAGTGGATCCTTAGTGGAAACTTGATAAATTTTACACGTTTTGCTCGCTTTTACATTTGCATAGTTGTTGTTGTTGTAGTAGTTTTGTTTGTTTTATTATGTTGGGACGATGATTTAATGGTGGTATTCCCTTAAGTATTTTATACCCTTTGTAGTACTATAAGATAGTTTTACAGTCAACAGTGGGATGGACTAAGATAAAATGTTGTTGTGGGAACACATTTATCATTGAATGAGATGGGAACTTTCGTTGAAAATATTTGTAAATAGTACATTGAAAGGGGTCAAGGTGCTTTAAATAGCTAAAAGAGTGCAGTGAGCCAAATAATCAAGGAATTTGTAACTATGCCAGTTCATTGTATAAAGATGACGATTCAAAACTCTTCACTTCAAGTCAGTGGTTATCTGGTAAAACCATTAGATAAACTATCCGTTAGAAAAAGGTAAAGAGGGACTGGGAGTAAAAAGAAGGAGAGAGGGTATAGATAGCATAGAGAAGCGTAAATCGTGAAAACTCCAATCGTTATCTTTGTCCTGTAACCTATGAAAAGCACTGCATGAAACGTATTAAATCGCCTACTCGGATTGAGGAGAGACAGACTATAGGTCTTCTATATAAATTTCTCCCAAGTATCTAAGTCTACTACTGGCTAGAGCGGGACAACTACAGGAGGATGTTTCATTGTTTCGTTCCATCTTTTTCTTCTTTAATGGCAGCAACAACAGAAATTTATTTATCAGTAGAACGAACGCAGAAAAGTATTCCAAGCGCTTCAGTCTCTTACGCTCCGAAGATAGTTCGTGAGACCATAGTTGGATAACAGCTCTTTCACCTTGTACATTCAACTAAGTTTGGGTCGCCTCCTCATTCACCGCCCATCAAGTTTATGGCCAAAGACTTTTCGAACCGCAACATTTTCGCCCATATATGCAACGTCTCTAAGCTAAGCCAGCACTTTCGGTCTATTTGAACGCGCTTGACTACGTCAGTGTCGTTGTACAGCTCATACAGCTCAAGATTCACGGTACTCGCCGTTAACGATGATGGGTCCAAATATTTTGCAATGTATTTTTTTCTCAAAAAATCCGAAAATGGATTGATCTGCCAGCGTCATTACCCAGGTTTCTGCGCTGTAGAGCACGACATGTAGGATCAGTGTCTGGTAGAGTTGGATCTTCTTTTGTCGAGAGAGGGCATTATCATTAAAACGCTTTCACAGAACATAGTAGCAACAGTTTGCAATCAATACTCGTCTCTTGATTTCCAGGTTGACATTATTATTTTTGTTTATGACGGGGCCAAGGGAGACAAAATCATCTACCACTTCAAAGTTATAGTTGTCAACGTTCACGCTGCGTCCCAAACTAGTAAAATCTTTGTTCGTTGAAACAAATAACATAGTTTTGTCCTCATTAATCACCAGACCTACTTCTGCTGACTGCTTTTCAATGCTCGAAAAGGCCGCAGTAACATCCTGCAGTCTTCGGCCAATAATATCTATATTATCGGCATACGCGATGTTAAAGAGATCGCATGACAGACTATCGCCTTGTCTGCATATTTTTACTGAAAACTTTGTGTCAGTCAGTGCCATCCCGTATTAGCCTTCGTATAAGCTTCGGGGGCATTCCAAACTCAGCCATAGCATCTAATAGTTTCTGGATCTGACTGTAAAATGCAGCTTTGTCTTTCCATAAGACACTCATAACTTCAAAGACTTTGGGCCCCCTTTAAACGCTTTGAAACAGATTTCTAAAATTGATGAATTAACACCCCATCTACTTCCTCCAGCTGTTGCAACAACAACAACAAATCGCCGACATTTTCCGTCCTTTAATTCCCGTCCGGGGCACTGGCCAAATTAACATCGATACAAAATTACTTTTCTTATAATTTTGAGCTCTCCAGTCAACAAAACTCACCCTAGATGCTTTCACTACAAAAATATAGAATGTCCAAGACCAAGGAAAAAAAGAAAATGATTTATCAACATCGCAATATAAATCAACAAAAACAGCTGGCGCCATCTTTGGAGAAATTTGACGGTTAAAACTCACAACAACATCTAACAATCCCTTGACACAAACCTTGTTATCTACAAAGCAACGAAACAAAGCTGCCAACAATGATTGTATGAAAATCGGATTACATGCCCGATCGATATCGGTATAAAGAATTAACACCCCATCTATTTCATCCAGCTGTTACAACAGCAACAACAACAAATCGCCCAATGTCCTGGAACCCACTGAGAGTAACGCGCTTGACTACGTCGATGTCGTTGTACAATTTATACAGCTCATGATTCATTACCCAGGTTTCTGCGCTGTAGAGCACGACAGGTAGGACCAGTGTCTGGTAGAGTTGGATCTTCGTTTGTCGTTTAGAGGGCTTTACCATTAAAACGCTTGCTCAGCACATAGTAGCAGCGGTTTGCGATCAATACTCGTCTCTTGATTCCCAAGTTGGCATTACGATTTTTGTTTATGGCGGAGCCGAGGCAGACAAAATCATCTACCACTTCAAAGTTATAGTTATCATTACGCTGCGTCCCAAACTAGTAAAATCTTTGTTCGTTGAAACAAATAACTTAGTTTTGTCCTCATTAATCACCAGACCTACTTCTGCTGACTGCTTTTAAATGCTCGAAAAGGCCGCAGTGACATCCTGCAGTCCTCGGCCAATAATATCTATATCAACATCGGGTTTCCTGGGAATCCTTTGTTGGGTTAATTGGTAACGAAAACAACATTGTATCCAGATCGGGTTTTGGTTATTTGCGCCCTAGCAACTAGTCGACTACCGGGGCCTGGCACTTATATACCCTACTAGTCGAGATTTTAGTAACATTCAACGTACTCCAACTTGATACCGACGTTGCAGCAGTTGGGTCTGCGGAGATAATGAAGTCCTTTCTCGGACATTTTAATGTCCTGTTTACAGGTACCTGACGAAATTGAAAAGTCATTTACAAAGTTACCCTTTGGGTGTAATTCTTTTATCGTCGAGGGAGATGCTTCGGAGGCACCGAATCATTCTTTGCTTTCACTTCTTGCTTAACGGAGGAATCTGGTTAGGTGGTAAACTGAATCTAGACCATGTAATCAGCACCTGAAGCAGGTGTTTCAACAGGGGTTCCCTGACTTCGAATTTGGTTATTTGCGCTTAAGCAACCAGACAACTATCAGGGCCAGGCACCTTTATCCTACCAGTAGAGATTGCTGTAGGGACCGGCCGTGGCATAGTGGTTAGAACACGCGACTACCATGCGGGAGATCGCAGGTTCAAACCTGGCTCCAGTCATCTTAAAAGAAAAAAATAAATAAAATTTTCTTTCATTGTCGGCTCCCCTCGAATGTTGTTTGACAGCAACTTCGCAGTATTAAGCGTCGATTCAATCGTCGTGTCTAGTAAGAGCTTCTCAAAACAGTGACGTTCGCATTCGTCGATAAATAAGTAGGTGCCGTTAGTTGTGAATCTAAAAATAGAAAGCGTGTTAATTCAAAACAACGCGAGAAGCTATCCCATACCTCATTCATGGGGTGAAAAGGGAAATTAAGTTTTTTTTTTTTTTTTAAGAGATTGCTGTAGCATTCAACATACTGCAGCTTAAAACTGACGATGCAGCAATTAGTTATACTGACACAATGAAGCCCCTTACCGGTATGGTACGAAATTTGCATTTCATACTTAGTGCCTGTTGTAGAAAAACTGCCGCTCCACTTGGGGTAACATACTTAAGAATAAAAGTGCGAACTTTACCTCAAAACATTTATAATGCGGGGTTTAAGTTTATGTTTAAACATTTGGTGAATCAGATCGAATTGGTCTAATTGGTTAATGATAATGCTATTTTTGTTCTTATCGTTTATAGACGTGGTGCGCGCGTGCTCGGTCAGCTAGCTAGTATAGGCAGTGTGGGCGGGGTTTTTGGTCTAAGAACGAATAAATATATAACCCGTATAAACAAAATATATCACGCGCGATTTATGCCCTTTAATGAACGCTAATTTATCGTTTTCAATTCATTCACACACATATCCTCAAAAAAATTTCTCGTATTTAAGAGCCAAGATGATGCAGCTCCAAGCCTCTTAACCCTCCCATCCGTAGGGTAATTCTTTGGCAACATGTTTGAAAATACCCCCCATTGGCAAACCTTTCTACCTACCACCCTGGTTTTACATCAAGACATAATTTCAGTCCATATTCGTTTTCGTATTAATTCTCATTATTACAAATTTATTAAAAATCCATTTCAAAACAAAACAAATGTAAATTCTAGAGCATAATTGGCAAACAAACGGGGTAGAATAAAGAAGAGAGTAAGTAGAAAAAAAAATATAACTACTCAATATGATACTAAGTAAACTTAAAGCTAGATCTCACAACAACAATCATAGGTTCTTGCTCTCACGGACAAAAACAATCAGCAAAAATAAATATCATGTAATAAAGTGTCAACTACATGAGACAAAATTTTAATTTTGGTATTTTTTTTCTTTCTTTTAGGATTTTACTTACAGGTTTTTTGTTGTTGTTTTGTATTATATTTTTGTTCCTATGATCAATCCCACGATGCAGAAAGGCCTTTCAGCTACGTTCGAGGATGTTACAAAAATGTTGAGATATTTCTGTTGCCGATGCAAAAAAATGTTGAGATGCAAGTTCCTAAGAAGTTATTAATTAATTTTATATGATATTATAAAAAAAATAAACGATAGTCCGTCGTAATCAAAATTCAATTGCTGGAACAAACTTCTATTTTTTTTTTCTTCTTATTTAAAAAAAATAGAATTTAAATAACTTAAATAAAATAAAAAAATAAATTTAATACCGTATGAATGAAGAAAAAAAAATTGATAGCGAATGAATTTTGATTTTCGATGTAGTCTTAAAGTTTATAGGCTTAATGTTTAATTTAATGATGCGAAGGGGTGTGAAACGTCGATTATGTAATCACACGTGGTACGATATGTCGGCTTAAGTTACGCAATCACTCAATTTGCACAGAACCGCATGTTGGGAAGTTATTGATGGTGCACATTTTCGTAGAAATGATGAATTGATTTAGTTGGTAATATGGAAGGTTCGACATATTTCCATTTAGTGCATATTTCTTTAAAATTACGTCTCTCGGTCTGGTGTAAAAGCCCACGTGGCCAGTTGGTATTCAGGCTTCAAAACCACAATGCTGACACGAGAGACGTTTAAAACTGCACAATTATGATTAATATTTCCAATCCTGATAAAAAAATCGGAATTAGGCACTATTTCCAATAGTTGTTAACACAAGAAACAGAAGTTTTTTTACCTTTTGTTGGACTCTATCCTTCGCATCTGCTCGAAATAAATTTTCTGGACTTTACAAATGGTGAACTGTGTTGAATTTCTAAGAATTTATTTCTTATAAATAACACGGAATAAAATATATAATAATTAATATTTGTTTTACCTGTCTGTCAAAGAATATCCTTTTAATTATGAATAACCGAGTCCTCAAATAAATTATGGGCACACTCAAGTTATTAATTTTTTTATTTCACCACTTATATTTTGCAACTTAAATAACCATTGATTATCACTTTTTGCCAGCCAATTACAGAAAGAAAGAATGCTTAGCGATCAGCTTAGATCAAACCTTCGTTGGCATTACAAATCTCTTAATCTAATGATGAGAACGGTTGGTATAAGAGAGCGTAAGAAGGTAGATTTCAAGCATATGCTTGTGATAACTGCCAATTATCATATGCATTTTTTACACCCACCATAAGATACGTTTGGCAGAGTGAGAACGCAAATCAACTTGGGAGCAATTCTAAAAATAGAACTGAGTAGTGATGGCATACTTTTGTTTATGGTACTAAATGTCTCTATGTTTGCTGAGCAAACTTAAATATGAAGAAAGGTCTGATATGGTAATAAAATAAAGAATTTCCACAAAACGATAATTATCAAAAATTTCTAAAAAAAATATAGGGATATAAAATCCATCATTACACATTTGTCAGCAATTATTAAATGTATCATAGTAAGATGGCTTCTAGTTTTCAGCTTTTTCAGGACCTTGGCTCCCTGAAATGTTATCATAATTTCTGATTACATAGGCACACGAAATAAAATTGATGTTCTGAGCTCGAGATCAGACCATGGGGATCGCCGAATCTGCAGTCTATTTTACCTCATCACATTAGGTTTTTGACATAACATCAAAAGACATCAAAATTAGGCCCAAAGTAGGGGTTTTTTGAGGTTATGTCAATAACTTGACGTGATCAGATAAAGTAGACTTCAGATTCAGTTTTAGCAACCCCAAAAAATATAAAATATTCATAGTCTGTGAAGTATAGGAGATGTTTATGCCGGATTCGGTTTTAGCGACCCCTAAACACATAAAGTATTTATAGTCTGTAAAGTATAAGAGAAGGATATGCCTACTCCTATTACACTCTTTAACATTTTCAGGGTTATTGTCTGGGGGTTACAAATTCCAAATCAGGGTAAAGGTACTAGGTTAATGTGGTAAAACCCTCAAATTGTTTGGCGTTCTCGTTCAAACTTTTTGTAAGGAACTTTTACATTTTAGCTTATATTGATGTTTTCGTTTAGTATTTCAGCTGTAACTCAAGAACCATTGATGATATCTCATATATATTTATTTTTTATAAAATTTTTTTTTATATTTTTTTTTATTTTTTTTTTATAAAATTTTCCTGATAACTCCAAGTTTTTGACCATATATAGGCTCATCTCAGCTGTGATAATTTGAAAACTGGTCATTGCTGATGATATTGAATGACGACCCTCACCGAAGTACTGTATTGTACATATGTAGCGAGTTTGCATATTGTGCTCGTATGAGTACAACGTATGAGTTATATTAATGTTATGAGGATTTTATATTAATCATACGCATTTCGTTCCAATGTTATGGATTTATGGTTTGATAACAATGAAAATTTTTAGAAAATTTCATTCTATAAATATAGTCCAACTTGATTTTTTACATGAAATTATTATGATAAATTATTTGACCTGATAACGCCAAACCCTTTGGGGGATTTATTATACTGATATAGTTCCTTTACTCTGACTTGGAATTTCCCACTCCTCAGAAAATACCAGTGTTTAGCTGTACACCTTTCAATACACTTTTGTACACTTTCAATAGAAAAAAGCTTTTGGTTTTTATTTTTGTTAAGTTTAAATAATTTTTTTAATAAAAAATACATATAAAAGTTAAATATAAGTGTTGTGTAGGAATAAAAAAGTGACTAGTTAGGCATGAAGTGCTATCTAATAACGATGAGGATGATAAATCCAGTCAACTAATGCCCGCCCATCAATGATTGGGTCTTCCAAAATACATAAAGCCGAAAAAGTTTTTTTACACAAGCGGTTTAAAAGGAGGCAATTGGAGCCGCCGTAGATACTTAGGTATAGAAGTAAAATATTTACATTTTGTTGCTAATTTGGCCTTTTAAGAATTCCCTTTTGGAATTGCTTTTTACTACAACTAGTTTGGCTTGCGCACCGACTGAGTGGTTGAGGGCTCCTCAAACGATGGCTGCATTTTCTTGTGCAACAGTTCGATGGGTGTGGTAAGCAGGAAGGCTATACCTAAAAGTAAATACAAAAACAATATTATTACAGTCTTGACATAATAAAAAGACCTCGCCAACTTACCTATACCCAGACTCTCGATTACAAGATGCAGGAAAATATGGGAAACGAGCCTCTTATGCACAAAGCCCATAATGAATTCATAAACCATGCAGATTATACTAATAGCGAAGACGGCATGGGCCATATATAGGAAAACTCCAACTAAAGTGGCACGATTCTAAGAGAAAAAAATATCATACAATATTCAGTGCATCAGTGCATTCTAAGTGTAACCTGTGTGTTACCTGTCTAATGCCTGCCAGCAGTAACAAACAGAATGGCATAGATATAAAACCTATGGCTATACAAATGATGAATGTTGTATCCAGACCCTCTTCCGTTAGATAATTCCAATCAATGGTAAAGCAGGCTATCGTCAAGCCTACACTTAGCAGTATGCAAATCATCAATTGCAAACATGTTGAAATATAACTTAAAGTTCTTAATTTGCAACACTCCATGTCGTAAGGCTGTATTTTATATAAGAGGATTATTTTTTTTGGAGATATTTTAGAATTTCAGTTTCTTTTTTTTTTTGTAGCGAACCTAACGCGTTTGTTGCTTCCCGCAGACTGACGTTGTTTGCTGTTAAAATTACTCGATGTGTGTGATCAAATGAAAAAAAAAAACTAACCAGCAGTCGCATGTTAATTTCAATTCGCAAGGGTTAGTTTGTGGTGTGTAGGGAATAGATAAACATTTGCAAATATGTGTGAGTGTGTGTACAAACATTTGTGCCACATACATGATTGCTAGGGTGGCCATTGGCGTGTAAGGATATTAATTTGTTCCAGGAAGATATAGGATAAATATGAGAGGTTACCAATGATGGTTGCTTTGAAGGTAGACTACGAGTTAAAGCTCCAAAATCATGGAGCAGCGTCAACAACTAATAGGAATTTGAAACAAAACAGCTTTTTGGTTATATACAATGGGCGCTTAAAGGTATAGCCAACATTTTTTTTGCTAAGTTGCTAAAGATACTCTCTATACTACTGACGAGATTGATTACGATCTACTATCTTGTTTCTTTATAGTGACCTAATTTGTCAGATCATTTCAAGTTACATTAGGGATTTTTCCAATATCTAAAAAAGGATTTGTCTCAAACTTGGTGTTGCATTGATTTGGTACTTCGACGTTTTAAAACAACGACTCCAAGTTTCTTAAGTTTCTGAGTCATCCTTTTAGTGCCAAAAGAGTCCTCAGTCTTGGCTACAAACTACATATACAACAGAGATGACTCAGTTCGCCAGTTCTCCAAATCGCCATATTTTATCACTTCTTTGAGTAGCTGATATTGCAAATATAGTTAAAGGACATGACTTAGATTGGTATTGCCATGAAGCTGTTACGTAAATATGGGTTGTAGGAGAGTCAAATAAAGTCTTTAGTGTGGAAAGCTATGTTACACCCTAAGTCATCTCTTTAACGCCATAGGAGGCCTCAGTCTATGATATATTCCTATGATATGAGTAAATGACTCAGTTTTTTTGAGGACATAGCATTGAACGATAACTGTGAGATGTTACTGCAATCTTCTCAGAATAAGGGGTGTGGCGGAAAAAAAATCAGATCGCCATATTTCATCACATCTTTGTCCCATATTGCAAATATAGTTAAATGACATGGCTAACATTGGTATTTCCACGGAGCTAATACATAAATATGGATCGTAGGGGAGCAAAATGGAGTATAATGTGTGTCATATCTTTCCTAAGTTTTCCCTTTAATGCCAAAAAAGACCACAGTCAAGGCAAAAACTGTATCATATGTGTAGTTGAATATGTTTTTTTGTGTTTTTAGTGTTTTTCTGTTTTTTTTTTATTCAACGATAACTGCGACATGTTACTACAATCTTCTCAGACCAAGGTATGTGGTGGCAAACAAGGATAAATCCAAATTATTTGTCTTAGCCAGCAAAAAGGTTTTTGTAGGGGACTTTTTATATATATCTATAATACTTTACAAACTAAAAAATCATGAAAGATAGTTGTTATATACAAAATTGCCCTTTATGTATTGATGTCCTAATTTTAAACTTTCATTGCGGTAACATAATTTAATATAAAATGGTAAACTTTAAACAAATTTATAAAAATCTTATCGCGTTATTGTAAATTAACACGCTTTCCATTTTAAGACTCAGACGAATGCGAACTTCACTGTTTGAGAAGCCCCAAAAGGACCTACACCTAATGAATGAGTTATTGATAAGCTTTTCGCGTTATTGTGTACTAACCAACTTCTATTTTTAGATTCACACAATGGGACCTCTATTTTGTAGTATAATCCGAACGTCAAGTATTGGAGTAGCTTTTGATATACTTAAACTTAAAGTTGCTGTCGTCCACTTTTTACTTCCTTACAAATATTTTCATAGTTGCGGAGAGAATCTACGTAATGTAGTGTAAACGTTTCCCAAATATTTTCCAAAAAAAGATTAGAATTTTTTAATTGCGTGAAAGTTGTATAATTTTTAAGGAGCATTAACTGATTTAATATCCTTAAAAACTCATAATTTCAGAATGTCTGAATATTCTCCATATATAAACAAACTATTTTCAAATTTGTGATTTGATATTTTTACTATTTCAAGGACGTTGCCAATTTCCTAAGCAGTTTTTCCATAATTTCTGCTGTTTATCGAGGTTTGAAGGTGTGCTATCCGCAAACATTTACACGAAATGACCAAATCTTTTATTTGTATGGCGTTGAGGTCATTTTGCTTTTCAAGGACCTTCAACATTTTATGTCGACATCATTTTACTTTCTTGTATATATTTCCATAATTGTAGATGGAAATAGGAAAGGGCGAACATAACAAAATATTTTCCAAAAAAATTAAAAAATTTCGAATTAAGTATTTTAATATCCCAACAAATTCATATATTGAGATTGTCTGAATAGTCTCCATATATATACACAATATTTTCAAATTTGATATTTTTGCTTTTTCAAGGACGTTAGGAACTGCCAATGTCCTATGCAATTTTTCCATATTTTCGAATTTTCATCGAGGTTAGTAGGCGTGATATCCCCAAACATTTACCAACAATTTCCAAATTTGTTTTTATGGCGTCAAAGTTCTCAACATTCTCCATATATTTACAAAATATATTCAAATTTGGGATTTGATATTTCTGCTATTATTTCAAGGACTTTGGCAATTGCCATGACATAAGCAGTTTTTCCATAATTTCAGATGTTCATCGAGTTTAACAAACTGAAATATAAAAAGAAGTGATATCCCCAAATAATTACAAAAAATTTCCAATTATTTTTTTATTTTTATGGCGATAAGGTCATTTTGCTTTTCAAGGACCTTTACCCTTTTCAAAGTCCTTGCAAATTTTTACCATAATTATACCCTAAACCTTAATGTTAATGTCGATTCCCTAAACGATCAATAGTTTCGTTGCTTGTGTGGCACGTAGCGCCGTCTTGTTGAAACTAAACGTTGTCCAGATCAATACCATCCAACCCAATAAAAAATCATTCATTGTCTCTCGATAGCGCAATCCATTCACCGTAACTGATCCAACCTCATTTTCGAAAAAGTAAGGTCCAATGATACCGTCGGACCATAAACCGCACCAAATAGTAACACGTTGAGGATGGAAAGGCTTCTCAACAATAACTCTTGGGTTTTCCTAGCTCCAGATTCGACAATTTTGCTTGTTGACGTACCCACCGAGCTGGAAATGGGCCTCATTAGTTAAGATGATTTCAAGGACCCAATCAGCAAAGACACGACGTTGTTGATGATTGGCCGGCTTGAGTTTTTGTGTAAACTGAACTTTATAAGCCTTAAGACCCAAGTCTTTATGCAAAATACGGTGTAATGACGTATGTGGACTGCCCAATTTTAAAGAACTAAAAGGAATGGAAAAACCTGGGTTTTTCAACATTTTGGGCTACAGCAGCAATATTCTCAGTTGTTTTTGAGCCTCATGCGCGGGTTTTATTCTTCACATCTCTAACTTGTCCTAACAGCTCGAATTTTTCCACCAAATTTTGTATTGCGGTCCGACAAGGTGCTTCACGACAACCAAAAAATGCTTTAGTTTTGCGATCTGTGACTGCAAGATTTTCACCATTTTTGTAGTGAATTTTAATAATTTTAATGCGTTGTTGAAGCGTGTGTCGTTTCATTTTTAGTAGTGTTTCATAGTGTTTAGAACACGCGACTACCATGCGGGAGATCCCAGGTTCGATTCCTGCCTCCAGTCAGCTACATTTTTCTTTCATTGCCGGCCCTCTCGATGTTGTGTCGACAGCAACATTGCAGTATGAGTGTCGAGTCAATCGGCATGCCTAGTAAAAGCTTCTCAAACAGTGACGTTCGCATTCGTCGATAAACAAGTAGGTGCCGTTAGTTGTGAATCTAAAAATAGAAAGCTTGTCACAATAACGCAAGAAGCTATCCCATACCTCATTCATGTGGTGTAAAGGGAAATGAAGTTTTTCTAAAGTAGTTTCTTTTTGTCAAATGTCAAAGAATACAAGCTTCAATAGTGACAGATACCGAAATAGCAAGCCATTCACAATAACATCTCTCATTGGAAAACTCTTTATTTCCAATACTTAGGCTGTCTCATCTGCGATTAGTAGGAAAGTGGTCATGGCTGATGTTATTGAATGACAACCCTGACCGAATTACTGTATTGAACTTATGTAGCAAGTTTGCATATTGTATGAGTAATAATTATGTTAAGCAGATTTTATATTAATCATACGCACTTCGTTCCAATATTATTGATTTATAATAATGAAAATTTTTAGAAGATTTCATTCGATTGATTTTTTACATGGATTTAAGCATTATCAATTCTACTGATAATTGATTTGAGATATCACAAAAATTTTTTTAGTTATAGCTTATACACCATCATACCACGGTTGGCCCCACCATAGCCCCACACTCAACTCTAATACACAGCTTTTAGCTTATACATGTCACAAATGTATTTAAAATAATATATATGATTTTGAACCACTGTGCTATAATTATGTAATTATTTATCAAATGTATTTGTTTTATGTTACAAATAATACACAATCATTGCAAAAATTGTGACATTTAATATCCCTTATCTGAAAAGTTCGGCACTATTTTAAAACGTGCTAGCCCCGATTGTCTGGCACGTGTTTCTATAAATATCAATGACACAATTACATATGAAATATGTCACTAGAATTTTGCACCGAAATAAACAAAACTATTAAATACACTAATACCTAGCAAACATTTTATTATATAAATTTTCTTATCAACAAACTTTCTTAAAAAACATAAAATTAAAAGATAGATTAAAGGTCAATTCTTTATTGTCTAACATAACTAAACTAAGTTTCTATGCTAATGCATATTTTATATTAAAAATGATATATTAGAAATTGTGTGATAGTATAATCACTGCATGCACTTAAATATAAAGAAAGTGGTTATACAAGAGAAGTATCATTTAAACAGTAAATAAGATTAGTCTTACAACTTTAATGAGTAGCTGCACCTTAAAGTTTTTAAAAATTTTAAAATTAGACACATCCAGACATACTTGACTTGCTTAAAGTTCTTAACCATCTGGAAAACACTTTAGCTTTAATCATGTGAAATTTCTTCAAGAAATCTTTATCTGTTCAAAAGATATATACATAACTATATAAGAAAACATGTATTTAAAACTGTGGGATGGACATACATGGTGCTTCAAATCGCTCACAGCATCATGGCTCAGTAAAACCTAAAAACCTAAATTTCAATTCAATCAACATCAACTTTTAGCCACACCCTACTGTGCATTCCATGACAACTGCCGCTGGTACGATGAGGAATGTCGCACAGCATCGAAGAATATGATTGCTACGTATATGGAACTCAAATTATGAGAATATACTATAAGACGAAAATTTTGTTTTTAGGCAATACGAAGATGGAAACGGAGTTCGTTCTATTGAGGTTCTTAATTTGTAATGAATAAACAAATTATTGTTATGCTATAGAGCTCGTACGCTACTAAAAAAATTACGAAATCTGGTTTAAATCGGTTTTTAAAATTTACGTTGTTTTATTATCTCAGTAGATTCAATGTCAAATAATTTGTTACAATCTAAATTTAAACAAGTATAAATACAAATTAAAACATAGGCCGTGTTTTATGATGGACCGGCCGTTTCATAGTGGTTAGAACACGTGACTACCATGCGGCAGATCCCGGGTTCGATTCCCGGCTCTAGTCATCTACATTTTTCTTTCATTGCCGGCTCCCTCGATTTTGTCGACAGCAACTTCGCAGTATTAGTGTCGAGTCAATCGGCATGTCTAGTAAGAGCTTCTCAAACAGTGACGTTCGCATTCGTCGATAAACAAGTGGGTGCCGTTTGTTGTGAATCTAAAATAGAAAGCGTGTTAATTCACAACAACGCGAGAAGCATCCCATATCTCATTCATGGGGTGTAAAGAAATTAAGTAAGTAAGTGTTTTATTTATAATTAATACGATTTTTTCAAAATTTTTCATGAATTGTACTCTTTCACATGCACTCAAGAATGTAATTAACCTAACAATATATAAAATTTGGGGGGAATAGGGAATTATCTAATTTAAGTCTTTGTGTTTGGTATTCATTTGGGAATAATCATAATCTCTCTTTGTCCGAGAGATCACGTATGGATTTGGCAGTGGCCTAGTAAGCCACTCTCCTTAAACAGAACCAGTTATTATGAAACTACGAAGAAAAGAAAAAACAAGAATCGCCCCAAATGTTGGCGACCCCCGCAAACGTTGTAAGGACCAAGAATTACGAATATGCATCTGGAATGTCCGAACTTTCTATAGAGAAGGTGCATCTAATACAAGGCTGACATCACTGCCATACAGAAAATGCAATGTACGGAACAGGAATGTACACCTTAAAAGAACTGTGCCATCTTTTACAGCTGCCATGCAGAATGACCCGAATTTGGATGTGGCTTCATAGTACGCAAGAGACTTCGACATCTGGTCTCAAGGTTTAACCCTGAAAGTGACTGAAATTGACCACTATTCGCTTTGAAGGTGGAATATTTTTACATTACGCTGATTTGTGTACAGGCCCAGACGGAAGATAAAGACGAAGACATTAAAGAAGCATTCTATGAGCGCCTGGAGGAAATATATGTCCACTGCCCTGCACATGACATTAAAATTGTTCTGGGAGATTTTAATGCTAAAATAGGGAGGGAAGATGCTCTTGGTTCAGCAGTCGGAAAATTCAGTCTGCACAACAATACCTCCGATAACGAATTCAGACTAGTTAGCTTCACGTCGGCAAGAAACATGGTAGTGAGTGAAACCAGATTCCCGCATAAAGATATACACAAGGCCACCTGGGTATCCCTGATCGAAATAAAAGAAACCAGATTGATCGCGTGGTAGTTGGTGGAAGACAAGTCTTAAGCATTATGGACGTGCGTTTGATAAGCTGTGCAAATATTGACTCTGATCACCACCTAGTTCCAGACAAGGTGCGCACGCAATTATGCAGTGCTAAAAACGCTCGTAACTAAACGCAAAGGAATCTATACATCACAAACCTGCATACCACCGAGATAGCCAATGGCTACTTCAACCAAATCTCTCAATTACTTCGAACCAACCCCTCTAATTCTGATGACACCCAATGGCAGCATTTTGCGAATTCCATGACCAATGCCGCAACGACCGCACTGGGTTATGAAAAACCACGCCCAGACAAACCTTAGTACGATGAGGAATGTCGCGAAATGTTGCTGAAGAAATGGATGCTGCATACAGGGCAAAACTGCAGCCAAAGGCAACGCGTGCCGTGCCGGAGCATTATAATAAAATGAAGAAGGAGATGAAACGGCTCATCAGGCGGAAAATGCTTCTATGGAAAAAAAGAGAGAGCCAGGATATCGAAAATTACAGGGATAGAGGTGAAACCCAAAAGTTCTACCAAAAGGTAAAAAGCCAAGGTTTTGGACCAGGAGGACGGGGACGGAAATCTGGTCACTGACAGTCAGAGTGTGCTGCAAATATGGAGGGAACACTTTCGATCTCTACTCGTTCCCCAAGGCAGCATAAGTGACGAAATCAAACCAATCATTGACGATGGATTTGACTTTGTCCACCACCGAGCCAAATGGACGAAAACGCTCCGGCTCCAAAAGTCTTCGGCAATAAACTCGACGGGCGGCGCAGAAGGGGGCGACCAAAACTCCGATGGATGCACTAGATGACGAACTACCTACGAAGCGCAAAAGACCGAAGCGCTTGGAATACTTTTCTACGTGCGGCTACTGATGGATAAATTTCTGTTGTTGCTGCCATTAAAGAAGAAGAGGAAGATCGCGTATACCGATGATATAGATATCATTGACCGAGGACTGCGCGATGTTACTGCGGCCTTTTCGAGCATTGAGAAGCATTCAGCAGAAATGGGTCTTGTGATAAATGAGGACAAAATCAAGTTATTTGTTTCAACGAACAAAGAGTTTACTCGTTTGCGACGCTGAGTGAACGTTGATAACTACAACTTTGAAGTCTATCTCGACTACGCCATAGACAAAAATAATAATGTCAGCCTGGAAACCAAGAGACGAATATTGATTGCAAACCGCTGCAGCTATTCGCTGGGCAAGCGCTTTTAAGTTAAATATCTCACTGGACAAACGAAGATCCAACTCTACCAGACACTAATCCTGCCTGCTGTGCTCTACAGCGCAGATTAACCTATACTGGGAGTTTTCGAGGGAAAAATACTTCGCAAAATATTTGGACCCATTATCTTAAACGGCGAGTACCGTCATCGAATCAACCAAGAGCTGTATGAGCTGTACAACTACATCGACGTAGTCATGCGCGTTCAAATAGACCGAGTGCTCTAGCTAGGACACGTTGTTTGCATGAACGAAAATGCTCCGGCTCGAAATGTCTTAGGCAATAAACTCGATGGGAGGCTTAGGAGGAGAAGATGGCCAAAACTTCGATGGTTGGACCAGAATCACACATATTTGCCTTTTAAGATTTTAAAACACGCCTATTGATACTCTACATAATCTTACTTATGGTTCAACAAATAACATTATTCCATCTAAAGAGACTTCTTAGTCTAGTCGTTATACACCTAAATATAAAATACTTTAGTAAAGCGTGTACTTAAAAATCTAGATTCAGATTTTATTTTGCGAATCAGAGATTATTTTTATTGTTTAGTTCAATTCTATGTTATTATTTAATTGTCCTCAGTGGTTATGAGAATACGAAGCCTGATAATCTTGTTGACCTACAATAGATTTTTATTTTTGTTTTGTTTGCCAAAAAATCATGTACATATGAAAGAAAAAAATCTCATTAGAAAGATTCGTGTCACTCTACAGTTGTGTGGAATAAAATAGAACACTCTAGACTAGGAACATATAAAAGCGTCCAAGAAATCTTGCGGTATACGTCTAGATAATATTGAATGACTTTACAATTCCTGAGTGGTCTGGTTTTCGGAAAATGACAACCTTTAAAATCATAATTCGGTTCCAGTATGTTATCACCACTGGAAAAATTTTCACATTAATTTTGAGTTCAAACCCCAACGGTTTTTCAACATGGCCGGGTCGATGTTGCAATGGTATCAAACAAGCTGTATGTAAGATTTTAACGAAATTCTTGTTTTAAATAAAAGACTTACATATACCGTTATGTGTGGAATATAATTTCGTCGTTTAAATGGCCGCTGCGGCTTCTTATGATGGCACGGAACCATGTGGTCCAATTTTCAATGACTCTGCCGGCTGAATCGCAGGTTTTATGATCTTATAAGACAGAATTTCATGACTACCACATAAGTCATGTACTATTTTATGTATCATGCCTGTTATGTTATATTTATGCATTCCATTAGTACCATCTGCCATCTCTTTTCATCACTAGTCTAATATTAATTGGATCACCTACTTGCAGACACTTATCAACTAAAAGTTGAAGTTCTTCTAACCTATTCTCTATATATGACAGATAATTTTCTGTTCGTCTCAAAAACAAAAACTAAACTGGAATCTGAAATTTTTTGCGCTCCAACAGTTCGACTTGAGTCGCCAGATTATATAGTAGTTCGCGCGTTGTCCCTCTAATCTGTACTAAAACTATTTTCATCATGTTTGGCGCTGGTTGGGCAAGTTTTATCGGAATTTTCTCGGGCATCGTTTATGGCTTGTTGGCTTTGTATATGTTTACCGGTCTTACGGGTTTACATAATATAGGTCAAGAGGAGAAGGTAGAGAATGATAACACTAACGTCGATCCAGATACCAAAGATGATGATAGTGCTGAAGTGCTTGTAGAATTTACCCGTTAGTATATATGCGATATTAATGCAATGAGAAATGTAATATATTTAATGAGTCATCAACGTGTCTATGATGTCCCCGTTTAGGTCACCAAGTTACTTCCTATACCATATTGTTGGTTAAGCATATTATAATGATGGTGGTATCCATTCTCTTGGTGGTTGGTGCTAAACAGGTAATACGGCGTGGGGTGGGGTAGGAGTATGATCAAAAAAATGTTATGTTACTACATCTTGTCTTAATTTTTAGCACCAACATAAATTTATGGCTCCCTGGATTTTCGTTGCTGCCGTCTCCATGGTTATCAACGTGTCGTCTATGGTCTTTGATGATGAGGCTGATGACACATTTATCGCTGAATTTGTAGCATTGGGTAAGTCAGAGACAAAGTTCAGGAATATTTGCATTCAACAAAAGGATGAATCTACGAAACATAGTCATAATGAAACCTTAAAGTGTAAAGAAAAATTCTAATTTTCGAGTTTTTATTTTTCAATTTTGTATTTTAAAATTTTTTTATTTTTCGATTTTTTTTCTTCTATTTTAGTTCTCACTGTGGCCATCTGGTATCCCATTTTCACTTACTACAAGAAAATTCGTCATAACCAAAAACCTGTAATTTCGGTCGAAAGCTGCAGAGTGAATCCTTATTATGCTCCCTGTGCTCCCCCCGCGGCAAACGTTGAATTTGTCCACACTGCACCTGTTGTTGCCAGCGTTCCAATAGCAGCTGAGCAATAGAGAAATTATGGAAATAAATTTTAAAAAACTTTCATGTAATTAATTGTTTTCAGATAATATTTCCTTTGACTGATATCTGCAAATATATGAGAAATATCTAAAGAATGCATTTTTATTTTTAAATAGAAACAATGTTTTAGACATAATTATTGTTGGGGTATAGGTTTTGGGAAAAGGGATACCCACTTGTAAGGACATAGACGGAAATCTGGTCACGGATGCTCAGAGTGTGCTGCAAACACTAAGGGAACACTTTCAATCTCTACTCGTTCCCGAAGGCAGCAAAAGTGACGAAATCGCACCAATCATCGACGATGGAGTAGACGGTCCACCACCAAACCGTAACGAGATCAGCACGGCAATTGCACGGCTTAAAAGTAATAAAGCTTCGGGAGCCGATGGACTCCCGGCAGAGCTTTCTAAAGCCGGTGGCAATGAGCTGGTAACATGCATGCACCAGCTCATAAACACGATATTATTGGACGTGAATTGCGAGATGTTACTGCGGCTTTTTCGAGCATTGAAAAGCAGTCGGCTGAAGTAGGTCTGGTAATAAACGAGGACAAAACCAAGTTATTTGTTTCAACGAACAAAGAGTCCACTCGTCTGGGACGCTGCCAGTTTTTTTTTTTATATATATTTAAAACTTTTAAAATTTAAAACTATTTTGTCATGCCCCCATCCTAATATCTGTATACTCGTAGCAAATTGTATCAATCTAGGTCTAAAACACAGTTTTGGCACGCCTCCACCGCCCACTAATAGAAAATTAAAATTTCATCTGTATATTCATAATTGTGTTGCAGAGTACTAACAGGATATCATATGTCACCTCTCTAGGACTTTATTAAGATTTTGGCACGCCTCCACCCTCCACTTATAGAAAATTAAAATTTCGTCTGTATATTTATAATTGTGTTGCAGAATACTATAAGGATATCGAATTTTATTTCTCTAGGCCTTAAATACAGGTTGGCCAGGACCTTTCCGCTTATTGATCTAAAATAAAAATTTCGTCTGAAAATTTGAATCTGAGGTGACGTGTCCCATCTGTGCAATTTTATCTCTCTTGCTCAAAAAAATCTTTTGCCACGCCCTCTATGCACAAAATATGTAACCTATTATATTTTCAAAATAGAACATTATAGAGCGAAATCTGAAAACATATTAAATTTTAGAGCGTTTTATAGGAATTTTCGATATATTAAAAAAAGTGTAGGTAGAAAATTCCCTGGACAAATGTTCTTTTCCTAGAAACCTTTATAGGGCTTTTACGAACATTATAAAAGAAAATTTAGTCAAATCGGTCCATGCATTCTCAAGTGATGCCCTTACCAACACATAACAATTCATTTATATTTCTATAGATTTAGAACAATTTTATTTTTATCATTACTTATCCATCACATTAATTTAAATTGTTACAACAGGACGCCTACACCATTAATTTGCCTACAACTGATGACCTCCGGCCAAGCAAGTGGTTGTGGGACCATATACCGAATTCGAGGCACGTCCTATATAGTAAACTGCACCATTATTTTGTTCAATGCAATTTTCAATGTGTACAGCCTCTTGTAGTCTGATTTGTTTGTAGTAAACATAAATAGGATACCACAAAAGGATCTGAATCACTAAAAGAGAAACAAATTCGAAACTTTTACTAAAAGAAATAGAGAAATATTAATACTTACCTATTAGTAGTATGTATATCATATGAAATTGTTGTGAATCCTCATAGGATATTATTAAGCCGGTTATCTTCATAATGACAATAAAAATACTACCACAGATCCAAAGGAATATTAAACGATGACGTTCCTGTAAAAAATTAACGATAAACGGAAATAACGAAATAAAAAAAATTTAAAATTTATGATAGAAATTACATTCCTTCAGCTATGGAAAATTTTGAACAAAATATACGTTAGACACTTAGGTAGCCATTATAATAGAGTTGGTCGTGACCGGCTTACTATAATCCTTCATTACTTCACCTTTGAAATGTATGACGGACGGATGGACAGACCGAATTTTGGATCAAAATCTGCATTAAAAAGTTAACGTTTGGATATGTCATTAATTTGAAGGTCCCATTGTGTTTGTCTTAAAATAAAAGCGTGTTGACATAGAAGACATGAGAAGCTGTCCCATATCTCAGGCATGAGATGCAAAGAGAGAATAAGTAAATAAAAGGGCAATAACTTCGGTCTAAGTGGTAGAAATCACAGTACAAAACATGAGCCTAAAACGTGATAAATTCCCCTATACGATACTTACTAACTTCAAATCGATATTATATTATTATGGCATGTAACTTGACAAAACGAATGATGCAGAACTTCTTCTTTTTGGGGCTACTTTCACGTACAGTTCTCAGAATTGAGCACCAAATCAATGAGATGAAAAATTTTGTACTGTGAATGTTATCGCACACCGTATGTATCTGGATGTTTGTATAATTCTTTGGGGAAATAAATACAAGCTCTATCGTCATATTTTAAACTAATTTGGTTTTATAAAGTTTTGTTGCTTAACTGATATCTCTCTACATCATTTTGATTTACCTGTTTAACACCAATTTGCAGTAGTACAGATACAACCACCATTGCCATAAAGGCAATCAAATCACATACAAAGATTAAAGTATTTGAAACAGCTGCAAGTTGAAAGTTATAAACACTTATATGATGAGGCACAATCCATTTACCCACATCTCTAATAACTCACAGTAGAAACTTTTAATGAATTTTCCACTCTCAAATGAATCGGGATCCTGCTCTTCAGTTGCAAGAAAATCATCAACATACAATAACATCACAAGACTGTACAGTGACAGACAGGTGTACATGAAGGTCGAAAACATTGCAATCAACGAGGACCAAGTGGAAAGAGCCATGTTTGTCTCAACTGCAGTGCTGCTAGTTAACTGCAATGCTGCCTGAAATATTTGTTGGTGTTTCACAAAAAATTAGTAGTAAAATTAAGATGCGTTCCACTTCGGCGTTGCAAAACAATCTTATCACGAGTTTCTGACTGTACTAACTGGAAGGTGCAATGAAGGCCGTGTTATCTGTCATGAGAGTTTATACAAACATTTATGAAGTGAATGAACATTATGGTTATTCGTATCAGCCGTGAACTTCGTGATCCTTTAGAAAGGGGGGGAGAGAGAAAGAGAGAAAGAGAGAGAGCAGTAGCATGTGAAAAGCCGCAATCACGTAATATATTTTGTGACAACGTATATTATGAAATATATATTCTTAAAAAGCATTAGACATATATATGATGTAATGTTAAGGAAAAGTTGCGTTCTAATGGTTATCATGTCTGAAGATTAATTAGTATGATCGACGAGAAGTTTAGAGATCTAGAATTAAGTTTACGCCACATTGAGAAGGGTGACCTTTAATACGACTTGAGAAATAAAATCATTCATTGAAAGTAAGATGCTAGAAATAGGTGCATGTGACCCTAAATTTATTTGTTCTTTTTACCGAATTCAAATATGCATTTTCTTTACCAGACTCCAGGGGGTCTCACATATAAAAGACAAACATATTGAAAATTTGTACATTAAGTCAAATCTTTTTTAATATCTACTACATTTAATAAACGAATCCGAACTTCAGCTGTCCGAGAAGATTTTAGTAGACTTTTACAGCGAAATTTCTGTCGACAACTTCTAGGGGACTGTTGCCGATGAATAAAACTGCAGATAAGCAGTAATGAACTTTTAGTAAAAAAGAAAGCACTTGTTGAACAACAAAAGTATTTTTTTTTGTACACTAAAAGTATGTAAGTTGTAAAAGAAAAATGTTCTTTCATTGTCGGCTCCCCTCGAATGTTGTCGACAGCATCTTCGCAGTATTAGTGTCGAGTCAATCGGCATGTCTAGTAAGAGCTTCTTAAACAGTGACGTTCGCATTTGTCGATAAACAAGTAGGTGCCGTTAGTTGTGAATCTAAAAATAGAAAGCGTGTTAAATCACAACAACGCGAGAAGCTATCCCATACCTCATTCATGGGGTGTAAAGGGAAATTAAATAAGTAAAAGTAATATTGGCACAATAAAAGTACTTTGTGGTACAAAAACCAGTAAGCTCCGTAGATAGTTCGTCACACCATGCTTAAATAACAGTTCCTTTACCTGGTCCATCCATCGGAGTTTTGGTCGCCCCCTACTGCGCCGCCCATCGAGTTTATTGCCGAAGACTTTACGAGCCGGAGCGATTTCGTCCATTTGTACAACGTGTTCAAGCCAGCGCATTCGGTCTATTTGAACAGGGATTGAAAAGACTCCAAAACACTCTGCTCAACACATTTTAAACGTCGGTAATGTGCGCAGGCGAACTCAAAACACAAGAGTTTAATGATCGAAGATGCTCCGCACACAGAGTCATCAACACATAACAAAACTCTTTTTTACAATTTTTTCCTGAGCACTCAAAGATGGTGTGCACACATAAACGAGCGATACTAAAAGATTGGTAGAGAAGAAGAAGAAATATAGCTGTATATGTATAAATATATGTATGTATGTGTTTTTTTCTCCATATGAATATTCATATGTTACTCCGTGTTTGGGTATTTTCGTTTCTCAGTGCACATATGAGTTGTGTCATCTTTATCGCACACACGACGGGAGTCAGAAAAAAGAGCAACATCGTTTTCCGACACTTAGCAAGATGTGTTTGCATGTTAACATGCTCAACGGTACAGAGTTTGTGTCACATTTACCTCTCAAACACTCTCATGAAAAGAGTTTTGCATACATTTTGTGCACATTTGTGAGTTTTTTTCAAACGCTGTATTTGAACGCGCTTGACTACGTCGATGTCGTTGTACAGCTCATACAACTCATGATTCATTCGACGAAGGTACTCGCCATTAACGATGATGGGTCCATAGATTTTACGTAGTATATTTCTCTCGAAAATTCCCAGAATAGATTGATCCGCCTACGTCATTACCCAGGATACTGCGCTGTAGAGCAAGACAGATAGGATCAGCGTCTGGTAGAGTATTCCAAATCTTTATTCGTCGAGAGAGGGCTTTATCATTAAAACGCTTACTTAGCGCATAGTAGCAGCGGTATGCGATCAGTACTAGTCTCTTGATTTCCAGGCTAATATGAATATTTTGGTTTATGGCGGAGCCCAGGTAGACAAAATTATCTAGCACTACAAAGTTAAAGTTGTCAAAGTTCACGCAGCGTCTCAAACGAGTAAACTCTTTGTTCGTTGAAAGAAATAAGTTGAAATAAGTTGAAGAGATCGCATGACAGACTATCGCCTTGTCTGAAGCCTCGCTTAGTAGAAAATGGCTCCGTCAGATTTTTGCCAATTTGCACTGAAGACTTCGTATCAGTCAGTGTCAGCCCGCAAAGTCGTATCAGCTACGTGGGGTTACCAAACTCAGCCATAGCATCCAATAGTTTCTGTCGTATCGGACTGTCAAATGCAGATTTGTAATCGATGAACAGATGGTAGGTGTCGATCTGAATTTCTTGGGTCTTCTCCAGGATTTTCCGTAGTGTGAATATCTGGTCGGTCGAGGATTTACCAGGTGTAAAGCCACACTGATAATGTCCAATGAGGTTCGCATAAATGGGCTTTAGTCTTTCACATAACACACTAGACAGGACCTTGGATGCAATGGATTAAAGGCTGATCCCGCGATAATTGGCACAAACACTTGGATCGGCTGTCACAGGACAGATATCGGACATGCATTCCTTGAGCCAAATCGTGTTTATGAGCTGGTGCATGGACGTTGCCGGCTCATCGCAGCCGGCATTAAAAAGCTCTGCCGGTAGTCCATTGGCTCCCGCAGCTTTATTGTTTTTAAGCCGTGCAATTGCCGTGTTGATCTTGTTTTGGCTAGGTGTTGGGCAGTCTAGTCCATCGTCGATGATTGGTGTGATTTCGTTACTTATGCTGCCTTAGGGAACGATTAGAGATCGAATGTTGTCCCTCCATATTTGCAGCACACTCTGAATGTCAGTGACCAGATTTCTCCTTGTTACAGGTGGGGATTCCTAGCCCAAAACCTTTGCTTTATACATTTTGGTAGAACTTTCGGGCTTCATCTCTATCTCAGTAATTTTCGATATCCTGGCTCTCTCTTTTCTTCCATAGAAGCTTTTTCTGCCTGAAGAGGCGTGTCATCTCCCTCCTCTTTTGATTATAACGCTCCTCCGTCATTGCACGCGTTACCATTGACTGCAGATTTGCCCTGTATGCGGCATCCTTATCTTCAGACATTTCGCAACATTCCTCATTGTACCAAGACTTGTCTGAGCGAGGTTTAGCATAACCGAATATGGTTGTTATGGCAGAGCTCATAGAATTCGCAATATGCTGCCACTGGGTGTCGGGAACATCAGAATTAGGGGGGTAGGATTGAAGTAATTGAGACAGAGTTGGTTGGAGTAGGCATTGGCTACCTCGGTGGCATGCAGCTTTGTGATGTCTAGATTCCTTTTGCGTTTGGTTACGAGCTATTTTACCACTACTTAATCGCTCGCGTACTTTGGCTGCAACTAGGTGGTGATCCGAGTCAATATTTACACCGCGCATCACACTCACGTCCACAGCGCTTGAGACATGCCTACCATCAATTACCACGTGATCAATCTAATTTCGTGTATTTTGATCAGGGGATATCCAGGTTGCCTTGTGGATATCTTTATGAGGGAATCTGGTTCCACTCACTACCATGTTTCTTGCCAACGCGAAACTAACCAGTCTGAATCCGTTTTCGGAGGTGTTGTTGTGTAGACTGGTACCGGCCGTGGCATAGTGGTTAGAACACGCGACTACCATGCGGGAGATCGCAGGTTCAAACCTGGCTCCAGTCATCTTAAAAGAAAAAAATAAATAAAATTTTCTTTCATTGTCGGCTCCTCTCGAATGTTGTTTGACAGCAACTTCGCAGTATTAAGCGTCGATTCAATCGTCGTGTCTAGTAAGAGCTTCTTAAAACAGTGACGTTCGCATTCGTCGATAAATAAGTAGGTGCCGTTAGTTGTGAATCTAAAAATAGAAAGCGTGTTAATTCACAACAACGCGAGAAGCTATCCCATACCTCATTCATGGGGTGCAAAGGGAAATTAAGTTTTTTTTTTTGTTGTGTAGACTAAATTTTTCGACTGCTGAACCAAGAGCATCTTCCCTTCTTATTTTAGCATTAAAATCTTCCAGAACAATTTCAATGTCATATGTAGGGCAGCGGTCATATATTTTCTTCAGGCGCTCGTTGAATGTATCTTTAATGTCCTCATTTTTGTCTTCCGTCAGGGCGTGTACATAAATCACCGCCAGACCAAATGTCAAAGTCTCTTGCCGACTATGGAACCACATCCAAATTCGTGTCTTTCTGCTTGGCAGCTGTAAAAGATGTTACAGTTATTTCGTCGTATGCATCCCTGTCATGTCCATCTCATTTCCTGTATGGCGGTGATGTCAGCCCTGTATTTGTTGAGGACATCCGCCAGTTGGATAAAGGCAACATCTCTGTATAGAGTTCGGACATTCCAGGTGCATATCCTTAAATCATGGTACATATATCGTTCGCGTATGTCGTCAACATTTGGGGGGTTTTTGTTTTTTATTTTCTTCGTGTTTTCATACTAATTGTTTTTGTTTAAGGAGTGTGGCTTACTAGGCTACCGCGCCCGATCCTAGTTTCTTGGGGCTGCCAAAGCCACCAAGAGAGAGCCTCTGTGTTGAGCTTCAGTAACTTCTGTTGCGTACTTCCTAAGACGCATCGGAGGTAGCATGCCGATGAGGTTACTCAACATTTTCAGCTCATTGATTTGGGACTAAATTCTGAGAACTGCACGTGAAAGTAGCCCCAAAAAGAAGAAGTTCTGCATCATTCGTTTTGTCAAGTTACATGCCATAACATAAGTAAAAATATAAAAAGTTTGGCTTGAAAACGTCAAACCCTTTGAGGGATTTACTATACTGAACTAGTATCTTCACCCTGATTTCTGACCCCCCAGACAATGACACCGAAATACAAATAAAGGCAAAACACTTGGAAAAAAATTAACTTTAGTAATTTTATTGCACTTTTTATGTGTTAATGTGTCTTTTAATATTTTAACTTTTTTTTTTGTAAGTTGGGTGATTGGCGACGAAGCACAGTCAAGTTCATTTAATCGTCGGGTTAAACCTCCTTTAAGTCACAGTGATAGGGCTACGTGATGCAATCGCTTTTAAATTTAAAAATAAATTCAGGAAGACATCAAGGCCACTGCAAATTTATTGCTATTTCTCAAATATGTATGTTTTTTTTTTTGCATATAACTATGTATTTTTGATTGGTGCAAAAAGTTGTCGTTATGTTGCCAATAACTTTATATAAAACAATATGTTTTTTTTTTTGCAAATATTTATGTTATTTTTCTACACCACCGACATAATTCTATTTCTATTGCCACAGTGTCTAAGTTCTAGTAGGTGTGACCTTAAGTGATAACATTCAAATCTCTACGTTATTGTATGTGATCTCTTCTGGCATTCGATAACCAAGTGACCAGATTAAGCTTCTTAAAACTTTAGCTTGGTCTTGTTTAAGTTCAGTTCATCTTAAGCTGCTTAAGAAGCATCAGCATCAAAATTTTGTCAAGCGACCAAGTTAAAAGATCAACATGTCTCGTGCCACGTTTGCCACATTCATTGGCGTCTTCAATGCCATCGTATGCTTAATAGTAGTGTTAATATCAGCTTTTGGTATGCTGGCCTCAGTTGGTCTGGCAGAGCAGGAAGAAGAATCTGTCGTCAAAGCATTATTTGAGGATGAAAGCAATGAAAGCAATGAGTTGACTGGAAAAGAAGCAGAAAAAAATATAGAAGCTTTGGGTCAGTGTTTGAAAGATGTCTTAATTTGTATTATATTGGCTAATGTCTCTTTTTTGAATACAGGATTTGTTGCTATCGTTTCTTGTTTATTCTTCATCGTTTACTTGTTCTTATTCATTACATCCGTCTTCATGGTAGTGGGTGTTAGGAAGGTAAGTCAGTGTGCCCCCGATATAAAACTGTTGTAGTTATATAGCTTACTCTTCATCATCATAGCAACGTCATCAATATATGGCCCCTTGGATTTATTTGTCTGCCATTGCATTGATAATCGAAGTCTACCAAGTTGCTGAATACCTTAAGAAACGTGATAGTGAATTCGTGTGGTATGCTCTTGGAGCCGGTAAGTGGGGGCGAAAGAGATGATGATTCTTTCTACAACTTTTAACAATTATTTTCCCTCATTTTACTCTTTTAGTGGTTGAAGCTGCCATCTGGTATCCCATTTTCAAGCACTACTATGCTTTGAAGCATCCTCGCGTTGTCCAAGCCGTTGCTGCTGCTGCTGCAGCCAGTCCCATGACTGTGCATGTACCCACAGTTGAGTCAAGCCCTCCTCTAGCGGAATTTAATCACGCTACAGCCAAATATGTTCCTACGACTGTGATGATTGCTGCTCCTCAACAACAAGGCCAGATTGTGTATCCTTCAGTGCCAGCCGCCAGCAGTTATTTCACCTACAAAGTTTAAACAGAGCGACGAGAAAGACAATGGAATCAATATACGTTGAATTGAAAACTATATTTAGCGTTTGGAAAAAATAAAAAACCAAATACTTTTCTAAAGTTTTACCTAATTTTATTAAAAAAAAATTTTTTACTAAGAAATATTTAAAAAATGGTTCTCTTTAGGCCGAAAACAGAGAACGAAATTTGTATTAGAAATATGTATTAAATATATCATTGTCGGCCCCTCGATGTTCTTGACATCAACTTCAGCAATTGTGACGTTCGCATTCGTCAATAAACAAGTAAGTGCCGTTAATTGTGAATCTAAAAATAGAAAGCGTATTCACAACAACGCAAGAAACATTCCATACCTCATTCATGGGGTTCTAAGGGAAATTAAGTAAGTTATTAAGAGAAAATATGACATTTTGCAACTATAATTCACTTTTCTCTAGACGATTTTTTTTTATTTTAATCATTCAAAAATAATTTTTTTTAACCAAAAAAAATATAGAAATTCGCAAAAAAAAAAATTTTCCACAAAAAAAAAATTTTAATATTTGTAAGAAAATTTTAATAACTTCTCAGAGAGGAAGTACATTCTTCAACAAAAATTTAATTTTAGTTTTGTATTATATTTTATTTTTAAATATTTTGGAGAAAATTTAATGTTTAAAAAAGAAACTGAATTTTGTACAAATTGTGGTAAAAATAAAAAAAATATCACGAAAAAAAATAATCATTCATACCAGATTTTAACTAAAAACAATATTAAAAAATTCCACGAAATAAATTAATTTTTTTTTAGATAATTTTGCACAAAATAAAAATATTTTTTTAAAGATAATTTAAAAACTTCTCAAGGAAGCAGATAATACTTCAACAAAAATTTTACTTGCTTGCTGATTTTTGGGAGAATGTTTAAGGAAACATAATTTTGTACAAAATGTGGTTAAAAGAAAAAAAATAAAAATTGAAACAAAATAATCATTCATATCAGATTGAAAACATATTTTTTTTTCAACTAAAATATTAAAATAAAAATTTGCAGAAAAAAAGATGAAAATTTTGAGATAATTTAAAATTTTTTTTTTTTAAAGGTAATTTTAAAACCTTTCCGAGACAAAGAAACTACTTTAACTTGAATTCTGTTTTATATTTTATTTTTAGAATTTAAGGTGAATATTTAAGAAAACAGAATTTCGTACTCAAGGTGGTAAAAATAAAAAAACAAAATTATCATTCATATCAGATTGAAAAATAATTTATTTTGAACTAAAAAATTTTTAAAAATTTGCACAAAAAAAATAATTTTTGAAAGATAATTTAAAAACTTCTAAGGGAAGATAATACTTCAACAAAAATTTTACTTGAATTCTGTTTTATATATTTTTTTTACAATTTGAGGAGAAAATTATATATTAAAACAAGAAATTTTGTACAAAATGAGGTAATAATAAAAAAAATTAAAAATTAAAAAAAAAAACAAATATAAATTCAAAAGAACAAAACAAAAAAAAAATTATTCAACAGATTGAAAAATATTTTTTTTTTAAATAAAAAAAATATGTAGCGGCCGTATAATTATATGTATATTAAAAGACTATTAACTACTTTTCAGATTATCATTAACTAACGTAAAGATATGAAATTACTTTAATTCAATACTTTAATTTTAAATCGAGTACCTGATAGTTTGTAGCTCTAATGTTTCAATTCTTTATTTCACTTCCATACTAGACGACTTTAAGGATTTTACTTGGTCGCACCTAAGCACAAACTTTTTTAACAAATGTATCAGTCTTCAATTGGAAAGCGATGAATAAAGTTGAATAAAACTTAACAGTTTTTGAGACTGACCCTGTCTGGATATGCGCACACTGCCCCGTGACTTGTGTGCTGCTTTAAGCGAGACTGATCTGTTGGTAATCGAGGGTATGGGACGAGCATTGCACACTTTCACTTTCACTTAAAAGGCTCACCAATACCAACTGCATTAAGACTCTAATAGACCTATGTGGACTTTAGTGGCTAATGCGACTCTGAGACCGAGTACTGACTTTTAGTCTTATTTCGGTCCAGAGTATAAATAAATAATCAAATCACAAACAAAAACCCTTAATAAGTTACCACTTATTACAAATATTAAAAATTTTCTCAAAAAAATTTTATTTTTAATAGATAGTTTTAAAAGCTTTTCAGGGACAAAGAAAATTTTTTAAAACAAACTTAATTTGAATTCTGTTTAGTATTTTGTTTTTATAATTTGAGGAGAAAATTTAATGTTAAAGGAAATGGAATTTGTACAAAATGTTGTAAAAATAAATAGAAAAAAATTAATGTAAATAAAAAAAATATTAAGTTTTCACAAAAAAAAATTTAATTTTTGAAAGATAATTTTAAAAACTTCTTAGAGAGGAAGAAACGTCTTCAACAAAAATTTAACTTGATTTCTGATTTATAATTTAGTTTTAATTTTTTGGAGAAACAGAATTTTGTACACTACGTGGTAAAAGTAGAAAAAATATAATTTGAAAAAAAAAATAAAAAAAATTATTCACCAGAAAGATATTTTTTTTATTATAAAATAATTAAAGAGCTCAAAAAAAATTTAAATTTTTGGAAGATTATTTTAAAAACTTCTCACGGAAAACAAAAATTCAACTTGAATTCTGTTTTATATTTTATTTTTAAATTTAAGGAGAAAATTTAATGTTTAAAGAAATGGAATTTTGTACAAAATGTGGTAAATTTATAAACTGAAAATAAAAAAAACACATTTCATATTGAAAAATATTTTTTTTTAAATAAAAAAATATTTTTTTTTAAATAAAAAAATATTAAAAATTTTCACATTTTCATCTTAAATTTTTGAAAGATAATTTTAAAAAATTCTCAAGGATAAAAAAAATACTTTAACAAGAATCAAACTTAAATTTTTAAAATTTTAGGAGATAATTTAATTTTTAAAGTAAAATAATATATAAAAAATAGATAAAATAATTCTTTAAAAAAATTATTTTGTTTTTTTGTGCAAATTATAGTTTTTTATATAAAAAAAATATAAAAAAAGTATTGTTTGCACATTTTTTTTAATTAAGAAAAATGTTGTTTCCACAAAAAAATTTTTTTTAAAGATAATTTTAAATTCTTTTCGGGGACAAAGAAAATACTTCAACAAAAATTTAATATGAATTCTGCTTAGTATTTAATTTTTTTAATTTGAGGAGAAAATTAATTGTTTAAGAAAATAATTTTGTACAAAATGTGGTTAAACTAAAAATTATATGAATTGAAAAAAAAAAATAATTCATCAGATTGAAAAATTTAAAAACTTGCTGTTTAGTATTTTATTTTATTTTTATAATTTGAGGGGAAAATTAAATTTTAAAAGAAATGGAATTTTGTATGAAATAAAAAATATAAATTAAAAAATTATGCACTTCAGATTGAAAAATACGTTTTTTTAACTAAAAAAAAATTTAAAAAAAGTTATTTTTAAAGATAATTAAAAAAAACTTTTCAGGAACAAAGAATTTTTAAAGAAATGGAATTTTGTATAAAATGTGGTAAAAATAAAAAAAATGTTGATTGAAAAAATAAAAATATAAATTAAAAAATTATGCACTTCAGATTGAAAAATACGTTTTTTTAACTAAAAAAAATTTTAAAAATTAAAAAAAAAATATTTTTAAAAATAATTGAAAAAAACTTTTCAGAAACAAAGATTTAACTTGAATTGTGTTTAGTATTCAAATTTTATAATTTGAGGAGAAAATTTAATGTTTAAAGAAATGGAATTTTGTACAAAATGTGGTAAAAATAAAAAAAATAATTGAAAAAATTAAAATATAAAAAAAAAGTATTATAAATTTTCACAAAAAAATTAAATTTTTGAAAGATAATTTTAAAAACTTCCCAGTCAGGAAGAAAATCTACACAAAAATGTAATTTGAGTTCTGTTTAATATTTTATTTTTAGAATTTGAGAAAAAAATTGATGTTTAAAGAAATAAAATTTTAAACAAAATGTGGTAAAAATAAAAAATGTAAATTTAAGAAAAAATATAATATTAAAAACCAATTGGTCACCAGATTGAAAAATATTTTATTTAAATTAATAAAAATATATACAATATTTCCAAAAATAAATTAAAAATAATTATAAAATCTTCCCAAAGACAATGAAAATACTTTAACAAAAACAACTTGAATACTGTTTTATATATTATTTTTAGGGAATTTTGTACAAAATGTGGTAAAAATATTAATTAAAAAAAAAAACAATTCATATTAAAAAATATATTTTTTTTAAAAAAAAATATTAAATTTCTTAAAAAAAAAATTAAGTTTTTGAAAGATAATTTTAAAAACTTCTCAGTCCGGAAGAAAATACTTAAAAAAGAACTAACTGAATTCTGGTTTATATTTTATTTCGACTACTATTTAAGGAAACAGATTTTTGTAAAAAAGGTGGCAAAAATGAGTAAAAAAAGGAAATATTTTTACAAAAAAAATTGAATTTGAATTTTTTTTTAACTTTTAACTATCTCCTTAAATTTTAAAAATTGCTATCTTTACGCAGAGAACAATTTTTTTTTAATTATCCTTAGTAAACAAATTTTGTGAAATAAAAACACAAAAATAAAATCTCACAAAAAAGTTTTTGTATTTATTTTTTTCTCCAAACATTAAAAATAGTTGTTAATTGAATGTAAAGTTTAAACTTTGTACGTAAAATAGTTGCTGGCGCCTGGCACTGAAGGATACACGATCTGGCCTTGTTGTTGAGGCCTGGCCATAACAGTAGTGGGAACATATTGGGTTGCTGGGTGCCCTGACTGAACTGTTGGTACATATACAGCCATGGGACTGGCTGCAGCAGCAGCAGTTTCAGCGGGTTGGACAACGTGAGGATGCTTCAAGGCATGGTAATGCTTGTAAATGGGATACCAGATGGCAGCTTCAACAACTAGGGAGGAAAATAAATGTTAAAAGTTTTTCCTCTGCGCCTATTAGCATCAATCATCTCTCTCTCTCTCTTCCACTCACCTGCTCCAAAAGCATACCAAATGAATTTTTTGTCATCTGATTTAAAGTATTTAATAACATGGAAGACTTCGGATATCAATGCAATGGCTGCCAAGTAAATCCACGGAGCCATCAATTGATGACGTTGCTGTGTAATGAGAGAAGAGAAAGCTATATAACTAAACTAGTTTCATATTGGAGGCCCAATGACTTACCTTCCTAACACCCACTACCATAAGGACGGAAGTTATGAATAAAAAGAAATAAACGAGCAGTAGGGCAGCAGAAATAACGGTAAGATATACTATATACATAAAAAAACAATTAGTGTTAATCTTGCTTGGGCAACTTAAGATATTAAAAAACAAAAACTGACCATAAGCATCCATTTCTGCTTCGGCATCGATTTCAGATGCATCATTGCTGGTTTCTTCTGACGCAGCGGAGACGGATTCTTCGACTTCATTTATTACCCCATACGCGGTAAGCATACCAATAGCTGATACCAACATTACCATAAAGCATACGAAGGCATTGATGACGCCAATGAACGTGGCATATGTGGCACGAGACATGTTGATCTAATATCTTTGTAGAGTGACCGAAAGACTTTAAATAATTTTGATGCTTATGCTTCTAAAGCAGCTTAAGATGAACTGAACGAAAACAAGTTCAAGCTAAAGTTTTAAGAAGCTTAATCTGGTCACTTGGTTATCGAATGCAAAAAAAGATTGTTTGTGATGTTTCTTAGAGAGATTTGAATGTTATCACTAAAGGTCACACCTAATGGGTCTTAGACACTGTGGCAATGGAAATAGAAATAGAATTATGTCTGTGCTGTAGAAAAATATCATAAATAATTGCAAAAAAACAAAAATTGGTTTATATAAAGTTATTGGCAGCATTACGTCAAATTTTTGCACCAATCAAAAATGATTATATGTATAAAAAACATATTTGCTAGACAGCCACCTTGTTGTCTCCCTGATTATTAGACGATTGCTGTACATAGCCCTTTCACAGTGCCGTATAAGAGGTTACAGCCAGTTTAGTGAAATATCCCATTTGAGTTATAATGGAAGCCCGACATAAGACTTTAAAACGAAAATATTTGATAAAAAAGTATTGAATGAAACATTAACTTTTAAAAAATATGGGTCAAGATGTTTGTACCTCCAAAATAATAATTGTTTTTAAAGTTCACAGGAAAAAGCTAAAATAATTGATCTACGATATAAAAACAGTTTTTTTTATTACACAGTGCAATAGCCAATCTGGGGGGTGAGAAATTCCACATCAGGGTGGAGGTACTACATCGGTATGGATCAAAAAGTTGTCATTTATCGACTTTTCTATAAAATTTCCTTCAAATTTTTGTTCATATATAGACTGACTATTCATCTGTGACAAGTTAAAAACTGGTCATTGCTGATGATATTGAATGACGACCCTGACCGAAGAACTGTATTGAACATCTGTAGCGAGTTTGCATATTGTAAAATCATGTGTATGTATTAGAGTATACAAACATTCGACTTTTTCGAAAAACCGGTTTCGGTTATATTCGAAATTAACATTATTTCAAAAACTCGGTTTTCGAATACTTAATTAAGAAAAAACCGGGTAACCGGTTATTTTTCGAGTTTTTGCTTTGTGTAAAAAAACAAGAAATAATGTTACTATTATCAGCAATTTAATTTAGAAATGTTAATAATAGCGTATGGAAGGGAGCGTTTAACAGAAAAAACATGTCTAAATCTTATTCTAATATTAATTAGATTAATATCACGTTATAATATTAGCCAATTATTGGGCATCTGAAGCCAGCTCATTAATAAGGCCAATTACAAAGTTCAACACATTTTTGAAGGCGGAATAATTTCTTTTCGGGTGAAAGCCTTAGGTGAGTTCACCGATAAAGTTTACAGTTTAACCTAAAATATACTTTGAAATAGGTACTAAATAACTTCGTTTCTTACCCGTATTGCATTAGTGCATTTTCGATATAGATGTCTGCAATAAAATTTAACGATATATTTTTTTATGGAACTCTCTATCTTGAGTTCTTACGTGCCCGTTTCGTACCTATTTCAAGAAAAGCCAGAAAAATATCTTCAAATGGGACTTTACAACATTCAAATGCTCTACAAAAATGTTTCCCGAAAAATTTTACATGGTGTGCTCTAAGACCAAAAATCAATATCTCCAACTTTTACTACACTTTTCGACTCTTTTCAATCACTGTCTGAATGTTTGTCATTGTTATACCATCACCCTTAGGGATGAGGGTATATATCATTTGATGCGACCCAAAAGTGTAACACATAGAAGGAGTCACTTAAGACCCTAGGTATCTTTGAACCAAATTCGATTCATGACTTTTTGAGTCGTTTGAGCCATGTCCGTCTGTCTGTCTTTAACTTTCGAAAAACGCAACCAAATGTTTTGAAATTTAGCAGGAGTTAATATTTTCCCAAAACTACTTACGGTATTGTAAATGTGCTACATGGCCCCGCCCCTTCTGGTACCTCCCATACAAATGCATCATTCCGCCCACTTTAGAAATCGAGTAATAATTTCAATACACCCAACGGGATTGTACCCAAATTCTGTATTTAGTAAAGCTATAACAGGATAAAGTTTTTGGAAAAAAAATTGAAAGTCTAGCCACGCCTCATCTGGTACCTCCCATACCCATCTGGTACCGCCCACTTTAGAAATCGATTAATATTATTAATAGACCCAACGCGATCGTGCCCAAATTCCGTATTTAGTAAAGTTCAAGCAGGAAAAAGTTTAAGAAAAGAAATCTGGAAGTTTGGACACGCCCCTTCTGGTACCTCCCATTCAAATGTACCACTTCGCCTATTTTAGAGATGGAGTAATAATATCAATACACCCAACGCCATCGTGCCCAAATTCTGTATTTAGTAAAGGTATAACATGATAAAGTCTTGGAGAAATAATCTGGAAGTCTAGACACGCCCCTTCTGGTACCTCCCATACAAATGTACCACTCCGCCCACCTTAGAAATCGAGTAATAATCGAGTAAACTCTCTATCTGGACTACTTACGTGTCCTTTTCGTCCTTATTTTAAGAAAAGTGCCGTAAAATGGGACTTTGAAACATTAAAATTTTCTACAAAGGTGTTGCTTAGAAAAATTTTGTGGGGCTGTTCTAAGGCAAAAAATCGATATCTTGAAATTTTCATCATTTCGGAAAACCGTCAAAACCGACCTCAAAAAACCGGTTAAACCGGTTACTCGAAAATTGATATTTTGTAAAAACCGGCTGACGGTTTTCAACAAAAAAAAACCGGTTTGCCGGGTTCCGGTTTCGGTTTTGTATGCTCTAGTATGTATGTATGTACAAAGTATGAGTGATATTAATGTCATATGAGTTTTATATTAATAATACGCACTTCGTTCCAATATTGTGGATTTAAGGTTTAATAACAATGACAGCATCTATATGAGAAAAAAAGTGAGCCAAGCCAGGATATCAAAGATAACAAGGATTAATGTGAAGCCCAAAAGTTCTACCAAATCATGGTTCCCAATCATTTTAATTCTGGAAACCGACCAACAGAGCATACTATTGAATATAAACTACCTCGACATCGCTGTCGACACGATAAAACCTCGAATACAAATCCTACGAAGTCTCGAACACTGCGTTGGAATGCTACAGATAATAGCTTCTATGTTAACCCCGTTACGCAGGCAACGAAAAATTATACCATAAAAGGCCCCTCGGAAATCGCCAAAAGTTTTAATCCCGATAATTGGCTTTCCCAATGGAACGTTTTGGCTAAAGGCATTGGTCAACGAAGTCACTGCAATCTCCCGAATATTCCCGAAATTTATACTTAAATGATTTGTAATCAAAATTGCTGCCCTCTATGTGTTCGCGCCATCTCTTCCCCGTTTCGAGATGAAATTGCATTAACTTGCACCCAAACAAAAGTAACGCCCATTTATTATATATACCCGCTTAGAGCTCTTTGGAAGCTCTTTAATGGCCCAATATTTTGAATCTTTGTGTAGTCGGCTAACGTTGGCTACTCATTCGATTCCACTGTGGAATTGCTCCACTTTAGTATTAAACCCGAATGCCATTGGCCTACTTTTGTTGCGAATAGAGCGGCAGCCACAACAAAAAGTTGGTTTTGAAAATCTGATCGCACGTTGATGACAAAGACAACCCGACAGAGATGTAAAGCTGCGATAGCGACATTATTTGCTTCTAAACACCCGATAAATATGTCATAGCACGTTTCCCAACTTTCCCCGTGAAATAAGTATTATGTACAACTTTATAAAAGCGAGACTCGGAAAAACATAAATGCCTCAAATGAATTTTAAGCCTTTTTTTGTCCACAGATGTATGCAGTGCAGTAAAAGGACTTATCCAGCGTGTAAAATTGAAACATTGCAATGAAAAACTAAAATGTTCGAATGTATCGTAAAACAACGAAATGGTTTTTTCCCCGAATTAGTAAAAGTAGAAGCCTTTCAGGCATATTTTCCCGTTTTCTACCGTGGATAAATTCGTATTCCATAACCCGCATTAATATATTTTCTCCCCTTTTTTTCTCTTTTATCTTTTATTTTCAGTTTTGTATTTTCATTTTTTATCCCATCAGATGTTGATGAGCTCATGAGCATCGCCAAGCCCGTGACGTCGTGTGCTCCTAATTTACCCGAAACGCTGTAATCCCCCCTTTGTAACTTCAGTTGAGACATGGACAAGTTCAGCACCCCGTTTTGAAGCCGTACCATGTTTTACTTGAATTAGAGTATCCCGTAGTTTAAATAGTTTATTTAACTCATTCCCCGAATGCCTCACGATAGCTCCTATCCTCCTTTGTTGCAATCCTGCAAGGGGGGCGGGATGTTTACGCGGATAATTAACAATCTACCCTCTTATATTTTACATAGTTAAGTTTCCCCGCACTTTCTATTGTTATCCGCGCTCCTCTTTCTCTCTCTCTATCATTATTCTCTCGCTCTCAGTTATCCCGCAATGATACTTTACATCCCGGTTAGTATCATGTAAATTTACAATACTTATTTTACTCTTGTAAACCCCGAAGTAAACGTAAGTTCCCCGAACACATAAACCCCCGAAACCACTTATTTATCCTTATAAATAAACCATACGTTTTATAACATTTTTCGAAAAAACTAATACTTTTTGTGTTTTTTATTGTACCCGAAATATTTCCTGGGAAATTTATTTTGACACGAAACAAGGTAAAAGGAAAAGCTTTTGGAACAGAGATTATCACGTGTAAGGACAGAGACGAAAATCTGGTCACGGACACTCAGGGTATGCTGCAAATATCAAGGGGTGTTCCCATGTTCGTTCTCTTCTCGTTCCCGAAGGCAGTGGCGACATCACGTCAATCATCGACGACAATGTAAATTGTTCACCAGCGACCCAAATTCAGCACAGCACGGCAATTGCTCTGCTTACAAATAACGAAGCTGCGGGAGCCGATGTACTGCCGGCAGAGCTTTTTGGCTCATATTATCAGGATGCGGCTCAAGCAATGAATGCCCGATGATTGGAATCTGAGTGTTCTATGTGCTGTGCTTAAGAAAGGCGATCCAAGTGTGTGTACCAATTATCGCGAGATCAGCCTTTTACCCATTGCTTACAAGGTCCTGTGTGGTGTGTTATGTGAAAAAGTAAAACCCATCGTAGCGAACCTGATTGGAAAATATGAGTGTGTCGTTAAATCTACGACCGACCACATATTCACGATACGTAAAATTCTGAAGAAAACCCAAGAAATGCAGATCGATACCTTTCATCTGTTTATCGATTACAAAGTTGCATGCGACAGTCAGGATACGAAGCTGATACGACTTTGCGGGATGACACTGACTGACACGAAGTCTTCAGTGAAAATTGGCAAAAATTAGACTAAGCGAGGCTTTAGACAAGGCGGCAGTCTGTTGTGCGATCTATTTAACCGCATCGTAATGGAGATGTTCATGCTGAAGGCTGCAATCCACCTTTAACAAAAGTTACATGCTGCTGACGTATGCCGATGATATAGATATCATTGACCGATGGCTGCGGGATGTTACTGCGGCCTTTTTGAGCATTGACAAGCAGTCGGTGGAAGTGGGTCTGGTGATAAATGAGGACAAAACCAAGTTATTTGTTTCAACGAACAATGAGTACTCCTTTGGGACGCTGTGTGAACGGCGAGAACTTTGGCCGACACAAAAAAAGTCTAGAAAGGTCAAAAATAAGAGCATCTTCCAATAGGATGACTTCTTTTGGCCCACCTTGTATAATGAAAACTTTTAAAAGACGACCCATACTTTCGGCAAAAAATTAATGTTATATTTCTTTCGAAATTGTCTAAACCGTAAAGTGACAAGCGAAAAATAGCACAAATATTGAGAACTATTGCTTTGAGGTAGTGGATGAATTCAACTACCTCGGATCCGCCATGAACATAAACAACAGTGTCAGCCTACAGGTAAAACGGAGAATAGTGCTCGATAACAGGTGATTCATTGGGCTACGTGAGCAATTCATAAACACCACCCTATCTCGTACCACCAAAGTCCAACTGTATCAGGTGCTGATGCCTCCGAATGTTGGGTGCTTACACATGCGGATGAAGCTCATCTGGCGGTGTTTAAGAGAAAAATACTGTGCCTTTTGCGTAAACGGCAAGTTCAGGATTCGGATGAGCTGTACGTGTTATACCACAATGATGAGGTCAAGCGTATCAAAGTGCAACGATTACCGCTGGCTGGGCCATGTCGTGAGGATTGATGAGGAAACTCCAGCGTGAAAAGTTTTCTATTAAGACCTCGAAGAACGGTGCAAAAGAGGGAGATCGCGATACCGTTAAAAGGACCACGTGGAGGAATCACTGACGCTGTTTAGTAGGACTGACTGGAGACAGTGCGCGAATGAAAATCTCTTCAATTCGGCCTTTAATTGATATTCTATTGTTTGTACTTACTGTCACTTTATGATTGAATTTATAAATACAAATTTTATATTTTTGATTACATTATTTTGGTCGCATTATAATTCAATTTGTAACTAAATTAATTTTAATTAAATAACGTTTTAAAAAAATGTAACTTGTTTAAAAAAATTGAAAATTATTAATATGAAATGTTTATGCCAAACTAATTTAAATAACGTTTAAAAAAAAATATTAAAATATCAAAAACATTATTTTTTAAAATTTTGAAATAATTAATTTTAGTTTATTTTTCCAAATTGAATAAAAAATAGACGAAAATAATGAAAACAATAATGCTTAAAAAAAAACAAAATAAAAATTTAATTGGTTATGATTTTTTTTAAATATTTTTTTAATAAAAACTTCCACAAAATTTTGTTATTATTTTTTTGCCATTTTAAAGTTTTGGACAAATTCTAACAACATTTAACTATAAAAAAATTTCTTAAAAAAATATAAATTTTTTATGTTAACTTTATTTAAATTTTTATTTTTTTTTTAATTTAAGAAAAAAAAAATTATTTAATTAAAGTTAATTTTGTTTTAATTTGAATTATAATACAACAAAAATAATGCAAAAAAGTTATGAAATTTTAAGTTGGTCAAGATTTTTAAAGTAATAATTTTTTTAAAAAATCTTCCACGCATTTTTGTTATTAATTTTTTTTAGCTTTTTTAATACCTTAGATACATTCTAACAACATGTAACTACGAAAAATTCCATTGAGAAAAAAAAAATTAAATTGGTCGGGATTTTTTTAAGTAATATTTTTTTGCTCTTGTTTGTTATTGGCGATCTGTTAGATGTATGAATATGTTTTTCATTGTTCGGTTTGAGGTCAGTTTTCTATTATCGCTAATAGAATTTGTTTTACAAGAGTTATGTGAAATGTATTCTATTAGCGATAATAGAAAACTGATCTCAAACCGAACAATTAAAAACATATTCATACATCTAACAGACTCAAACCGAACAATAAAAAACATATTCGTATTATTTTTTTTTAAAAAATCTTCCACTCATTTTTGTTATTAATTTTTTTTTAGCCTTTTTAACACCAAATTCCATTGAAAAATATCAATTTTTGATGGCAACTTAATTTAAATAACATTTATAAAAAAATTAAAAAAAAAATATTTTTTTAAATTTATATTTAATTATTATAAGATTTGTTTCCAATTGAATTATAAGGCGAAATATTATGCTTGAAAAAAATTTAAATTGAAGTCAAGATTTAAATTAAGTAGCCGTAAAAAACCGATATAAAAGAATATTCCTTCAAATTTAAAAGAAAATATTTTTACAATTTTTATATAATTAAAATTAATTTTGTTTCAAATTTAATTTAAAGTAACTAAAATAAAACAAAATAATTTAAAATTATTTTAAATTGAAGTTAGCATATTTTGTTAAATTATCTTTTTTTTTTAAAAAATCTTCCACTCATTTTTGTTATTAATTTTCTTTTTCTTTTTAACACTTTGGACACATTCGAACGACATTTAACTACAAAAAATTAAGTTTTTTATATCAGTTAACCACTTAAACTAAAAAAGATTCAATCAATAAAAAAAAATTCAAATATTTTAAATTAAAAAACTTTAAATTTGTATAGATTTTTTGTAACAACAAGAAAAATAAATAAATTATAAAAATAGTGCAATGTTATTGTGACACTTTCATAATAACTCCACACCAACTACATTACCTTTTGTGCTATCCTCTTAACCCATACCTTCACAGCTGTTAATCTCGCTCTCCCCCTGGTATCTTTGCATCATTGACAACTCTTAGTTAGTTTTACCTGTTGTTTACTTGATTATGTTATTTTATTCGTTATTGTTTTATGATGTGCTCGTTGCTCTATAAATGTTTATAATAATTTGAATTTGTTTTGTTTTTGTTTTAAAGATTCTCGAATTTTTGTAAATGGGCGGTTGCGTTAATGTAAGCGTTAAGTGACGATACGACGATTTGAATATGGATCCAAAGATTCGATGCGACGACAGGATATTTATCGTGTGTTATACGAATTGATTTTTCGAATAGTTGACATTATCCTGAGGTGACTGTGAGACTGGTCCAAATGAAGGGTACACTTCATTGCAGAAACCGCTGTTAAGGGGTTCACTGCCGGCCGACTGTACTGAGGATTGTTGCTGCAACAAACGTTTGGAGCGCATATTATACCATAGGGCAAAAACGGGATACAACATGCCAACTTGTACGACTGAAAGTGAAAATTGGTTAAAATTTTCAATTATATCAATTTGTATTTTACACTTACCAATCATTATAATCTTAAATGCAAATGCCAAATCAAATCTATTGCCATTCCATATTAGTACGATGCACAGACTGACCGTACAAAAGAGCGATATCAAAATCCAGATGGGTATATACTGATGAAAACCCTGCAATGAGTATGGAGTAGCAAAAAGAACATTATTGACCAACCCCGGGGAGGTTGGTGGTGTGAACATTTACATTTTGTTTTGCTTATACTCATACCTTCTTGACGCCAATGACCAACAAAATGGAAGCAATTAACATTGATATCTCCAGAAGCAGATATATAATCAGAAATGATTGCACCAAATCTGTATCATAATGTGTGTGTTTGTGTGTGCATGTGGGAGAAAGAAAAAGGGGGTTGGGGCAGGGAATCAATAAAATATACTAGGTACGCACATATGTCACCAATACGAAAGCGCCTACTAACCATATTTGTTGTTCAACGTCGCGCGATCAATCTCCACCAGGCCATAGGCCACATATATGGTCAAGCAGACGTGCATGATAATGCTGAGGCCGGCTATAGTCAGGGCCCATGTGGAACGAGGCATCTTGTGGCCTTTGAAAACGCGTTAACTTTCGATAAAAGAAAAAATAAAACTTCCTCGAATATGTCACCTATTGCAAAATATAAAACTAAAACGTTCGAAAGGCTGATATGGACGAAACGACGAGCTATTACGCAGCTATAGACACAGTTATATATATATATGTATGTATGGATGTATGTAGTTGAAAATCGGACAACACTCGCGACAAACACCAAATTCTATATGTGCTGGAAAAATCTTTTGAAGCGCTGCACCGACCGACGTCCTATTACGTAGCTAGATGTATACTGAAACTGGCGGCTGTGATCCGTTGATGTTTTGGCAACGACGTCTGAGTGTTTGAGACATTCGTCGTATCGTATCTGCTTGAGTGGATGACATACGGCCCAATTTATCTCAGCAATTTATCGAATTGTGCCGAGCGCGCGGCCATCACTTAGACGACAAATCTCACGGATTCTCAAAACATTTTTTACTTCGTGTCGTGCTATCGATAACTAAACAAGTTGTCTGTGTGATATTTATAAACCGCTCAGATAAATTGTGTCGTGCATCATCTGCCCATATAGCCGCCACAGCCACCGCCGCCGCAGTGAGCAAGTAAGCAGGAGAGCAGCCCGACTCATAAGTAGAGCAAATAGAAGCGAGGGAGCCAATGGCACAAACACGTGCTACATGCTGTATGTGGCTCAGAGTGGCCGCAGCATATATGTAGCAGCATTTGGGAAGAGACCACAGTCGCCACTGCCGCCGCCGCCACCACCAACATTGGGTGGACACAAACTGCATGATATAGCTATAGTAGCTGCTCGCTGGCTATCTGGCTGACTGCTAGTAATGTCGCCTGCTCTAGCAAGAGGCGGCAAGTGAGTGCGTCATATATAAAGAAGCTATTTTTGGCCAGAGAATTTCAACAATGGGTACATTTTTGATATGTTCTATCATGTCATTACACGATCGCGGGCGAAAACATGAATTGTATTTTGAGATTGAAATATTAGAATTTGTTTTGAATTTGTCAACATGAAATGATGAAAAATCTGTATTGAGATGTTTACAAAGTTGAATGCATTGAAGGAATGGAGTGAGTGTAATTTTTTCACTGTTTAGGTAATAGGGAAAGGGGGAGAATTGGTGAATGTGGCATATAAAATGGGATATTAAGGTCACCTTAGACGCGCAGATAAGTGGGTGAGATAAAATGTCGGCCCAGACATATCGACCGGTAGTAGCAGATGATGTCGTCGGCCAGAAGTGTCGAATATGATAAGAAATGTTAAGAAGATGATGAGAGTTGTATGCAGTAAGAGAAAACCACTCAGGATGTCAAGCATAGTAGGAAAAGATGGGACGTAACGTCACCTTAGACGGGCAGATAAGTGGATGAGATAAAATGTCTGCCCAGACTAATCGACCGTAAGTAGTAGATGTTAGTTATGTTAGTTCTTGTCGTCTATTAGAAATGAATATGATGAGAAATGTTAAGATGATGAGAGTTGTATGCAGTAAGAGAAAACCAGTCAGGATGTCAGGCATAGCAAAAAAAAAAATTTGAAGTGATGTCACTTTAGACTAGAAATTTAGTGTGCAAGATACAAATGTCTGCCCAGACTTATCAACCGGTAGTAGTAGATGATGTCGTCGGCCAGAACCGAATATGATGAGAAATGTTAGGAAGATGAGAGTTGAATGCATTGAAGGGAGTAGGAGAAACGTATGGTTAATGTAAGACATAGCGGTAAAAGTTGGGAAGTAACGTGACCTTACACTAGCTATTAAGTATGTATCTAAGTTACACAAGTTTGTTCAATTTACGTACCAGGAAAAAAATTCGGCGTACACCTAGGAATTGAAAGAATTTTTGGAAGGCAGTTTTAAATGAAACGTTATGTTAGTTCTTGCCGAATGTAGGGGTCGCCTTTTTCAATGGTTTTTAGTCGGATCTGAAAGAGTTATATTTCTTTTTTTTTCTCATACTTAAAGATATGTATAAGATAAAGTCTTATCCTGACTTTTATAAACAAATTTGAAAAGATGGTTAATTTTTTTCCTCACATTTAAAAGATTTTCATATATATCAGATTACTTGAAAAGTAAATTATATATTAAATAATTTTCCCAAAATTTATGTTTTCAATAGTTTAAATACTAAGAATGCTTTGCAATAGCTAATCATTGATTCGGGACTTCTATATCCCATTCTAAATCATCTATATTTCTATATAAATATTAAACTATATATATTTGTGATTCGTATTTCAAAATTGTCTTATTTACTATGTGATATATGTATGTTAAGATTGAAATTGTTTTCTAATTTTATTTTTTTTATCCTTAAATTATGTTTTATTTTCATTCCTTTTCAGGCATCAGTGACTCTTCCCATAATGTCGGATACGGATGGCGGATATAACTATCTGTCATACGACTGGCGCAGTTGCCACTACCCCCCAGATACTGAGGATATGCAAATGGCTGCCCATGTGGGTCATATTCGTGCGGTGCCTGATAAACATCCAGCGGTGGTGGTAGTTGCACTTGCGGCTCATAGTACGGCTCGGCATGGTAAGTAGGTGATGGTCCATATGCACTTAAACCCACATTTACTAGATAATTTTCTGGTATATGAATATTACGTCTTTTTTGTAAATTGCGCCAATATCTAAAGACTGGATACCAAACGGCCACGTGGAACACTATAAGAATGGAGGAGAAAATAGAAAATTCTTTAAATATTTCAAAATATTACAAATAATAAACAAACTCCTGTGCAATTGTGTCCGATGGACATATGCATAGGCAAGTGCTTGTGTGTGTATTATGTTGGCATGTTGTGCGCTTCGAGGATGCTTTCTTCGCACCGTTGGAAAAAGTTCTCATTAGCTTTGAGATGCTTTCTTCCCTTAAGGTTTGTGATGATAGAGAAGAAGGCACAGCAAAGGGCGCTGACGAGACATTGTGGTTAATGTCGAAATGACGTCATACGCCTAACCTGATGTCAACATAATACATTTCGCACTCTTGACTAAAAACCTAATGGCAATAATAAATAATTGCCAATAGAACTGATCTCAAACCGAACTATGACAGTATCATAATATTAAAAATATTAAAAATATTAATAACTAGCTGGCCCGGCAGACTTCGTCCTGCCTTCAAATTTTTTTCAAATATGTTGAGTGTGTTTGAAATCTAATAACGATTGGTTTATTTCTTTGACCTCTAAAATATTTAAATATAAAGGGCGAGGTTTTCCTGGACAAATTCTGTTCTTCATATATCTTAAAGATTATTATATATTATTATAAGAATTGCTAAAACGGATCAGCAGTGTCGTCCATGATGCGATGAAAACTTACTTATTGATAGGCATATATTCTTAAACCACATTTTTAAGCCGATTGACTGACATATAACTTTCTGCGTTGGTGTACTGGGTGATTGTACCCTTTTATCCTAAGGAGTACGAATTTCCAAAAATGCCTTCATTAGTCTCAGCAACCCCATTAACCGTATGGTCTGGGTGATATCAATAGTTATTCCTATTTTCGTTATTGTCCCCTAAAATATCGAAATGGGAAAAACCACTTTGTGTAGCTCTCTAATTCAGTAGGAAGTGCGCCATTATAAAAGTTAGTCATTCTTCTTTAAGCCTTTTTGCGGTCTGGGTGACCATCTACAGCCAATCCTTAACTTTTACTGAAATTTTGGGACATATGGGTGACACCACAATTAGTGGTGACATCAAAATGTACATCTTTTTTGTATATAATATATAGAGTTCTGAATAACTATGATGTTAAAAAAAGGGACTAAATGACATTCCAAAAATTAAGTGTATCATAAGCTAAACACCCGCAACTGGTTCCAAACATACATTCAAAATTTTCTCATGCCAAAAAAATCATATATTTTAAGTTTAAGTAAAATCGGACAATCGATATAAATTTTCGAAATAATTCAACCACAGCCAAATCAACTGCGGGTCCATATATACAAAAAAATTCTCTTAATAAAACGAATATCCATTCTAAATTTCAGTTGAATTGGTACATGCATTCAAATTTTCTATATAAATCCACCCTAGCGCCACCTGGATTTGTTTTTTTTCAACACAAACAATCTACGGAAAATTTCGAATCGAATAAAAAAAAAATCAGCCACATCGCTCCAGCCTTTCTCAAGTGATGGTATGACATACGTGGACCATTTCATTTTTATATATATAGATATTGAAAATATTAAAAATATTAAAATTATTAAAAATATAATAAATATTAAAAAAATTAAAAGTAATAAAATTATTGAAAATATTAAATATAGTAAATGTACTAAAACAATTAAAAATAGTAAAAATGTTAAAAAATATTAAAAATATTAGAAATATTTCAAATACATAAAAAAATTTAAAAACTCTAAAAATATTAAAATTTATAAAAATATTGAAAATATTAATAATATTAAAAATATAAAAGTAATAAAATTATAAAAATATTAAATTTATAACAAATATTAAAAATATTGGAAATAAATAAAATAATAAATATAATAAAAAAATTATATAAATAATAAAATTATGAAACATATCAAATAATATTTTACAAATATTATTGAAAATATTTTTTTATTGAAAATATTAAAAATATCTAAAATATTAAAAATATCTAAAATATTAAAAATATTTAAAATATTGGAAATAATAATAATATTAAATATATTAAAAATATAAAAATATTAAAAATATTAAAAATATAAAAATATTAAATATATTAGAAATATTAAAAATATTGGAATTATGTAAAATAGTAAATATACTAAATATAATTAATAAAAATAAGAAAATAATAAAAGCATTGAACATATCAAAAAATATAAAAGTATTTAAAATATTGAAATATTAAATATATAACAATATTAAAAATATCTAAAAATGTAAATATGCTAAATAAAAAAAATAAAAGTATTAAACATATCAAAAAATATAAACGTATACATTTCTCACAACTCTTGTAAAACAAATTCTATTAGCAATAATAGAAAAGATCTTGAGCTGAACAATTAAAACCAAAATCAGTATTAAAAATATTAAAATTTTTACAAATATTATTGAAAATATTTTCTATTGAAAATAATAAAAATAATAAAAAATATTAAAAATACTAAAAATATTAAAAATATTAAAAATATTAAAAATACTAAAAATATTAAAAATATTCAAAATATTAAAAATATTAATTAAAAATATTATTAAAATATTAAAAAAATTAGAAATATTAAAAATTTTAAAAATTTTCACCGTTGGGAAAAGTTCTCATTAACTTTGAGATGTTTTCTTCCCTTAAGGTTTGTGATGAAAGAGGAGAAGGCACGGCGCTGACGAGGCATTGTGGTGAATGCCGAAATAACGTTATACGCCTACCCTGCTGTCAACATAATACATTTCACACTCTTGAGTAAAAAACTATTGGCATTAATAAATAATTGCCAATAGAACTGATCTCAAACCGAACTATGACAATATCATAATTCATTACAGAGCAACGATAAACAGAATCAATTTTAAAAATATTAAAAATATTATAAATTTTAAAAATATTAAAAATATTAAATATTTTAAAAATGTTAAAAATATTAAAAATATTAAAAATATAAAAAATATTAAAAATAATTTAAATTATTAAATATTCAAAATATTCAAGAATATATGCAGAAATGTTTAAAATATTAAAACTATTGAAAATATTAAAAATATTAAAAATTTTTGAAATTTTAAAAATATCAATAATATTAAAAATATATAAAATCTTGTTTTGTATTGTTGATCTATATGTGTAAATAATGAATGTGTTTCCATCGTTCGGTTGAAGATCTATTCTAATATTGCTAATATAATTTGTATTACAAGAGTTGTATGAAAGGGATTATGATGACAGCTGGCAGGGCGAATAGCTATTTCGATAGTTGCCAAACTATCTCATCAGCACCCTTAGCTGTGCCTTCTCCACACATTATCACAACCTTATGTGTTAAAAGCTTCAAGAAATCATCGTGAATAAAAAATATTGAAGTTTTATGTAATAATAAAAATAGTAAAAATATTAATATTAAAAATATAAAAAATTTAAAAATTTTAAAAATATTAGAAAAAATATTAAATTTTTTAAATATGTAAAATACTAAAGATATAAAAAATACTAGAAATATTGAAAATATTACAAATATTATAAATATAGAAAACTTTAAAAATATTCAAAATATTAGAAATATTAAAACAATTAAAATTATTAAAAATACTAATAAATATTTAAAATATTAAAAATATTAAAAATGTTGAAAATGTTAAATATATTAAATATATTGAAAATACTAACGGCTTTATTCATAAAAAATGTCTTCAGTAGATATGAAGCGTTCTCTAGCTAATAGTAGTTCTCTAATAGTTGGATACCGATTACATTGTTTCCATGTTTTGATTGTTTATGCATCACGAATATTATTTCATTATTTACAAATTATTTTTATAAACCTCTTATAAGTTTTTATGAATAATGCCGTAAAACTATTCAAATATTGAAAATATTAAAAATATTAAAAAGTACTAAAAAAAATGAAAATTATTAAAAATGTTAAAAATATAAAAAATATTACAAATATTAAAAATATTACAAATCTTTCAAATATTAAAAATATTACAAATGTTAAAAATAATAAAAAAAAATAAAAACATTACACATATAAAAATAGTTATATAATTTAAATTATTAAAAATATTTAAAATAAAATATCAAAAATATTAAATATAATAAGAATAATAAAAATATTAAAAATAATAATATTATTTAAAATATTATAGATATTAAAAATATTACAAACTGAAAATATTAAAAATAGTAAATAAATAAAAAATGTTAATATTAAAGAAAATTGCGCCTACAAAGGTAGCTAGTTTCATCGTAATTAGCCCACCACTTACTTATGATAATAATTTTCACTGCAAAAAACCAATCCAACGCATTGGTCCATTTCACTAGGTCGACAAAACGTAAAATCGCATAAATTCCTGTAAGATACACCCAAGGTGCTATTAATCGATGGCGTTCCTGTAATACCAAAATAACAATTTAATAATATGGATTATATGCGTCCATAAAACTTCATTACCTTATTAATGCCAATTATGAGGTATATGGAAACTATCAGCATAGCAATCTCCAATACAAGAACAAAAACCACAACAATAATGACCAGACCTATAGAAAAACACATTAAGGAAAATAATTAACAGAGAATACATATCATCAAAATCTACTGCCTTAAGTTCATACACTAACTTACCACTTATCATGTCTAAGGCTGCGTCATAGTCATCATCATGTCCACCACCGCCGCCGCTACGTATAAGTATCACCAACACTTGCATTAGTCCATAGAGCAAAAAGAGCAGCAAACAAATGTGTACCAGCGTACTACAACAGCCTATGACCAAAGGCACTGACGGACGAACCATCTGGACGGAGATGTGATAGGAAGTGGCAACTTGTACGTCAATGGCCGCGGACACGCGTACTGGAGCACTTGATGAACCGTCTTAACACGCTGGTGGGGATACACTAAGGTTATTTTCATGTCATGCTTCATATTTTTCTAATGTTTTTTGTTAATTGTGGCAGCGCCTGAGTGGCCCAGCTGAGAGTAATGACGTTTGTCGAACCTTAATGTTCTTGTGAATGGAATCCTACACACTGTGACATTACGAATGTGCTGACAGTGTTTTTATTGTCCTGTGTACTCTTTTGAAGCGCATTCTTTTGGTGTTATACAGTTTACATTGTATGTTTTGTGTGGCTTTTACATAACTAAACTGTTGAACATGTTGCTAACAACGTAGCTGCCATTTACTAACTGCCAACGAGGATTTCGGCTTAACTCTTAATACCTCTTGAGAGGAGGTATTGTGTGCTTAAGGTGTGGCTTATATATAATGGTGCGGGCACAGTAGTTTGTCATACCAACAGTAGTAGAATTCTGTGTGTGTGTTTTGCATTTCGTATCTGACCAGATGGTGGGCTCCACCCTACTTGAACAAACTATATTGCCGCTGTTAAGGGCCGCCGTTTTGTATAAGAGGGTTCCTTAAGACACTTGCAACAGACCACAAGAACTGTTGCATACTTATTGGGAAAAAGCTTTTCCATAATCTTATACTAGAATGGGATGAAATTGTGGTTGTTTATTTTCATGTAAACACATATTAAGTGGAAAGTGCAGTATTTGTGTACAAGTGTTTGCCACAACAACTTTGGGTAAACACTAATTACCCGCTAACTTGGGATGAATGAACCAATTGTAAACATAATATTGAAAACAATTTCACATTCATTGATGTTCAGAGAATTTTCATGGAAATTGTTTATTTTGATAATATAAAAAAATGATTGCAGTAATAAACTTATTGGTTTTATTACGTTATTGATTTAAATGATTTTCTTCTTGTATTTTATTTGTTAGTCATGAGCTTATACTTTGTATGTGTATATATGGGCTACCTTGGTGGTTTTAGCTTTGACTGTCACAGGGTACAGGGGTTGATAAAAAGAGCCGCAAAGAGGACTTCATTAGTTTTTTTTTTCTTTTATGTTTATTTAGTATTCGTTAAATGTTTGATACAAAACAGTCAGTCCCTGCTTGAGTGTTATGAAAGCAACGCTAGACACGCTTGTTTCACATTCCACACAAAAACAGACAGACATGTACATACAATCCCTGTAGAGAAGTGTCTGCAAGACATCTTCAAGGATAGGTGTATGACCACAGTAAATCGTTGATGACACTTAGGGGACCGTCCATGCAAATCGTCGACATTATTTTCATACAAGTGACCGCTTTGTCATGCACGACCTAAAGAGCGATAATGTCGGCCAAATAGTCGTTGATGCCCATATAAGCGACATGGCGCCCACATAATCATGCACGACCTGATCATCGACAATGTCGGTTACATTGTCGTTATTTGTGCTTTATTGAAAACTTCCGATATATGAACCGTCGCGAGCTACTGTGTTTAATAAACTTAACCTTTTTTACGTCCTCTTTCCTTTCTTGCATTTCATTTCGTAACATTTCCGTAACATTGCATTTTTTTATTGATGCACGACATTCGTATTTTGTCGGTCAGCTTGGCGACAGGAACATCAAATTTTCACATTTTGTCTTGAGGACAGCGTTGACGACAAAGTCGTGTATGACGATACTTCCTACTGGGATGTTGGGAATGATAGCACGATTGTTGGGAGAACACAATATATGCCTATCACTGAGTTAGGAAGAAAGAAAAGTTTTTCAGTTCACGTATGAGTAATCTGATTAATATAGGCAACATAAATATTAATCATTCGCAACGGAAAACTCTTATTTCTATCTTAATATATAAAATCATTCTTGTATGTTATATATATTAGAGTGGGTCAATTTGTAAAAACTGCTCCAAACGGTTATCAAAATCGTAATCTACCGTTAATACTAAGAAAATTTTCCCAAGAAACCAATGGATTAAAATCAAAATCTAGCCCTGCGTTTTTAACCGAAACTTTTCGTATTGAGGGTTCCAAGAGGGTTTAAAAGTATGACCTTCCCAAGTATTCCCCCCCCCCCAACATTTTTCCCATACATACCTACTACCCATCCTCACGCCATAAGGGGGCTACAATACACAATTTTTTTTTTATAAAATTTACTTCCACCGCTTTAACTGCCCCGGATTCGCCCCAAGAGAGGTAAAATGTATGACCAACCCCCAGTCATTTTTCCCAAACGTCTCTACACCCATCATCTCCCACTAAGAAGTGTCCTATAAAAAAAAAAACTTAAAGGACAATTGCATATAATTCCCAAAATCTTTCGATGTGTGCTCTATACTATGGTCCCCCTTTTGTGGCACAAAGAATACAAATTATGAAAAATCAGTTCTTATCGATCAATTTCTCTATTACGTAAATGTGTAAATGTAGCTTCAGCCGAGCGCTCTGGGCGAAGCTGGCACTTTTTACCTCTCTAAAAGTAAAAATTTCGAAAAATATATTCGCATCGCACAAGTACTCCATAGAAACGTGTACTCGAATTTTTGGCTCTTTATTCCCGCGAAAGTGGTATAAACGAAGACCACACGTCAACATAATCCACACAAGCTCTTGTCTATGCTTTGTGTATCGTACAAAATTGCATTGAATCCCATAATCCATTTCACAGAGCTCTTGTAAAAAAAATTCTATTAGCAATAATAGAAAAGATCTTGAAACGAACGATGAAAACACATTCAATATTAAAAATATTATTAAATTTGTTAATCTAGCTTAACGATCAGAAAGGTTATTTATTGTCAATATAAATTGCAATTCATTGTCACTCACTAGAATATTAAAAATATTAATAAAATTAAAAAAATTTAAAAATATTATAAACATTAAAATTTTAAAATATTAAAATTACTAAAAATATTATAAACATTAAAAATATTAAAAATTCAATAAATGGTACTAATACTAAAAATATTACAAATATTAATATTATTAAAAATATTGAAAATATAAAAAAAAATTACAAATATAAAAACTATTAAAATCCAGTAGTCCGGACAGCTCAATGTTTCGGACAGTTTATTAATTTTACCTCTATTGTTCGGACATCAATTTGTTATTTTGTTCGTTTCGTAGCTTTTGGACATTATTTTCCCGTTAGACCAACAAAAACACCACCGAATGGAACGAAGAAGATGCTGTACCACTTATTCAGTTAATTTAACGCTGTCCATCCTTAATCCTTCTGCCAATTTTTACAACGTTTTATTTTCTGTTCTGTTAATTGTTTTGTAAATGATTTAAATGTGAATCAATTTTCAGTATTATTTATTTTTCATATTTCGCTTTTAAAATAATTTATTAAAATAAAAAAAAATAACCAACATTCGCGTTTAAAAATATTGTATTGTAGTTCGCATAATTCAGACCGAAACTTTGTCTGTCCGGATTGTATTAAAAATATTAAAAATATATAAAAAAATGTTATAATGTTAAAAATAATAAAAATATGGATAATATTGAAAATATTAATAATATTAAAAATATTGAAAGTTTTAAAAACATTGACAATTTTAAAAATATTGAAAATTTTAATAAGATTTAAAATTTTAAAAATATTGGAGATATTGGAATTATTGAAAATATTAAAATTATTAAAAGTATGGGGTAATTTGGTTGTATAACGCACTTTTTCTAGCAGGACGCAATCCTCCTTTTACCATTAACATATGTAGCAAATATCATCTTTATACCTTTAATGTCTCGTGAGATATGACCAATTTGTTGGTGGACGGTACCACGCCCCTTTTTCTAAATATGTTTTCATATAGTCTATGATATGATTCATTGCAATCGGTTTATTTATTTGACCGGTAAAACGATGTTTAAAACAGGGGCGTTTTTTTTATGGGATACAACCATTTAAGATTTCGAGCTGCGCCTCTTTAAAATATGAATTTTTAAAAATTATGTCTTAGCGCACGCCTTAATCGTAACAGAAATCTACATGCCAAATTTCAAGCTGCTAGTGATCAGTCAGTCACCCAAGCCATTTATATTTATTAGGGTGGTGGCAAGTTATATGGAAAAAATGTAGAATTATAGATTTTTAATTGTGAACTGTTGACTACGCAGAGAAATGGCATTTGAAGAGATTAAACGAATTTTAATACTTAAATTTTTGATTTTTAATTCAGCAAAATTGGACTAATCGTTCTTAAGTTATCATTCCCAAACTTAGCTGTAGAAGCTTAAAAACTTTAAGTCTAAAGCGGCATGGGTTAACATACTCCAAATCTTTATCAATTATTTTGGACGCAGCACGGTTCAGCTGTTTATCAACATAAATATTGAATACTTAAAAAACAACTTTAAATATTTTATGAATTAAATATTTTTCAAAAAGTGTTTATGAAATAAAATTATTTACATTTTGTTTTTGATTTCCATCTTATAAGAAAATTTTGATATTTTTAAGTTCTTTTATAAAATAAATAAACTCTTTTTATGAATTTCAAATTATTTTTTAATGTTGTTTTTTTGTTTTTTTTTCTAGTTTTCTTAAAATGTGTTCGAATGCAGTAAAATTATCAAGTGAGTACTATTTTTTTCATTACTTACTATGCTTTTGTACTATCCAATCATAATTTTGATCTTAACGCAACAGTCGAAATTTTCTTTTTTTTCACCAGTTTTTTCTGCCATTTTTTCTATGTTGTAAACATTTCAAAGTATGTCTGTAAGGCTAGACACGGATACGTGAATTTAAAAAACTATAGATTTTGCTTAATTTTCTAATTTTCATAATATTATATGGGTATTTCCACAAAAGGTCCACCGTGATCGAAAAAAAAAATAATTTTTAAATAATTTTGACATAAATTATCAAAAAGGAAATTTATGTCATATCACGTCAAAAATAAATAAATTTATAATTTTCCAAATCATATTATAAAAGGTTTTACCAAAAAAGTCAATTCGCACTGGTTTGTGTTTTTGTGAAAGAAGTAAATAATGAATTCTTTTTTTGTCACGTAATGTCACCCTTTTTATTTCAGAAGATTTCGTCTCTCTTACTAAATATAGAGCTTCTAAAGTATTACACAAAAAGATGTCACATATGTTACAATGGAATTGTCCATATGTTTGTAGAGATAGAATCTTAATTTATTTCATTATTATTTTTTTTTTTAAATTAAAATTTTTTTCAACAAATTTTTAGTTTTTTTTTTATTTCTCTTTATATGAAGTTGGTTTTTTGTTCTATTCTTAATTACAGTCGGAAGCTACATTTTTAAACAAAAAAAAAAACCAGTATCTTTTTAAAAGATTTCAAAAATATATATTTAAAAAAAATGTAAACAATTTTTTGTAATCAACAAAAAAATGCGTGATAAGAGTGGATAAAACTTAGTTTACTTAAAAAATTTTTTTTTCAGTTTCATAGTTAAATAAAAGTCAAAATAATATAATTACCTATTACATTACAAACCAAGGTCGCATAGTACTATTTACTATATATTCATAGTTATTTTTGTTGGTTTTTTTTTGGTTTTGGGAGAATTTTTGTTAATTCTCTTAAAAATTCGGTTTTATTTATTTTCTCTTTACATTGTTTCTATGTATACATAAGTCTACAAATACAAATTCTAATTTCAATTTTGTTAACAAGTAATGTTGTTTTATCTTTGTTCTTTAGTATTGTATACATATAAACACACAAACACACACACACACGCACACTAAAAAATACACAACATTAATAACAATGAGGTAGGCACACTTTGTTCAGGTTTATGTAGTATATAAGGTCTTGTTCGTGAGATAACTAAAATTTTTCTCAGCTACCCCTCTCAAATTGTTTTAAAGCCAAAAATGGAAGCCAACGTGGAATAATGCGCTTTTGTATTGATCGATTGATCCCATGTGGTTGCTCTCGGTTTAAGTTACACTTTGGTTTTATACATAGATAGATTAAATCTATGGCTTTCAGTAGTATCATCACAAAGAGCTGGAGTAGACGATCCCTTTAAGTTAATAGCCCTCTTAGTTATTACATTTTGTTTCTGATTTCTCCACTGGCTGAGGGTGGTTCATTGCTGTAGGCAGGAGGGTCTGCCTCTGATGTGCTTGTTGCCGCTGGGTAGGGCAGTTGATTGGGGTAGGGTGGTGCGTCGTCTGTCTCCAATGCCTTTGTTGCCACTGGGTATAGTTGTTGCGTCGGGTAGATAGGAGCGGCTGCCTGCTGTCTGGGATAGTTGACGTGTGCCAGCTGAGAACTTACTGTGGGCTGTAATTGTGCAGCATACGGCTGTGGTGGATACATCATACCGCCGGGTGGTGGTGGTGGTGGCATCTGAGTAACATTACCTGGAGAAGCTTGGTAAATGACCACTGGTGGGGCAGCAGCATAACCCGCATTGAGAGGATAATTTTCCGGTGTCTGAGTGACAGGTCTACTAAGAGCACGTAGATATTGATAGATGGGATACCAGGTGGCTATGTGGAAAACTAAAAGTGAATTGAAGTTTATAAAAGGAAGTTTCTACGTTTAAGACAAGTGTTGGGTGTCAGAGTTCCGACAGGAAACACTGTGGAAATTGTGTTTTGACTTATACACACATGTATTGAAAATACTTACTCAGTATGCAGAATTTCACTAATAATGACCAATTCAAATCTTTGGCTCCCTTTACCATACCTATGGCCGATAGAATCACATAGATGGCCGTCATATAGACCCAGGATCCTATAAATCGGGGACGGTTCTGAAATGCAGATGAATAAATAGTTGTTGACAATGATTATGGTGTATTAAATAATACAAATATCGCATACACAGAAAAAAATTGTCGGCACATTTTAAGTAATTAAGCGGAATTGTTAATAGTCAATATTGATTTCAACAACAATTTTAATCATATCAATTAAATGCATTGTTAATATGATAAATTCGGCATTGAATCATTATCAAAAACAACATTTTCAACAATCAAGCTACAGTATCAATAGTTGGTATTACAAAAGCCATTGGTGGCTTAATTTCAATTAAAAAATTAATTGTATTTACGAAATAACTTTTTTTTCTGAGTAATTTTATAATTTACAGATAATTAATAATATTTTTGCATGAGGTGCATCGTTTTGGTTATGTATTTTTAGGTGCTTTTGTTAAATTTGAACATGCGAATTTTGTTACGATGGTTAGAAGACATGATTATCATGCAGAGACCAGAGTTCGATCCCTGCCCCAGTTATGTAGGCGGTCCCCTCGATGTTGCCGACAGCAACTTTGCAGTAAAAGTCTAGTAAAAGCTTCTTCAATAGCTGACGTTAGAATTTGTCGTTAAATTGTAGGTCTCGTTTTGTGAGACTACAAATAGGAGCAAGTTAACCACTCAAATATGAGAAGGTCTCCCTGGAAGTTGCCATCATGTGTAGTAAAGGGAACACAAGGTTGAGGTAAAAATAAATAAACCGCAACAGAAATTTCCGTCAAGTGAACTGACTAATAAATACCCACACCCTATGAACGATATTGTTTAACTCTCGAGTGTTTGGAATTTGCCAATTTTTAAATGAAATTACTTATGTAATATTTTGTGCCTGCTAGTGGAGCGAACAACTATACCATACCTCATTCATGGGGTGAAAAGGGAAATAAAGTTGTTTAAGTTTTTGGTGGAGCGTAAACGTTTGGAGATAGGACTTTTGGTCGTATGGCCGGACTATCACTCATAGTAAAACTGTCGATAATACAGTAGAACACATGAGTTTGGAACTCAATTCTGAGAACAGTACTTCATACGTTTTGTTATGTTACATGCCGTAATAATTTCATATCGATTTGAAGTTAGTAAGTATCGTAAAAAAATAGGTAATTTTGTTCCACAAGGGGTCAGCCGATATAGGCCATATTCATTTTAGAGTAAAATTTTCATCAGATTATCAGTGCACTTAAAAAAACCGATTTGTAGGTAAAACTATGTGGGCCAATTCGGTCATTTGTATGGGTGTTACCAGAAGCGGTGTGATAAAGGTTTCGGTTTTCTGAGGGTTTGTCTAATATGTATAACAAGATAATTTTCACTGACCAAATTTAAATATCCTCAAGCTGTTCTTTTAGTTAGTTATGGGAGTATTGTTATTTTTTCCAAAAAAAGGTCATTTTGTATGGGTGGTACAAGAAACGGTGAAGTTATTCTCTTTATTTGCAATCCCATAACTTCATTTTGGAAAATAATAATATTGGAAAATTTTAACTTAAGCTTACTCTAGTTATCCTGCCCACCAGCCAGACAGACGGCTCAATCGTCTTAAAAAATTCTGAAACATATTTAGTCTTAATATACTTCGGGTCTAATTAGTCTCCTCTAATGCATTACACTTTTTATCGTATCAAATGATATATATACTACGACGGGTCGGTTTGTAGGGAGGCAAATAAATCGCTCAAGTGACAAGGAAAATCTTATCCTAGGGATCAAAAAAAGAGACCTTGTCCGAAGAACCATACCTCATTGGCATATCTCCTGGAACCCCTATACAAACATTTAAAAAAATCACCACTTTTGACACTTTACATGAAAAAATAAAAAAGATAACAACAACCATTTCGATGACTTTTTCACGTAAAGTGTCAGAAATTGTGATTTTTTTTAAAATGTTTGTATGAGAAACGCCTCAGGGGGGTTCCAGGGGATGTTTCACTGGCTTGGGTGGGTCGGCTCTTCAAAGTTAGTAGTGGTCGGTTATACATTTGGACTCGATTGGGGCAATCTAAATGGGTCAAAGTGGAATTTTTTAAAATTTCATCCTGCGGGTCTAAAGACCTGACATCAGAATTTGTTTTTGAGGTATGGTTTTTTCGGGCAATATTTCTTATTTTGATCCCTATATCCTAGATTACTTGTAACTCACCCTAATGTATACAGTTCCCAAAGAGGTCAAAGGTCAAATATATATGTATGAAAATGAGTTTGTGCTAGTGTATTTGCATTTTTTACTATCGTATGGTCTCGAAAACGGCTTGACCGATCATGTGGGCGTGGTCCCGCTCATTGAACCCTATTATTGAGACCGCAATATCTCGCGAACTGTTTCAGCAATCGCCTTGAAAATATGTGGGTATGTATTTGGCAGCAAAGTTCGATCCATCAAAAAATGGGTGAGATCGAATTAGTGGGCGTGTATTAAAACTTAAAACTTTAATCTTCTGTATCTCATGAACTTTAAGAGGTATTAATCTGATAATCGATACAATAGCCCGGGTCCAAAGTCGAGGGCAAATATTAAAGATAATCTCGAGCCAACTTAAAAAACAAACATTTTCCCTCCCCTTAAAAAAAAACTTAAAAAACTTAATTTCGCTTTGCACCCCATGAATGAGGTATGGGATAGCTTCTCGCGTTGTTGTGAATTAACATGCTTTCCATTTTTACTTTCCATTTTTACTTTCCATTCACAACTAACGGCACCTACTTGTTTATCGACGAATGCGAACGTCACTGTTTGAGAAGCTCTTACTAGACGCTTAATACTGCGAAGTTGCTGTCAACAACATTCGAGGGAAGCCGACAATGAAAGAAAATTTTATTTATTTTTTTTCTTTAAAGATGACTGGAGCCAGGTTTGAACCTGCGATCTCCCGCATGGTAGTCGCTTGTTCTAACCACTATGCCACGGCCGGTCCGGTTTCCTCCCCTACTCCCCGAAAAACAGCCAAAATCGGTAAATTTTTTATCGCCGCTTTTATGTCTGTGGCTTAATCGTAACATACAAGACATCGCTGTATAGGTCTCGACGAGTACTACATTTTTCCTATAGATGTCGCTGACGTACGACATCAATTTGCAACGAAGGCCAAATTCAAAGCAAATTCTACCCCTAAAATTTAAAAAAAAAATTTCCTGGGATTTAAGCTGTTTAAAAACCAGAAATTTCGGAAATATAATAAAGTTTATTCAAATACAAAAAAGTTACGTATTACAAGATGTATTTACAGCATTTACACAAATATTTTTTCTTCTTCTTTGCTTTCTAACCGAAAAGTATTGCATCTTTTTAGAAATATCGAAAACAATTAAATACAAGTTATTGCATACTTTTTAGCGTAAATAGTGTTTTCATAAAATAATAACAATTTGTTTTTTTCAATTTGTCTTGAGGTGATCTTTACTAAATGCCCTCGACTTTAGCAAAAAAAAAATTTTTGGGGACCGACCACAGCATTTATTACAGCCAGAGTGAAAGTGGGCTGTGCCACGCCTTATTTAAAAGAAACCTTTATAACAGCCATTAAAATAGATTGATCCTCCTGAAAATTTCACAATACAGTTGAGATGTAACCAGACTATTTGGAAACAAGTTGACAAAAAGAGCCAGGGCGCCGTCACACACGTCTATTACATATTTGTGAAAAGAAAAAATACAATTCCTTAATTGAACATTAGTAACTAACATAGTATTTACTAAGGATTTAGTAAGAACCTAACCTTTGATCTTTTTGGAGCATGGGAAATAGTTCTTTGATCTTACTCAAATTTCCTACAAGTATTTTTTACACAACGAGTGACACAATATTCCGTTTGGGCATTTTTACATTCTACACATTCTGTGCAGAATTTTTTTCAAATAATACAAAAAAAAATTTTTTAAGATTTTTCCCCACTGTGTGTCGTCCTAGTATACAGTCATCCCTTATGGATAGGGTATAAAAATTTAATAGGAATACTGATGTTCATTTTTTTTTTGTTGTTGCATAGTGTTATTGTTAATGTAAGTTAGACAAACTCTTTTCAGCCTCAAGGTTATTTACATCATGAATGTTAACCATGAAAATTTCTTAAGATATTTGGGGGCAAATATTTTACGATGTGTGTTGCTCTGTTTGGTTTGAAAACATTCTTACACATTTTTTGCTATTAAGTATTTGTAGAGCCTTTTTTTATATTAATAACAATATTTTTTCAATTGATTTTTTTTTTTCGCGTGATTACATTTATAACAATTAATTTGCCATGTTTTCGGTCACATTAAGATCTTTTTTTTTTGGAAACTAGCTTTTACATTGATTTTGGGACAATTTTTTATCAAAACACCACGAACAAAAAACCCATTCACTTTGAGTTTTTTTAATGTTTCCACAAAAACATCACAAGTTCAACACAATAATTGACGACGCGCACCTCTTGTTGCACAAAATCACTGTTGACTGATAAATGTACATCCATATAGTAAATATACACACACGTAGAACACTTGTACCTTTTTGATGCCTATGTACAGGAGTACGGAAACTGTTGTTATGCCAATTTCTATTATCATACTAATAACCGTCTGGAGTATAACAAGACCTACAACAAATTATAGAAGATACAAAATATTCGAGTTACTACATAGCGACCAACATTGTCGTAGACGTTTCGTTGAACAGAACAGATAAACTGACCCACAAGTGCATGAAAAACATTAGATCCACTTGTATCATCTTCATCATAATCCTCGCCGGAATCATCATCACTGCCCACTAACGAAATGATGACTATCAATAAGTATGTCATATAGATGGTCAAACTGGTATGTATGAAAATGCTGACACTACTAATGACCAAAGGCAATTTAGTACGATCCATATTGAACACGAACGTATGTATTCGAATCACGTGTGTTTAATAGCAATAACTTTAGCTACTGGAGAAATCGATGAACCGCTTAAGAACACAGACAAAATTATACTGAGGAATTGAAACACTGATGTCACAGTTCAAATTATTTGTTGTTGGTTTCTGCAAAGTAGAGGGTAGAGAGAGAGAGAGAGCGTAATGTTGAAGTGCGTGAGCCATAAAGTAACATTTGTATACACGTGAGCTGTAGAGAGAGAGAGAGTATCTAACGTGCTGGGTAGGGTTGCCAAAATAGTGCTAAAAGTCCAAGGTTAATATGCTGAGACAAAAACGAGAATGCTGAAGCACTGAAACAGTGATGTCACAGTTCAAATTTTTCGTTTCCATTGTATGTATTGAATTGTATGGGTAATAAAGTGCGTGAGCGAGATAAGGTGCGTGAGCGGGCGAGCAATATTATTGTATGTGAGAGCTGCAGAGAGCACATTATATGCTACACTGAGTTGCCAAAGCAAATATGGACAATTACGGAAATTTCAGTCAAATGAACTGACTGATAAATACTCACACACCGTGTATGATAACCACGGAAACCGGAAATATGCTACATCATGTTTTTTTTACAACGAGATATTAACAAATGGGTCATGTATTTACATGTTTCATGGTCCTACAAGTGTTTTGAGACCTATTTGTTAGAGCATATTTTGGCATATTTTACCTATAAAGTCATATTTCGGCAAATTTTGGTTTTAGGATCATAATTTAAAAAAAACCTAATTTTTTTAAGTATAATTTTTATTTTTAAGGCCATATTTTTTAAAAAATATCCCCTTTTAAGCATATTTTATGTTTTTCACAATATTTTTTTGTGTCTTTGCAAATTTGTATTTTTTAAATGTAACAGCCAAATCCACTACGTTTATAAATGCTGTTTTTCGCGCTTTCTTATTCAATAAGTAAACAAAACATAAAAAGAGGTACTTTTCAATCACCACCGATTTCGACCCTGGACATAATGCCTAAAGCTAATCCGACAAAAGCAGCAAAACTAAGGCGGTTGGAGATAAGTTTCCTGACTTACGAGCTGATGGTGGATTTTTCTATTCTAAAATCTGCAGCAAAGTTATTACAGCAGATCGCAGATTTCACGTAAAGCAACATGTGGAAAGCGTCAAACATATTCAACTAAGTCATAGAAGTGAAAATAAGCAGACCAAACAATTATTTTTGCCAGCATGTTCCGGTAGACTCTCAAAAGAACATGATTTACAAGAAAAACTGTGCCGAGCTTTTGTTTCTGCTGACATACCACTTTACAAAATGTATATCAAAATATATTAACACTATTTGAGGAATACACGGACTACCAAGTGCCATCCGAAACAGTTCTTCGAACTAAACATTTAAAAAAAATTATACAACGACTGCATGGACAATATACGAGCAAAACTAAAAGATCTATTTATATGGATCTCAATCGATGAAACTATAGATGCAACAGGCAGAAATGTGGCAAAAATTTTAGCAGTTGTATTAAGGAAATTGCAAGTGAGAAATTTTTACTACATACAGCAGCCTTGGAAAGGGCTAATTACTTAACAATTGCTCGACTGTGGGACGACGCCATCAAAAATTTGGACGTCAATTTCAATAAGAATAATGTTTTGCTTTTTGTGACGGATGCAGCTCTATACATGGTAAAGGTTGCAAAAGTTAAATAAATTCATGTGATATTTTTTTAATTGTTCCTTAAATAATAATACTTAAATATTTATTTATATTTTATTTTACTTACTCAACATTTGTGTATGCAAATTTACCAAAAATACGTACAGTCTGAATTTGAAATAATATAGTTTTTTTTTTAATTTTTAAGCTGTTTTTTTACTTTAAATAAAAATATTTCTAATTCAAATGAAAAAATTGTGTGACTTTAATTTTTATAGCATGTTTTTGTTGATTTTAAGGTCATATTTTATGCGCATAAAACACGATTTTTAGGGCATATTTCCGGTTGCCCTAATGATAACTTTCGTATTATTCAAATTAACTGATTTTTAAATAAACTTACTTATGTAGTATTACACAGTACAACATTTTTTCGGCTCATTGATTTGGGACTCAATTCAGAGAATTGCACGTGAAAGTAGCCCCAATAAAAAGAACTTCTGCATCATTCGCTGTGTCAAGTTGGCTGCATTAATAACACTGTGAGACAAATGGTAAGGGTCAGTGATCGGAAAGGGTTCAAACTATCGGGAAAAGTTATATCGATAAAAAAGAAGTTATACGTGTCCCGGGGTTTCGCTGGGTCACTTGAAGTTAGTAACTATCATACTAGGGGAAATTATCACCTTTGGTGGTCTTTATTGACATAACTCGAGAACTACTAGTCCAATTTTGCTCAAACAAATTTAAAAAATTACAATTACTTTAATCTGTTCACATAACGTTTTTCTATATAAGCAATAGTTTCCTTTTTCCATTCATCAAATGATTTTGAACTGGGTTTATTTTGTAACAGTTACAATAAAACTGTTGTACTCCGTGGCGTATGATTTAAGTGGAATATTACTTATGATATTCATACGCCACCATATAACAATATAACAAAGGAGCCTAAAACGTGAGATATTCCCTTCAAATCGATATATCTCGATTCCTAGACTTGACCCAGCGAAACGCCGGGCCACATATAACTTGTTTTTGACCGATTTAGCATTTCCCGTTGGTTTCATCCCATTCCGATGACTGTCGCACAGTGTATTTTAATGGCCATACGATTTTTTTTTGCTTAAGATGGATTTCTATATATTTTCTAAATGCAAAAATTCACATTTTTACCATTAACCTATAGGTTTAACGGCATGAGCTCAGTTTATGATCTTATTTGGGATAAGTGCAGTTAGTGGTAAGATCCTATATAAGATCGAAAACGTGATGGTCATTAAATTATTAATGCAGCCAACTTGAAAAAATGAATTATGCAGAAGTACTAATTTTTGGGGCTACTTTCACGTGCAATTCTCAGAATTGAGTCCCAAAATCATGTGTTATTTTGTATACAAATATGTGTATCTGTACCCATTATTGATCTAGAGTATGAAACTTTAGAACTGATTTTTGTTCTAGGTTTGAATGAGTTGAACAAACAGTTTTTCTTCGAATTTGTTACTTTTTTTTTACCAGACATTGATGTACACAGTTACACTCTGTGCAAAATTTATCATACTCTTATGTTCCGAGGACTGTAAAGAATGTTAATGCTCAATTTGTAGTAATTTGGTTATTACATATTAAACATTTGGTTTGCAAAAAGTTATATTCTCTCTTAATAAGTAAATTTTATACTCTTATGGAATTTGTTTTTCCTTGGGTCTTTACATTAGATTACAAACATATATTCAAATTCATTAACAAATTACAATATATTTTATAAGCACACACACACACACACACACACACACACACACAAATCTACAACATAAATAGTGACTTAGTAGATAATAAATAAATTTTAGGCAGGGCAGTCTATGGCCTAATGCATGAGAGCGTAAAAAAAAACTCTCTGCTAACTCACTCTCACACTTTGTATCAGATAAATGAGGAGGAGGAACACGAATTTGTAGTAATGATTTTCAAACTATTGATTTGTTTTTGTCAGGTCACAGGATATTTCCAGTTTGTCTACAAGGTGTAGGTTGACTTATTAAAATAGGCGGGAGGTGGTGTTTCTAATGCATTTGTTTTTGAAAAATTCGGAGGTTGATTGGGATAGACGGGTGGGTGGGGTTGTCTTCAAGGCGTTTGTTGTCACTGGGCCGCGGGTGGACCGGGATAGTCGGGAGGGGAGTCTCTGGGTATGGCGGATGATTGGAACTGGCGGAAGCTGAAGCTGTTATCTGCTGTCTAATTTGGTTAAAGCGCCTCAATTGAGGAGGCCTCAATGTACGCTGCAGCAACGGCATTAAGTAGCAATCAGTGATGATTTTCTTGCATACATATATTCCACCATAAGAGTGTTATAGGTCGTTTAATCGTTGCGATCTCAATTACAAAGTAAACGACGATGTCATTAAGTGTCATTTGTTATCTTAAGCGAGCTTGATAACACGCTTGATTACGAAGTAAGTGACGTTGTCAGTAGGTGTCATTTCAATCGGAATTATAATGATTGGACGATACTTTTTACAAATTTTTGATCGATATTGCTCATCTTAGAACTCAAACTCCGCCTTTGAGGATAGAAGTTTGCATTGTTAAGCTGAAGCTCGATTTTAAGACTTTAATCGCGGGGACAGACGGACATATTGTAATCGACTCAGAATTCGCAGTCATCTATATATATAAAAGGCTTTGGTGACTGACTGATCACTCCCCAGCCCAAACGGTTAAAGCTACAACCTTGAAATATGGAATATAGGTTTCTTCTGTGACGTAGGCGCGCACTAAGAAGGAATTTTTGGAAATTCGGACTGCAAGGGTGCAGAAAGGGTGGGATACCGCCCAATACAACAACTTTGAAATGGCTGTGTCTCATATGTCATCATAGGTACGTAGTCGAGATTTGATGCACATGTTGGCCGTACAATAAAAATTCCTTTTTAATGGAAAGTGGGCGGTGCCACGCCCCTTTTTAAAAAAAACCTTTATATCTGCCAAATTAATGAACCCATTGCAATGAAATGTGTGGTATTGTACGTAAGGCCTCTATTATAGGCTACATAATAAGACAAAGGGGCGTGGCATCGCCCACAAAAATCAAAATTTCAATTGGTCATATCTCACCAGCCATTAGGTTTGCTACATATATTACTGGCCTAAGGAGGATTGTGCCTCGCATGGAAATGGGAGGTGCCACGCGGCTTTTGAAAAAATCGTTATATTGATCAAATTAATGGACCGTTATATCGGTCAAATAAATGGCCTCTACAAAGGCTACAGGAAAACATAATTAGTCAAAGGGCGTGGCATTCCACACACAAATCGACATTTATATCGGTTACATCTCACGAGCCATTAGATGTATTGAGATATCTGGTACAAGGAGGATTACGTCTTGTTGGGAAATAGGATGAGCTACCTTTGAGATTCCTTCCGTGATGTAGGTGAGGGGTAAAAAGGCCAATAAAGTAAAAAAACCGGAACTATCGGTCAGACCCAACGATTGTAGGCAGAATCACGATGTGTAGTACGAAGGAGTTTTTTTTTTAAATTTGTACTTTTAGAACGGCAGAGGTACAAGAAGGGTAACGTCGCTCATACCAACCCGCTAAGGGTACTACCAAAAAACTGGGGTGAAGACACGATACCAAGGAAATTTGGAAATTTGGCGGAAAGAACAGACAAATAGAGATGGCGTTACTAAAGATAAATAATAATAAATTTATAATGTTTGAATTTTAACTGTATTACTTTTACTGTCAAGAAGATTTACTATAAGAAGCGCGGGGCAACGCGAGCCGGGAAAGATAGTTTATATATACAGTTGAGTACAGTTATAGCGAACTCCCAGGGACTAGGCATTTAAGTTCGTTATATGCGAAGTTCGTTATATCAGAGGTATTAAAAATATACAAAAATTTTTTTGTATTATTTTTTATTACTTACTTAATTTCCCTTTGCACCCCATGAATGAGGTATGGGATAGCTTCTCGCGTTGTTGTGAATTAACACGCTTTCTATTTTTAGATTCACAACTAACGGCACCTACTTATTTATCGACGAATGCGAACGTCACTATTGTGAGAAGCTCTTACTAGACACGACGATTGAATCGACGCTTAATACTGCGAAGTTGCTGTCAAACAACTTTCGAGGGGAGCCGACAATGAAAGAAAATTTTATTTATTTTTTTTTTCTTTTAAGATGACTGGAGCCAGGTTTGAACCTGCGATCTCCCGCATGGTAGTCGCGTGTTCTAACCACTACGCCACGGCCGGTCCCCATTATTTTTTATTAGTTTTATTATTTTTTAACAGCATTTAATTACATTACAGTATTTGTTTGAAAGAAATTACGTAAATTAATTAAAAACATTGTATGGAGTTCGTTATAACCGTCGAAAAAGGTATGAAAACTGGAAAACGGGACAACAAATATTGTTCGCTATACGTAAAGTTCGCTATAAACTACGTTCGCTATAACAGTAAAGATTTATATGATGAAATTAAGCAAAACAGTTGGGACCAGAAAAATCTTTCGTTATAACTGAAAGTTCGTTATAAGCGGTGTTCGTCATTGTCATACCTACGACGCCTTCTAATGGACATTACACAAATTTTCTAACTGAACAACTGGAGGATATTTGCATTTGGTCAGAGTTATTTTCTTGTAATAGTTGACAAATCCCCGGAAAACCGGAACCTTTGCCACACCCCTTTTGGTACCTGCCATAAAAATTTCCAAATTTACCCTCACAGTTTTACATACACATGTTTTTTGCAAGTTCGCTAAATTCAGTGATATTTTTTATAAAAATTTTACTCAGGAATGTATATGCACTATATCGTCCGACCCTTTATGGTACCTCTCATACAAAATGATCTATTTAAGAAAAATTATTATTTCTTTCATAACTTTTAAACGGACAAGTGGAGAATTTTAATTTGGCCAGTTAATTTATCTTATAATATTAGGCGAAACCCCAGAATACCGAAACATTTGCCACACCCTTTCTGGTATCTCCCATAAAAATCACCGATTTTACCCTTATAGTTTTACATACATGTCTTAAGTGTAAGTACTCTGAATTCCGACATACTTTGCGTAAGATATACCATTACGAACAAATAACTCAGGAATGAACATGGACTATATCCGCCGCCCTCTCCTGGTACATCCCAGGATGTACAAAATGACCTATTTTTGGAAAATTAATATATCTTCCATAACAACCAAACGGAAAACTGAAGAATACTTAAATGAGGTCAGTTAATTTTTCTTGTAATATACGGTAAAACCCCAGAATATCAAAACATTTGCCACACCCCTTGTGGTACATCCCAAACAAATGACACCCTAATATTTCTATATACGTCTCTTTTTTGTATGTACACAGAATTTAGTCAAATGTTGCATAAGCTAAACGTCTATGAAACTTTGATTTAAGAAAAAATTCGAAGGCATTGTCCTGACCTTCCTAGTACCTGCTATGCAAATTAGTCAATTTCGCAAAAAAATCATATTTGTTAACGCAAACCCTCAGATCGTTGAAAATAGTTTACTTTAATATTTCGTGTTTATAGGTCAAAGCTAAGAAACCGGGAGTTATACCCCAACCATTAGAACTAATGATTTCTTCGTTAAATCTCAGTTGGTACCCTAAAAACCCTTTCGGTGCCCCAATACAAGGTCATACCGTATGCCCGCAGAGATATTAAATTCAACATTTTACATTACATCCACCTTTGTGCCGATTCTTATGATGAAACGGCATAGAATACTGTGTGATCCTTACATTTTGTTAATTTTACGATTCATATAGCGTTTTTGTTGTTTGTTTTACTTCTGGGAGAATTTTTTGTTAATTCTCTTGAAATTTTCGATTTTATTTATTTACTCTTTACATTGTTTTTATACATAAGACTACAAATACAAAATTCTAATTTCAGTTCTGTTAAGAAATAATATTATTTTCCTTTGTTGTCCAGTATTGTAAAAATATATACACAAACATACTAAAAAATACATAAGATTAATAACAATGAGGTAGGTACAAAATGCTTTCTGAGGGAGAGCACACTTCGTTTAGATATATATCAAGTAGAGAATGCCAAAAATCTTCTCTGCTTACTCTCACCTTGATATGAAGCCAAAAATGGGAGCCAATGTGGACCAAGGCGATTTTCTATTGATCGGTTTTCAAATAGTTGCTTTTGGTTTAAGTTTCTCTTTCGTTCTACACCTAGTCCACCTAATATATGGCATTCAGTGGAATCGTCAAAACACTGTCATTATATACTTATGTTTGTCCGATATTTATACGAAGGTAATGGGTAGACGATCACCTCAAGTTAATAGTCCTCTTAATAATAAGATTTTATTTCTGATTTCTCCACTGGCTAAAAGAGATTCATTGGTGTAGGCAGGAGGGTCTGCCTCAGATGAGCTTGTTGCCGCTGTGTACAGCAGTCGATTGAGGTATCGAGGTGCTGCGTCTGCCTCCAGTTCCTTTGTTGCCACTGGTTATAGTGGTTAAGTGAGGTAGATAGGAGCGGCTATGTGATGTCTGGGTTAGTAGACGTGCGCCAGCTGATGACTAACGGTGGGCTGTAAGTGTGCAGCATACGGCTGTGGTGCATATATGAAACCTGCTGGTGGTGGTGGTGGTGGCATCTGAGATACATTACCTGGGGAAGCTTGATAAGTGACCACTGGTGGAGCAGCTGTATAGCCCGCATTGAGAGGATAGTTTTCCGGTGTCTGAGTGATAGGTCTGCTAAGATCACGTTGATAGTGAAAGATGGGATACCAGACGACTATATGGAAAACTACAAGTGAATTGAAATGTATACAAAAAAGTTTCTTAGTTCAAGACAATTGATGGGTGTGAGTATTCCGGTGTAGAGAACACTGTGGAAATTGTGTCTTGACTTATACACAAATATATTTTAAATAAGAACTTACTCATTATGCTGAACATCACTATTATTGTCCAATGCCATTCGTTAGCTGTTCCCTTGAACATAATGATGTCCGATATAATCACATAGATAGGCGACATATAGACCCAGGATGCTATAAATCGGGAACGGTTCTAAAATGTACGTGAATATTTGGATATATAGTTGGTTGTTGGCAATAGAAATAGCTTTTAATTTGTTAATTTAAAGTTAATAATATTTATGCAAGAGATGCGTCGTTTTTTGGTTACGTGTTTTTAGAAGCTTTCATTGAATTGACACAATCGGCATAGTGTTGTGATGGTAAGAACAGGATTACCATGCATAGGTCAGGGTTCGAACTCTGCCTCAGTCATTCAGGCGACCGTCTCTATATTATCGACAGAAAAGCTTCTTAAATAACTGTCGAGAATACTTAAATGCGGTCAGTTTGATTATTGTGTGGTATAAGACCCAGCCTTAGAAAAGCGAAACTTTTGCCACTCCCCGTCTGGTATCTCCAATACAAATTAACGAATTGATCCCCATTGTTCTACATATATATATATATATATTTTTGTAAGTTCGCTGAATTCAGTCATATATTGAGTAATATGCACTCTTATAAAAATTTTACTCAGGAATAAATATGGACTATATCGGCCGACTCTTTCTGGTACCTCCCATACAAAATCACATATTTTTGGTTTATTATTAACCAATCGATAATGTCGATGTTGTCGACGGCAGCTTTGTAGTAAAAGCCTAGTTGAAACTGCGATAAACCTTTCTTAATTAATAAAAGGACACAACGGATTAAATTGAAATTACAAAATTCACTTTTTTTATTGGTTTCAACCGAGCGGGAGGAGAGAGATTCAAAAACTAAACTTAAACTATATAAGGAAAAGAACAAGGGAAATTTTGGGTAACGGAATAGGGAAAGGGCAAGGGAATGGGAAGATGAAAGGAAAATAAGAATGATAGGGAGTTGTTCCCTCACTCGCCTTGTTCTCGACAGGTGCAACAGCGTGTGATGATCTTCCCCACATTTCCGACAGTATGATAGTGACGTGCAATCTCGGTGTTGGTGTGACCGGGCCAAGCAGTTTGTGCAATACTTGCGCTGGCGAATAAGTTTGCGACGTTCTTCCACGCTCATGGCCAAAAAGCGTTTGCACCGATGTACCGGGTGGCTGGTTTTGCATGTGAGGCACATGGAGAAGTCCTTCATCGGAGGGATACTGTAAAGATGGGAGAAGAGGAAACAAAAAAGACAGGCGATAGGACGAGAATTAGTTCCTTGTGGTAATAAATTGTAAATCATGTAAATTTAAAAAAAGGAGAAGCTGAAAGGGAAGAAAGAGGAATCATGCCGAGGGAAGAAGGCACAATTTTACAATTGGCCGAGTTAATACGCCGTTCTCCGTTCTCACTTCGGCAACCCGTACGAAGCCATCCGATCCACTATGAACCCTTAGGACTCGTCCCAATCTCCATTCAGAGGGGGGTAATTGGTCGTCATGCAAGACTACGAGATCGTTCTCTTTTAAATTTTCCTCAGGAAACTTCCATTTATTACGCTTTTGTAATTCTTGTATGTATTCGTTTTTCCATCGAGCGCTAAATTCTTGGTGCAGAATGCGAAGTTTTTGCCATCTGTCGCTAAGAGACAGGTATACAAACGGGTTTTCTGGGACAGCCATAAGGGGGGCACTCTTCAAATGTGAATTTATGTGGGCCTATCACTTTGCGAAAGTGCATTTTAAATGACTTCACTGCGGCTTCCCATAAACCACCCATGTGAGGAGCATGGGGCGGAATGAAGGACCATTGGAAACCATGGTCAAGATATTTTTTTGAAATGTCTTTAGCAGCCGTTTTGATGAAGGCATGGTACTCAAATCGCAAAGATCTTTCCGCGCCTACAAAATTTGTTCCGTTATCAGACATTATCTTGTTCGGGAGGCCTCGACGACCGACGAACCTAGTGAAAGCTGCCAAAAATGCTTCGGTTGAGAGATCGGTGCAGAGTTCCAGATGAATTGCCTTTGTCGCGAAGCATATAAAAATACAAACGTAAGCTTTGTGGAACGTAGAGTTTTTCAAGGGAGATGTTTTGACCATAAATGGACCAGCGAAATCTAGCCCGGTTGTAGAGAACGGAAGAGAGTAATTGCAGCGGTCTTGAGGAAGAGCTGCCATTATTTGAGATTGAGATCTTTTTTTATAAATAGTGCAGGCTTTGCATCCTCGTATACATTTGCGAATTGCAGATCGGAGGCGAGAGATGTGGTATTCCTCACGTATCGTTCGTATCATTATGTTGTATTCGCCGTGGAGCAATAATTTGTGAGTAAATTGGATCATAAGTTGACAGAGACGAGATTTGTAATGGAGAATTATTGGAAATCTTTCGTTATAGGTGAGTTGACAGTTTGCTATTCTGCCCGTTATCGTCAATAAATGGATTGAGGGGAAGTAATGAGCTCTTTCTTGATATGGGTAAAGAGTTTTCCAGTTTGCTGACTTCCATTCCATAAAATCTTCTTTGAGATAAGTATATTAGGCGTGTTTTCATTGTTTTGAACTCTGTGTGCGTTATGTCATGAGATGAGTAAAAAACGTTATTCCTTTTTTCTGGGTGTATCCGGCTGAAAAACCTATAAACGTAACATAGCACCCTTATTGCACGATCGTAAGAAGAGAACAGGTCTAGAATATCGTCTTGTTCTTCGTGTGAGAAGAAGACTTTGAGTTTTCTGATTTCCGGAGGTGATTCCACCTGTGGCATTGTCCTTGGCCAATCTGTCGTAGCTTTGCAAAGCCACGTTGGGCCGTTCCACCATAACCGTGATTCAGCTAATTTTGAGGGGTCAGCACCTCGTGTACCAAGATCAGCGGGATTTTCACAAGATACCACATGTCTCCACTTGGCATTACCTACGTTATCGATAATTTGAGAAACTCTGTTTGCGACATATGTTTTCCAAGTACATGGTGGTTTCTGGAGCCACGAGAGGACAATTGAGGAGTCCGTCCAGAGGAATATTTCAGCTTTCATGCCAGGTTGGTTGGAGGTAATCATCTTGAGAAGTTTAGATAGAAGTACCGCGCCACACAATTCGAGACGAGGTATGGACACCTCTTTAATGGGAGCCACTTTGCTTTTGGAGACAAGTAGGTGAGCGTTAGCGGTTTCACCGGAGCGAGTCCGTAAGTAAATAGCGGCACAATATGCTTCCTTGGAGGCATCACAAAATCCATGTAGCTGCACTTCACTTGCTTTTTGATCTTTTTTTCTTCTTTTTTGTAATTTTGTTTGATTTTGTTTTTGGATTTTTTTTTGATTTTTATTATATATTTTTTTTTTTGTTTAATTTATTCCACAGTGGAATGGAGCGGGAACAGTTTTTATTGTTTTTGGTTTTTTTTTTTTTTTTTTTTTTTAAACAATGCGCGACGTCAATGTATCCGAGAAATTTAATTTGGTTCTTTGTTTTTGGCTTCGAAGGACCATGAAACTGCGATAAACCTTTCTTAATTAATAAAAGGACACAACGGATTAAATTGAAATTACAAAATTCACTTTTTTTATTGGTTTCAACCGAGCGGGAGGAGAGAGATTCAAAAACTAAACTTAAACTATATAAGGAAAAGAACAAGGGAAATTTTGGGTAACGGAATAGGGAAAGGACAAGGGAATGGGAAGATGAAAGGAAAATAAGAATGATAGGGGAAGGTTTAGAAATTAGGGGAAAAACTTCAATTAAAAGAAAAGGCAAAGGAGGAGGGAAAGATTAATTAATTAATAATTCACACTAGTAGTAGCTTATTATATACACTGTGGTGCAAAAATGAGCCAATGTGTTAAAAAATGTACGTTATAAAATATTTTGTATACTTTTTATTATATTATTTTCAAACCTTTTGCTAAATTTAAAATATGCATCTGTAAGATATGTAAAGCAATAATAAAAATATGACTTACATTACTGTAAGTATATAAAAACAAAAAAATTTCAAAATCAGACCATTGGCACACTTTTGCTCCAAGGTTTTTCTTATCTAAATTTAATAATTATTCCTGCATATTTTTACTTTCTTCAAATGATTCATCCTATTTGGCGTATATTGACAAATTGAGCAACATAATATACAGGAATTTTGATTTCATTTAGCCAGAACCCACTCCCACAGCTCATTACTACTTTTCGGCGCTCTTTCGTTGCAACCTGCCCGCGTTTCAGGTAAGCCCACAGGTTTTCGATCGGGTTCAGATCTGGACTCTCCAGTGGCCACTCCCAGACTCCAAACACCTGAGAACTAAGCCATTCCTTGACAAATTTACAGAATGTTTTGGGTCGTTGTCATATTGGCAGACGACATTCTCTGGTCTATCTGGAATTTGGCCAGGGCTATGGGGCAAATTGTTTTGCAAAATGCTAAGAAAGTCTTCCCTTCGCATTATTCCTTCGATTAGTATAAGTGGTCCCACACCATATGGGGTTCCACATCTTCATATCATAATAGAACCGCCTCCGTGCTATATGGTTTGAGATTGGCACCTGGTGAGTATTTGTTTTAACTAATACAAATTAAATATATGATTAACTTGTTGGTCGTGTGGTCAGATGAGACCAAAATCAATAGATACCAGTCGGTTGGGAAGGTTTTTTATCGGGCCAATTGATCAAACACACCAAATCCAGCTCATGTATCACAAACCATGAAGCACGGAGGCAGTTCTGTTATGATTTGGGGACGTGTAACCCCAGATGGTGTGGGACTACTTATACGGATCGAAGGAATAATGCGAAAGGAAGACTATATTCGCATTTTGCAAGATAAGTTGCCTCATAGCCCTGGCCAAATTTCAGGTAGATCAGAGAATGTCGTCTGCCAATATGACAACGTCCCAAAACATTCTGTAAAAATTGTAAAAGAATGGCTTAGTTCTCAGGTGTTTGGGGTCAGGGAGTAACCACTGCAGAGTCCAGATCTGAACCCGATCGAAAATCTGTGAGCTTACCTAAAATGCGGGCTGACAGAAACGAAAGAGCCCCGAAAAGTATAAATGAGCTGTGGGAGTGGGTTCTGGCTGAATGAAATAAAATTCCTGTATATTATGTTGCTCAACTTTGTCAATATACGCCAAATAGGGTGGATCATTTGAAGAAAGTAAAAATATGCAGGACTAATTATTAAATTTAGATAAGAAAAACCTTGGAGCAAAAGTGTGCCAATGGTCTGATTTGAAAATGTTTTGTTTTTATATACTTACAGTAATGTAAGTTTTGTTTTTGTTATTGCTTTACATATGTTACAGATGCATATTTTAAATTTAGCAAAAGGTTTGAAAATAATACAATTAAAAGTATAAAAAATATTTTATAACATACCTTGTTTAAAACATTGGCTCATTTTTGCACCACAGTGTAGCTGACGTTTGAATTTTTCGTTAAATTGTAGGTCTCGTTGTGTGAGTCTAAAGATAGGAACGAGATAAGCATTCAAATGTGAAAATAACTCCCTGGGAGGTATTAACATGTGGTGTAAAGGGAAAACAAGGTTTAAGTAAGTATAACTAAACAAGTAGAGAACTATATTATTACACTCTCATGTTATAGAAATTTACCGATTTTCAAATAAAATTTCGTATGTATTACTTTTTGCGTAAACGGTTGGTGATTAAACTATCGGCCGTATGGCCAGACGAGACATATAGTTAAAGTGTAGAAAAGTGTACAGCCAACATATGTCAAAAGATCAATTCAATATCTCTAGGCATATGGTCTTTGTGTGTATGAAGCAGAGCTCGCAAAATATGCTCAACCAAATTTTACTACGCGGTCTGCTCACTTAAAAGACAGAAACAAATGAGACGGAATCGCTCAGTGTCTGAACAGCAACCATTTTTTCGTTTTCTTCGTGTTCTTGCTCTCAGGTTTCGGGTTGAACGTAACACATGAATCGGTCTCTTACTGACTGCTCGATACGAACAGAACCTTCCGTCGCTCACCAACTGAGAATCAGTAAGTGAGCAAAGCAAGCAAAGTGTCCGCACAAAAGGTCTTTATTTTTATTGTTGCTTTGCATTGTGTTGTTGCCTTAAAAATTTCGTCATATGCTTTAAATAGGAGTGACGAAGAAAGGGGGAAAGGGGGATCATTAGTGTGCATATGCGTGTGCGTACGTTTGCCTATCCACACGCGCAGCACACATACATGCTCAAAAGACCGTTTGACGAGTTTTTACGAAGTAAAGTGTCTCGAGTAAACCCATGAGCCGATCTAGTGAACAGAAATGCTCGTCGGTTGAGCAAAGAGCAAGCCAAAGAAGAACGAAGTTTAAGGGTTTTTCGCGACAGTTTCGCATCGTGTCAGTGGATGAGTGGTTTTTTCCTGACAACAAGAACGAGAGAGACCAATTATTGCGAGCTCTGGTATGAAGGCATCGAAAGGGTCTTTTACGATATTAACTGAGATTTAAATTAATGCAAAACTTGAAATCTGTGTACTTACAAAAAGAGATGTATATAAACTATAAGGTTAAATTCGGCCATACGAATTTTTTTGCTCAAGGTGGATTTTTATCACTTTTTCTATAATTTAACACGGTTATATCTCAGTATACCGCACAGAAAAACTCTTTTGTGCCTGCAGCAAAGTTGTAGATATTGAATAGGATCAACAAAATGCCGGACCGAAAAAAGTCCATCCAGTGCCTAAAAATCGCCAAAAAATTCCACATTAAATTTTAAAAAAGCGCTAAAAAACCATCTTGAGCAAAAAAATTCGTATGGCTATTAAATTATTAATGCAGCTAACTTAACAAAATGAATTATGCATAAGTTCATATTTTTAGAGCTACTCTCATGTTCAATTCTCAAAATTTTGTCCCGAATCAATGAGCAGAAAAATATTGTACTGTGTTATCGGTGAGGGTATAAAAACATATTGGGTATAACATACTGATGTTAGTTTTTTTTGTTTTGCATAGTGTTATTGTTAATATAAGTTAGACAAACTCTTTCCAGCCTCAAGATAAAAGTCACTTAACATATTTGACAGTGTGTGTTGCTCTGTTTCGGTTCTTAAACATTCTGACACATTTTTTGTCATTGTGTATTTTTAGAGCCTTTTTTTATTAATACATAACAATAATTTTTCAATTAATTTATTTAGCATGTTTGCATTTAAATCAATTAATTTGTTATGTTTTCTAAGACATTAGTAACTTTTTTTTAAACCTGCCGGCTGTCAACATAATCCACTTCACACAACTCTTGTAAAATTAATTCTATTAGCAATAATAAAATAGATCTCGAACCGAACAATGAAACCAAACCCATTATTTACATACATACATGGATCAACAATACAAAACAAGAGAAATCTTGTTTTTTCTCTCACAAACATCACAAGTTCAAAACAAAAACTGACGACGCACCTCTTGCTGCACAAAATCACTGCAGGCTGATTAATGTACATCCATATATATTTACACAAGTAGAACACTTGTACCTTTTTGATGCCTATGTACAGGAGAATGGAAGCTGTCGTTATGGCAATTTCTAATATTAAGATAATAACCGTCATGAGTATAATACGACCTACAATATTGATCATAGATACAAAAATTTGAAGTTACAACATTTTGCTAACATTGTCGATGATGTTTCTCTGAACTGATACACTGACCCAGAGTTTTATCGGTATCACGAACCCAGCCGATGTATGAAACGTTGACTATCAAAACGTATGTCATATAGATGGTCAAAATGGTATGAACGAAAATGCTGGCACTGCTTATGACCAAAGGCAATTTGGTACGATCCATTTTGAACGCAGACGTATACGAATCATATGTGTTTAATAGCAATTGCTTTAGCTACTGGAGAACCCGATGAACCGCTTTAGAACACAGACAAAAATATACTGAGGCACTGAAACAATGATATCAGTCGATCATTGTATTGTTCTATGCATCAGCTGGAGAGAGTATCTAACTTAGTAAACAGTGTTGCCAGAGGAAATACATAAAAACTGATGGTAAAAGCCCAAAGACCACAAATGCAAAATAATGCTAAAAACTGGTGCTACTTTGTCGTCAAAAGAGTTTAAAAGAAGACGAAATAAAATATGTATATATGTATTTAGTCATGCAACTGATCGCTACCGAAAATTTCTACTACAATGTCGTCAAGGATGGTTCAAGCGACACATGTCGTTAGATGCAAAAACCTTAATGTCCTATGATATTGTTGAGGATTATTGATAACGATAAATTATTTTTAATAATCAATTTAATTTTTTATTTTCTTTTAATTGCAATATCAATTTAATTTGGATAAATGATCATTATTTATATAAAATACACAATATCGAGATTATTTTCCAGAGCAGCACTGTGGGGAATTTGGGAAAAAGGGGATATAGTATTAAAATTTGTAAAATATAATCAAAAGAATATTTTAAAAATTTAGAATGTTTTAGACATATTAGAATGTTTTAGGTACCAGAAGGGGCTTGTATAGATTTTCAATTTTTTCTCTTAAATTTTATACAGTTATACATTTACAAAATACAGAATTTTGGCACGATCGAATTGGGTGTATTGATATTATTACCCGATTTCTAAAAACTAAGTACAGAATTAGGGTGTATTGATATTTTACTTGATTTCTAAAATGGGAAATAGCAATTTTTATCCAATTCAGCTGGCTTAGTAAACTATGAATAAAACAAAAGTTGTAGACCGATTTCAATGAAATAAAGCTTATTTCATTCAAAATATATTTGGTTACATGGTTTTAGACCAAAACTGAGATCTTTTAAGATCTTTTCCTTTTTTTCTTTTTATAAATTTTTAAAGATCTTTTTCTTTTTTTTATATAAAATTATTGATTTTTATATTGTCATAGTTCGGTTTGAGATCAGTTCTATTGGCAATTATTTATTATTGCCAATAGGTTTTTAGTCAAGAGTGTGAAATGTATTATGTTGACAGCAGGTTAGGCGTATGACGTAATTTCGACATTAACCACAATGTCTCGTCAGCGCCCTTTGCTGTGCCTTCTCCTCTATCATCACAAACCTTAAGGAAAGAAAAAATCTCAAAGCTAATGAGAACTTTTCCCAACGGTGCGAAGAAAGCATCCTCGAAGCGCACAACATGCCAACATAATACACACACAAGCACTTGCCTATGCATATGTCCATCGGACACAATTGCATCGGACACAATTGTGCGCTTCGAGGATGCTTTCTTTTGGTACAATAATGTACTTTTTTACACAATAAAAGTAACTTTTAAGACAGTGAAAGTAATTGTTGACAATAGTGAATTTTGGTACACCAAAAGTATCTTTTAATACAATAAAAGTACTTTTGGGTACAACAAAAGTACTTTTCGGTACAAATCCAAGTAATTGTGGTACAATAAAAGTACCTAGTATTTTGAGGTCAAATAAAAGGTACTTTTTGGTTCACTAAAATCACTTTCTGGTACATTTAAAGTACTTTATGGAACATATAAAAGTGTTTTTTTTGTACAATGCAAGTACACTTAAAAGTTTTTTGGGGTCAAATAAAAAGTAATTTTTGGTTCACTAAAATCACTTTCTGGTACATTTAAAGTACTTTATGGTACATATAAAAGTGTTTTTTGGTACAATGAAAGTACTCTTAAAAGTATTTTGGGGTAAAACAAAAGTTCTTTTTGGTACAATAAAATTACTTTGTGGTACAATAAATGTTTTTTGCGGTTATATAAAAGTACTCTTTGGTACAAATAAAAGTTCTTCTTAGTTGAATAAAATTACCTATTTGCATAATTAAAGTACTTTTCGGTTAAAATTTAAGTACTTTTTGGTATAATATATGTACTTTTGAGTACAATTAAAGTATTTTGTGATACAATAAAATTACTTTTTGATCAAATTGAAGCATTTTTTTGGTACAAATAAGCAATTTTTAATACAACAAACAGTACTTTTTAAGACATTGAAAGTAATTGTTGATAATAATTTTTTGCAAATCATATTTTTTCGAATTTTTTTTCGTAGAGAGTCTTTAGAATTTTTATACCCCTTAGCACGCACACGCTTGGACTGAATCGTATATTCAGTTTGTTATTCTATTTGTAACGTCCACAAGGAGTCATGGTAGTTCTGACAATATGTGAAAATATGATTTTCTAATTATCGAAATGGAATACCCGGAAAAATGTGATCACTGACTTCATTGATTTAGGACTCAATTCTGAGAATTGCACGTGAAAGTAGCCCCAAAAATAGGAACTTCTGCGTCATTAGTTATGTCAAGTTGGCTGCATTACAAATTTAATAGCGATACGAATTTTCTCGAAGTGGGCTATCATATTACCATACCGTCATATACAACAACCGCCTTTTTGGTTAGGTAACTTACTATGCTATTTTGTGGGGGGTCACTTTGGGGAGTAAAAATAAAGGGCATGTTTGTTTTGAAAAATATGTTTTTGGTGAAAAAATAATAGACCTCTAGTGTCACCCTGGCAGCCGTGTTGGCAAACTTTAACAATTTCTGAAATCTTTAATTTTATATGGGAGCCCTCTTAGTGGGTGGACAGTGGGGGTAGGTATGTTTTTCCAATGTAAAATGGGGAAATAAATGGGAGTCGGTCTTAATTTTATCTTCTACGGGCGACTCCGGGGTAGTTGTGTGACTTTTGGCGGAATTTTAACCATTTTCCATCATCTCAGACCCCAATGAGGCATCTGAGAATGTAATGTTAGAAAATCTTGTTTTTGCTACAAGTTTGCATCGTGGGATTGGACGTGCAGATAGCAGCCGTATTACCAATCTAGGAGACGAGGGTTAGCAACCCACATCTTCCGAAAACTAAATTGCGAAAATCCATAGCGTCTGTTCCATATTGGGCGGCTTCCTGGTCAGCGTCTGCCTCAGAATGAGCGGCTGAAATGTTTCCTGGCAGTAGGAATAAAATGCAGAACCTGGTGGGCTGGGCTTGCCACCCGCCACCAGTATAATGGCAGTGAATAAAATGAGAAATAAGAGAAAAAGAAACCCCCAAAATGTTGACGACCACCGCAAACGTTTTAAGGACCATGATTTGAGAATATGCACTTGGAATGTTAGAACTCTTTACCGACCAGGTGCCTCTATTCAACTGGCGGATGTCCTCGAAGAGTATAAGGCTGACATTACTGCTATACAGGAAATACGGTGGACTGGATATGGATGCTCGCGGATGAGGATGTGTGACGTGTACTACAGCTGCCTCGCGGAAAAGCATGAGTTTGGTTGTGGATTTGTGGTCGGCAAGAGACTACGACACCTGGTCTCTAGGTTTACTCCTGTCAGTGAACGAATCGCCACCATAAGACTAAAGGCAAAATTTTTCTACATCACGCTGATATGTGCTCATGCTCCGACGGAGGAGAAAAGTGACGAGGTCAAAGACGAATTCTACGCCCAACTTGAAGAAACATATGACCGTAGCCCGGGCCATGATGTTAAAATCGTGCTGGGAGATTTTAATGCCAAAATAGGCCGGGAGAATGTCTTTAGCCCAACAGTCGGAAAATTTAGTCTGCATACTGACACATCGCCAAACGGAATCAGACTGATTGATTTCTCTGCAGCAAGGAACATGGTAATTAGCAGCACACGATTTGACCACAAAAACATTCACAAAGCAACGTGGATATCTCCCGATCAAGTAACGAGAAACCAAATTGATCACGTGGTAATCGATGGAAGGCACGCGTCAAGTGTCTTAGACGTACGAGTGATCAGAGGTGCGAACATCAACTCGGATCACCACCTCACTGCAGTGAAGGTGCGTACTAGGCTAAGCAGAGCGAAAACCCTGCGTAACCAGGCACAGAGAAAGCTGGACATCGCTAAACTGCAGACCGCGGAGATAGCCAACGCCTATTCTGACCAACTCACTCAACTACTTCTTGATGCTCCAACTCCCGAAAATACTAGCGCGCAATGGCAACATATTGCCCACTCGATGGAAAGGACTGCGCGGTCCGTACTAGGGTATGTGAAGCCCTTTAACGATAATGCCTGGTACGATGACCAATGCCGCGATGCCACCCGGGAACAAGATGCTGCATACAGGGCTAAACTGCAGCCAATGGCAACGCGAGCTGTTCATGAAAAGTATAGGGAGAAGAGGCGGGAGGCGACTCGACTCTTCAGGCGAAAAAAACGAGAGCTTAAGGAGCGGAATAATGTGTGTATTGAAGATTACAGGAACAGAGGTGAAGCCCGAAAATTCTATCAGAAGATAAAAGGAAAGGTACATGGAACAGGTCTTCCCTCCTGTAAAGACAAGGATGGTCATCTCGTTACTGACTCCGAGAGCGTACTGAGAATATATAAAGACCACTTCTGCAGCCTATTGATGTGTGAAAACTCGGCTGATGAAGACTGTGCACCAATCCTAGATGATAACATCGAGTGTCCACCTCCGAGCCAAGCGGAGATAACAACTGCCATATCCCGCCTAAAGAACAACAAGGCCGCTGGGGCTGATGGTCTTCCAGCTGAGTTGTTTAAGGCGGGTGGAGATGAGCTTGTTTTAAGCATGCAACAGCTCATAGAGAACATTTGGCTTCAGGAGAGCATGCCAAAGGATTGGAATCTCAGTGTGCTATGTCCAATCTACAAAAAAGGTGACCGTAGTGAGTGTAAAAACTATCGTGGAATTAGCCTCTTACCCATTGCGTATAAGGTCCTGTCTAGCATACTGTGTGAACGTCTAAAGCCAATTGTGGAAAACCTGATTGGACCTTATCAGTGCGGCTTTAGACCAGGCAAATCCACGACGGATCAGATATTTACACTACGGCAGATTCTTGAGAAAACCCATGAGAAGCAAATCGACACTTACCACCTCTTTGTCGATTACAAAGCTGCCTTCGATAGTCCCATCAGGCATCGACTATACGAAGCCATGTCTGAGTTTGGTATTCCTGCGAAGATAATTCGTCTCTGCCGGTGTACCCTTACGAATACCAAATCCTCTGTTCGGATTGGCAAAGATCTATCTGCACCATTCGATACGACGAGAGGTCTTAGACAGGGTGACGGTTTGTCATGTATGCTGTTCAACATAGTGATGGAGAAGGTGTTAAGGAAAGCAGCGGTTAACATGTCTGGCACCATATTTAATAAGAGCCACATGCTGCTCGCATATGCCGATGATATCGACATTATCGGTCGAACGATGCGAGAGGTAACAGCTGTTTTCACATCAGTTGAAAGGGAGTCAGCAAAAATGGGTTTGGCAGTGAATGAGGACAAGACGAAGTTAATGGTATCATCGAACAAAGTGTCCACCCGTTGGGGACGCAGCGTGAACGTTGAAAACTATTGCTTTGAGGTAGTGGATGAATTTATCTACCTTGGATCCGCCATGAACAAGAACAACAGTGTCAGCCTCGAAATAAAACGGAGAATAGTGCTTGCTAACAGGTGTTTCTTTGGACTACGCGAGCACTTTATAAACACCACCCTATCTCGAACTACCAAAGTCCAGCTGTACCAGGTACTAATTTTACCGGTCCTGTTGTACGCCTCCGAATCTTGGGTGCTTACACAGGCAGATGCAGCTCATCTGGCGGTGTTTGAGAGAAAAATACTCCGCAAAATATATGGACCCATTTGCGTAAACGGCGAGTTTAGGATTCGGATGAACCATGAGCTGTACGAGTTATACCACGACATTGATGTCGTCAAGCGGATCAAAGTGCAACGATTACGCTGGCTAGGCCATGTCGTGAGAATGGATGAGGAAACTCCAGCGCGAAAGGTATTCTATCAAGACCTCGAAGGACGGCGCAAAAGAGGGAGACCGCGACTACGTTGGAAGGACCAGGTGGAGGAATCACTGACGCTGCTTGGTAGGACTGACTGGAGACGGTGCGCACAAGATCGAAGCGAATGGAAATCTTTGATCATTTCGGCCTCTGACTTAGGCACTAAGATATAAATATATATATGTGTCAAGTTGTTTTAAAGGCTAATAATAATAATAATTGTAGTCTTTTGGTAAATACAACATTTTAAAATTCTGAAAAAAAATTTTCTTCGTAAAATATTTTTTAAAAAAGTTGATTGCTTTTTTTAAAATCGATTTCAAATCAATTTGGCAATTTTTTTATAATAAAGGTTTTATTATTGTATTTTTATTTAAAATAATTTTTTAATTAAAAACATAATATATTATTAAACACTATTAAACTATTTATCAAATTTTCGGTTTTTTTTTCTAACAGAGCTCTGACAACATATGCTAGCTTCGCTTAGTTACGAGCATTTTTGGCTTCTTCACGCTAACTTTCTCAATATGAAATATTTCTAGTTAAGAATTGTACACGGTTATATTTGTCTCTTACGAATTCTCTTTAAACATAGTTTTTGCGCTTTGGCACTTCACATAAGACTACAAACATTTAATCTCAAATTCTAATTCATTAACAAATATGTATTTTTTTTTTTGTATCTCTAATATTGTATAAACATACACGCACAAACTCAAACAAACACACACACACACACAAATCAACAACATAAATGATGACGTAGTAGATAATAAATAAATTTTAGGCAAGGCACTCAATGCCCTATTATGGCCTAATGCGTGAGACTGCTACTACTTGAAAGAGGAGGGAGGGCACGGCACAGTGGTAGAACGCGACTTTGTTGTAATGATTTTCAATATGTTGATTTGGTTTGAAAACCACTTTAGGGTTATCACAGGTCAGTCCAAGTTTTGACTTTAAGTTTATGATCAAAACACTTTTTTGCATATATTGGTCAGGCAGTGATATATATATAGAGAGTAGATTGTTTTCAGTTATTGATATACTAGTTTGTCTACACGTTGTAGTTTGGCTCATTAGGATAGGCTGGAGGTGGTGTTTCTAATGCAGTTGTTGTTGCAAAATTCGGTGGTTGATTGGGATAGGCGGGTGGTGGTGTCTCTAAGGCGCTGGTCGTCACTGGGTATCGGAGTAGACTGGCATAATCAGGAGGAGGAGTCTCTAAGGCATTTGCTGTCACTGAAGCGGAAGCGGAAGCCGTTGCTGTTGTCTGCTGTCTGGCTTGCAATTGAAGACGAACTAATGTGCGCTGCGGTAACGGCATCTGTTGATGTATGAAACCTGGTGGTGGTGGCGACATCCGCGGCGCATTACCCGATGAACCTTGAGGACGGGTAACTGGAGAGGCAACATCATTATCAGCATTGAGAGGATGATTTTCGGTTGTCTGAGCGTTGACTCTGTCCATACTACGTAGATATTTTTTTATTGGCTTCCATGTGGCTACATGGAAAACTGAAAGATGAGTGTGAAAAAAAAATAGAAAAAAATGTAAAATGTCAAAAATGATGTTAGTATTTTGTTTAATTGTCCTTTGTAATTTAATAATGTTAGCTATATTATTAAATGGAAAAATCCGATATTTAATTAATATCGTCTATTTTGTCGAAATTGAATTTTTGGTGCACATTTGTTCTAAAACAACTTTATTATCACCTCGTAAAATATTATAACAATAACCTCTACAGTAATAGAGATAATACAAACTATTTTTCATACAAAATATATTTAATTGACAGTCTCCATTTTGTGTAACCAAATTTATAGTGTGTGCCATATAACATGACTTGCTGCAATAGAAAGAGTTTGTGAATTAAAAGTTATAAACAATTCTTTACTTTCCTTTTTTAAATTCTGCACCTTTATTCATATGCGTATTTTTGTTTTTGGCAATACTCTGACGCCTGTCGTATATGTTTTATGTCGTACTGACGAAAATCACTCTTTTTTAAGCAAAAAGTACTATAATTGTACCAACAAGTACTTTTATTGTACCAAACAGTACTTTTCTTCTTTCCAAAAATACTTAAAATGTACTGAAATTGTATTTTTCCTATCCAAAAGAATTGTTATTGTGCCAAAGAGTACTTTTGTTGTTCCAGCAAGAACTTTATTAGTACAAAAAGTACTTTAATTGATCAAAAAGTATTTTAATTGTACCAAAAAGTAGTTTTGTTTTTTAAAATAAAGAGTAATTTTATCCTGCCAAACAACACATTTAATATACTAAAAAGTATGTTAACAAGTACCAAAAAGTACTTTAATTATACCAAAAAGGATTTGAATTGTACCGAAAAGTATTTTTATTTTACTAAAAATACTTTTATTGTGCCAGAAACTGCATTCATTGTAAAGTTAAACCTTTTTTTGTAAAATGTATTAAAAATATATTTTTCCTAAGTACTTAAATTGTAAAGTGTACTCTTATGTACTCTTTTTATGCCAACAAATGTACTCTTTTGTATTAAAAAGTACTTTCATTCCATCAAAATGTATATTAAGTTGTACCAAAATTCCTCATTTTACAAAAAAATACTTTTATTGGACTAAAAAGAACTTTGATTGTACCAAGAAGTATTTCAATTGTACCAAAAAGGTACTTTTATTGTACTAAAACGAAATTTCATTATATTTAAAGGTACTTAAGTTGTACTAAAAATTCCTTTGTTTTACTAAAAAGTACTTTTACTGTACCAAAAGGTACCTTAATTGTATCAAAAGCTACTTAAGTTGAACTAAAAATTCATTTTTTTTTCTAAAAAGTATTTTTTGAAGTAATTTTATTTTCCAAAACCAGCTTAAGTTGTACCATAAAGTACTTTTATTGTACTAAGTTGTACCAAAAATTTCTTTCCTTTACTAAAAAGTACTTTTATTGTACCAAAAGTACTTTCATTCTATTAAAAAAATACTTTAGATGTACCTAATATTCCATTTTCTTTTCTAAAATGTTCTTTTATTTCACCAAAACTTGCTAAGATTGTACAAATGTACTTTAATTGTGCCAAAAAGTACTTTAATTGTATCAACTAGTAATTTTATTCTACTAAAACGTATTTCAGTTGTACTACAAAGTACTTTTATTCTACTGAAAGGTACTTTAAATGTACCTACAAGTACTTTTTTGCACCTAAAACTCCTTTCATTCTACCAAAAAGTATTTAAGCTGTACCAAACCGTGCTTTTGTTTTACTTAAAAGTACTTTAATACTACCAACGAATACTTTAAAATATTGAAATGTACTCTTTATATAACAATAACAACTTTTAATGTATCAAAAAGTACTTTCATTCCATCAAAATGTACTTAAGTTATACCAAAAATCCCTCTTTTACTAAAAAGTACTTTTTATTGGACTAAAAAGAACTTTGATTGTACCAAATGTACTTTAATTGTACCAAAAAGTACTTTTATTATATCAAAAATAACGTTTATTTTATTAAAAAGTACTTAGGTTGTACCAAAAATTGCTTTGTTTATCTAAAAAGTACTTTTATTGTACCAAAAAGTACTATAATTGTACCAAAAAACACAATAATTATACCAAAAAGTACTTTTATTGCATCAATAAATGCTTAAGTTGTTTTAGTATGAAGTACTTTTATTGTACCACAAAGTACTTTAGTTGTACCAAAAAGTATTTTAATTGTACCAAAAATAACATTAATTATAACAAAAAGTACTTTCATTGCATAAACAAATGCTAAAGTTATACTAAAATTTTTTTTTTCTATTTTACCAAAAAGTAGTTTAATTGTACAAAAAGTACTTTTATTGTACTAATATTATATTAATTATATGAAAAGATACTTAATTTGTACAAAAAATTCCTTTGGTTGACTAAAAGTACTTTAATTGTACCAAGAATAACACTAATTATACAAAAAATAAAAAATACTTTTATTGTACTAAAAGTACTTTAATGCTATCAAAAAAAACTTAAGTTATACCAAAAATACCTTTTTTTCATTACCAAAAAGTACGTTTTTTTCTAAAAATTACTTTTATTTCATAAAAAAACCTGCTTAAATTGTACAAAAAGTACTTTAATTGTGCCAAAAAAGTTAAGTTGAACTAAAAACAACTTTTATTCTACAAAAAAGTACTTTTATTGTACCAACAACTACTTGTTTTCATCTAAAACTCCTTTATTCTACCAAAAAGTACTTAATATCAACCAAATCGTACATTTATTCTACAAAAAAGTACTTTAATAGTACCAAAAAATTCTTAAAATTATTGAAATTGTACAGAAAAAAAAGTACTAAATTAAAAAAAATATTTTCTGTAGCAATTTTTGTCCACAGCTTTGAATATACAAAGAGTATATTTAATTTGCTCTTCCATTTGTACTGTCCATACCTACTACTCCTTCTATACTCTAAGCGGAGTTTATGTTCTAAGATGAGCAAGATCGAACAAAATCTACTCTCACCTCCCATAGGAAACTCTCAATTTTTAAGGGTCTACCCCTGTTGTTTCTGCGTTAGTTTAAGAGAAATCGAACTGAAATTTGTTATGCATGCCTATATCTTCTAAGCGGAGGTAAAGTTATTAGATGAGCAAGATCAGACAAAAACTATTCTCACCTCCTCCTATGCAAACTCACACTTATTTGGGGTGTCTATCTGCCTGACCACGCAAATGCTGCCATCCCTCAATATGAATCCTAACACAGTACAACATTTTTCAGCTTATTGTTTTGGAACTCAATTCTGAGATTTGAACGTGAAAGTTGACCCAAAAATAAGAACTTCTGCATCATTCGTTTTGTCAAGTTAGCTGCATTAATAATTTAATGGTCATACATATTTTTTTGCTGATGGTGGATTTTTTAGCATTTTTTCTATATTTTAATTTATTTTTCTCCTATTCAGTAGCTACAACTTTTCTCCAGACACAAACGGTATATTCCATACAATATACCGATATATAACCGTAATAAAATATAGAAAAAGAGCTTAAAATCCTCTTTGAGGAAAAAAAAATCGTATGGCCATTAAATTATTAATGAAGCCAACGTGACAAAACGAATGATGCAGAAGTTCTTAGTTTTAGGGCTACTTTCACGTGAAATTCTCAGAATTAAGTTCCAAATCAATGAGGTAAAAAATGTTGTACTGTGTTAGGATTCATATTGAGAGAGGACATTAGTTTGAGTATTCCATTAATTATCTTAACTTTAAGTAAAGTTAATTAATATTTTTCAAAATTTTACTAACTAATTAATACTTACTCAATAGAAAGATTTGCAATATAAATATCCAGTGAAATTTGACTTTTATACCAATAAAAGCAACTAAATCCGTTGGAACAATATAGACAGGTGTAAGATAAAGCCAGGAGGTCACAAATCGAGGACGTTTCTAGAATTAATAGAAATTTCTTTTGAGATGAAATAAATAAACACAAAAACAATGTTTGTGCAAGAGGTGTAAGTAGTTTGTTGTTCGTTGTTGTTTTTGGTAAAATGCTATGGTTTGTGCCAAAAAAAGAAATTTTTATATAATTTTAGAATTTGTTCTTAACATAAACAGAATTAGAATTTGGACTTCACATAAAAAAATTATAAAATAAAATAAAAAAAATTTAAAAATTTTGCTTTTTTATATAAAAATTACTTTTTTTTTTGCAGTTTTTAGATATTTTGCTTTTTTTTTTGCTGGGAAGTCTATAAATGTTAGTTAAGTTTGAGAGTTATCTTAAGTTTGAGAGTTACAATTATGGTGAGATATTTTTTTTTAGCCCCATAACATAGATATGATAATATGAACTAAGAAATATTTATACCTCCTGCACAAATCTACTATATAGTATGTACCGTTGTAATGCCAATTAGTAGGAATAGGGAAACTATTGCCACATAAATCTCTAATAATATTATAAGAAACACAATATCTGCAAAGAATCACAGATATATAACATTAGCTACTGCATTGCCATCACTGAAGCACGGAGCTTATGCTTTGTCATCTCTAGAGCACTGAGCACTGCCCAACATATTGCATATTTACCGCTCCCATATAAATTCTTGTCATCGTAACCACCATCACCATCGCTATCGTGATCGTTGTCCTCGCTCGGCCTTAATTCATTTCTTGTTGTCAAACGTGTGTATATCACTGAGGATGCCATATAACAGCACATTATGACATGCATGATGATACTGACATTGGCTATGATCAACGGTACCACTGTGCCGTTACGATTCATATAGAGTTCTTCTATCTTACGTATTTAAATCTCGTGCGTTTTTAATTCTAGTCGAACACAAGTACACAAGAACCGACGAACCGTATGCGTATACCGATATAGTTATACTGAGTCAAAGTACCAACTGTCAGTACCTTGTATATGCAAAGAGTTGCGTGAGCGAAGTTGTGCGGGCATGCGTGCGTGAGTGAAAGAGAGTAACACACATGTTAACATGGTTGCCATCAAGGAGAATGTGATATAGAGTCACAATGTGTGCGGTAAATGTTAAAATCGCACATTTGACTCAATTTGCAGCACAGTTCGAGTTTTAAGTGGTATACAATTAGAAAACACTACAAACACCTTTTCTAAAAACTGGAATTTGCCTATCCGATACCGTCCGGTTGCCCCTTTTAGTATATAGGTATACTATTTAAATGATTTGATATCTTTGCGTCTATATGTATTATAGTAATCGCAAGTTATATGGAATACAAATATTGCAGAATTTTGTCGGTCTGACCCCCGCACGGTTAGAGCATGTTAAAAATAACTGCGAAGCTGTTGATTATGCAGAGATATGAGATATGAATAGATTTAAAGAATTTTAATTCTTAAATTTCGAATTTTTATTTCATTTTTTACTTTATTTTCCCAACATGGCTATAGGAGCTTAACAATTTTAAGCCCAAACATACTCCAATCGCGCTCAATCTTTGGCTATCCCAAAATCAGCAAAGTCTTATCATTTTGGAGGGTCAGACTGACAAAAATCCAACATCGATGTTTGCGGTCACTCTAATATGTATAGTGTGATTCATTAAGAGACTATGTGCGTTTTTTATACTGATCATGTATTATACATGAATTACCCATGGCGATTGTCCACCAACGGTGTAGTCACGGCCAACACTTAATAAATAAGGTTACCTTTAAAAACGAAATGTCAGTTATTGTTCTTTCGGAACACAACAAAGATTTTTACATCCAATGTCATGTAAAGGCTTTTATTTAAAATAAAAAAATAATAAAATAATTCATTCTTTATATTACTATCGCTTAGTGTAGGAAGATTAAGTTGTATTGGGGTTACAAACACAAAGGATCTTTAGTGGTATAAGAAAAAAAAATTGGAAAAATATATGACCTTTTTTGAAAAAAAGGGGACCGGCTTTGGCATAGTGGTTAGAACACGCGACTACCATGCGGGAGATTATGGATTCGATTCCAGCCTCTAGTCATCTATATTTTTCTTTCATTGCCGGCCCCCTCGATGTTGTTGACAGCAACTTCGTAGTGTAGTGTCGAGTCAATCGGAATGTCTAGTAAAAGCTTCTCAAACAGCTGACGTTTGCATTTGTCGATAAACAAGTAGGTGCCGTTTGTTATGAATCGACATAGAAAGCGTGTTAATTCACAACAACGCGAGTAGCTATCCCATACCTCATGCATGGTATGTAAAGGGATATTAATTTTTTTTTATAAATTTTTAAAAGAGATGACATTGAATGGTACGAAAAAGTACTCTTATTGTACTCACAATTACTATTGTTTAATAAAAATTTTTTTTTTGTCAGTCTTACAAAGTTATTTTGGTGCACCAGAAATAACTTTTATAGTTCCAAAAAGTACTTTAAGAATAACCCAAAATAATTTTATAGCAAAAAAATTTACATTTATTACATTAAAAGTACTTTCATTGTAGCAAAAAGTACTTTCAGTAGCAACAAGTACTTTTAGTCTCAAATAATCCTTTTAGTATACCAACTACTTTCAATGTACCAAAAAAGTACTTTTATTGATCCATGAAGTACTTCTATGTGCTTCAAAGTACTTTTGATGTAACGACAATAACTGTAATTGTATCGAAACGTACTGATATTTAGTTTAAAAGTACCACACAGCAACTATATTTTACCAACCAGTTTGAAAATTTCACTCGTGAAACCCGGCTTACATATACCATCACCCTCAGTAAAACATAAAATTCTCCAGTATATTGATATTATTCTACGATTTCTTAAGTGTATTTGTATGGGGCACCAAAAGGGGCGTGTCTAGACTTCTAATTGGTTCTCCAAAACTTTATCCTGTAATAGCTTATCAAAATACAGATTTTGGACACCCCGCGTTGGTCATATTGATATTATTACTCGCTTTCTAATGTGGGCGGAATGGTATAATACATTTGTATGGGAGTGCCGTTGCTAAACTTCCAATTTGTTCTCCAAAACTTTATGCTGATATAGCTTTACAATATACAGAATATGGGCACGATTGCCTTGGGTATATTGATATTATTTTACTTACTAACTTTAAAGCGATATTAAATTATTATGGCATGTAACTTGACAAAACGAATGATGCAGAACTTCTTCTTTTTGGGACTACTTTCAAGTGCAGTTCTCAGAATTGAGTCCCACATCAATGACCTGAAAAATGTTGTAGTGTTATATATATTGTAGCTAAACAAAATTTTTCTGTACCAAAAAGTACTGTATTTGTACGAAAAAGTCCTTTTGTTGAACTCGCAAGTAATTACTTTATATCAAAAATTAATGAGTATTGTACAAAGGATACTTCTATTGTACCAAATTGTACTTTTTTTGTACCAAATGGTAAATTCTTTGTACCAAATATAATTTTTTTGTACAAACTAGTACTTTTCGTGTGCCAAATAGTACTTTTTTTTTGCCATATAGTAAATTTTTTTACCAAATAGTACTTTTTGTGTACCAAATAGTACTTTTTTGTACCAATTAGCATCTTTTTTGTACAAATAGTACTTTTATGTCCCAAAAGTTAATTTTTTTTACTAAGAAAGCATATGAGTTTTACCCAAAACTACTTTTTTTGCGGCACAAAAGTACTTGTATTGTACGAAAATGTACTTAAATTTTACCGAAGAGCAACTGTAGTGTTGTAACAAAAAGTACTTTTCTTGTATCAAACCGTAATATTCTTGTACCGTAATGTACATGAATTGTACCAAAAAGTACTTTTACATTTGTTATACCAACAAACTATTAAAAGGTACTATTTTAAAAGTACTTTATTGTAGATACAGTTGTTTTTGTATGCCGGAAAGCACTTTTATTGTACCAGGTGCACGTACGGACCGAAGGGTATATTCAGTTGTAACGCCCATAAGGAGGCGTAATAGGTATGACAATACATATAATGTAAATGATCAGCGTTGAATTTTGAGTAGACATAAGGTTGTCGGTCTGCCCACGGGACCGGCCGTGTCATGATGGTTAGACCTCGTGATTACCATTCAAGTGATGCTGGTTTTGAATCCCGCCTCCAGTCATCTACATTTTTCGGGGCCCCTCGATGTTGTCGTCAGCAACTTCTAGTATGATGTTGAGTCAATCGGCATGTATAGTAAAAAGCTTCTTAAACAGCTGACGTTTGCATTCGTCGACAAACAAGTAGGTGCCATTAGTTGTGAATCTAAAAATATAAAGCTTCTATCCTCGTAGCGGTAGTTAATTTATAAGATGAGCAACATCGCGCAAAAACTACCTACCTTACATACTCCCCTTTTGTGCAGGTGTCCTTCTGTCTGTCCCCGCGTCTGTACAGCCGTTGTGTAAAAGCTATTGAGTTGAAAATTAGTATGAACTCTTCTATCCTTTAAGGGGAGGTTAAGTTCTTAGATGTGTAAGATTAGACAGAAACTACTCTTATTTTCCATATAAACACTCCTTTTTGAAGGTGTCCGTCTGTTTGTCCCCTCCGTCTGTACAGCCGTTGCATAAGACATATCGAGGTGAAATTTTTTATGCATGCTTCTATCCTCTAAACGCAGGTGAAGTTCTAAGATGAGCAAAATCTGACCAAGTCTATAGAATAAAAGGTATAAGAAATACTCGAATGCTCCAGAAGATCCTTCTGACCAATATAAGTAATTTAGATGGGAGTTCTTCTTATTAAAGCATACGGTATTAGAATTTTTCCGCCTTTATTAATAAATCCTCACATATTCCCTTATCTTGACATCAAACACAATCGATAGCAAATGAGATATTTTAATTTATTGTTTCTTAAGGCACGCAAGTAAATACATCAAATTAAAATAGTTGGAAAATGTAATGAAAAAATAAGCAAATATCTCTTATTTCTCCTTTCTCTTTAGTAAAGTCGCGTCTTTTCTTTACACACAGTTGCTGTTGTGTTACCAAACGTCCACAGTTACTGGTGGACGGATGATTTCATTCGAAGGTAATGCATAAATATCGGAGCAAAGAAGAGCATAGAAAATCCTGCAGAGAAAAATCAGCAATCAGTGCAAAGTTTACTTAAGCGCAATTTCAAACTAACTTACCTATGCTCAGCAACTGTTCAAAAATGTTTAGGAATATACTGCCAGCACTTGATCCGCTAATAATGTTCGTAAAAAACCAATAAACAAACATTATTCCCATGAAGACATACACTACGTATGAGAAGTATACATATACTTTCACCAATATGATACGATGCTGTATGAAGAACAAATGTTAAAGGCCACCATTTGAATAAAGTCACAACATAGTGATCTTATGGCAACTTACCTGAACAATGCCCACAATTAAGGTCACCAAAAATCCAATTGGAATCGCTACAATGGCCAACGTGGAAATTATCACAATTGCAAGTATTGTAAAGTAATGTTGGACATCTTCTTTCGCTATGTTTGACGATTTGTAAACGACAGCAATCATATAGCCAATTATTGTACCAATGACGATAACAATACAGCCGGTCAATTGTACCGAAGCTAAAATTAAACTCAAAGTCCTGATGCTACAACAACGCATTATGACCGATTAGGCGGTAATCAATTAATCAATTAAACAATTAAACGATGGCGTTTAGGCAACAATCTTACACTTGGAAGATTCTTTTGCAAACCGAATTGTTAAGCGCTACTTTCAAATCTCTTAGGCAAGAAAATATCCTCAATACAATAAGCTGAGCAGCTTAGATTTGTTTACATATCTTTACATACAAGTTTTTGCGAACTTTAAAAATGAAATCAAGTAATAAATACCATAAGTAAAAAGTGCATAGTTAGCAGAAAATATCAACAAACGAGAGCTGTAAAAATTGTTATTGCGAACTGATGACGGACGGACCAACAAATACAGTGATATTCCGTTTGCAGCATAACTAGAAAATTATAGCATAAACATAACGTAAGTAAGATCCAACATTCAGCAACACAATGGGGACATAAGTATTATTAGCTCAGCATTCCTTTTGGCGTTTCACAGTGGGGTATGGGACCCCAAAACGGAGATTTATTATAAATGAAAATTGCGATTTCCAATTAAAGTTTTGTACTCAATAATTGTACACAGGATACTCATTCAATGGATACTAGAATAAATTACATATGTTGTTTATTAAAAGTTCTATGCTCTCTCAAACTTCAGAAATTTTTTCGACATATCTACGTGTACGCCAATTTGTTTTATTAAATAAATTGTGATATTAGACACTCCTGCGAAAACGGTGGGAAATTCGTTTGGTTTGATTTGGCCTAATTTTCTTTGTTTTTGCTGTATTGCAATTTGTTGCTGAGCATTTATTTTCAAATTATACCCTACATAAGGCAATATATGCTGATTTGCCTTGATAATATTCAAATTAAAAATATGGTTAAATGACATTATTAACCAACAACTCTAGATTTTATTATTTTTTCACAACCTTAAAATATCAACATATTTGGGAAAGTTAATTCAGAACTGATTAAAAACAAGCGCTAAAATTAGTTGTTCGTGCAAAATTCAGAGAAATACCTTCTAACAAGTACAAGTTTCTTTTATAAAATGTGATTCATTTCGAGGTTTGTTTTTTAAATGGATTTATTTACAAAACACGAGTGACTGATTGCGAATTGTTTTTTTGGCTGGTATTAAATATTGTTTGACATTTTGTCATGGAGTAACTGAAATGGAAACAACGCCTCCAAAAATTATTTTTTTTTAAAAATATTTTTTGAGCCCTTCCCTCAACAAGTAGTGTGCATAATCGACTATCTGAGAGCACTATTGTCAATATCATTCTCAAATTTTAGTCGCAGTGTACGTTATTGAATAATACCTAACCATATCATACCATACCTTCGCTAGTCAATTTAGAAGGATATCACCTATTTAGAGCCGATAGATATTCTCACGGTGGTGGTGTAGCAATTTATGCCAACAACAAACTAAGCACCAAATGTTGCATAAAATCGGATCCAGGTAAAGAAGTCGAGTACATTTTTATTGAACTTTCTTCGTTTAACGGGAAAATATTGCTGGGATGCGTTTACCGCCCTAACCGTAAAATACATTTTGGAAATTTCTTTAATATGCTCGAACTTCTAACTGTAGAGTACAACGACGTGATAATCGCTGGTGATTTTAATTCTAATATCCTCTCTATCAGTAATAATACCTTGCTAGATCTTTTCCTTGTTTCTAACTCCTCATGCATACTTTTGTATGACCAAATCTCTGCACCATGCTTTTCTAACCATGACTTAATTTTTCTTACGTATGATTTCCAAGCGCACCGTTCTGAGCACACTTACTCATACAGAGATTTTAAGCATATTAATTATAATTTATTACAAGAAAGAATTTATGATACTGACTGGGATAGCATTTTTTACATTCCATCAGTAGACGACAAGCTTTGTTTTCTTCAAGACAACATCTTCAATATTTTTAATGCTGCCGTTCCTCTTAAAACGCGAGTAATTACGGTTAAGGCTAGACCTTGGTTCTCGGACACGATCAAGCATGCAATTATAAAAAGGGATATAACTTATTCAAGATGGAAGCGTTTTAAAACACCTGAACTGCGAGATGAGTATTGTGCTGCCAGAAAAGAAGTTAACAGGAAAATTAAACAAGCTAAAACCGAATATTTTTCAAGTAAATTCTTACTTGCATTGGACTCCAAACAAAAATGGAAAACAATCCGCGAAATTGGCATTGGAAAGCAACATAATAATAATTGCCAGGTTGATGTCAACATGCTCAACACTACTTTTACCAGCACTCCTACTGTCGTAGTAAACAACAACTTTTACAATTTTGGAAATATTTTGCAAAGTAATACAACGGACTTTGAATTTACTACTGTAAATAACATTGATGTCTTATCCTGTTTTTCTGAAGTTAAATCTAACGCCACAGGTTACGACAATATTGATCCGAGGTTCCTACGAATCCTTCTGCCGTTTATTTTAAATTATATAACGCACTTTTTTAATACCATCATTACCACTAGTACATTTCCAACAATGTGGAAACATGCTAAAATTTTACCAATCCCGAAATCTAATAATGAGTACAGACCAATTGCCATACTTTGCTTTCTCTCTAAAGTATTTGAAAAGCTCCTTCACAAACAAATCAGTGGACACCTCAACTCTAATTCATTATTGCATGAAAAACAATCAGGTTTTCGTCCAAACCACAGTTGTACTAGTTCTTTATTGGAAGTATCTGAAAACATAAGAAATGAATTAGAAGATCGTCATATTACTTTTCTAGTCCTTTTGGACCACTCCAAGGCCTTCGATACGGTAGATCACACTAGATTATGTTTGAAGTTAAATCATTTTTTTAATTTTGCGCCCACTGCTGTAAAGCTTATACAATCCTATCTCTCTGGCCGCACACAATCTGTGCACGCATCTAACTGTGTTTCTGAAAAACTTCCATGTACAAAAGGAGTACCACAGGGATCAATTTTAGGGCCCATACTGTTTTCTGTATACATAAACGACTTGCCGCAACAATTGTCATTTTCTAAAATACATATGTACGCTGATGACGTGCAACTTTATTTAAGTTGTCCACTTAATTCTATGGTTGAGCATATTTAAAAAATTAATAGTGATTTATCTCGAATTCATTCCTGGGCAACGGCAAATGGACTATGCCTTAATCCTCGAAAGTCGAAATGTCTGTTAATTCATAAAAGGAATTTTGTTTCCACTAATCTTGATGTTGATATACTGTTAAATGGTGAAAAAATTGAAATTGTTAAGCATGCTAAAAATCTTGGCATAGTATTTAACAATAACTTAAGTTGGTCGAATCACATTAGCACAGTTGTTGGTCAAACTTACTCAAAACTTAGAGCGTTATGGTCAACACAAATTCATACACCTCTTTCAATACGAGTACTACTTGCAAAATCATACATTCTGCCTGGATTATTCTTTGGTTGCGAGCTATTCTCAAACTGTGATTCGTCTAGCAAAAGAAAACTGAATGTTGTATATAATAATACTATTCGATATATATATGGTTTGAAAAGATTTCAACCTGTCTCTCATGTTTCAAATTCGCTATATGGAGTCTCTTTTAACAACCTTTTAAACATTAAGACTCTTTTGTACCTTCATAAAATTATATTTACTCGGAAACCATTATACCTATTTCAAAAACTGCAATTTTCTAGATCCAACAGGGGTAAGAAGCTTACTCCATTAATTCACCATAGTCTTGTGTCTGATTGGCAATTCTTTATCCATTTAATTCGTCTTTGGAATGCACTACCACACAGCCTCCAAACTATCAGTAACGCTAATAAATTTAAAAAACATATCACTGATTTTTATAAAACCCACGATAATACTAATTGAATACTTTTATATGTATAAAATAAACTTGTGTAATAGTTTTCTCTCTTCTTTCTCTCCTTATATTGTTAAAACGATAAACGATTTTATATTTATTTTTATCATTTTTCTTTTAATTTTACTTATTTATATAGTTTTAAAACCTTTTTTTGTTACAAAAATTTTTTTAACCTTTTAATTCCTGTACTGTAATTATAAAAAAATTTCTTGTTGTACAGGATATGAAATAATAAACAAACACAAAAAATATCACTTCCATCCTACAGAGAGGAGAATGTTGTGCCTGTAGCGAAGACCGATACAATTAGACACCGTGAGAATTCTGTGTACGCTTGGCTTTGGATATGCAACAACTTTACTTGGCAGTTCTTTTCTTTCCCAACGCCTTTGCTCGACCCCACCGAGATTGCTCTATGCAGATACTTATAAAGATGTATACAGCTTTTTGCTCCACCCTGTATATAAATACCTTAGTGTTCATATATATGTACATAAGCATCTATATATATTTTAAACAGTTAAAACATAAGCCAATATCAAATTTCAAAGAGATCGGATATAAACCGTTGCTTTTATAAAGGTTTGATTCTACTACAGTATATATATGGGGACTAAATGTATGTGTGGACCGATTTCTTAAAAACTTCAAATTATTCGTTCTTATAGCAAAAGGATCATCTGTGCCAAATTTGGCTAAGATCAGACCCTTCCTTGAATTAATCCCCGTTTTGGGTGTTCAATACCCCACTGTGCGTTGGGTTGAGCTGTCAGTCTTCAAGATGCTGTTAAGGAACTACTGAAATGTACTTAAACTAACTATTGTTGTACTAAAAAGTACTATTCTTTTACCAAAAAGTACTTTTACTGTACCAAAAAGTATTTTTCTTGTACCAAAAGTACTATTGTTGTACCACAAAGTACTTTTTCTGTACCAAAAAGTGTACTTTTGTTGTACCAAGAAGAACTACTGTTGTCCCACAAATTACTTTTGTTCTATCACAATGTACTTTTGTTGTACCAAAAAGTATTTTTGTGTACCAAAAAGTATTTTTGTGTACCAAAAAGTATTTTTGTGTACCAAACAGTATTTTTCTTGTTGCAAAATGTACTATTCTTTTACCAAAAAGTACTTTTATTGTACCAAAAGAACTTTAGTTGTACCACAAAGTACTTTTCTTGTACCAAAAAGGACTTTTGTTGTATCAAAAAAAGTACTTTTGTTGTACCAACAAGTACTTTTTTTGTACCGAAAAAGTACTTTTGTTGTACGAAAAAGTACTTTTGTTGTACCAAAAAGTACTTTTGTTTTACCAAAAAGTAGCTTTATGATTTGGACGGTGCATGTTCTGTCGCACTGTCAAAAAATACTTTTCTTGTACCAACTAGTACTTTAAGTGTTGAAAAAAGTCAATTTTTGGACAATTTTACTGTAACAAATCGTACTAACAAGTACTTTTATTGTACCAGAAGTAGTTTTATTAATTTCGAAATTACTTTCTATGCTTTCAAATGTACTTTCGTTGTACCGAAAAGTACTTTTGTTGTACCAAAGAGTACTTTTGTTGAACCATAAAGTACATTTGTTGTACCACAAAGTACTTTTATTATACCAAATAGTATTTTAATGAAAAAAGACAAATTTTTATTGTACTCTAAAAAGGTACATATTTTATTTTGTTGTACGAGGTACGACAAAAAATTTTTTTTTAACTGAAGAACACTTTTTTACTTTTGATGTACCAAAAAGTACTTTTAAGGTACGATAAATAAATATTATTGTTAACAAAATTAATGTTGCATTATACCTTTTGCATACCTTTTGTTGCATTAATGGTATTTTGAATGTACTTTTGTTAACCCTTAAAAGCCCTTTTTTTCTACCAAAAAGTACTTTAAAGGCACCATGGTATACTTTTGTATATATATCAAAAAGTACATTCACTATATCAACAAGTACTTTTGTTGTATCAGAAAGCACTTTGCACTTTTGACGTACCAAAAGGTAATTTTATTGTACCAAAAAGTACTTTTATTGTACCGATAGGTACTTTCAAAAGATACAGTATTAAAAAGTACAGGTTGATGTCCCAAAAAGAACTTTTTTAATGAAAAAAGTACTTTCATTGTTCTAAAAAGTTTTTTCGTTGTACCAAACTGTACTTTCATTGCATCAAAAAGTACTTTTGATGTACTAACAATTTCTATTATTGTAACAATGCACTAGAAAGTACTGTTGATGCACCAGAAGGTTTTTTTATTGCACCAGAAAGTACTTTTATTCCATCGCAAGGTACTTTAAAAATATACAGTACTAAAAAGAACTGTTGATGTACCAAAAAGTACTATTATTGTTCCAAAAAGTACTTTTTTTACCGAAAAAAATACTTTTATTGTTCCAAAAAGTTCTCTCATTGTACCAAACAGAGCTTTTAATATACCACAAAGTACTTTTGTTCTTGCTAAAATTACTTTCAATGCAATAAAAAGTACGGTTGATATGCAAAAAATACTGTTATTGTACCAAAAAGTATTTTTCTTATCGAAAAAGTACTTTCATTGTATTAGATAGTACTTTTATTGTACCAATAGGTACTTTCAATGTACTAAAAAGTACTTTTATTATACCAAAATGTACTTTAATTGCAAAATATGGTACTTTTATTGTACAAAAAATTACTGCTGACATACATAAAAGTACTTTTCTTATAGGAAAACGTATTATTATTATTGTACCAAAAAGTACTTTATTGTACCATACGGTTCTTTCATTGTACCAAAAAGTTCTTTTAAACCAAAATTAAATATTAAAATTACTTGTTTTATACCAAAAAGTACTTTAGAAATAATAACTTGTACCAGAAAGTACTTTTATTGTACCAATAGGTACTTTAAATGTACTACAAAGTACTTTTATTATACCAAAATGTACTTTAATTGCAAAATATGGTACTTTTATTGTACAAAAAAGTACTGCTGCTGTATCAAAAAGTACTTTTCGTATAGAAAAACTTATTTTTATTGTACCAAAAGTAATTTCATGGTACCATACGGTTCTTTCATTGTGCCAAAAAGTACTTTAAATGTCGAATTGTTAAAATGACTTATATATACACCATATAAAGTGGTATATTTGGTTTTACTAAGAAGTATTGCAAATACAATCTGCACTTTACCCATTCAATGACATGTTATAAATATGGCCATCTGCCACCTTCGCTAAATTGCATACAAATAAAAAAGTCTCTTTTTTCTAAAATTCAGGGGGTGTAAGTGACAAATTGACACCAATTGAGATAAGTGTGCAGTTGTGTGTTCCTTAACACTATCTCTATCTAATAGCAAGAGATGATATCAACTTTGAATACCAGTGCTGATATCTAGACGAAAAATAGTTTAAGTAATACCTGCATTTGCACTAGAATTTAAAACTTTGAAGGCGAATGTCTCGAAATGAACTTTTTGTCACTTTGCTTCTAACCCTATCAATTTATTGTCTTGTAGGTTGTCAAAATAACTTTATTTTTCATATTTACGTCGGTAAGGCGAAAAAAGCGTATTAAGTTTCAATGCTGCTTTTGTGTATAAACAATGTGATGTGCTTTGTAGCCACAAGTATGTATCTCCTTAGAAATTTGGCGCCAAGTAGTACTTTGTTATGGTTTCTATATTTGGAACATAGTTATTTGTTAACTGACGTCAGCTTGTCGTTTTTTGAATACTGACTGTCAGTGAAACCATTAAGAGACCACCCAATACAATCACACGAAACGGTCCTGCGTAGTCCTTAAAGAGCAACAATTTGACTAAAATTGTGTTTAGCCACTCACAGCTATTTGGTCAAATTGATAAGAAGGAAATCAACGACTTTCCTAAAGATTTTACATGAAGAAACTAAGACGAAACTTATTTGTTTACGCTTAGCTAACAATTTGTTGTATATAATAAGTTCGATGCATGTACTTTTAAATTGTTTACAATAAATAATAAAGGATAACTTTTTTTGTCGCAAATCGCATAACAGGAACTTCTATCATATGTATTGAATTATGAATTACTTTATTTTTTGATAATTTTGATAACTTAATTTTGTTGTTTTAATTATTTTCTCTTTTGAGTTCTCACTAGAAAAACTAGCGAAATACTCTGAGAGCATATTAATCTATCTATAGTATTCAACGTTATATTTTCACCTATACACTAAGACACCGGCTATGATGTTTTGACCGATACTTTTAGTTATATTATTACTTTGATGTTGTCTGCAACACATCGAGCAAACTCGACGTGCACTAACATTATGAGTTCTAAAGTCGATTGCAGTCTTAAAACTTGGGTTAGCGTAATTGGTATATTACATGGAACAGTATATTTGGCACTACTAGTAGTATTTTGCGTGGAGACAACTTATCCTAATCGAGGACTCCCAATACCGATAGGTATGTTCGTCAAACATCCGTTTCGTAACTGAGTGTTGCCACATAACGCCAATGAAAAGGTGCTAAAAGTCTAAAAAAGGAGGAAAATAAAAAAAAAAAATAAAAGTGTGAAACATGCAGAAAAATTTGGCAAAAACAAAAAAAAAACTAAAATAAATATATAAGTATATAATTTATAAAATAATAATTTATTTCATTAATTTTATGTAAAAATAATTTATTTTGACATTTTTAGAAATAGCAATAGTTTACAACAAATATAAAAAAAATTATTTATGATAATATAATTTTTTGTATATATGGATTCTTTTAATTTTAAACCAAAAATCCCTTAGTACTTTTTACAAAAAAGTTTTGCTAACATTTCTTGTTTGTTCTCTTTTCACCAAATTATACTTATTAACTAAATCACTTTCCACTGTAGTATTGATAAGCCTTAGCATATTTGAGTCTGGATTCGGGTTTCTACTTGTATGGGGAGTCCTTAAGGTGAGTATAGAGGGATGTTGGGCGACCGAACTACACTTCATATTTCTACTTTTGTCCGTTTTGCTTAGAGTATACCACTCTTTATAATTCCATGGCTGGTGACTACACCAGTAATGATGACGGTTGGTCAGTTCAGTGGGTTCACTGTATTCGGTGATACGAGATCGTTGGAAACAGCAATTCTGTGTAAGTCTGCTGAGCAAATATAACTAATAGTTTCTTAATTTAATTAATTTGTTAATTTATTTATTTTGTTAATTTATTAATTTATTAATTTATTAATTAATTAATTTATTAATTTATTAATTTACTAATTTATTAATTTATTAATTTATTAATTTATTAATTTATTAATTTATTAATTTATAAATTTATTAATTTATTAATTTATTAATTTATTAATTTATTAATTTATTAATTTATTAATTTATTAATTTATTAATTTATTAATTTATTAATTTATTAATTTATTTATTTATTAATTTATTAATTTATAAATTTATAAATTTATTAATTTATTAATTTGTTAATTTATTAATTTATTAATTTATTAATCTATTAATTTATTAATTTATTAATTTATTAATTTATTAATTTATTAATTTATTAATTTATTAATTTATTAATTTATTAATTTATTAATTTATTAATTTATTAATTTATTAATTTATTAATTTATTAATTTATTAATTTGTTAATTTATTAATTTATTAATTTATTAATTTATTAATTTATAAATTTATTAATTTATTAATTTATTAATTTATTAATTTATTAATTTATTAATTTATTAATTTATAAATTTATTAATTTATTAATTTATTAATTTATTAATTTATTAATTTATTAATTTATTAATTTATTAATTTATTAATTTATTAATTTATTAATTTATTAATTTATTAATTTATTAATTTATTAATTTATTAATTTATTAATTTATTAATTTATTAATTTATTAATTTATTAATTTATTAATTTATTAATTTATTAATTTATTAATTTATTAATTTATTAATTTATTAATTTATTAATTTATTAATTTATTAATTTATTAATTTATTAATTTATTAATTTATTAATTTATTAATTTATTAATTTATTAATTTATTAATTTATTAATTTATTAATTTATTAATTTATTAATTTATTAATTTATTAATTTATTATTTTATTAATTTATTAATTTATTAATTTATTAATTTATTAATTTATTAATTTATTAATTTATTAATTTATTAATTTATTAATTTATTAATTTATTAATTTATTAATTTATTAATTTATTAATTTATTAATTTATTAATTTATTAATTTATTAATTTATTAATTTATTAATTTATTAATTTATTAATTTATTAATTTATTAATTTATTAATTTATTAATTTATTAATTTATTAATTTATTAATTTATTAATTTATTAATTTATTAATTTAATAATTTATTAATTTATTAATTTAATCGAATAATTGATAAAGTTAGTTAAATTGTTGTATTTGATTAATCAATTAATCGATAATTATTTTGTTCTGAAGTTATTTATATATAATTTTTCGCTACACCTTTCTCTTTAACAGTCTTTTCCTTGCCTTCAATATTTCTGGTGTTATACTATTACATAGAACTTAAGAAGTCCATTACTAACCCATCCTCTCATAACTCAACTGATAGTCAGCCATTGCCGTGTTCTGGTATCGTGCCAACAGCACCTTCAGTAGCAAAGCCACTTAATTCAGCAGTCGCCTTTATTGTCACTTCTAATGCAAGTGACGAACCACCTACATATGATGCTGCAATGGCGAAGGCACCAAATCCTTCATATCCTGTGGGCCCCAGCTCTGCTGCACCTTTGCCTCTTGTTGGTTGGAGAAGTGATTTGTTTTCACAAAACTAATGATTATAGCGTATAAGTTTTTATCTTAATATCCTAGTAGATATAAGTGCCTTCCTGTCGCAGTAGAAATAATTATAGTAATTGGATATAAATGTATAGTTTATAAATATTTAATAATTACAATTATATAGAACATTTTGACTTTTTATTATTTAGTTACTTCTAAGAGTGATACATAAACTTCATGGGTTTAAATGTCAGTATCACTATTCTAGTAGCCATTGTATCATATGTTCAGTTTATATTCCCTGAACACACCACACCGACACAATATGATTTTTGAAACGATATGACATTGGCTTTTTTTAAGCCCCATAGGTAGGTTTCATAGGGATTATTATTAGTTTTAACTCGCCTAATCTGGCAACACTGGATCGTTGTTATCATGCATCAGCATCTCTCTTTGCCGTCGCCAAAAATCTCTTTTACTAGTTCCAACCATATGACTATGCGGCTTTTTCATACAATATTTCAACTAGATGCTTTCAGTAATGTCCTTCTTTCGCTGCCGTCCATAACGTATTACATTTATTCGCTAGTCCTGCGGATATGAACCTTAATGCCAACGAAAGGCTACAAGGATTGGTAGCAACCATCGCCGTCGTACATATTGCCGTATATTTGGTGATGCTGCAAATATTTTTCAGTGATGCGTCTTCTCCCTTCTCACACTATTATTTGCATAGAGAGCTCTCCGGAGGTAGTATGTGTTGTTATGATAATGGCAGTGAGCAGTATTGTCAGAAGCCAATAAAGTAAATCAGAGAAAGAGGACATGTGTTTAATGATTAATAGTTACAATTTTATATAATCAGAGTTGGGCACAACAGTAAAATTTGTTAAAAAAATTTTTATTTTGTTTGAAGATTTGTTACTCGACATGACCATCAGCAATATTGCAATGAACTTTAAGGACTGAGAAATGTATTAATGAATTCGGCCGGACATATAAACGACTTTTGTGTAACTTTAAGAGAAAAGTTCACTTATTTATATTTTAGTATATTAATCGTAGTAACAATTTGAAACTGTGGAAGAAATATTTCACAAATATTGAAAGCGGTCCTGGATCTTGAATTCTCATCGATGTCTAGCCTACAATACAAAAGACTAATTTTGATTGTTAATAAAATGTTCAAGTTCATGAAAAGGACCAATGTCGTTGAAATAATACAAAATTAGGGAAAAGTTGGCATTTTTATTGGTATAACATCCTCGATGACAGTAAGAGAGATTTTCAGGGCAATAAGTGAATAAGATTACACTTTATTTTTTCCTTGTTCCCATCAATTCTAATTTCTGACAACATTGCTCATGCTGGTTGCTGTTACATTAGTTTATTTTGTGTTTACAAAACTTCCTATTCTTTGTTTCAGTAATGGTCGCCACATGTTTGCCTGTGATTGTGTCCAGTTTATTATTAATAAGGGCAGTGTTGGCGGTAGGTATGACATTGCAATGTTTTAAGCAAGGTTTAATGTATAGAAGTATAAATTTACATTATAATTATAATAAAAGTACTATTCGATACAATGAAAGTACTATTTGGTACAAGAATACTATTTTATACAAAAAAAGTACCTGTTGATGTCATAAATATAGTTTTTGGTATAATAAAGGATGTTTTTGGTACAACAAAGATACTTTTTGGTACAGTAAAAGTACTTTTTGGTACAAAAATAGTAGTTTTTGTTACAACAAAAGAACAATAAAATCGGCATTTGGTACAAAAATGTGCTGGTTGGTACAATTCAATAGACTCTTGTTTAATAATATTACTTTTTGTTGCAATAAAAACTCATTTTGTACAATAAAAGTACTTTGTGGTACAACAAATGCACTTTGTGGTACAATAAAATTACCTTTTGTAACAATGAAAGTACTTTTTGGTACAAAAAATTACTTTTTGGTTTATTAGATGAACTTTCTGATACAATTAAACTAGTTTTTGGAAAAATAAACAAAACAGATACTATTTAGTGCAACTAAATGTACTTTTTAAAACAAACAAGTACTTTTTGACTATTTGGTACAATGCGAAAAACTTTTTGGTCCAATAAATGTACTTTGTGTTGCAATAAAAGCACAGTTTGTATAATAAAAGTACTTTTTGGTACAACAAATGTAGTGTGTGGTGCAATAAAAGTACTCTTTGTTCCAATGAAAGCACTTTTTAGTCGAAAAAAGTACTTTTTGGTACATTAGATGTGCTTTTTGGTACAACAAAAGTAGTTTTTGGAAAAGTAAACAACAAAAATACTATTTAGTACAATAAAAAAAGTACAACAAAAGTACTTCCCGATTGATATGATAAAAAATACGACACGTGCTATGGTTCGTGGTACAATGCGAAAAACTTGTCGGTCCAATAAAAGTACTTTTTGTTGCAATAAAAGCACAGTTTGTATAATAAAAGTACTTTTTGGTACAACAAATGTAGTGTGTGGTGCACTAAAAGTACTTTTTGATGCAATGAAAGTGCTTTTTTATAGAAAAAATTAAATTTTGTTAAAATAGCGATATTTTTTGATAAAATAAAAGCACATTCTGATTCTATTAAGGTATTATTTTGTACAACAAAAATTAGTTTTTGGTACAACATTAGTATTTTTTCCGCAACAAATGTATTTTTTTGTACTTCAAAGGTACTTTTTGTTGCAATGAAAGTACTTTTTTATACAAAAATCGTTTTGTTAAAGTGGAAGTACTTTTAGATGTAATAAAAGTACATTTTGATAATATTATGGTGTTATTTCGTACAACAACATGTACGTTTTGGTACTTTTGAATGCAAAATAGTACTTTTTGGTATAATATAAGTACAATTTGAGGAAAGTAATTTTTAATATAAAAAGTACTCTTGCGAAAATAGAAATATTTTTGGACGTAATCAAAAAACTTTTTGATACTATAAGGGTGTTATTTTGTACAACAAAAACTACATTTTCTAGCAATTAAAAAACTTTTTAATAGAAAAAAAGTAATTTTCAATAAATCAAAAGAACTTTTTGATATAACAATCGTACTATTCAAGTGGTACTTCGACAATTAAAAGTACCTTATGGTACAATAAAAGTAGTTTGTAGTAAAATAAAAGTACCTTTTATTGCAATGAAAGTACTTTTTAATAAAAAAAGTACTTTTTGCAAGAATATATATACTTTTTGGCTTAAAGTACCATTTGATAGTATAGGGGTGCTATTTCGTACAAACAAAAAAAAAAATTTGTAGCTATGGTGGTACTTTTTAATAGAGAAAGGTTATTCTTAATAAAATAGAAGTACTTTTTGGTATAATAAACGTACCATTTGATACTGTTAAAGTGCTATAGCGTACAACAAAAAGTACTTTTTGGTACAACTTTGGTTAAAATATGAGTACTTTTTGATATAATAAAAGTACCTTTTAATATTTTTAAAGTGTTATTCCGTACAACAAAAAGTACTTTTTCACAACAAAAAAAGTTGTTATAAACGTACCATTTCGTGAAGTGTAATTTCGTTCAACAAAGTACTTTTTGCTACAATTAAAGTTCTTTGTGATACCTAGTAGGTATGCCTTAGTGGGTATGCCTCTTTCCTTTAGCAATTTCATTATAAACAATCCAATATATTTTTTGTATCTACATCCAGAAACAAGCTGTCCTCTTCCTTCCATGGCTTATCGTTACCCCATTCATGGTGATCGTCGGTTTAAGCTATGCCTTAACGTTACTTGATTATGAACCAATGGTCTGGGTATCATCGATTATGTGTAAGTTATGCCGTTGTAAAGAAAAATATAAAATTTTAATAACTAAACTAGAGTTTAATTTAATGGAAATTAAACTATGATTAATTGCACTCGATTTGTGTGTTGTTGATCTTTTTTATTATTTCTTTTTTATAATTTTTTTAACAAAAAACAAAAAATTTTATATTTCAACTACACTGCCACTGTTTTTATGCCTTTCAGTTCTTTCATTCTGTTCACTCTTTCCGGTGTATCATGTATACCGAAAATATAACGCGTCATCAAGTTTGCGTACAGTGTACGGTGCTACTGAGAATTGTGATTTAAGTGAGTTTAGTAACAGAACGGCACCGCCTCCGTTTGATCAATTGGAAGAGACTGCCATTAGCCTTAATACCACTGCCAATATTGACGATGAACTACCACCAACGTATGAAGAAGCTGTGGGTAATGAACATAATCCTCCTTACCCTATAGCAGATACGGTTAATGTTCCAAATCCTCCATACCCCATAGCTGGCCCGCCGGTAGTACCCGTTATAGGTTGGCGCACAGATTTAAGGCCAGAGAATCAATAAATGCCAGAAATCAATTATCCTTAAGATTGTTATAGCTGTCAAGAACTCATTAAGCTTATGTATGTTATTTTTAAAAGTTTATATAAATTGTTTGTTATATAGTTGATATTGGTTATTAATAAATCAATGAAATGTTGAATTTACTTTTTATTTACTTGGTCGTCTATGGGATGTTTGGAAAATGTATTTGATTATTTTAAAACCTACAAGATTGTATTTATTCCTAAAGGGGTTAAGACATTCTATACTAAGTTCAAGGATTTGAGACCCATTAACCTATCGTCGTCCTTTCTACTTCAAAAGATGGAGAGGAGGATATTTTATATATATATTAGATTATTTTCTATAGTCACTTATGGCTGCCTCAAGACCAAACGGCAATGGATACTATACTAAACCTGAGAGCCTGTGGTACTATGCTCTATTTATAGCGGCTAAAAGTGCGATAAGATAACGAGAAGTTGGCCTCTGGCGGCAATCAGAGTCGGATCACGCATCATAACTGTTATGGTTCAGCAGACATGGATAAGGCGGAGGTCTGCACATAGGAACGGACCTATAGATTTTTCATCATGCTCGGAGGTAGTGATTTCTGATGGAGAGGACTGAGAGGGATCAAGTGTCTTTAGCGGGGATTTCTATTCCAGCAACACTTCCGATTGAAGTGCTTTTAAGGCGAAAATCTCGCTATTATGAAATTTGCGAAGGAAATATTGGCAATGAATTTGGAGGAAACCTTCACGATCTATGTGGACAGTCAAGCGGCTTTAAAGACTTTGGCATCATAGGTTATAAAGCCGAGATTGGTTCTCAGATGTAGGATGACGTTCTCAACACTGCCGGAAAATAGTGTTCGACTTTGCTAGAATGCCGGATACACTCACATATCTGGGAACAAGATGGCGGAAGAATTGTCGCGGAAGGGCTCAATCCTGGGACCCGACCAACCGTATATAGCCAATGCGACCACCAATGTGCCATATATATGGAATTTTGAACCGCCACAACGAACGGTTGGCCAATGTTTCCTGGGATCAGCGAACCGACTACATAGCACCACTGTATATTCTTACAAGACTGGACCATATCACTTTTGGAGTTGAATAGGAAGTCTGTCAGATGACTAATTGCCAATATCACAAGAAACTGTGACCTTAGGGCCTTTACATCGAATTGTGAGACAACACATAAGGTCTACTGCGGACTGTGTTACGATTAGCCCATTAGTGACGACTGTTACCAAATGGTAACGTTGACAGCGTTAGATATTGCACGCAATATAATAAACATAAGAATAAATGTCAAGAAATTTCTTTTTTAATTTCATCAAAGCATGCTTTGATCTTTCATTCTTGATTTGCCGCTATGCGATCAGACGTCAGTAGCGAGCGTGGGGGATCATATAAAATTTGTGTTTTTTACATGTGCGCAAAACAGCAATATTGAGGGAAAAAGTCACTCTATATTAACAATATTTTTTGGTTGTTTAAAAACTGATATATTTGAGGCTTTTAGTTTTTGTTATTTGAGAAGAATGTCAAATATCATAAAAATGTATTGCATGAATTATTTTCTACGAGGTTCTTTTTATTTGCCTGTTTTAAAGCTGTTACCATATGGTCACAGTCGTTATAACACCAGTTAAAATGGATATTTTTCTGAAATTTTTCGTCTTACTATTTTTTATGTAAAATTCGTTTTTTAACTAATTTATATCTAGTATTGACAAAATCTTAAAAAAATTCCCATTATTTCGCTCTCGTCATTAAAGGGTTAGGAAGAAATTTGAGACCATTCAGTATTTGCTGTGCCATTGCCCAATGAGTTATCGTCATGCAGCATGGATAATCTAATGAAATTCATTAATTCAATTAATGGGCAGATGGCCATAGTGTCCCCATGTAATCTAATAACTTTATCTACATTAGCGTGGCAGCGAAAATTCAACTTTAGATTTTCGGTAATGCCCGAACGTCAGTTGTTAAAAAAGGACTATGGTCAAAATTTGAGCAAAATCAGTCAACTTTAAGCCGTGTCCCAAAGAGGTCAAAGGTCATATCTATACATATGAAAATGAGTTTGTGTTTGTTTTATTGCTTGACGGAACTTTCTGAAATTTCCACAGAATGTAGCTGCGTGTGGTTGGTGATGAAAGTACTTGAATTGTTCATATATCAAATAGGCGTATCCCCGCTCACACACGTCTATATTTGACAGTTCCTTAACGAACATAAGTAAAATCCGCCATTCTCAGTAATACATAAAATTTGTAGTTCATTGATATTATTACTCGATTACTAAAGGGGGCGAAGTGGTATATTTGTATGGGAGGTATCAGAAGGGGCGTAGCTGATTAAGCTTTACTCAATACAAAATTTGAGCACGATCGTGATGGGTGTATTATTACACAGTACAACACATGATTTTGGGACTCAATTCTGAGAACTGCACCTGAAAGTAGCCTCAAAAAGAAGAAGTTTTGCTTCATTCGTTTTGTCATGTTACATGCCATAATAATTTAATATCGATTTGAAGTTAGTAAGTTCGTATGGGGAAATTTGTCACGTTTGAAATAGCATAAATACTTTATGGTGGCGCATAATTATCATAAGTAATAATTCACGTAAATCATACGCCATGGAGTACAACAGTTTTATTGTAACTGCTACAAAATAAACCCAGTTCAAAAATATTTGATAAATGGAAAAGTGAAACTGTTGCTTGTATAGGAAAACTTTATATGAACAGATTAAAGGAATTGTAATTCTTAATTGTTTTAAATTTGTTTCAGCTAAATCGTACTAGCGTTCTTCGAGTTATGTCAAACAAAAGAGCCTAAAAGGTGACAAATTTCCCTTTACGGTACTTACTAACTTTAAATAGATATTAAATTATTATGGCATCTAACTTGACAAAACGAGAGATGCAGATCTTTTTCTTTTTGCAGCTATTTTCACGTGCAGTTCTCAGAATTGAGTCCAAAATCAATGAGCTGTGTTATTCATTATCTGAAGCATCCGTAGTAAACATTTTAAATAATTTGCCTAAGGGGAAAACATACCAACACAGAACTGGGTAGGGTCCGATCCTAGTCCTAACTCAAATATATAACGGTGACACGTCACTTTAATATGGCTTTGACAGTGTGGAGATGTGAATTGACAACCTCCGCCATAATTCGATCTACAGTACTTGCCTTAGATACATCGTCAAGGAACTTGATTTAGACCACTGCTTAAAAATATTAGGAACTACAAGAAAAACTATACAGTAAACACCCCAGGAATGCTGTACATCAGTCCAATTGACAATTCATTAACGTACTCTCTTTAGGTACTTTTACACAATTGCATCTCCATTTCCCATAAGATTGTTAGTATCTAAGCATTGGCATACTACTAAGCTTTTGAAGATAATCTTCTTACTAGGTAAATTTAATTTTGTACTTTTTTTTAGCGTTTAGCATTATTTTTTGTCGATTGCTGGCAATACCTATAACTCTCTCTACTGTTTTTCTCACGCTCTCTGTTACGCACTCTAATGCTCGAACGCATTTCTAACGAATACAACAAGAACTATAAAAAAACATAATTTTTGAGTGCGTTTGTCTATTTAATTCAAACTTTTGGGACTTCCTTCTCTGATGTTTTACTAGACGCCATCAGTAATAACGTAACTTTGTTGTCGTCAATAACGCGTCTAATTTACACGGTATTCCAGCATAATGGTCGAGGAGGTCGATACCGACGATGACTGGCGGCAAGCTATTGTAACAATCATTGGCTTCATTCAGGTTGGCATGCAAGTGACTGTGTTCTGTACATATGTTGGCTATGACCGATCTAACGGTGAAATGGCGCGCAATGGTATGTATTGATATTGACACGGGAAGCAGTGTTGTCTAAAGCGGGAAACAGAATAGTTATGTTCAAAAAGGCATACAAGTTAATAAAAGGCGAAATAGTTCAATATTCGGTGATATTAAGTTCTATATTGTGTTTGTGATTTTAACTATTTATTCTTATTATCTGTGTAGTATCGCGTTTCATGTTAGATGTTCAATAAACTGTGATCATTTTTAACGTAATGTACATATTTACAATACGACACTACTGATGATGTCAATAGCCCTTAGCGAGACCTTGTGTGAAATTAGTATTTTGTATATAAAGTTTTAATTACATACAAAATTACACAATAGGGTTGAGTTTATAAGAATGATGATCAAACTGATCTTTCAACACTACAACATAACACAGCACCACACATGATTTTGGGACTCAATTCTGAGAACTGCAGGTGGAAGTAGTACCAAAAAAAAAAGAAGTTCTGCACCATTCGTTTTCTCAAGATACATGCCATAATAATTTAATATCAATTTGAAGTTAGTAAGTATTGTTTAGCGGAATTTGTCACGTTTCAGGCTCTTTTATTTGACAGTTTTTTTTTGTTTGCCAGATAATAACCATTCATCTACAATAAGGAATATGTCTTAGACGATTCTCGGAACCCTCATTATTGATGTGAAAAAACATCTAATTCCGACAACACTGCTCGTGGCGGTATGATGTTTAACTCTAATTCTCAAAACCAGTTTTATTTCAGTAATGCTGATCCTTTGTGTACCCCAGGCTGTGGCCAGTTTAATGCTAATTAAAGGAGCTTTAGAGGTAGGTATAACAGTATTTTACAGTTTAACAAACGCTAAGCAGCTAAGTAGATGGTAGTCAGCTGTTCACACTGGCATATGACAGATTACAATCTTTGCATCTCATAATTGTTTATTCAGTCAATTTACTTATGCTTAGCTCCTTCAGCTGTTAATACCCTTCCGGTCGTTAGTACTATAAACGAATAATTTTACTTCAATATTCTGTCACATTCGATCTAACATACTCACAGAATACCACATTGCTGCATGTATTCTCTGAGAGAGAAAAAAAATACATTGTTTCTCTTTAATGTCGGTTAGAGTAGTTCAAGAAGAACGTATAACAAACTCTTACAAATCCATCGGATTATGAATATATGTTCTCTTAGAAATCTATCTTATCCGTCGTACCGCTGCATAGTTACATCCACTTAATCCTTTTTAATCCTTCTGTATCTAACACCAGAAAAGACCGAACCTATTTGGTCCATGGCTTCTCACTACCCTTATTGTGCTAATTACTCAGATAACTTATATGGTAAAGGCACTTGACAATGAGTCGATAGTACTTCTAGTATCAGTCGTGGGTAAGTTATACTATAATTATAATTAATATTTATATTTTATAGTCGGTATCCTTCAAAAAAGTCTCAAGTCCAATTGATTAATCAAGACTATTGATTAAAATTACTGACTATTTTTTTTTTAATGATTCAATTTCTTTACCTATATCTAAATAATTGACCCTGGCGTCATTTGCTTTGCTTTACAGCTTTCACCTTCTGTTCCTATGTTATGGTATACCGTATAGGCTCGAGTTTGCTCCATCCTTCGAAGCCACCTCCGCAACATGACGCGATTGAAAGTAATCCCTTTAATGACCGCGATTACTTTAGAAGGATAACTCCAAGACCGATTGACATGATTGATACCTATTCATTGACGGACGAAGAAACGGAGGCAACTGCACCTCCAGTTGTTGAGCGGCAATCTACTGCAGTTATTCCTAACACCACTGCATATGACACAACTGATATATCTGATAGGTATCTCTTAAGTAGTCGACACAATAGGCCAACTGCACCTCCCATTGATTTGCCCGAATCTGTTGCAGTCTGCATTAACAGCACTGCATTTAATGCCGATGATCCACCAGCATATGATGAAGTAGTGTCCAAGGTACCTTATCCCGTTGCCAACCTTCCGTATCCCGTAATGGGTCCAGTTCCGGCGGCCAATCTTCCATATCCGGTAACAGGTCCGATTGGCATGCCGAATCTTCCCTATCCTATAGCAGATATGGTTGCCGCTCCCAATCCTCCTTATCCTATGGGAGATCCAATTGGGGCTCCTACTCCCCAAAATCCCGAAGCTGGTCCTTCAGATATTCCTATTTTAGGCTGGCGAACTGATTTGTTGGCGGACAATCCAAAGACGTAAGAAATCTCTATTTCTGAGTGGAATTTTGTATCTGCCAGTACATCATTAGGCTAATTTGCCAATATTAAAAGCTTATATAAATTATATAATACAGTTGCGTGTAAATTTAATAAAACAAATAGAATGATATAATCTGCAAACTATTTTTCTTATAAGGAAGTTATTGTGAAAGATCATTTTCATATATGATGTCTTGGAAGGCACTTTTTCCCATAAGAACATGTAAGGTGCTTAAAAAGCTCATAACCAACCACAAAGGAAGCCAGACCCCACAGAGCTGCAAACCACCGATTTAGCGAATGCCTACGCCAACCAACTCTCTCAAGTACTTCGAACCAACCCCCCTAATTCTGATGTTCCCGACAACCAATTGCAGCATTACGCGAATTCTATAACTACGGCCACAACTACCTTCCTGGGTTGTGAAAAACCACGCTCAGACAAGCCCTGGTACGATGAGGAATGTCGCGAATTTTCTGAAAAAAAAAAGATGCTGCATACTGGGCAAAACTGCAGCCAATGACAACGCGTGCAGTGACGGAGCGTTATAATGAGAAGAGAAGGGAGATAGCACGCCTCTTTAGGCGGAAAGAGCATCTATGGAAGAAAAGAGAGAGCCAGGAAATCGAAAATTATAGGGATAGAGGTGAGGCCCGAAAGTTCTACCAAAAGGTAAAAAGCAAAGATTTTAGACCAGGGATTCCGCCCTATATGGACGGAGACGGAAATCTGGTCACAGACATTCAAAGTATGCTGGAAATTTGTAGGGAACACTTTTGATCTTTGCTCATTCCCGAAGACGGTATAATTGACGAAAACACACTATCATCGACGATGCAGTAGACTGTCCACTAGGGTGGGTCGATAAAAAAGTTGTGCCGGTCGCCTTCTAAAATGAAAAATAGTTTAAAAAAACGAATTAAAAAAAAAATGTTTTACGCCCCTTGACCCCGCGCTTTGGATTTTTTGTTTCCTGTGTCTCCATTTATAGTCCGATCGTAACGTGTAATATGTTATACGCCCCTTGACCCCGCGCATTTGATTTTTTGTTTCCTTTGTCCCCATTTATAGTCCGATCGTAACGTTTGATATCAACATATCAACGTTCTTATAATAACAACAGCTAAATTTTCTTCTCTGCTCACTTTTGACTCCGACGTGAAGTTCTAAAACTTTCTTCTGGAATCTCGGTTTTTACCACCCTAAGTTAGAATATTTTCGTAACGATAAAAAAGTTTTTTTAATTCCATGAAATTTTCTCTTTTACCATATATATTTTTATTCATAAACAAAAAAGTTGCAGAGGTATAAAAAGAAAAATCCAAGTGAGTGTACCAATTATCACGGCATCAGCCTTTTACCCGGACCGCATACAAGGTCCTTTCTAGTGAGTTATGTAAAAGACTAAAACCCATTTAAGCGAACCTGATTGAACCTTATAAGTGTGGCTTTAGACCTAGTAATTCCTCGACCGACCAGATATTCACACTATGACAAATCCTGCAGAATTTCCATGAAATGCAGATCGACACCTACTATCTGTTTATTGACTACAAATCTGCATTCGTCAGTCTGATACGACAGAAACTATTAGATGCTATGGCTGAGTTTGGTATCCCCGCGAAGCTGATACGACTTTGCGGGATGAAGCTGACTGAAAAAAGGCACTAATCTAACAGAGTCGTTTTTCACCAAGCGAGGCTTCATACAAGGCGATAGTCTGTCATGGGATCTCTTTAACATCATAATGGAGATGATTATCCCGAAGGCAGCAATGAACACGACTGACACCATCTTTCAGAAAAGTTGCTCGCGTATGTCGATAATATAGATATCATTGGACGAGAACTACGGGATGTTACTGCGGCCTTTGCGAGCATTGAGAAGTTGTCGGCAGAAGTGGGTCTGGTGATTAATGAGAACAAAATCAAAATTTACTCGTTTGGGACGCTGCGTGAACGTTGACAACTATAACTTTGAAGTGCTAGATGATTTTGTGTAGCTCGGTTCCGCCATAAACCAAAATATTTATGTTAGCCTGGAAATCAAAAGACGAGCAAGCTAAGCAAGCTTTTTAATCATAAAGCCCTCTCTCGATGAACGAAGATCCAACTCTACCAGACACTGATCACACCTGTCTTGCTCTACAGCGCAGAATCGTGGGTAATGACGCAGGCGGATCAATCTATTCTGAGAGTTTTCAAGAGAAAAACACTTCGCAAAATATTTGGACCTATCATCGTTAACGGCGTGTACCTTCGTCGCATGAATGCTCTGGCTTGCACACATTGTACGAATGAACGAAAAAGCTCCGGATCGAAATGTTTTCGTCAATAAGATCGATGGGTGGCACATGAATGGGCGACCAAAACTTCGATGAATGGACCAGGTGAAAGAGCTGTTGTCTAAGCTTGTTCTAACGAACTATCTATGGAGCGCAAAAGACCGAAGCGCTTTAAATACTTTTCTATGTGCTGTTACTGATAAATAAATTTCTATTGTTGCTGCCATTAAAGAAGAGAAGAAGATTTTAAACAGTTTGTTCGTATCTATGTTTCGACATAGCCAAAGGTAATATTCTTACTAAAGGGTTTTCCAATAAGAGTTATTATTTCAGTATTCAAAGATATTTATTTCATAATAAAGAGGAAGGTATGCCGTTTATTATGAAAAACAACATTAGCCAAATTTGCCACCACGAGCACGCTTACAGGACCATATCCTTTTCATGAAATTTTCCATAACCAAATGCCAAAGTGGCTGTCCTATGTCCTCGATAGCCTCACGAATTTTATCTTTGAGGTCTTGAATCGAAGCTGGGCGGTTGGCATATACCTTACCTTGCACGTGGCCCCAAAGGAAGAAGTCGCAAGGTCTGAAATCATAAGATTTTGGTGGCCAATTGTGATCACCTATTCGATAGATAACGCGGTCCGGATACTTTTCCCGTAAAAGATCAATGGTTTCGCTGCTTGTGTGGCACGTAGCGCCGTCTTGTTGAAAGTAACTAAAAAAAAACAGTAATCATCTCTCGATAGCGCACCGTAACTGTTGATCCAACCTCATTTTCGAAAAAGTAAGGTCCAATGACCCCGTCGGACCTTAACCCATTAAGGCCCGACTATTTTAAGAGACTCGAAAGACAAAAATAGATATTATATCTGAAGTCCCCATGGTCTAATTAAAAAAATTTTACCTTAAACTTCCAGGTCCGTAGAAGAGCCAGGGGAGTGATGCGAGAATGATCACTGGGCCTTAATGAAAGGAATGTTGAAATAATTACAGAAAATATAAGAAAATAGGAAATACTTTATGAAAAACAACAATAACTCTTGTATTTTCCGAGACCCAGATGCGACAATTTAGCTTGCTAACGTAGCCACCGAGCTGGAAATGGGCCTCACCAGTCAAGATGATTTGGTTAGAATTCCGGATCATTTACATGCATTTCAAGGACCCAATCAGTAAAAACACGACGTTGTTGATGATCGGCCGGCTTGAGTTCTTGTGTTAACTGAAATTTATAAGCCTTAAGATCCAATTCTTTATGCAAAATACGGTGTAATGTAGTTTGTGGAATGCCCAATTCCAAAGAACGACGAGGAATGGACAAACCTGGGTTTTCTCCAACACTTTGGGTTACAGCAGCAATAATCTCAGTTGTTCTTAAGCGACGTGCACGGGTTTTATTCTTTACATCAATAACTTGTCCCAACTGCTTGCATTTTTCACCAATTTCTGTATTGCGGTCTCACAAGGTGTATCGTTCCATTTTTGGTAATGGCGTAGTTTCTACTTGTCAAATGTCAAAGAATAAAAGCTTCAAATGTGACAGCTACCGAAATAGCGGGCCATTCACAATAACACCTCTTATTGGAAAACCCTTTAGTTCATTTTCATTTTGTACTTTTCTTTTGGCATTTAGCATTACTTTTTGTCGGTTGGTGGCAATACTTATTACAAGTAACGCCACTCTCTCTCCCTCTCTCTTTCGCTGTCACACACTCTAATGCTCCAAAAACTATATACAAAAACATAATTTTTGAGTGCGTTTGTCTATTTAATACAAACTTTTGGGACTTTTTTCTCTGATATTTTACTAGACGCCATCAGTAATAACGTAACTTTGTTGTCGTCAATAACGCGCCTAATTTACACGGTAGTCCAGCATTATGGTCGAGGAGGTCGAATCCGATGATGACTGGCGACAAGCTATAGTAACAATCGTTGGCTTCATTCAGGTTGGCCTACAAGTGGTTGTGTTCTGTGTATATGTTGGTAATGACCGATATGACGGGAAAGTGGTGCGCTGTGGTATGTATTGATATTGACACGGGAAGCAGTGTTGTCTAAAGCGGGAAACAGAATAATTATGTGCAAAAAAGCATAACAAAATATTATACCCCGAAATAGTTCAATATTCATATATAGTTAAATTTTTGGTGATATTAAGTTCTATGTTGTGTTTGTGATTTAAATTATTTATTCTTATTACCTGTAGTATCGCGCTTCATGTTAAATGTTAAATAAACTGTGATAATTTTGAATATTATGTTATTTATGTACACATTGACAATACAGCCCTTAACGAAACGTTATGTGAAATGTGAATTTATATGAAGTTTTATTAAAAAACTTACAAAATAAGTTTTCAAACTGCTCTTTCACTACACTGCTACATAATGTAAAAACTGTATTTTTTGGTTTGCAAGATAATAACCACTCCCTGCATTAAGGAATATGTCGTAGGCAATTCGGTCCACATACTATTAGGGATCCTCATTATTGATGTGAAAAACATATAATTCCGACAACACTGCTCGTGGCGGTATGATGTTTAACTCTAATTCTCAAAACCAATTTTATTTCAGTAATGCTCATCCTTTGTGTACCCCAGGCTGTGGCCAGTTTAATGCTAATTAAAGGAGCTTTAGAGGTAAGTATAACAGTATTTTACAGTTTTACAAACGTTAAGCTGACAAGTAGATAATTGTACGTTTTTCAAACCGGGATATGATAAATTAAAATCTTTGCATCTAATGTGCTAACATTACATAACATACTCACCGAATCCCAAATCTAGTGTGCTCGTTTGCCTATGGAATCTGGTATAAGTTTTGTAAATTTTAAATAAAGTACCAACACCTACGCCAATTCATAATTGTTTATTCCGTCAATTTCAATAAAACATTCCAGATACATAGCTATTTCAGCTGTTAACAACATTCCGGTCGTTCTGCTACCTTAGATCTAACATACTCACCGAATCCCACATATTTGCATATATTCTCTCAGAGAGAAGAAAATATATTGTTTCTCGTTAACACACGCCGATGTCGGTTACAGTAGTTCAAGAAGAACGTATTAAAAAATCGTACAAATCTATCGGATTATGAATGTACGTTCTCTTAGAAATCTATCTCTTTAGTCGTACCGCTGCAAAGTTACATTCACTTAATCCTTTTTTAATCCTTTTGTATCTACCACCAGAAAAAACCGAACCTATTTGTTCCATGGCTTCTCACCACCCTAATTATGCTGATTACTATGATAACTTATATAGTAAAGCTACTTGACAAAGAGCTGTCATTTCTTCTTTTAACAGTCGTTGGTAAGTTATACTAAAATAATAATTAATATTTTGATTTTATCATCGGTATCCTGCAAAAAGACACAATTCCAATTGATTAATCAAGACTATTGATTAAAATTACTGACTATTTTTGTAGTGATACAATTTCTTTACCAATATCTAAATAATTGACTGTGGCGTCATTTGCTTTGCTTTACAGCTGTCACCATCTGTTCCTATGTTCTGGTATACCGTATAGGCTCGTGTTTGCTCCATCTTTCGAAGACACTCCCACAACATGACGTGGTTGATAGTAATCCCTTCACTGACCGGGATTACTTTAGGAGGATAACTCCAAGACCGATTGACATGATTGATACCTATTCATTGACGGACGAAGAAACTGAGGCAACTGCACCTCCAGTTGTTGAGCGACAATCTACTTCAGTTATTCCTAACACCACTACATATGACACGACTAATATATCTAATAGGTATCTCTTAAGTAGTCAACACAATAGGCCAACTGCACCTCCCATTGATTTGCCCGAATCTGCTGCAGTCAGCATTAACAGCACTGCATTTAATGCCGATGATCCACCAGCATATGATGAAGTAGTGTCCAAGGTTCCTTATCCCGTTGCCAACCTTCCGTATCCGGTAACAGGTCCAGTTGCCGCTGCCAATCTTCCATATCCGATAACAGGCCCGATTGGCATGCCGAATGTTCCCTATCCTGTAGCAGATATGGTTGCCGCTCCCAATCCTCCTTATCCTATGGGAGATCCAATTGGGGCTCCTACTCCCCAAAATCCCGAAGCCGGTCCTTCAGATATTCCTATGTTAGGCTGGCGAACTGATTTGTTTGCGGACAATCCAAAGACGTAAGAAATCTCTATTTCTGTGTGGAATTTTATACCTGCCAGTACATCATTAGGCTAAGTTGTCAATTTTAAAAGTTTATATAAATTGTATAATACAGTTGCGTGTAAATTAAATAAAATAAATTTAATGACATCAATCTGCAAACTATGTGTCTTATAATTAAGTCATTGTGAAAAATGATTGTCATGTAAGAAAATGTATTGGAAGGCACTTTTTCCCATAATAACATGTTAGTTGCTCAAAAACCTCACAACCAAACACAAAAGAAGGTAGACCTCACAGAGCTGCAAACCACCGAGATAGCCAATGCCTAATCCAACCAACTCTCACAGTCACTTCGAACCAACCCGCCTCATTCTGATGTTCCAATGGTAGCATTTAGTGAATTATATAACCACTGAAGCAACTATCTTACTGGCTAATGAAAAACCGCGCCCAGACAAGCCCTGGTACAATGAGCAATGTCGCGAAATGTCTGAAGAAAAGGATGTTGCATACTGGGCAAAACTGCAGCCAATGACAACGCGTACAGTGACGGAGCGTTATAATGGAAAGAGAAGGGAGTTGACACGCCTCTTCAGGCGAAAAAAACAGCTATGAAAAAAAGGAGAGAGCCAGGATATCGAATGACACTTACCATCTTTTTATCGACTACAAAGCTGCATTCGTCAGCATGATACGACAGAAACTATTAGATGCTATGGCTGAGTTAGGTATCCCCGCGAAACTGATGCAACTTTCCGGGATGACACTTACTGACACGAAGGCTGAAAATAGGCACAAATCTAACAGAGCCGATAGTCTGTAATGTTATCTCTTTAACATCATAATGAAGATGCTCATGCGGAAGGCAGCAGTGAACGCGACTGGCACCAACTTTAACAAATGCCATATGCTACTCGCGTATGCCGGTGATATAGATATCATTGGACGAGAACTGCGGGATGTTACTGCGGCCTTTTTGAGCATTGAAAAGCAGTCGGTGGAAGTGGGTGTGCCAATGAATGGGGACAAAACTAAGTTTTTTGTTTCAACAAACAAAGAGTTTACTCTTTTGGGACGTTTTGCTCTTAAACGTTAACAACTACAACTTTGAAGTGGTACATGATTTCGTCTACAATGCCTCTGGAAATCAAAAGACGAGTATTGGTCGCAAACTGCTACTACTATGCGCTGAGTAACCGTTTTAACAATAAAGCCCTCTCTCGACGAACAAAGATCCAACTCTACCAGACACTGAGTCAACCTGCCTTGCTCTACAGCTCAGAAACCGCAAGCGGATAAATCTATTCCGGGAGTTTACTTCGCAAAATATTTGAATCCATCATTGTTAACGGCGAGTACCGTCGTCGTATGAATCTTGAGCTTTATGAGCTGTACAACGAATGCGCTCCGGCTCGAAAAGTCTTCAACAAAAAACACGACGGTCAACGCATGAGGGGGGCGATCAAAACTTCAATGTATGAACGATGTGAAAAAGATGTTATCTAAGCGTGGTGTAAAGATCTATCTACGGAGCGCAAAAGACCTAAGCGCTTGGAATACCTTTCTACGTGCTGCTACTGATAGATAAAATTCTATTGTCGCTGCCATTAAAGAAGAGAGATTTTAAACAATTTGTTTGTATCTTAGCTTCGACATAGCTGAAGACAATCTTCTTACTAGTTCATTTTCGTTTTGTACTTCTCTTTTGAAGTTTAGCATTACTTTTTGTCCGTCGGTGGCAATACTTATTACAAGTAGCGCCACTCGCTCTCCCTCTCCCTCTGTGACACACTCTAATGATCGCACGCATTTCTTACGAATACACCATAAACTATAAAAAAACATAATTTTTGAGAGCGTTTGTCTATTTGATACAAACTTTTGGCACTTTTTTCTCTGCTATTTTACTAGACGCTATCAGTTATATCGTAACTTTGTTGTCGTCAATAACGCGCCTTATTTACACGGTAGACCAGCGTAATGGTCGAGGAGGTCGAATCCGACGATGACTGGCGACAAGCTATCGTAACAATCATTGGCTTCATTCAGGTTGGCATACAAGTGCTTGTATTCTGTACATATGTTGGTTATGAGGGATATTACGATATAGCGACGCGCCGTGGTATGTATTGTTATTGACATGGGAAGCAGTGTTGTCTAAAGCGGGAAACAGAATAATTATGTGCAAAAAGGGATAAAAATATTAAATCCCGAAATAGTTCAACAATCATACACAGTTCAATATTTGGAGATATTAAGTTCTATTTTGTGTTTGTAATTTTTATTATTTATTCTTATTACCTGTAGTATCGCGCTTCATGTTAAATGTTAAATAATCTGTGATTATTTTTAATACTATGTTATTTATTTATGTACACATTTACAACACGACACCACTAATGTACTTTTTCACTACAATACAACATAATGTAACCACTCCCTTTATTAAGGAATATGTCTAAGGCAATTCGGTCCACATATTATTAGGGATCCTCATTATTGATCTGAAAATCATCTAATTCTGACAACAGCATCTACGCCTGCTCGTGGCGGTGTGAAGTTTAACTATTAATTCTCAAAACCAATTTTGTTTCAGTAATGCTCATCCTTTGTGTACCCCAGGCTGTGGCCAGCTTAATGCTAATTAAAGGAGGTTTAGAGGTAGGTATAACTCAGTTTAACAAACGTTAAGCTGCCAAGTAGATAATAGTACGTTTTTCAAACGGGCATATGATAGATTTAAATCTTTGCATCTAATGTTCTCATTTACGTATAGAATCTGGTGTAAATTTGAAATAAAGTACCAGCACCTACGCCAATCGGCAATTCCTAATTGTTCATTCAGTCAATTTCAATAAAAATTTGCAGATACATACATGTCAATGACCTGTCGGTCGATAATAATATAAACGTATAATTTTACCTCAATATTCTGCCACCTTAGATCTAACATACTCACAGAATACCACATTGCAGCATGTATTCTCTGAGAGAGACAAAAGCATAATGTTTCTCTTTAACATAAGACGTTGTAGGTAGTTCAAGAAGAACGTATAACAATCTCTTACAAATCCATCGGATTATGAATGTACGTTCTCTTAGAAGTCTATCTTATCCGTCGTACCGCTGCAAAGTAACATCTACTTAATTCTTTTGTATCCTTCTGTATCTACCACCAGAAAAAAGCGATCCTATTTGTTCCATGGCTTCTCACTACTCTTATTATGCTGGTTACTCAGGTAACTTATATGGCAGGGGAAAATTACACAGAGTCGAAATTGCTTCTGTCAGTAGTCGTGGGTAAGTTAAACTATAGTATGGGATACCAACGAATCATTAAGGCATTGACTTATGTTATTATATTTACTTTTTAGTAAGTGATTCATCGTTTCATTGATTCAATAACACAGTGCAACACATAAATTGGTGCCGCCTTCGTACCCAGCTATTTTTGAAGCATATACCGAGACTCAAAAAAAACCCCAAAGGATTTGGCCCCATTACATATCATGAAAAATATCCTTTTTTTCCCATATTTTTGCAATTTTCATGCACTGGATGCAATTTTTTTGGGTCGGTTGGCACTTTTTTTGCTCTGGTTTTGATCTACAACTTTGCCGAAGACAAAAACAAAAATTTTCGAACGGTTAATGAAATATGGACTCCGTAAAAATGATAAAAAAAAATCGTGTTGAGGTGAAAATATTGGAGTATCCATAAAAAACTGTTTCGATGTAATGGGGCCAAATCCTTTGGGGATTTTTTTAGTCTCGGTATATACTTCAAAAATATCTGGGTACGAAGGCGGCACCAGACGATGACCTTAGAAATGTTGCACTGTGTAATTCATTGAATTTTAAAGCCATTTTGTCATTTAATCTAAAAATGTTTAATTGATTGATTCATTCATTTATTAATTTAATAATTTATTAATTTATTAATTTATTAATTTATTAATTTATTAATTTATTAATTTATTAATTTATTAATTTATTAATTTATTAATTTATTAATTTATTAATTTATTAATTTATTAATTTATTAATTTATTAATTTATTAATTTATTAATTTATTAATTTATTAATTTATTAATTTATTAATTTATTAATTTATTAATTTATTAATTTATTAATTTATTAATTTATTAATTTATTAATTTATTAATTTATTAATTTATTAATTTATTAATTTATTAATTTATTAATTTATTAATTTATTAATTTATTAATTTATTAATTTATTAATTTATTAATTTATTAATTTATTAATTTATTAATTTATTAATTTATTAATTTATTAATTTATTAATTTATTAATTTATTAATTTATTAATTTATTAATTTATTAATTTATTAATTTATTAATTTATTAATTTATTAATTTATTAATTTATTAATTTATTAATTTATTAATTTATTAATTTATTAATTTATTAATTTATTAATTTATTAATTTATTAATTTATTAATTTATTAATTTATTAATTTATTAATTTATTAATTTATTAATTTATTAATTTATTAATTTATTAATTTATTAATTTATTAATTTATTAATTTATTAATTTATTAATTTATTAATTTATTAATTTATTAATTTATTAATTTATTAATTTATTAATTTATTAATTTATTAATTTATTAATTTATTAATTTATTAATTTATTAATTTATTAATTTATTAATTTATTAATTTATTAATTTATTAATTTATTAATTTATTAATTTATTAATTTATTAATTTATTAATTTATTTATTACTAACAAGTTAAATTTTTTTTAAATAATTAAATTTGTTAAGCAATATCTAAATAATTGACACTGTCGTCGTTTGCTTTTCTTTACAGTTTTCACAATCTGTTCATATGTTTTGGTATACCATATAGGCTCGTTTTTTCACCATACTTCGAAGTCACTCCCACATCATGACGTGATTGAAAGTAATTCCTACAATGACCAGGATTACTTTAGAAGGATAACTCCTAGACCGATTGACATGATAGGTACTTATTCAGTGACTGACGAAGAAACTGAGGCGACTGCTCCTCGGGTTGTTGCAGATAGCCCTGAAGCCACTGCATATCACACGACTGATATATCTGATAGGTATCTCTTAAGTAGTCGACACAATAGCCCAACGGCACCTACCACTGATGTGCCAGAATCTGCTGCAATCACCATTAACACCACTGCAAATAATGCCGATGAACCACCTTCATATGATGAAGTAGTGGCCAAAGTACCTTATTGCCCTTATGCGTATCCCGTACCAGGTCCAGTTGCCGCTGCCAATCCTCCATATCCCGTAACATTTCCGATTGGCATGCCTAGTCTTCCATATCCTATAGCAGATTCGGTTGCCGCTCCTAATCCTCCTTATCCTTTGGGAGATCCAGTTGGTGCTCCTACTTCGCAACAGCCTGTAGCAGGTCCTTCAGATGTTTCTTATTTAGGCTGGCGAACTGATTTGTTTCCGGACAATACAAAGACGTAAGAAATCTCTATTTCTGCGGAAATTTTATACCTGCCAATACTTCATTAGGCTAAGTTGTGAATTTTAAAAATTTATGTAATTTGTACAATACAGTTGCGTATAAATTAAATTAAACAAATGTAATGACATCAACCTGCAAACTTATCTTTATATATAAAATTCTACCGTACGTGTGTTGTGACTGAACTCCTCCTAAACGGCTGGACCGATTTGCATAAATTTTTTTGTATGCGTTTGGGTGGCGCCCCGGATGGTTTAGATTTACAATTCGGTCGAATTGGACAAAGGGGCGTGGCACCGCCTATACAACTTGAAAATTGAAAGGGATATATCTCATGAACTATCATAGGTATGAGGATGAGATTTGATATACATATATGTTGTTAGAGCATTATTAATTACAGGCATGGTGGAAGTAGGAGGTGCCACGCCCACTTTTTAAAAATCGCTCTGACGGCTTTCCTAATAGACCGATTGATATGACAATTTTAACAAGTGGTACTGTTGACCTGTAGATAGTTCCTGGCTACTTTTGGTTGTGTTTGGATAAAGGGGCGTGGGACCGCCCATATATCTTGAAAATTGAGAGGGCTATATCTCATGACCTATCAGAGTTATGAAGATGAGATTTGGTATATATGTTGTTGAAGCAGAATTAATTACTACCAGGAAGGAAGAGGGCGATGCCACGCCCCCTTTAAAAAAATCGCTCTGACGGCTTTTCTAATAGACCGATTATACAATAATTTTAGAAAGTGATACTGATGACCTGTTGATAGTCTCTGGCTGTACTTGGTTGTGATTGGATAAAGGTGCGTGGCACCGCCCATACAACTTGAAAGTAAAAAAGGCTATATCTCATGAACTATCAGAGGTATGAAGATGTGATTTGTTACATATGTTGTTGTTACAGTATGAATTACAGTAAGCGTGGAAGCGAGCTGTGCCACACCTCTTTTAACCAATGTCAAATCACCATGCAATGACTACACAAGAACAGCGTTTACAAATCTTACAAATTTATTTTAAAAATGCGCTTCTGTTCGCCATACTTACGGAGCCCTTTGTCAAGTTTACGGTGCACATAATCATCCATCTGAGCGGCTAATGGAAGCCATCAACGTTGTAGAAGTAAGTGCGAATTACACTATGACACAATTTGAGGGTCATTGTCGCAGGGGTGAACCAAACCAATATCAAACGATAGCATTTGACCTCAGTAACAAAACCCTAAACTCCATTTTGCTCCACTACTTCACAGATTTTTTTTACAGTGGTTTGAAGTTTGATTTTTTTTGGTTAAAAGTCGAATCAACGAATTTGAATAATCATGAGTAAATATACATTTAGGATAGTTCATATCTTTGGAGACACACATTAAAATTTTCTAGGGAATATTTCATCAGAACATTTGAACCCTCTAGCTCCCACCCGTATGTGACATCTTAGGATGAATTTAAAAAAACAGCTTAAAAGTCAAATTTCCTAAAACGTTCAGCATGGGTGGCAGATAGAGGGTTAAAATGTTCCGAGGAAATATTCTCCGGAAAGTTTAAATATAGGTCTCTGAAGACATGAACTAACCCAAATTTATTTTTACGCATGATTTTTCATTTTCTTTTATTTATCTTTTGGCCAAAAAAAAATCAAACTTTAAACCACTGTAAATAAAAATTGTGACGTAGTGGAGCAAAATAGAGTTTAGGGTTTTGTTACTGAGGCTAAATGCTATTGTTTGATATTGGTTTGGTTCACTCCCGAAAAAGTGTGCTGCACTGTTTGCTCAAAAATAGATTTTTTAACGTTCCATTAACATTTGATTTTGATTTTATTTTGGAAACTTTGACTCATAGAGGCTATTTGTCTTTGTTGACTCTTAGTGAAATTTTCCAGGGAATATATCTATCGAAGATTCTACGCCTTGAACTCCATTCAAAGTTGACATAAAAACAGTTTTTCAAAATTGGGCCAAAAATGTCCCACACGGGTGGCAGTTAGGGGGTTAAAATGTTCCGAGGAAATATTCCCTTGAATGTTTTAGTATAGGTCTCCGAAGACATGAAATACCCCAAATGTACTTTTATAGATGATTTTTCATATTCTTTGAATCGACTTTTGACCAAAAAATTCAAACTTCAAACCACTGTAAAAAAATTTGTGACGTAGTGGAGCAAAATGGAGTTTAGGGTTTTGTTACTGAGGTCAAATGCTATCGTTTGATATTGGTTTGGTTGACCCCCGAAAAAGTGTGTTGCACTGTGTTATCGAACCGACGCCGTTCTCAGCAACTAGGTCTCGGCAACTGCTGAGGAATGATCTTGACCTACACCTATATAAGATCCAACTGGTGGATCATCAATTGATTTTGTTATTTCTCATGTCATTGCAAATCATTGGGAGAAGAAATGGTTCCAACACGACGGCGTAACAAGCCATACAGCGCGTGAGACCATCACTTTGTTAAGCCAAACGTTGGTGACGGAATTATCTCAAATTCAAAAATGGTAATACGAGTTCAATACAAAGATAGTATAAGGGAATATTCTTGATCCGTGAGAGAAGAAGACATGGCAAAAGATGGTTTTATGTCTAAAGGCATGAATATTCAAACGAAATTTTCACCTGCGGTCAATAGGCGGAGAAGCGATAGTTAGTATACAGACGGTTCCCGCTACTACAGGTAAAAATAAAAATTTAATTTTGATTTTTGGCGGAATGTCTGAACAAAGTTAATCTACATGTCGGCATTATAGATATGACTATCGTTAAAGAGGCTATGATATTAAGATTTTCAAACAATAAAACTTAATTGGTTAGCTTTCATGTTAAGGAGTTACTTGAAATTAGTTACATAAGGTAATAAACTCAACATATTGTTGTCGAGCTTAAGAAATATATAAATCAGCGTTTATATAGCATTTAGGATAGTAAGAAATGTGAAATATATTACAAGTTAATATGCAATAGCGAAGCATTGCCTGGCCCACTAGTTTTCTTATAAGAATGTTATTGTGAAAGATGATTTTCCCATAAAAAAATGTTGGGTCGTTGATAGACCAACAAAGTTATTTAGAACTACGAAATGGCTCTTATGCGTCTTATCAAGTTTGTGTTAAGTTCTCCAACATTCCACTCACAACTATGTGTGTCTGTTATATGTAGAAGGCAAAGGAATATTCCAATTTTTTTTTTCATTATGTTGAACCTTTGTAATTTTCTGCTTATGTTGAGTATTTTTTTATTATTAAATCGGATGTATAGTTTATAAGTTTATTACCTACATACAGACAAACTCACAAACATTTTCTCTTTATAATATTAGTATACATAGATCATAGATCGGCAAATGCACTGCAGGGCGCTTTTGCTCTCTCACATTGCTCTCACATATTGAAAAAGAGTAAATAACATCATTTACTCTCGCTGTAGCAGTCGATCGTGGTGGAAGTTTAATACAGTCGTATTTGTGTGCCGGTCCCTGGTATAGATTTATATTAGGCAGGCCTTGTTTGTATTTTCAGCATACTTTGTTTTCATTTTGGAGGTTTTTCTATTGGATTTTAGCATTACTTTTTGTTGTTTAATGGCAACACCTATCAGTTGATCTCTTGCTCTCTTTCTCTCTCTCAGTCATACACTCTAATATTGGTCGGCATTTGTTACAAGTACTCCAATGCCTATGTAGCATAATATTTAAGAGCCGTTCCCTTAGTCACTTACCGCTCTATGGAATACAAGTTTGTGCGACTTCTATCCCTCACATTTCACCAGACGCCTTTAGTATTAGTGTAACTTTGTTGTCGTCAATAACGCGCCTCATTTACTCGATAGTCCAGCATTATGGGAGAATCCAACGAAGTCTGCCGACAAACTTCGGTAGCAATTATTGGCTTAATTCATGTTATCGTACAGTTTATAATGTTCGGTTCGTATGCTGGTAATCGTGGTGGATCCTATCACTCTAATGATGTGACGCGCGTTAGTATGTATTGATTGACATGAACTTGGAGCAGTGTTGTCGGAAGCCGGTGTAAGAACTATTGGTATACAGTGTGGCAGCGACAGTTTAACTGGGACAGGTCGTGGCATAGTGGTTAGAACACACGACTACTATGCGGGAGATCCCGGGTTCGATTCCCGCCTCCAGACATCTACATTTTTCTTTCATTGCCGGCACCTCCATGTTGTCGACAGCAACGTCCCAGTATAAGTGTCGAGTCAATCGGCATGTCTAGTAAAAGCTTCTCAGTGACGTTCGCATTCGTCGATAAACAAGTAGGTGCCGTTAGTCGTGAATCTACAAATATATAGCGTGTAAATTCATAACAACGAGAGAAGCTATCCCAAACCTCAATCATGGGGTGTAAAGGAAAATTAAGTAGTAAGTAATGTACGAGCAGAATTTTGTGTCAGTTGTTATAAAACGGCTATGGTCAAAATTTGAGCGAAATCGGACAACTTTATGCCATACCGAGAAGAGGTCGAAGGTGTTTGTTTATTTGAATTGTTTAGTATCGTATGGACCCGAAAACCGCTTGATCGATCTTTTTGAAATTTTCACAGAATGTAGCTGTGTGATCAGTGCTGAAAGATGGGTACTTTAATTTTTGATTGGATCCTATTTTTGAGACAGCAATATCTAGAGTACTGTTTCTCCAATCGCACATTTCTGTGGATGCATTTGACAGCAAAGTTTGTGATCTAAATACAAAAGTGCTCGATTCTGTACCTTTTTTGGGTTCTCAGTTTTGATTTCAAATCTGGCAATCTCTGACAACACTGCTCGCGCCACCATGATGTTTAATTCTAATTTGCAACACCGATTTTTTTACAGTAATGGTTGTCCTGTGTGTGCCCCAACTTGTGACCAGTATAATACTAATTAAAGCAGCTTTGGAGGTAGGTATAACAATACGTTACAGTTTTAAAAGTGGTAAGCAGGGAAGTAGATCATAGTCAGCCTTCCAAACCTGCAAAATAATGGTATGCATATAACAGAGATATCATTCACTTGCTTATGGAATTCGGTAGGAGTACTAAAATCTGAACGCATTGTAAGTGCATTACTGTTGAACTAAATTGCGCTTCATTGAATAATCGTTAACTTAGTGTCATAAATAAAACTAACGGATGCGTTAGCCACTTCGCAGTGGTAATGTCATCGAGTCCGTCATAGCTCTGCAAAGTTACATCCACCCTTCTGGGTAATCTCTACAATCCAATACAATGTTGTCTTGTGCCATATCTGGAATTAATCCATTTATATTCACCGACAGAAAAAAGCGGCCCTATTTATTCCATGGTTTTTAACTACTTTTATTATGATGGTCACCATTTTAATTTATATATTGAGAGTACATGACAGTGAGCCACTTGCCCTTCCAACTTCAATCCTAGGTAAGTTATGCTATACTGATAAAAAACATTAATTTTATGTTTAGATTAGATTAGTCACTATCCTGTAAAAAGTCTTAAGTCATCTGCTTGTGTTTCTGAGTTATTGATGATTAAAAGTTTATGATCTTTTTAAGGAATACCTTTGATTTGCTGTTTCATTGAAATATTTTTGGAATCATAGACGCATTAAATAGTTGATTAATTTATGAATTTATTAATTTATAAATTTATTAATTTATTAATTTATTAATTTATTAATTTATTAATTTATTAATTTATTAATTTATTAATTTATTAATTTATTAATTTATTAATTTATTAATTTATTAATTTATTAATTTATTAATTTATTAATTTATTAATTTATTAATTTATTAATTTATTAATTTATTAATTTATTAATTTATTAATTTATTAATTTATTAATTTATTAATTTATTAATTTATTAATTTATTAATTTATTAATTTATTAATTTATTAATTTATTAATTTATTAATTTATTAATTTATTAATTTATTAATTTATTAATTTATTAATTTATTAATTTATTAATTTATTAATTTATTAATTTATTAATTTATTAATTTATTAATTTATTAATTTATTAATTTATTAATTTATTAATTTATTAATTTATTAATTTATTAATTTATTAATTTATTAATTTATTAATTTATTAATTTATTAATTTATTAATTTATTAATTTATTAATTTATTAATTTATTAATTTATTAATTTATTAATTTATTAATTTATTAATTTATTAATTTATTAATTTATTAATTTATTAATTTATTAATTTATTAATTTATTAATTTATTAATTTATTAATTTATTAATTTATTAATTTATTAATTTATTAATTTATTAATTTATTAATTTATTAATTTATTAATTTATTAATTTATTAATTTATTAATTTATTAATTTATTAATTTATTAATTTATTAATTTATTAATTTATTAATTTATTAATTTATTAATTTATTAATTTATTAATTTATTAATTTATTAATTTATTAATTTATTAATTTATTAATTTATTAATTTATTATTTTATTATTTTATTATTTTATTAATTTATTAATTTATTAATTTATTAATTTATTAATTTATTAATTTATTAATTTATTCATTTATTAATTTATTCATTTATTAATTTATTAATTTATTAATTTATTAATTTATTAATTTATTAATTTATTAATTTATTAATTTATTAATTTAATAATTTATTAATTTATTAATTTATTAATTTATTAATTTATTAATTTATTAATTTATTAATTTATTAATTTATTAATTTATTAATTTATTAATTTATTAATTTATTAATTTTTTAATTTATTAATTTATTAATTTATTAATTTATTAATTTATTAATTTATTAATTTATTAATTTATTAATTTATTAATTTATTAATTTATTAATTTATTAATTTATTAATTTATTAATTTATTAATTTATTAATTTATTATTTATCACTGATTCACTTGTGCATTGGTTTATCGATTTATTAATTGATTTTTTAATTTTTCCGATCTATTGTTTAATTGATCCATTGATGCGCTGATATATTGATCAATGACCCATTGATTACTTAATTCATTGATTCATAATTTCGTTGACTGATTGATTGATTGATTGCTTCATTTTGTCATTTACTCGTAATTCATTAATTCATTGTTTCATTAATTTATTGATTCTATGGTTCACTGATGCATCGGTACATTGATTTTTTAATTCATTGTTTCATTTGATTTATTGGCTTCCGATCCATTAATTCATTGATTAATTCATTGATCTATTGATCTGATTCATTGATAACATTATTCAATGATACATTGATTGCTGAATTCATTGATTCATAATTTCATTGACTGATTGATTCATTGCTTCATTTAGCCATTTACTTATAAGTGCATAAATTCAGACATTCATTGTTTCATTAATTTTTTGATGCAATAGCTCACTGGTTCATTGATTAATGAATTCAGTGTTTCGTTTATTGGCTTCTGATCTATTGTTTAGTTGATCCATTGATGCACTGATTCGTTGATTATATTCTTCAATGATCCATTGATTACTTAATTCATTGATTTGATATTTTATTGATTGATTGATTCATTGAGCCATTTACTCATTGATTAATTAATTCATTCATTTATCCAATTCATTCATTGATTCAATGGCTCACTGATTCATTGGTCCATTCATTTTTTTATTCATTGTTTTATTTATCAATTGTTTTGTTGGTTTCTGATCTATTAATTAATTGGTCCATTGGCGCACTGATTCATTGATTAAATTATTCAATGATCCATTGATTACTTAATTCATTGATTCATAATTTCATTCATTTATTAGTCATTTACTCATTGATTCATTAATTCATTCATTCATTTAAATCATATATTGTTTCATTAATTTATGTATTCAATGGCTCACTGATGCATTGCTTCATTGATTTATGTATTCATTGTTTCATTTATCTGATATATTGTTTAATTGATCCATTGATGTAGTATTTCATTGATTATATTATTCAATTATGCATTGATTACTTAATTCATTGATTTATAATTTTATTGACTGATTGATTGAGTGCTTCATTGAGTCAATTACACATTGATGCATAATTTCAGTGATCCACTCATTGATTGTTTCATTAATTTATTGGTTTATTTATTCATTGACTCAGTTATTCAATCAGAAGTTATTGATCGATTGATTAATTAAATCATTTTTTCATTGTTTAAATTATTCATTCATTTAATTAATCCTTAAATCATTGATTGATTGTTTCATAGATTTTTTGATTCGTTGCTTCACTGATACATTGATATGCTGATTCATTGATTAACTATTTTAATAAAACATTTGTTTCAATAGTAATTTGTCGATTAAGCTTTTCAGTAATTTATTTTATGTTTTTTTTTATCAATGTCCACTAAATAAATATGGATCATTCTGTCGTATGTTTTGCTTTACAGTTTTCTCACTATTGTCACTGGTGCCGGTATATAGTTTAGGCGGGCGGTTTGAAGCCGCTTCGCCACAAGACGAGACTGAGATATATCCCTTACGTAACCACATTAATAGAACGGATACAACTGCGGATGCTGAAGTTAGCCTTACTACCACGGCATATGACACGACTGAGAGGTATCCCTTAAGTATTCCACACAATAGACCAACTGAACCTCCTGTTGCTTCGTCACAAGCTGCTGCAGTCAACGTTAATACCACTGCAAATATCGCCGATGAACCACCAGCATATGATACAGTAGTGGCCAATCTTCTATATCCCATAACAGGACCTGTTGGCATACCTAATCTACCATATCCTACAGCAGATTCGGTTGCCGCACCCAATCCTCCTTATCCTGTGGGAGATCCAATTGGTGCTCCAAAACCCCAAAATTCAGCAAGAGGTCCTACCGATGTTTCTAGTATGGGCTGGCGAACTGATTTGTTACCAAAAACTGAAGATGTGACAAATTCAAGTCCTGTTGGAATTTTATAACTGTCAATGACCCATTAATCTTATTTGTTATAACTAATTTGTTGTTTACTTAAATTATAAAATATAGTAGAACAATTTAATACTATAAAGACAATATGTTTGTGAATTTGTTTGTATGTAGGGGGTTAACTTATAAACTACACATCCGATTCTAAAAATTCTTTCACCAGTAGAGTGCTACGTTAGCACTGAGTGATAAAGGCTAAATTTTACATTAAAGAATAATAGGCATCCAGGTGTCAATAATGGCGGAGCAATGCCAGCCGGGGAAGCTAGTATTATATAATTCAATAAAATTCTGCTTAACTTTGTACTAAATTAGTCGTTCCTGCACTGTAACTAATTAGATGATACAAGTGAGTGGCTAGACTAGTTTTTTCTCTAAAACTTTATCCCGATATAGCTTTACTAAATAAAGAATTTGGTGACGATCGCGTTGGGTATTGGTATTGATATTATTACTCGATTTCTCAAGTGGGCGGAATGGTACATTTGTACAGGAGATAGCAGAAAGAGCATGTCCATGTCCAGCCCATATGCAATCTCGTAAGTAGTTTTGGGAAAATATTGACCCATGCAAAGATTCACAATAATTGCTTACATCTATCGAAAATTATCGTATGTACCAGCCGGACAGAAAGATAGACGGACATGGATCTAACGACTTAAAAAGTCATGAATCGAATTTGCTACAAAGAATCGTAGGGTCTTAACTAATTTGTTCTAGGTGCTACACTTTTGGGTCGTATCAAATGTTATATACCCTACTACCCGTAGGGTTAGGGTATAATTATGACACAATACAATATGATATAAGACTTTTTTTAAATGAATTAGCTATGTCCGTCTGTCCGGCTGGCTGATGGACACTATAACTCATTTAAAGTTTACTGATACTTATGAAAATGTATCCCTTTACATATTTTTCAAAATGCACTCATGGGATTGCAAATGGGCAGAACAGCCCGCACCCCTTCTGATACCGCCCATACAAAGTGCCTATTTTTGGAAATATAATATTTCTCCCATAACTTCTAAACGGACAACGGGAGGATATTTGGATTTGGTCGGTTTAATTATTTTGTAATAGAAGAAACCCCCTTTGGAAATTAAAACCGTTTGCACACCCCTTCTGGTACCTCCCATAGGTTAAACTAGCTTGTGGACACGTGTAATCTAGTGAAAACCAGATCACACGGAGATCTACAGATTGCCCGTTTGAAAAAGGAGAAAGGGAAGGTAAGGAGAGAAGGGAGGTGTAGAGAAAGAAGAGAGAATCGGGGGAACCTTAATCCTCATCTTGGCCCAGTTAGCCATAAAAAATACCTTAATTTTCCTTTACACTCCATGAATGAGGTGTGGGATAGCTTCTCGCGTTGTTGTGAATAAACACGATTTCTATTTTTAGTTTCACAACTAAAGTGCACCTACTTGTTTATCTTCAAATCCGAAAGTCACTGTTTGAGAAGCCTTTTACTATACTGCGAAGTCGCTGTCGACAACATCTAGGGAGCCGGCAATGAAAGAAAAATGTAGGTGAGTTGGGACAGGCATTCAACCATGGATCTTTCGCATAGCAGTTGCGCGTTCTAACCATCACGCCACAGCCGGTTCCGTCAGATAGCCATGCAATAAATATATTAAATCGCCTACTCGGCCTAAGGACTAATGTCTTCTATATAACCTTCCCCTAAGTATCTAAGTCTTCTACGGGCTAGAGAGAGGCAGTTACATAGAAAATGTTCCATCGTCTGGGATACCTTTTCGTCCTCACACAAACGGCAGTATTCTGGCATGAATCTATCCCCATTTGCCTGTCAGGTGCCTGATATTGCAATGACCTGTTAGAATTCCATAGGACAGTCTAAGATCATTCCCAGACAAGCCAACCATGTACGCCGATCGGGATCAGCCAGATTTGGCCCACAGCGATCCAGCAGTTATAAAGAAGATTCAGGAGATCCAATGTCTGCTGATTGTTTTCCACATCCTATTCCCCACTAAGACAATAAGGAAACAAAAGGACGGGTGAACATCTTCCAGAGAGTAATGATCAGACATAGTACAGCCTTCTCTGGGCAATAGGACTGCTGATTCATAACCAAGAATCTCGCAATGTGGTGGTACCCAACAGAGGCTGACATACAGAGGCATTTGTCCATCCAACTAATCCTTACAGGTTCTCAATAACTTTGATTTTCATAATGAAGAATTGATTGCTTTTATTGCATCCTGGCTATCCAGACAGATGGTTAATCGTCCGCTAGTATCAATACCACATCTTATAATAGCTTTCTGAATGGCTGAATAGTACATCAGCTTCAAAAGCACTGCATTCTTGATGTCGTCTGAAAGGCACCTCCCAAAGTTCTACATTAGAGTGGCAGCGAAAATTCAACTTTAGATTTTCGATAAAGTTCGAGCAGAATATTGTGTCAGTTGTAATAAAATTGCTATGGTCAAAAGTTAAGCAAAATCGGACAACTTTAAGCCGTGACCCAAAGAGGTCAAAGGTCAAATCTATATACATTAGGGCGGCAAAGAAATGTTTGGACGATTTATTTTTGAGAAAATTTAAAAATGGTCGGCCGGAATGTTGTTCCTCTTGATGTAAAAAATACACGACGGCAATTTGAGTTAGATAGGTCAACAATTTCCCTTGCCCCAAAGAGGTCAAAGTTCATGTTTTTAGTAAATCGTATATTTTTTACCAATGTTCGATTAAGGAATTGTATTTTTTTTTGTCGTAAATATGTAATAGTTCAATAGCCCTTTTTGCCAACTTGGCTCCAAATAGTCTGGTTATATTTCTACTACCTTCAACTTCCCTTTACACCTCATGGATGGGGTATGGAATAGCTTCCCAGCAACAAAAAATGGGGCTTTGCATGCCATCTTGCAGTCCTTAAAATAAAGGCCTTCTATGAGGCATTGATACTGCAGACCAGTTTGCAGGCCTGCAAAAGAGCATTTATAGAAGAACTACAATAAAAAAAGATATGCGAATTATTTCCATTATAAAGAATTTCGTTCTTTTTATTAACTTTTAATACAATATTTTTGTTACAATTTGCTACCTACTCGGTATCACATGATAAAGTTGTTGTACGACAAATAGCATATATGTGGTTCTCAGAAACAACGGCATCAGTTTTACCTTCCCTTAAGAGGTCTGTCAACAGGTCTAATCGGAAAAGTGACGAGTACACGGCTGAGTGTTAATTCTGCCTTCTACTAATAGGCCTGTTTAAGGCAAGAAAGTGTGCATGCCCTTTGTGCACATCTAAGGAATTTTTGTGGGGTACACAGTAGGGCTGCTCACAGGCCAGTTATAAGAAATTAAAAAAGTATGTCTGTCGGATCTTTGCAGGTCTCATTTTAGAAGCGAAATATGCATGGGTATGCAATTTTTTGTTAGGCTTAGTGAAAGACTAATTATAGCCTGTATATATGTATGCCTAGAAAAGGAAGGTGTATTTAAATGTCAACAAACTGCTTTTGAAGGCACGTTTGCAGGCATATTTTTACAATGCCTCGTCTTTTCCGCTGCCGGGTACTCGCGCTGGTGTGAATTATCACTTTTCTATTTTAAATTCACAACCTACTTCTTTTGTTATTTAATGAAGGAAAAATTTAGAAGACTGGAATCGGGAATCGAAGCACGTATCTCCTGCTATATACTGTAAAATGTTCAGGACGATCAATCTATGGTAAAGTTTTATTTTTAGATGGGGCGTGGCACAGCCCATTGGCACCCTTGCTATAATTTATACTGTACCAGCAAGAAATTTAATTAACATCTTTACACCTCTTATAGTTAATGAGATTGTTTGTTTTGTACCACGCCCACTGATCCGATCCACACACATTTTCAAGGCGTCAATATTTTGGATATACAATGAATTTGATCAAATTTTGCACAAGACAAGTGTTTATTGTGCATTTACGAAAAAAAAAATTAGACACCTTTTGCTGGTACCTCCTGTAATTACATTTTGTATATGGTAATTTTATAAGCGACAGTACTTCATTAGGTTTATTTGTATTTTTTGTTTTATATTCATATTAAAAATAAAACAGTTTTAATAAAATAAATCTTGGTAAATATTTTGTATATAGGAAATTGAAGTTAAAAGAGCTTTACTTTATATAAAAATTTCTTGGAAGGTACTTTTTCGTATAAGAACACGATGGGTCTTAGGGAGACCAACATAGGTATTTACAACTACGTAAAGTCACTTAAACAACTTATCAGGTTCGTGTTAAGTTCTTCAACGTTCACTCACTTCCACTAGATAAACATTTTTAGCTTTAGGTACCTATTCGTTGAACCCATCGGAACATCAAAGTAGTAGTTTGGAGTTTAATTTTGTTATAATTTTGTACTTTTTGTGTGGCATTTTTGCATTATTTTATGTCCGTTTCTGGCAACACTTACCAAGAGCTCCCTCTATATCCTCTCTCTCACACACACTTTAATGCTCTGAGACAATTCTTACGAGTTCAGCAATGCATATGGAACAAAGTTGCTAAGAGCGTTCGTTTATTTAATTGCCCATCTATGGGAATACATGTTTTTGCAACTGCTATGCCAAACATTTTACTGGACGCCTTCAGTAACACCGTAACTTTGTTGTCGTTAATAACGCGCCTCATTTAGTCGGTAGTCGGTTGCGTTATGGGCAAATCTAAGGATAGCTGCCGACAAGCAGTGGTAGCAGTCATTGGCTTGATTCATGCTGGCTTATATTTGGTGATGTTCTATGTACATCTTACTGGTGATGTACCCTATGACAATTCTAATGAATGGTCGCGCTTTAGTATGTATTGATATTGACATGAAGCAGTGTTGTCGGAAGCGAGAAAATAAATATGTGCAAAAATTTCCATATAAATAATGAAAACCGAAAATGATTAAGTATTAGACGTTTCGCAACGGCAAATTCGCACAACGCTGCTCGCGCCGTTATTCGCGTTAACTCTATTTCACAAAGCCTATTTCAATTTCAGTAATGATCATCCTTTGTATACCGGAGGCTGTGACCAGTTTATTCTTAATTAAAGCAGCTTTGGAGGTAGGTGCAACAGTATTCAACAGTTTTCAAAGAGGTGAGCAGGGAATTTCATGAGAGGCTGATCTTCGAACTTGCAAGTGTATGATATCCATATGAGAGAGATTGCAATCATTGAAAGGTTTTGCATATGGGTTGTGGTAAAAGTTCTGACAATTTTTCGTAAATATACCTGCACCTAAGCCGATTGTCAGTTTATATTTGTTTAATCAATTTGAATAAAAGTTCGACCTCAAGGTCATTATTTAAACAAATGAAGAAATACTACATCAACATTTAGCTACAATAGATCTAACATACTCGCCGAATCTTACATTTCAGCAGATATTCTCTGAGTGAGAGTGAGAAACAACTGTTCTCTCTTAACAAACAATTGAATGAGCTTTTTTTTTGCATTCAGTTAGGAGAACATCAACAAACATCAATCGAAACTGGTCAATTTTACACTCAGTTACACACTAACAGCCATAATATCGTGGTAAGCTAGAACGGATTTAATAGCAACAAATGGCAACAAATAACTATATATGTACATCAGGCAAGCACCACCCTGTGTGTGAGTAAAATACATAAGTAGAAATGTCATTTCCCAGCAAACAAAATGCTCAGAAATCAGTGTGACAATCGGCAAAATCTTCATACATCGGATACGAAATCAGGCCGAAGTCGTTACTAAAAACGTATGGAGTGGTTATCACGAAGTCTGACCGACGCAGATGAGGGAAATCTGATGTATGTACGACATGTCGTACGGATGTCTGAACGATTTCTGAATGTAAATCGAGGGACATTTTGAAGGGAAATTCGAAACGTCGTTACGAATTCGGACCGATATCTTACCATATCTCGGAAGGGCTCTATGAAAAATGCCCCAAATGCAAAACGCCCAAAAAAAAAACGAAAAATTACCCAAAAAAATTTCCATACAAAATTGAGGAATTTTTCATATGAAAAATACCCCATAAATTTTGGGGAACTTTTCATTTATTTTAGGTAAAATTTCGTTTTTTAGTTTTGGGTCATTTTTCATATGCAAAATGACCCAATTTTGCAGATATGAAAAATACCCCAATTTTTTTCCATATAAATAAAAATTAAAAAGGCATGGTGCAGATGGGGGCGTCCGCCCCCCCCCCCCCCCCTCTCTTTATTTTTCGACTTATGAAATATGACAGTGAGATAGTTACGATAATGACTTCGACGTATGCGGCGGGGGGCGTGTCTTTTAAAAATGCTAGATTTGTTTAGAAAAATATTGGTAATTTTTCGTTTTTTTTGGGGCATTTTGCAATTGGAGCATTTTTCATAGAGCCTATCGGAAGTTATACGAATGTTCATGCCGACTTCTTTCCGAAGTCCTTAGGAAAATATATTCCGATATCGTGCCGAAGATGTTACTTAAAACGTATGGAGTAGTTGACACGAAGTCTGACCGACGCAGCTGATGGAAATCTGATGTACGACATGTCGTACCGGTGGCTGAAAGATTTCTAAATGTAAATCGAGGGAAATTCTGAAGGGAAACTCGAAACGTCGTTACGAATTCGGACCGATATGTTACCAAATATCTAAAGTAATTCGGATATTCTTGCCAACACGTCGTCCGATTTCTGTATTTAGTATTTAGGAAAATATATTCCGATTCCGGATCCGAAATTTGACCGAAGTCGTTACTTAAAACGTATGGAGTGGTTGACACGAAGTCTAACCGACGCATCTAAAGAAAATCTGATGTACGACATGTCGTACCGATGTCTGAAAGATATCTGAAAGTAAATCGTAGGAATATCTGAAGGAAAATTCGTTGCTTCTTCAATAAAAAATTTGTTGTTTCCCACGACACAGTGTTCCGAAATCGCTGCGAACTCGAACGGATATGTCGGAGCAAAATAAGTAAAATTACCCTTCGACGATTCGTACAGAATTCTGTACGATCTTTCTATTATTACTCGATTTCTAAAGTGATCAGAATGGTACATTTGTATGGGAGGTACCAGAATGGACGTGGCTGGACATCCCGTTTTTTTCTCAAAACTTTATCCTGCTGTAAACAAAAAAACTTACATTCCCTTTACCCTCCATGAATGAGGTTGTTGTGAATGAACATGCTTTCTATTTTAGATTCACAACAAACGGCACCTACTTGTTTATCGACGAATGCGAACATCACTGTTTGAGAAGCTTTAACTAGACATGCCGATTGACTCGACACTTATCCTGCTAAGTTGCTGTCGACAACATCGAGGGGCCGGCAATGAAAGAAAAATTTAGTTGACTCCAGACGGGAATCGAACCCCGCATCTCCCGCATGGTAGTCGCCTGTTCTAACCACTTTGCCACGGCCAGTCCCCGTATCCTGCTATAGCTTGATTAAACCGAGAACTTGGGCACTATCGCGTTGAGTGTATTGATATTAATTCTCGATTTCTAAAGAGAGCGGAAAAATAACTTTTGTATTTGGGACCGGCCGTGGCATAGTGGTTAGAACACGCGACTACCATGCGGGAGATCGCAGGTTCAAACCTGGCTCCAGTCATCTTAAAAGAAAAAAAAAAAAAAAAAAAAAAATTTTTTTCTTTCATTGTCGGCTCCCCTCGAATGTTGTTTGACAGCAACTTCGCAGTATTAAATGTCGATTCAATCGTCGTGTCTAGTAAGAGCTTCTCAAAACAGTGACGTTCGCATTCGTCGATAAATAAGTAGGTGCCGTTAGTTGTGAATCTAAAAATAGAAAGCGTGTTAATTCACAACAACGCGAGAAGCTATCCCATACCTCATTCATGGGGTGCAAAGGGAAATTAAGTAAGTATGGGAGGTAGCAGAAGGGGCGTGGCCATGCAGCCAATATGCAATCCCAGTTTTGGGAAATATTAACTTACGAAAAGTTTCAAAACTATTGGTTACGTCTTTCGAAAGTTATCTTGCGTGCCAGCCGGGTTGACAGAGGGAAATGGCTCAAACGACTTCAAAAGTCATGAATCGTACTCGGTTTAAAAAGACGACTCTTCTATGTGTTACACCTTTAGGTCGTATCAAATGATCACCCTTACGGTGAGGGTATAAAAAGACTCAGTCCAGCAAAGTAAATTTCTTTTATAAATATTTCAACCGTGTTGCTCTACATTGAACAACTGGAGACTTAAATCCCAGAACCCAAACTAGCATACGAGTTAACCACTTTACAGTGGTGACGCAATTTAATCCGTTATAGCTCCACTATTCATTGCCGTATAACTATGTCATGTTTACAATTCTTAATCCTTGTGTATTTGTTAACAGAAAAAAGCTGCCTTAGTCATTCCATGGCTTTTCACTACCTTTATTATGGTGATCATCACGTTAGTTTATATACTAAAGGTATTTTACAGTGAGCCGACTGCCTCTACATCAGCTCTCATGAGTAAGTTATTTCCATATAAAAAAAACATCAATACTTATCAATTGATTCACATGAATCAGTAATTCATAACGTTGTTTCTTTTGCGCTTTAGTCTTCTCACTCTGTTCAATGATTCCGGTATATTGTATAGCCAGATGGTTTAGCGTATCTTCGAGTTCGCTTCCGCCACATGGCGCTTCTGAGAGTTATCCCTTAAATAACCGTAATAATAGGACGACTACGTCGCCAGTTGCTACAGTCAGTCTTAACATCAGATCACGTGGCACGACTGAGAGGTATCCCTTAACTCACCATGAGAGTAGGACTACTGCAACTCCTGTTGTTGGGCGACAATCTGCTGCAGTCAATTCTGACACGACAGAGAGATATTCCTTAAGGAGCCGATACAATAGGCCGACCATACCTCCCATTGCACAATCTGCTGCATTTAGCCCTACCACTACTGCATTTGGAACAACTGAGAGGTATCCCTTAACTCACCAAGAGAGTAGGACGACTGCATCTGCGGTTGTTGAGCGACAATCTACTGCTGTCAGCCGTAGCACGACTGAAAGAAATTCCTTAAGTAGCCGACACAGTAGACCGACTGCTGCAGTCAACTTTAATACCACTGGAAATATTACCGATGAACCACCTGCGTATGATGAAGCCGTGGCAAAGGTACCTTATCATTCTTATCCCGTTGCAGGACCAGTTGCCACTGGAAATCTTCCATATCCTGTATCACGTCCAGTAGCTGCTCCCAATCTACCATATCCCATAACAGATCCGGTTGGCATACCTAATCTGCCATATCCCGTAGCGGATTCAGTTGCCGCTCCTAATCCTCCTTATCCCATAGGAGATCCAGTTGGTGCTCCAAAACCGCATCATCGTTCTGTGGAAGGTTCTACTGATGTACCCATTGTGGGCTGGCGAACTGATTTGTTGCCAGACAATCCAAAGATGTAACAAATTACATATCTGTACGAATTTTATAGCCGTCACTTACTCATTAAGTTAATTTTGTTTTACATTTAAAAGTTTATATATATATGTTTTATATAACAGTGGCGAAATATTATATAAATTTAAAAAAAATTTCACTATGTTTTTTATTCAGTTGGTAAACTAGGTCCTATAGCTTCGTATGTTCAGAGTTAGCATTTACTTTCTATATGAATTAGTAGAAGGGGCGTGGCAAATATCAAAATTTTCTTTAAACCTTTTTTATAAAATAATCCCATATTAATTAGGAATTTGTTTACTTTAAAGCCTTCTGGCAACACTGATATGCACTTATATCATGTTCGCTCTTTAGCACCACCAAAAATGCTCTTGCATCTCAAAAGTATGGATTACGTATTTTGCGACTTTATCGTTTCGCATTTTGCTGAATGTCCTCAGTTGTGTCTTTTCGTTGCTGCCGTTTATAACGTGTAACAATTGCTCTCGATTGCAGTATTATGGACATTATCGACGGCGAAAGGATACAAGGCTAGGTGGCAACCATCGCTGTCGCACATGTCGCCGTTTACATGTTTGTGTTGTTTATATTTTACAATGAGGCGTCTTCAAACGACTCTCATGCCTATAGAACACTGTGCGGAGGTATGTATTGATGTATTGAGCAATCAGTGTTGTCGATAACAACAAACGAAACAAATTGAACTAATTTGCCAAATTTTTGTTATTGGAAGGCGTCATTGTTTAAGTTATCTACTCACTAAAGAGACACGTCCGATGGAGAGGGTTGAAACATTGTTGTGTTTCGAATTTTTCAACTGTAAACTTACTTGGTGATTTGTTAGCTCGTAGAGGGAGAGTATGCAACATCTCCTTCTCTCTCATTTTAAAGAGATAAGATACATTCGTATAACAATTTATTTATTTATAAATTAATTTACAACAATTAATTCGTAGCAGAGAGCATGTTTCAATAAAGACAACAGTAACAACATAAAGTTGTTATTGAGATCTCAAATAGTAACTTTCAAATCTCTGTACAACGATCGTGTAGTAGAGCACAATGAGAGAAACCCCAGGGTGTTCTGGGTTATCTACATTTCTTTGATCGGTGGTCGCCTAGCTGATGTCGACAGCAACTTCTACGTGGTCGAGTCAAGCAGCATATCTTGTAAAAGCTTCTCCAACAGCTGACGTTCGTATTTTTCGTTAAACTGTAGGTGCCGCTGTGTGAGTCTTAAAGTAGAAGCATGTCACCTTACACCTTGGGACCGGCCGTGGCATAGTGGTTAGAACACGCGACTACCATGCGGGAGATCGCAGGTTCAAACCTGGCTCCAGTCATCTTAAAAGAAAAAAAAAAAAAAAGAAAAAAAATTTTCTTTCATTGTCGGCTCCCCTCGAATGTTGTTTGACAGCAACTTCGCAGTATTAAGCGTCGATTCAATCGTCGTGTCTAGTAAGAGCTTCTCAAAACAGTGACGTTCGCATTCGTCGATAAATAAGTAGGTGCCGTTAGTTGTGAATCTAAAAATAGAAAGCGTGTTAATCCACAACAACGCGAGAAGCTATCCCATACCTCATTCATGGGGTGCAAAGGGAAATTAAGTTTTAAGTTTATGTCACCTTACACAAATGTAAGAAGCTCTTCCATATCTCTTCCATAGAATGCAATGAAAAAAATCAGTGCTTTTCAATTGCAATTATATTAAAGTAGAAAATATTTACAGGATACCACACTATTGGTATGTTTTACGAAAGGGGCTTCCATAATATAGGTATATATTATAAAAAGTTTCTAATACCAATAAAAAAAACTTGCAAATCGAAATTTGATCTTAATTCGTATGTATTATATACGTAGTATAAAACTGTGGCCGTCTTGCAACAATGCTTGTACAGTTGCAACTACATTTGTTAACTGCATTTTAAAAAAATTCTCTCTTTTTGCTTTTAGCAATGGTCGCCGTTTGTTTGCCTGTCATTGTAACTAGTGTACTTCTAATAAGGGCAGCTATGATGGTAAGTATAACATTATTCTGTTGGGTTTGAGGTGGTTACTGGCGATGTAGACAATAAGCTTGCTAAATGACAGGTGAAAGATAATTTACAGGACAGTCAATAACCCTTCCCACAACATATTTATATATTAAATACGTCATTTACGGACATGACATGTATCCTGTACATTTGACATTTATTTATATACATATATCCTCAGAAACGAGCTGCCCTGTTTGTGCCATGGCTTTTCGCTACCCCCTTTATGGTGTTAACTGGTTCAACGTGTGCGTTCATGGTACTTAATTATGGACATAAGGTTTTAATATCAATGATTATGTGTAAGTTGTTATGTTATTGTTAGTTAAATGTTAAGAATTTTATTTTGAAATAATTGTGTCGTTGTTTTAATTGATTTCATTGATGGACTGAGTTCCTGGTTCAAATATTCATTTGTTAAATTCATAAATTTATTGAGTGTTTGATTCTATTGTTTATACTCATTTATCCAATTATTCATTAAGTCATTAATTCACTAACTAATTATTTCATTAACTCATTAATTAATTAATTTATTAATTTAATAATTTATTAATTTATTAATTTATTAATTTATTAATTTATTAATTTATTAATTTATTAATTTATTAATTTATTAATTTATTAATTTATTAATTTATTAATTTATTAATTTATTAATTTATTAATTTATTAATTTATTAATTTATTAATTTATTAATTTATTAATTTATTAATTTATTAATTTATTAATTTATTAATTTATTAATTTATTAATTTATTAATTTGTTAATTTGTTAATTCATTAATTTATTAATTTATTAATTTATTAATTTATTAATTTATTAATTTATTAATTTATTAATTTATTAATTTATTAATTTATTAATTTATTAATTTATTAATTTATTAATTTATTAATTTATTGATTTATTAATTTATTAATTTATTAATTTATTAATTTATTAATTTATTAATTTATTAATTTATTAATTTATTAATTTATTAATTTATTAATTTATTAATTTATTAATTTATTAATTTATTAATTTATTAATTTATTAATTTATTAATTTATTAATTTATTAATTTATTAATTTATTAATTTATTAATTTATTAATTTATTAATTTATTAATTTATTAATTTATTAATTTATTAATTTATTAATTTATTAATTTATTAATTTATTAATTTATTAATTTATTAATTTATTAATTTATTAATTTATTAATTTATTAATTTATTAATTTATTAATTTATTAATATATTAATTTATTAATTTATTAATTTATTAATGTATTAATTTAATAATTTATTAATTTATTAATTTATTTATTTATAAATTTATAAATTTATTAATTTATTAATTTATTAATTTATTAATTTATTAATTTATTAATTTATTAATTTATTAATTTAATAATTTATTAATTTATTAATTTATTAATTTATTAATTTATTAATTTATTAATTTATTAATTTATTAATTTATTAATTTATTAATTTATTAATTTATTAATTTATTAATTTATTAATTTATTAATTTATTAATTTATTAATTTATTAATTTATTAATTTATTAATTTATTAATTTATTAATTTATTAATTTATTAATTTATTAATTTATTAATTTATTAATTTATTAATTTATTAATTTATTAATTTATTAATTTATTAATTTATTAATTTATTAATTTATTAATTTATTAATTTATTAATTTATTAATTTATTAATTTATTAATTTATTAATTTATTAATTTATTAATTTATTAATTTATTAATTTATTAATTTATTAATTTATTAATTTATTAATTTATTAATTTATTAATTTATTAATTTATTAATTTATTAATTTATTAATTTATTAATTTATTAATTTATTAATTTATTAATTTATTAATTTATTAATTTATTAATTTATTAATTTATTAATTTATTAATTTATTAATTTATTAATTTATTAATTTATTAATTTATTAATTTATTAATTTATTAATTTATTAATTAATTTATTAATTTATTAATTTATTAATATATTAATTTATTTAATCATTAAATTATTAATTTACTAATTTATTAATTTATTTATTAAGTCATTTAATCATTAAATCATTAATTCATTAATTTATTTATTCATTAACTCATTTAATTATTAAATCATTTTGCCAGTCAGTGATTCATTCATTGAATTGTATCGATAAGTCATTCATACTTTGATGTTTCGATTTATTAATTCATTAATCCATAAACTCATTAATTTATTTATTCATTAATTCATTTAATCATTAAATCACTTATTTATAGTCTGTCAGTGATTCGTTAGTTCTTTGAATTGTATCGATAATTTATTCATATATTGATGTTTTGATTTATTAATTCAGTGATTCTTTGATTAAATAATTTAATGACGCATTGATTCATTGTGTCATTGATTCAATGTTTCAATTATTATTTTATTGATTTATTCAATCACTCGAACTTGTTAAGTCAGTGATTCATCAACTCGTTGATTCGTTGAATAAGTAATTCAAGGAAGCATTAATTTATTAATTTATGAAGTTATTGGTTCAATGTTTGATTTATTTATTCATTCATTCAATGAATCAGTTTAAAGAGTCAATGATCAATTAATTCTTTGAATCGGTTATTTATTAATTTATTGATTAACTGACCCATTGATCAATGCATTAATTGATTTGGTGCTTTATTGATTGATTTATTTCTTCGATTCATTGATTTGCCTAATCATTGTTTTATTGACTCGCTGATTTATTAATCGATTTGATTTATTCATCTATTTATTCATTAATGTATTGATTTAAAGAATTATGAATTCAATGACTCATGGATTGATTGGGCCGGCCGTGGCATGATGGTTAGAACACACGACTATCATGCGGGAGATCCATGGTTAGATTTCCGGCTCCAGTCATTTACATTTTCTTTCATCGACTGCGCCCTCAATATTGTCGACTGCAACTTCGCAGTATAAGTGTCGAGTCAATTGGCATGTCTTGTAAAAGCTTCTCAAGAAGCAGACGTTCACATTCGTCATAAACGAGTAGGTGCCGTTTGCTGTGAGTCTAAAAACAGAAAGCGTGTTAATTCACAATAACGTGAGAAGATATCATTCATGGGGTGTAAAGGGAAATTACTTTTATTTTTTAATGATATTTAATTCATAATATATTCAATTGGTTCATTGATTCACCGACTATTTGATTCAATGATTAATTGATTCATTTGTGCATTCATTCATTGATACTTTATCTTGTTAGTTCTTCGATTCATTGTTTCATTGATTAATTTATTTAGTAACTAATTAATTCAGTGTTGGTTTAATTTGTATCATCACATGTTATTTCTTAATGTAAGTGTATTTGACTACTTACTTACTTACTTTCAGTTCTGTCCTTTTGTTCTATATTTCCGGTATATCATGTATACCGCAAGTTCCGTAAGTCTCCGAGATCTACCTTTGTGAGCGATACTACGGAGACTAACCCGTTAAGTTATCCAGGTAATAGCCCGACGGCACCCCCAGTTATTGATCTTCAGAGTGCTGCAATCAGTCGTAACACTACCGCCGATGAACCACCCACCTATGAGGAAGTAATGGCTAAGATACCCAATCGTTATACGTTAGAAAGCTCGGCTGTCGCACTCAGTCCTCCATATCCTGTAACGGATCCTACTTCAGTTCCCATTGTGGGTTGGCGAACTAATATATTTCCAGAGAATCCATAGATACTATAAGTAAATCTTTATTAGAAGTATTATGCCTGTCAATACCTCATAAATCTAAATTATTGTTCTACTATTTGAATACAAACTTTATATAAAATGTCATAATATTTAATAATATTTGATAGTGTTTTGATTTTCTGGGCTGCGTTTCGGTGTTATGGTCTTATTCTCAACTTAGTCATGAAAAGGTTTGGTATGGATTCTATAAGGTAATTCTAGTCATCCGCTTTAGATTTCATATGGATTACAACAGGTTTTTAGCATAATACGTTTTTGTTTAGTCAGTTTTTAGCATTACTTTTTGTGAGTTACAGGTAACACTTAACATGAGATCTCTCTCCCTCTTTCTCTTTCTCTTACTATGGCACACACTCTAATATTTTTTCGCCATTAACTATGGAAAATAATTTTGGAGAGCGTGTGTCTATTTAATTACCTCTCTATTGAAAACACGCTGAACACCTTCAGTATTATCGTAACTTTGTTGTCGTCAACAACGCGCGCGCCTCATTTATTCGATAGTAGTCCAGCATTATGGGCGGCAAATCCACAGATGGCTGGCGACAAGCTTTGGTTGCCATCATTGCCTTCGTTCATGCTGTCTTATATTTTGTGATGTTCTGTGCATATGATTTCCAATCATATGAAGGGCCACGTGCTTGTATGTATTGATATAAACATAAAAAAGCGGTGTTTGTCGAAAGCGAAAGCTACAAAACTGTGCACAAAAAAGTATCTAAATATTGAAAGCCGAAAATGGTTTAAGCTATATGATTGGGATACTTTGCCGGTATATGTGGTCGCACTACATTTCTGACAACACTGCCGGTGCCGATATAATGTTTAACTCAAATTCACATAACCGATTTTCTCTCAATAGTCATCATCCTTTGTGTGCCCGAGATTGTGACCAGTTTCATTCTAATTTTAGCAGCCTTAAAGGTAAGTTTAGCAATATTTTCGGTAGTATTAAAAGTGTTGGGCAGGGAAGTAGTAAGTTGATGGTCAGTTTTCCCTAGTTATGTCAGCCATACACCACGATGATGCTGTTACTGCAACCTTCTCTATAAATAATAATGACGGGATTAACCAATAATTGAGGTCATTAGATATATGTTTACATTGATTGACAAAGATTCCTTGATGTGGATGTGACATTTCTCTCTGTATGAGGAATGAGGAATTATTAGAAAACAGTTTTTTTTATTAAAAAAACTTGCCCTAGCCGCTTTTGGTTCCTCCTATACAAATGTATGTCGGAATACTTTAGAAATCGAGTAATAATATCAATACACCCAATGCGATCGTGACCAATTTCTGTATTTAGTAAAGCTATAGCTAGATAAAGTTTTTGAGAAAAAAATTTAAAGTCTAGCCACGCCCCTTTTGGTACCAGGATAAAGTTTTGGAAAATAAATTGGAAGTCTATCAATACACCCAATGCAATCTGGCCCAAATTGTGTATTTGGCAAATCTGTAACTGGATAAAGTTTTAGAGAAGACATTTTTATACTTGCAAATTTTATGTTTTTTCTGAGAGTGAGATTTATGTCGGTTTACCCGACTGAAGCTCTCCTACTTGTTTTGTACATAGAATAATGTTTGGAAAGCCGCTTTCTCTAAAGAAGTAAATTTGATGTCGATAACAATTTTTTATACGATGATTCTAATTACAACTGCTTCACAGAAAATCTTCATGTAAGACATTTCTTATACGAGTACTGACAAGTTCATTGGACTCGTTTCAAGTACATTTCATTCGATAAAATTCAAAAATTGGACAAACGGTGTCTTAAATTCCAGTACTCCAACTACCAGACGCATCAGCCACTTCGGACTGGAAATGTAATCGAATAAGACTGAGCTATGCAAAATATTTATATCCACTTATGTTCGTTACCCTCTTACTCTCATACATACCATGTTTAAAAGTCGAACTCATTCTTTATTTATAACTAGAAAAACAACACCCTTTTTGTTCCATGGATTTTAACTACTACTGCTATGTTGGTCACCATGTTAATGTATGTACTGAAGGCACTTGGTAGTGGGACGAATGTCTTTATCACGACAGTCATGTGTAAGTTATGCCATATTGATTGATTTGGTTTATTTTTCATTCATTTATTAGTAAGTTTATGTATTCATTAAACCCTGCAAGTGAACACATAGCCATTATTTGCATCAGGGCAAAATATTTGTACGTTACGTGGATCTGTGTGCATGCCCCGATGGAAGACAAATTAGAGAAAATTGAAGATGCATTCTATTAGCGTCTGGAGAAAACTTGGATATCCCCTGATCGAATGACAAGAAACCAGACCGACGCATGTGATAATCGATGGAAGGCATGTATCAAGCGTTATGAACGTGTGTGTGATGCGTGGTGCTAATATTTACTCGGATCATCACCTTTTTGCGGCCAAGATACGCACGCGATTAAGTAGTGCTAAAATTTCCCGCAACCGAAGGCAAAGGAAGCTAGACATCACAAAGCTGCATACCACCGATATAGCCAATGCCTACTCTAACCAACTCTCTAACTTCTTTAAACAACCTTACCTAATTCTGAAGTTCCCGACACACAATGGCAACATATTGCGAATGCGAGGACCACTGCCGCAACGAGCGTACTGGGATATGAAAGATCACGCTCAGACAAGCTCTGGTAGAGCTACAACAAGAAGAGGAAGGAGATGAAACGCTTTTTTAGGTAGAAAAAGCGTCTGTGGAAGAAAAAAAAAGAGAGAGAAAGCCAGGATAACGAAAATTACAAGGATAAAGGGTGAAGTACGAAAGATTTACTGAAACGTAAAAAGCAAAAGTGTAGGAACAAGGATCGCCACATGTATGAAGGGGGATGAAACGCCGCTTCAGACGGAAAAACGCTTATGAAAGAGAAAATAGAGAGCCAGGATATCGCATATGACACGGATAGGGGTGATGCCCGAAAGTTCTACCAAAAGATAAAAAGCAAAGGTTTTGGATCAAGGATCACCACCTGTAATGACAGAGATGGAAATCAGGTCACGGACACTCAAAGAGGTCCGGAAATATGGAGGGAACACTTTCGTCCCCGTAGGCAGCCTACATCCACCACCAAGCCAAAACGATATCAGCAGGCATTTGCATGGGAACCAATGGACTACCTGCAGAACTTTTTAAGGCCGGTGGTGGGGAGCAGACAACGTGCATACACCGGCTCATAAAAACGATTTGGCTCACGAAATGCATGCCCGATGATTGTAATCTGAGTGTTCTATGTCCTGTGCTTAAGAAAGGCGATCCAAGTATGTGTACCAACTATCGCGGGATCAGCCTTTTACTCTGACTAAATTTTTATTTATTATTATAATATGAATTACATAACATGTTCTTATTTCCCCCGCGAAGCCTTAGGCTTGTATGCAAGGATATTTAAATAATAAGTAGAATACAAGGTATCGTATCAGTGTGGCTTTAGACCTTGTAAATCCACGACCGACCAGGTATTTACACTACGACAAATCCTGGAAAAGACCCAAGAAATGCAGATCGACACCTTTGATTCTCTGATTCTTTGAATCTATGATTTTTCGATTCTTTGATTCGTTGATTCTTTAATTCTTTGATTCTTTGATTTTTTGATTCTTTAATTCTTTGATTCTTTGCTTTTTTGATTCTTTGATTCTTTGATTTTTTGATTCATTAATTCTTTTATTCTTTGATTCCTTTATTTATTGATCTATTGAGTCATGAATTTATGATTGATTAATCGCTTCATCGTTTCATATACATATTCACCAATTCAATAAAACTTTTCATAGTATGTTTCTTTGCTGATTAACTTTTAAGCTTTTTATTATAGCTTTTTAGCAACGTGAATTTAGTAAATAATTGGCCATTCTGTTGTTAATTGTGCTTTACAGTTTTCTCACTCTTTTCCATGGGTCCGGTATGTCTTGTAGGCTCTTGCTTCAGTAGAATATCTGCGAGATCTTTATCACCACCGTGCGCGACTGAGAGCAATCCTTTAAATAACCAGAATAATAGAACGACTGCACCTTCGCTAACTGAAGACAGCCTTAACGTCACTGCACATGGCACCGCTGAAAGTTATCCCTTAAATAGCCGCCACAATAGGCCGACCGCACCCCCTTTTGTTGAGCCTGAATCTACTGCAGTCAGCGTCGTTAACACCACTGCAAATATTGCCGATGAACCACCTGCATATGATGAAGCAGTGGCTAAGTTACCTTATCCTCCTTATCCCGTGGTCGGTCCACGTGCCGCTAACAATCCTCCGTATCCCGTGGCAGGTCTAAGTGTCGCTGCATATCCGCCGTATCCCATAACAGCTCCGGTTGGATTATCGAATCGTCCATATCCTCCAGCAGCTTCGGTTGCGGCTCCTAATCCTCCTTATCCGTTAGGAGATCCAGTTGGTGCTCCCACCCCCCAACATTTTGTAGCAGACTCTACAAGTAACGCCATAGTGGGCTGGCGAACTAATTTGTTTTCGGACAATCCAACAATGTAACACATTACATATCTTTACGAATTTTTTAGCTGCCATGTACCTCAATAGGATAATTGGTTATTTTTAAAAGTTTATATAAATTTTATATTACAGTAAGAAAATATTATATAAATTAAAAAAAAAATGCACTTTGTTTCTTATTCAGTTGCTAATCTGGGCCCTATGTAGCTTCTTCTGTCTAAACCCTACAGCAGTGGTAGGCATAAACGAAACCACGCACTCAACAATATGGTGTGCTTGTGTGTGGTCGCACAAGAAGTGTCAGCGCTTTCGAATTGTAACCAGTGGAAACATTGTGCTCTCCCAACAATCGTCGAACATTGTTTGTACTGTCTGTACTTTTGTCTGTTTTTGTGTTAAATGCGCAACAAGCGTGTATAGTGTTGCTTTTATAACACTTAAGCATATGCTGACTGTTTTGAATCAAATAAAACTTTCGAGTACGTGTGAAATGCTTATTGTGTCCGTGTGAAACAAGGTTATAGCCGGTCTTGCGAGGCTACGGAATGCGCATCCATTCTCTAGAGAAAACATTTTCCATTAAACATGATGATATCGGTTGTAACATAATGCTTTAATATGTAGTTTTGTTTGAAGAGGTATTGTAGATTCAAGAGAAAGTAAATTAAAAGTTCTCTGCCATTATCCGTATATGTATGATACACACGTCACAAATGTAAGTATCATTCGTCATAGTGTTCTACCAACATAAGCATGTTCCGGTTTTTGAATTTTCCTTATTTGTTTTTTTTTTGCTCTAAGCATCTTAATTTTTTTTTTAATTTTCTTCCTCTGGCAACCCTCTCTGTCGCATACTCTCTTCACAACCTCCACAAATTCTCTTCGATTTTTTTTCCACACTTTCACTTTCTCACTTATCACTTTGCTGCTGGAGGACGCCTTTAGTTATGTTGTACCTTTGCTTTCGTCCATAACGTCGCGCAACATTTACTCCGCTAGTCGTTTTGCAGTATGAGCAATACCGCCGATAACTGCCGACAAGCATTGGTGGTAACCATTGGTTTTCTTCATGTTGCGGTGTATTTGTTACTGTTCTTTACATTCATTGGTGGTGTTGCAACTCATACGCATCATGCGCCCAACTATGGAGTTATGACCAAATGTATGTATTGATCACATACAACAGTGTTGTCGGGATACGGAAGTGTGGGATCAGGTTGAAAAAGTGGAAAAATTTTAAGATTAAAGTCAAAATATAATGATTGGCGTTAGATTCTGTGTTTTGATTTATAGTTTTACCTACTTAGATATCGTGTTAAGATAAAGATAAGATAAAGTGATTTTCTCAAACCCCCAAAACAAAAAACTAGTAAATGTTGCCAAAATGTTACTGATGAACCACATACGAACAATTCCGACAACACTGTTTGTGTTATGACCATGTATGCTGTTGCGCTTCTATTTTTATCCAAATAACTATTTTTCTTTCAGTAATGACAGTCCTTTGTGTGCCCGTGGTAGTGTCCAGTGTATTCTTAATAAAGGCTGCCATAAGGGTAAGTATGACAACACTATGGCGACACAGAGCATATGGAAATGAGAGTGTTGAACTGCTAGAAATCAAACGAAATGAGTGGGGTAAAATCTTCACCCATAGCTGACATTCAGAGTAGTCATTCAACTGGGGGGGTCCTGCTCAGTGAGTCTTAGTGAAGCATATGCCCAGCCAATACGCTGTGGAAACATTTCTTAAATGATTTCCACAATTCATCCATATGCCCTCCCCCCTCTCTCCCACTAGCCTGCCGTGTAAATTTACTATTCTTACTCTTGTAGAAGAGGGCTTCCCTATTCATTCCATGGTTTATCGCTACGTCTGCTATGGTGATCACCATAATGTGCGGTGTACTAAGAGTACTTGAGTTTGAACAATTAGTTTGGGTAGGATCAGTTCTGAGTAAGTTTTTTGTTTTATTGTAAGAGATAATATCAAATGCTAAACATTTTCATTAACACTAGTTTGGTAATACATATGTTAAATTAATTGAATTGCATTTGTAATATAATTGATAAATTAATTTGCTGATTCATTGATTTGTTAATTTGTGGATTCATTCAATACTTGCGTGATTTCAAGCAATTGCTTCATTGATTCATTGGTTCATTAATACATTGCTTCATTGATTTATTAAGTTGGCGATTTAGTTATTCATTAAAACATTGATTTATTGATCCATTCAGATAATCACTGCATTTATTCAGCAATTCATTAAGTAATTCATTCATTTACTGATTCATTGACTAATTATTTCATTAATTCAATGATTTAGCGATTCATTGACTAATTGATTTATTCATTTTTTGAGTTATTAATTTATTGATACAATGATATAATGTATGTTTAATTGGTTAATTAACTAATTCATTGATTTATTAATCCATTGATGCACTAATGCATTGATTTGGCTGATGCGTTGATTTATTAGATTATTTATTTAACAAGTTATTGATTTAATGAGTCACCAATTTTCTAATTCATTAGCTAATTGGTTCATTGATTAAGTAGTGCATTGATTATTGATGCATTGACATCAATCATTGATTTATTTATGACTAATTCATTACTTCATTAATTAATTAATCCATTGATTCATCAATTCACTTATTCATTGATTCACTGATGCATCGTATTATTGAGTCATTATTTCAATAATTCAAAAAGTTCTTGATTCAATTATTATTTCACTGACTTATTGGTTTATTGATTAAGTAATGCATTGAATTATTGACCTATTGTTTTTTTTTAAATTATGTATTCTTTGATGTATTGATATAATGACGAATAATACAATGGTTATTAGTTCATTGATACAATGAATAAAATATTTATCAATGCAATTTTTCATTGATTTATTGCTTAATTAATTCATTAATGCAATTGTACAATGAATTGTTGGTTTTTTGATTCTGATTGACTATTTGATTCATTGGTTCAACGAGTCATTGATTTAATTACTCATTGACTATGTGATTCATTGACTATGTGATTCATTGATTAATGAATCCAACGATTCAGTTATAAAAATTCATGATCTAATGATTATTTGATACAATTATTCATAGGTTTATTGGTTATTTATTTCATTATTTCATTGATTTCATAACGCAATGATCAATTGATTTAAGGAATCATTCGTTTTTTGATTCATTAATTCAATGAGTTAGTCATTCATTGTCTAATTGTTTTATTTATTTTTTAAGTAATTAATTTTTATTTTTTTAGTATATCAATGATGCAATGATTTAAGGATTTGATGAGTCATTGATTTATTGATAAATTAAATTATTGATTAACTAATAATTTCATTCATTTATTGATCCATTGATTTATCGATTCACTAATTTACTCATGCATTGATTTACTGATTAATTAATTCAATGATTCAAAAAGTTATTGGTTCAATGAGACATTAACACATTAACTCGATGGTTGAATGAGTCATTGATTCATAAATCCAATTAAACATTGTTTAATTAATTCACTGACTCTTTGATTTATTGATGCATTAATTTAATAATTTTTTGATGTATTGATTTCTTGAGGTATTGATTCATTTTTTCACTAATCCAATATTACGATGTCTTATTGATTCATTGATACAATTCATTGATACAATATTGATTCAATAATACAATGATTAAATGAGTTAGTGAATCATTGGTTTATTGATTCTTTGACTAATTAATTTATTCTTTCTATTATCCATTGAATCATTGATGAACTGATTTTTTTAAATTATTTTTCATTAATTCAATAAATTCTGGATTTAATGAATCATTGATTTATTAATATATTGAGTAGTTGATTAATTAAATCATTGATTTATTGATTCACTAATGCATTGATTTACTGAGTCATTAATTCAACAAGTTAATGATTCAATGAATCACTGAATTACTAAATCATTAACTAATTGGTTCATTTACTAAGTAATGCATTCATTATTGATCCGTTGGTATCAACTATTGATTTATTCATACATTGACTAATTGATTAATAGATTTATTGATCTATTGATTCATCGATAAACTAATTCATTGATTTACTGATGCATTGAGTCATTAGTTAAATAATTCAAGGAGATACTAATAAAACAAACCACTAATTTATTAATTCTTTGACTAATTCAATGAACCGATTAAGTAATGCATCGATTTATTGACCCATTGATTTATTAATTTATTGATTCTTTGATGCATTGATATAATGAAAAATAGTACAATGATTTATTGATTCATTGATACAATGATAGAAATATTTATTAATGCAATTATTCATTATTCATCATTTTATGAATTAGTGGTTTATTGATTCATTGACTAGTTTATCCATTAATTCAATGATTTAGTGGTTCATTGAATCATTGATTAACTGATTTATTCGTTCATTAATACAATAATACTATGATTTTAAGATTTAATGAATAATTGCAAATTAGTTCATTGACTTGTGACAAATCATTTCATTGATTTATTGATCCATTGGTTCATTGATTCACTAATTCATCGATTAACTCATGCATCGATTTACTAATTAATTGATTCAACGATTCATCGATTCATTAAATATTTGATTCATTGACTAATTTATTAATTGATTGCATTGATTTGTTGATTTAGTGACTTATAGATTCATTGATTCTATTGTTTATTGATTCACTAATTCATATTATTTGTTTAGTTATGTCTTTAAATGTAATAAAATTTTTTAATTTTTTTCAATAATTTTTATTGGTTCATTCGTTCTATTGTTCATTTTAAACATTTGATTGATTATTTTTTTTCAAAAATTTTTATCCATTGAACATGTCGTTATTGACTATTCAACTGCGTTAATTTGGTTTCCAGTTTTCTCATTCTTTTCCATAATTGTGGTAAATGTTGTTTTCCGGAAATATCGCCTCTCTTCAAGTTCAACATTAGCGCATTGCGGATTTGAGACTTATCGCTTAAATAACTTAGATAATAGACGGGCTCCCTCCAATGAGCCACAATGTGCTGTAGTTAACCGTAGTACCAATACCAATAGTAGCGATGAACCACCACCATATGAAGAAGCAATGACCAAAACACCTCCTTATAATCCATATGCCGTGTCTAGTCCGACTGTTGTGCGGAATCCTCCATATCCTGTGGCAAATCCTACTGTTATACGCAATCCTCCATATCCTGTAGCAGATCGTAATGTTAATCGCAATCCTCCATATCCTGTAACAGATCCGATTGTCATTCCCAATGTCAACCCCAATCCACCTTATCCTGTTGGTGATCCTGTTGGTGTTCCCATGCCTCCATATCCTGTAGCAGGTTCCACTGGTGCTCCATTTGTGGGTTGGCGTCCTGATTTAGTTAATGATAATCGAAAGATGTAATAAATCTAGCATCTTTGGTAGTATAATTTGTTATTTTCCAAATTTTATATATAAAAATGTTTACTGCCATGTCGTAGTTGAATACAAATACTATAAATAATGTATCTTATTTAATTGGCCACTTGGATATAGTGACTGGGTTTCGTTGCATCATGGACATTGTAGGTGTTTTTGTAAAATTCCTATTTGATAACTTTAATTTGTGAAAACGAATATTCATATGTTAAATTTAATTTGATTTCAATTATAGCCATTTTGCATAACTTCGGCAAATTATAACATTTATCTTAAATTTTACAAATCAGGGATTAAAATAACAAATGCTTTATAATAACGACTGAATTATCTTATTCCTTGTTAACCAAACTTGTTAAAAATATTTTATCGTTCATCTTATATACACAAAATAAATTTTGTATACAAATTTCATAATTAATGTCCGTTGCAGCCATTTGAACGGTATTCAATAGCTGTCTCCATTAAGTCTAGCCGCCATTAATACCAACAGTAGTCTTGACATTGTATGTATACATAAGTAATCTTAATTTCAAGGAATAGTTTTCTCTTGAGCGCCGCTCTCTTTGCGGTTAAATATTCAGTGATAGAGTTGCCAATGCAATGCTACATAAGTTATCGTCGACAAGTAGTTGAAACTGTCTACATGCTTTGAAACCAGAACGCCCTCCAGAAAGTAGTGCACAGGAAACGGAAACGCTATATATGGATCACTAAACATATGTACTGATGTGTCCAAACTAGATGATAGGGTCGGCTACTACGCGGATCTAAGTTTGGGCATTAGATCAATGATTTCAACTTCTGCAGCATTTGCGAAACGGAATTACTTGCTTTTAAAGAGACACAGACTAGATTAACGTGAAAAAGGTATCACAAGATACCTGACAGCCTTTAGACTGACCTATTCCCGGACTGTCTAAGCCCACTGAAGACCCACAATACGAAATGCGAAGTGGTCAGTGCCTGCCGGACATCTCTTAACGAGATATGCAGGTATAACAGAGTTCTAGTCATATGGATATATGGACACGACGGATTTGAGAGCATCTGCAGAGCGGATGAAGAGGCGCGACAGGGTTCATCACAGAAGAAAAACGACATAGAATACGAAGCACTTCGTCCTATATATATATCTGTAAAAGCACTGAGAATTGTAAAGTTTTTGAGAATCGCAAACGACAGATGGAAAAAATGAGGAAGCCTGTATTAAAGCCAGGAAGACATGGCCTGAGAGCAACCACCAAACTTATGTAGAACCTGGTAAATCTCGAAAGGGACCAGACATGCGAACAGTATGTGATTCGCAATGAAAGGCGAGTGTAGGTTCACCCTTAGGGATGAGGGTATATCATTTGATACGACTTTAGAACCTAGGTTTCTTTAAACCAAATTCGATTCATGACTTTTTAAGTCGTTTGAGCCATGTCCGTCTGTCTGGCTGTCCGGCTAGACCCTAGGTTTCTTTGAACCAAATTCGGACAGTTCCGCCCACTTTAGAAATCGAGTAATAATATCAACACATCTAACTCGATCGTTCCCAATTTATATATTAGTAAAGCTATAACAGAATAAAGTTTTGGAAAAAAAAATTTAAGTCTAGCCACGCCCCTTCTGGAATCTCCCATACAAATGTACCACTCCTCCGCCCACTTTAGAGATGAAGTTATAATACTTGACACGATCGTGCCCACAATATGTATTTTGTTAAGTTATAACAGGGTAAAGTTTTGGAAAAAACATTGGACGTCTAGCCACGCCCCATCTGGTACCTCCCAGAGATGGAGTAGTAATATCAATAAATCCAACGCGATCGTACCCAAATTCTTTATTTAGTAAAGATATAGCAGGCTACAGTTTCTGAGAAAAAAACTGGAAGTCTAGCCACGCCCCATCTGGTATCTCCCACACACATCTGGTACCGCCCACTTTAGAAATCGATTAATATTTTTAATAGACCTAACTCGATCGTTCCCAAATTCTGTATTAAGTAAAGTTCAAGCAGGATAAAGTTCTGGAGACAAAATCTGGAAGTCTAGACACGCCCCTTCTGGTACCTCCCATACAAATGTATAACACCGCCTACCGGAGATGGACTAATAATATCAATACACTCGACACGATGGTGCCCAAATTCTATATTTTGTTAAGTTAAAACAGGATAATGTTTTGGAGAAAAAATTGGAAGTCTAGCGATGCCCCTTATGGTACCACTCATACAAATGACCCATTCCGCCCACTTTAGAGATGGAGTAATAATATCAAGACACCCAACGCGATCGTGCCAAAACTCTGAATTTAGTAAAGCTATAACGGGATAAAGTTTTTGAGGAAAAATCTTGAAGTCTAGACACGCCCATACAATTGTACCACTCCGCCCACTTTTGAAATCGAGTAATAATATCAATATAACAGAAAATTTTATATTTTACTGAGGGTGATGGTATATGTAAGTCGGGTAGCCCGACTGAAACTTTCGTACTGGTTTTTGTATATTTAAATACAACAATTTATTATTTTATCATATTTTCGTACTCAATTTTCATAAATATCTGTCTTGGCAACCATGTTGATTACTTCGCGTGCTCTTTCAAGTTTGTGTGTCTCATTTTGTTGTGCTTGTGTGTTTATCTCTCAATTCAATTCAACCAAATTCTCCCCAATTTCCTATACACACTCAACTTGTCGACTCCTTTGAGGCTGTTGTGTTTATTTTTTTTAGTCTGACATGTTTAGTATTGTTGTTACTTTTCCCTTGTCCGCAACATTTCTCTGGTACTACTCGTATGCGGCATGGATTTAAGTGCCGAAAATCGTCTAAAATCTATGGTTATAATAATTGCTGTCGGACACGGTGTAATTTATTTGTCGATGCTGATAATATTTGCCAGAGATGGAATTGTTAAGGCACCAAGTTTTAAAATGTCCGGCGGTAAGTTGATTACACATCAGCAGTGTTGCCAGATCTAAACAAATAAGAAATGTGTTTAAAGTGGATTAATGGAGTAGTAAGAACATAAAAGTGTGGCAAACTAAGCATGTTAAGTGCAAGTAAATTCGTTTCTACTGGAAAAGAGGGGAAAAAATAAATGAAGCTAAATGTTTTCTTTTTGTGTTAGTGTATCATTCGATACTTTGGCTAAACGATCAGAAAAGATTTTTTTTTTCTGTTTTAAATTGTTGACATTTTAAAATAATTAAGCTCTGATTTCTTATAACATTTTGAACATATATTCAAATCCGACTCATTTAACATATGTACATAAGGGTGCAACTAAATTTGCTATATTCTTATCTTTACCAAATTTATAATACAAAATTGGTTATATGAAAAAGTTTGTCACGGTTTAACTTAGGAAATAGCGAAACGATTTTAATTATTCATTTTTTAAAATTTCATATATTGGCTGTTAAAATAAGTGGGGTACTCTGCTCTGCTTTTTTATAACATTTTGAATATAGATTGAAATTCAACTCATTTAACATATTTACTACATATGTTTTGATCTGGCAATACTCCTTGTTTGTTGTTAGTCTTCTGTGTTTTATCATGATACGTACAAATTATCTACTCTTGTAGTAATGGTGGTCCTCGGTCTACCAGAGACTGTCTTTAGTTTCGTTTTGATATGGGCAGTGTTGGAGGTAAGCGAACTCAGCCTCATGAGTAACTGAAATTTTTTTTTAAATTATTTAAATTATTATATATTTTCCTTTGCATTAGAAGCGAGCTCAATTTTTCATACCCTGGCTTATGATTACCCCTCTTATGATAGCGGTGGGTTTGCTGCGTGCATTTACTGTATTCGATTTTGGTAGGAGGGTGTGGGTAACATCGGTTATGTGTAAGTTTTAAGGATGCCTAGTGGGTAAATTTCTTTTAACGTTTTCTTATTGTTCTATTTCAGTTCTCTCTTTCGTATCATTATTTCCGGTGTTTCATTTATACCGCAAGTTCAATGTGTCTTCTAGCCCTGCACCATCATATGGCGCCACTGATAGCCAGCCATTAGCCAACCCAGGTAGAATCCCGGCAGCACATCCCGTAATCGAATCATTTAGTGCCACTGATGGTCAGACAATGGATAGCTCTGTGATAGTGCCGACAGCTCCTTCCATAACCGCGGCATATACTAGTGGCGATGACCCACCTTCATATGACTTTGTAATGGGTAATGCGCCATGTCCTCCATATCCTGTCCTGAATCCTGGCCCAGTGGCATCTTCTGCTACTGTGGGCTGGAGAACAAATTTGGATCCATAGAATACCATAAGGAATGCAGTTTAAGCTATTGACATAATACCTCATTTAAAACTATTGCCCCACTGTCGCCAGAAACATTTTTTGTAATTTAAAATAAATTATTTGGTAGTATTAAGACATAATAAATCTAACTTAATAACTCTATACAATATATTGACTTTGTTTTACATAATCTGTTTTAGTTAAATTAAACACTTTTATATCAGCATCCCTTTTTTTGGGCTCCCTAGGGCCCCACGACCCCCGTAGAGTCTTAAAAAAATGCAATATTGGATTCGTCTCAAAAATATCTATTGTTTGAGTACCCGTACATAGGAGGTGATCATAGAGCCCAAGTGGAACCTTTTTGGATCCCTCCAGGATCTCAAGACGTGATACATACATTTCAGAGGTACCGATCAACTCTACAAAAAAAAAAAACACTGTAACAATGTTATTGTAGTTTCAATATGTAACTTGGGCCGACCGTGGCATAATTGTTAGAACACTTGACTATTGTGCGGGAGACCAGGATTCGAATCATCTACTTTTTTCTTCCATCGGCGGCCCCCTATATAGTTTCGACATCATCTTCGCAGTAATGTCAAGTCTATCGGCATGTCCAGTTTAAAGCTAACTTCTTAACATTTGACATCGTAGTTAAACTGTAGGTCCCGTTGTTGTAAGACTTAAAAAAAGCAAATGTGAAGAACTCTCCCATTCCTTATATCTCTCCCATATTTTATGTTAAGAGATTATTTAAGTTTTTTTTTAGTTACTATTTGTTTATATTTTCAGTCATCGCTCGTCTCGTTTGGTATCACAGCTGCAAGTTGCGGCACAATGTGCAAATATCCCCCACAATGCAATAATCACCGTCAAATGTGGTTATGTTTATAAATAAACTGTTGATGTAGTGGTGATGCCAATAAACATTTCGTAATGTATTCAGTATTCAAATTTGTAAATATTTACATTTTGAGGAAGCAAGGTATGACGGTGGTGGAAGCATTATAAGTTGAATGTCCTAAATATAATAACAAATATCAGATTTCCATGAACTAAATACTTTTAATTGTAACTCATTAATTTGATGAGGATACGTGAGGGTTTTAAGGAGAAACAGGTAAAGACGCACACTAGAACAGTGATAGGCATTCAATAGCCTCCCGAGGCTGGCAATAATCGTGTTTGTTTCACATAGACACGATCAGGAATTTACACATACTCGAAAGCTTTGTTTGATTCAAAATAGTCAGTCTCTGCTTGAGTGTTATAATAGCAACACCACACATGCTTGTTTCACATTTAACACAAAAACGTACACAAGTACAGACAGAGAAACAACGTTCAACGATTGTTGGATGAAGAGCAAGATCGCACGATTGGTGGGAGAGCACAACATTTTTACAGTTTACAATTAGACATCGCTGACGCTTCTTGTGCGACCGCACAATCGAGTACACCATATTGATGTGTGCGTGTGTTGGTTATGCCTACCACTGCACTAGAACAACGTTTACAAATCGTCGAACTTTTGACAGAGTCTTTGACTATGTCTTTGTCCTGCCACCACTTAGAACTTTTTAGCAAAAGATCTTGACCTACATCTACACAAAACAATCTGATGCAAGAATTAAAGCCTGCGGTTCTTCAATTTGTAACGTCCATAAAGAGGCGTGGGACCGGCCGTGGCTTAGTGGTTAGAACACGCGACTTCCATGCGGGAAATCCGTGGTTCATATCCCGGCTGCAGTCATCTACATTTTTCTTTCATTGCCGGCCCCCTCGATGTTGTCGACAGCAACTTCGCAGTAGAGTGTCGAGTCTATCGGCATGTCTAGTAAAAGTTTCTCAAATAGTGACGTTCGCATTCGTCGATAAACAAGTAGATGCCTTTTGTTGTGAATCTAAAAATAGAAAGTGTGTTAATTCAAAACAACGCGAGAAGCATTCCATATTTCATTTATGGGATGTAAAGGAAAATTAAGTTGTTTTTATAAGGAGGCGTGGTAGATGTAACAGTATATAAATGATCGGTATCGAATTCTGAGTCGATTAAAGATGTCCGTCCATCTGCCGTTGTTTAAGAGCTATAGATATCAAATTTAGTATGCATGCTTTAGCATCTAAGCGGAGGTTGAGTTCTAAGATGAGCAAGAACGGTCAAAAACAAGACCCACCTTCATAAAAATTGCCCCATTCTTAGGGGCTTGGCCTTGCGATTACAGTAGGAGTTTAGTTGTATCGAGCTGATATAAAGTATGAAAGCTTTAAGCATCTAAGCAGAGGTTATGCTTTAAGGTGAGCAAGATCTGTCGAAAATTACAACCACACTCCATACAAACAACCCTTTTTAGGGGATCTGTTCCTGTGATTATAACCGTAGTTTACGAGTTGTCGAGCAGATATTTAGTATGCAAGCTTCTATCCTCTAAGCGGAGGTTGAGTTCTATCTATCGGACAAAAACTTCTCCCAACTACCATATAAATTACAGCTAATTTGGTATACCAGCTTCTAAGGTGAGTTCTGAGATAACTAAGTTCGGACAAAAGCTTCTCCCATTAACCGTAACAACTCTAATTAAAAAAACAAATAATAATTTAAAGGGATATATCAAAAAGAAAAAAAAAACAATACAAAACATAGCTGTTTTTTAAATATTTTTCAAATTTTCCTTAATTTTTTCCACTTTTATCCTTTTTTTAATCAATTTTCTCTTTTCAAATGTTCTTTTGGGGTTTTTTTTTGATTTTTTTTACATATTTCTTGAAACTGTCCATTTATTTGTAAAAATTTTTCTCAAATTTCTTTTTTTTAATAATAAAAACCTTAATAATACAAAAAAAAATTAAATTTTCACACATTTTTGATGACATTTCATTTTTCATTGGTTAATTAACTAATTCATTGATTTATTAATCCATTGATGCACTAATGCATTGATTTGGCTGATGCGTTGATTTATTAGATTATTTATTTAACAAGTTATTGATTTAATGAGTCACCAATTTTCTAATTCATTAGCTAATTGGTTCATTGATTAAGTAGTGCATTGATTATTGATGCTGTTAAGTTGTGAAACTTCTGGTTTACCGTTGGGACTATAGGTAGAATTTTGAACTTCGGAACCTTCGCAATAAGAAGTCTTACCGATGTGGTCTGTTTCACTGTTGAATTCAAAGAGAGCGTTTATTCACATATTGACTTAAAATCTAAGCTAATATCGTAAGATAGTTACAATTCATTTTAGAAAGCAATGACATCTGTATGTGAATCTCTACTTAATGCAGCTTACGATATATATAAAAAAAGTACTAAGATTTGTACATTAACATTCCGGGCCCCTTGATGGGTACCATCAAAAAAAAACAAGTAAATTCACAGAGAAAATACAAAAATTAATGTTTTATGATTATAAGCGCAAAATGCAATTAGAATATAGGATTCAGTCATGATGTTCACATTAGATTGGGCAGGTTCCAGAGACGATCCATCCGAATAATGAATTTTGTGCCATGGGAAGACCGTCAAGAGTAGGCATTACACCTCCGAGAATTATTTTGGAATACATATCAGCACCGATGACCATAGATACTGTAGCACTTTCGAAAAAGGTTGGATCAGCTAAAATCATGTTCGAAAATTTACCTTTATAAGTGTCTGGTAATGATTGACTTGGAGTCAACAGTGATATTCTATTATCCACTCGCACCAATGCTTCAATTCGAACGTGTCTATCGGAGTTCGCACGTACTATGACGCGACACATGTCGAAGCCATCCACCTGACTGGCTTTTATGTCGTGTTTCCTAACAAAGGCCTTGGCAATGCGTGTAATCGTGGAAGAGGTGTCGATCAATATTCGAATAGGATGTAAACGTCCACCATATGCGATTTTGGCTAAAACTGTAGGGAGAACGGTAATCCGCTGGCGAAAAATGTTCATATTGAGTGAAGAGTTCTTCGTCGTAAGGCTGCTATTGTTTCGCCCTTTATGAAGTAGAGTGTGATGCTTATGTTTACAGATGTGGCATCCCGATCGGGAAAAGCAAGTTTTCTGAGAGTGTTTATGTGCCAAACAGTTACAACAGTAACCGAAACGGTCTACGGCTTCTTTCCTTTCTTCGACGCCCATTTTGAGAAAGCGTTTGCACACACGGAGCGGATGTTGGTTTTCACACAGGCGACACTGAAATATACGCTTCATCTTATGTCTCAAGGGTTCTTGATTAGAAATTCGATTGTTAACTATTCTAGGCATTTCTGTAAGGAAAATAAATTAATTAGATTTCAAAACTGGATTAAGAGGATGTGGTTGTTGGGTTGGAAGTAAAACTAATTTGACAATGGGACGTTTAATTGTTCCCTTGGTGGTATACACGTCAGCTACTCGTATCCGGTTATCTTGGCCCGCATAAAGACGAGTAACACGGCCTATCCTCCACTCGTTGGGAGGAAGATTCTCGTCCCTAATAGCTACAATGGAATCAATTTCTATATCCTTTTTTGGGTAGTTCCACTTATTCCTTTTGTGAAGTTCTTTTAAGTATTCAATCTTCCATCGCTGGCAGAAATGTTGTTGCAATACTTTTACACGTTGCCACCGATTGATAACGGACTCAGGATGACTTTCTAATGTAGGCTCAGGGGGTGCAAGAATGGGACCTCCAATAAGAAAGTGCCCTGGGGTCAGTGGATTTAAATCTGTTGGATCATCGGACATTACGGAAATTGGTCTGGAATTTATACAGGCCTCAATCTTCGACAGGAGGGTACAGAACTCTTCGTAAGTGTATTTGAACGAACCGGCAACCTTTTTGAAATGAGTCTTAAAACTTTTTACCCCGGCCTCCCATAGGCCACCCATATGGGGAGCACCAGGGGGAATGAAATGCCACGATAAGTTCTGATGGACAAATTTGTTAACCAATCCTGCTCTAGAAGCTGTGAGAAAATCTTTAGCAATATCTTTTGAAGCACCAATAAAATTAGTTCCGTTGTCTGAATAAAGATGTAGAGGACAGCCCCTTCTAGAAACGAATCGGTAGAATGCGGCTAGGAAAGTTTCAGTGGATAAAGAAGAAGTGGCTTCCAAATGAATAGCTTTTGTTGCAAAGCAAACAAAAACGCAAACATAGCCTTTGGTTGTCTTACAACCCCTACCTGCGAACGTTTTAATTTCGAACGGCCCGGCAAAGTCTACACCAGTGGAATGAAATGGACGATGTAAAACCGTCCTTTCTTGTGGCAAAGCTGCCATTAATTGGGTCTGTACTTTCTTTTTATGAAGAACACATTCTTTGCAGTTGTGTATAGTGGTTTTAACCTAATTTTTTAATTTTGGAATCCAAAACTCGGTTCTGATTAGACGAACGACCTGTTGATTCCCCCCATGTAAACAGATAAGATGAGTGAATCGAATCAAAAGTTTGCTTAATTGGCAGCTATACGGCAAAATTATTGGATACCTTTCGTTATAACATAACGAAGGGGAGTAAGCCAAACGCCCACATGCACGAATGACGCCAACTCCATCGAGGAACGGGTTTAAATTAAGAATCGGTGAAGACTTTGGTATGTTTTCTTTTTTCTGCAAAGCTTTTAGAGTGTCTGAAAATGAACTACGTTGTGCAAGCATGATGAGTCGATTTTTCACGTGTAGCACCTCTGATGAAGTAAGAAGTACAGAAGAATAAGTAACTGTCGAGCGGTAGGTTGGATGTGTTCTGTGAAAAAATCGGAATATATAACAAATAACTTGTATAGCCCGGCTAAAGGAAGAAAACCGTTCAAGGACGTCTTGATAGTCCGAATGAACAGATAAATGACAACTAATAGTTTTCCGCTCTAAATCCGTGTCCAGATGGAGTTCTGATTTGATAGGCCAACAATCTGAAGACCTTTCCAACCAAGGTGGCCCGTGCCACCATAGATTATTATGGATAAGGTCTTGTGTAAAAACACCTTTTCGACGATTCTGGACACTCGGTTGGCTACGAACACTTTCCACTGGCAAGCCGGTTTCTGTAGCCACGCTAACACAATAGTTGAATCAGTCCACTTAAAAACATCACAACTAGATACATGCATCTGAGGGATTATGGAGTCAACGAGATCAGCAAGTAGTGTAGCACCACAGAGTTCCAGTTTGGGGATGGATAAACTATTAACAGGAGAAACTCTAGATTTAGAAGTAAGAAGACTGACAGCTACAGAACTACCCTCCAACTCAACCCGAGCATAAATAACGGCGGCAAAAGCATCTTCCGACGCATCACAGAATGCATGAAATTGGAGGCGGCAAGTAGGGCTATAAGATACCCATCTTGGCAATTTAATATTACCAATATTTGCATAACTGGACAGAAATGTTTTCCAATCTTGCAAACAATCATAAGTTATTGGAGAGTCCCAATCGACTTTGGATATCCAAATCCTTCTCATTAGAATTTTAGCTCGAACAACGATGGGTGCCAGCCACCCTGCAGGATCATAAATTTTTGCTATACCCGATAGTACTTCCTTTTTGGTATATGTGGAGCGATTGTCAACAATCGTGTTTGTAAATAAAAAATGGTCAGTTTTGGCGTTCCATTTCACACCTAAAGTTTTTGTTTGACTACTATCATCAAAGCTAAGAAAATCTTCTTGCAATAAATGTTCTTTTGGAATTCCCTTGAGAAGTAATGCTGAATTGGAAGTCCATTTGCGAAGAGGAAAACAGGCTAAGCTTAGTGCAGTTACAAGCTGATCCCTTGCTATAATGGCTGACTCGACACTATGAAATCCGGCAATGACGTCATCGACATACATTGCGTTTTTAATAATTTCACTAGCAAGTGGGTAGGTAGTAGCAACATCTTTGGCGACCTCATGAAGAGTCCTAATCGCTAGATAAGGAGCAGCATTTATTCCGAAAGTAACCCTTTTTAGTTCAAAGTCTTTCACTTTAGCGGTTGGACTTGCACGATGGAGAATGCGTTGGAATGCAGTATCTGCCACAGAGACCTTAATCTGGCGATACATCTTTTCTATATCTGCGTTAAATACAAACTGGTAGAAACGCCACCTCAAAAGTAGAATTGTAATATCGTTTTGTAACGTCGGACCAGTATAAAGCAGGTCATTTAAGGATATTCCAGTCGAAGTTGGGGATGATGCATTGAATACCACTCTTGTCTTAGTGGTTGTGCTATCTGGTTTTACAATGGCGTGGTGTGGGAGATAATAGTGACCTGGAAAATTCTCTGGAAGTGGTGTGGAAACTTCTTCCATATGGCCTAATTCAAGATATTCTTGGATAACAGAATCGTATTTCAGTTTGTGATCGATATTCTTACACAAACGTGATTCATTGCGAAGGAATTGTGCGTGTGCAATCGTTCTTGATTGGCCGAGTTGGAGGGACTTGTCATAAAACTTTTCCTTGAAAGGCAGTGACACTATGTACCTGCCATCACTATCACGTTTTGTCGTTTCTGCATACAATTTTTCACAATATGCATCGGAGTATGAAATTGCTTGTTTTTGTGGAATATTCTCCACCTCCCAAAAACGCTTTAGCTGTTTTTCAAGACTAGTTTCTGTAAAAAAGGAAACCATATTGGAAAAGGAAGATATCTCCGAATGTGCCTCGATGGCCCCGGTGATAATCCACCCAAATATTGTTTCTTGCGCTACCAACGATCCGCAAATGTTGCGTTTTACTCGATCTAAAAGTATTTTGTTAAACACATCAGCACCAATAAGTAAATCTATACTTGAACTTTCATAAAATTTTGGATCGGCTAATACAACGTTTGGAAATGTGTTCAATATAGAAGAATTTATAGTAGTTGCAGGTAGATTCCCAGACAATTTAGGCACCACCAACGCATTTAAAGTTAATTCTAAATTGGAATCGTTCCTTGGGCATACACAAAATGTAGCGAGCTTTTTAGATTTAGCGGACGTTACGCCATTTAATCCAGATATTTTCGCGTCTATAGTTTGGAAAGGAAGTTTTAAAAGATTAAAAACTCGTTCAGAAATAAATGTTCCTTGTGAGCCCGAGTCAATCAATGAACGAATAGAATATTTTAACCCTAAGTGATTAACCTGAACTACGGCTGTCCCCAGCAGGACGTTTTGTGAATGAGCAGCAAAGCACGATTGGACATTAGCTCCTGATGTGGATGGATCTGTTGAAAGTTCTACTGATGAATTGAAAGCTCTTGGCGTAGAAGTGGACTGTATTTGTGATGGATATGAATGTGGACGATTGGATATCATTCCGCTGGAACTTGAAGCGATTTTAGCAGCATTTTCACTGCCACGATGCAGCAGGCTATTGTGCCTTTTATTACATGAGGAACAATTGAAACGACTTTTACATTCTTTCACACTGTGGGCTCGAGCAAAGCAGTTAAAACATAGATTCAGCTTTCGGATGTAAGATGACCTCTCTTCGACATTCATCTGTAAGAATCGAGGACACTTACGGATGGGATGATTTTCGTTAACACAAAGTTTACACTTAGTGTGTTCAGACGAATCAGAAATATTAGCATGGTTGCTATTTAACCTTTGCGGACCCTTTGAGAAATGTTGTGTGGAGTGGGAATTGGATTGCGTTTTGTTAGAACTTGACTGTCCCTTTACTTCCGAAACGGTTTCAAGAGTCTGATATCGACTCGAGAGGAAAGCATCTAAGTCGACCCACTTGGAGATTTCTTTTTTATTGTTAACGGAATGTTCCCATAAGGATAGAGTAGTGCGTGGAAGTTTGGTAGAGCAAATGTATACGAAGATGGCATCCCAGCTGGAGATATCGATATCATATAATTTTAACGATGAAATAGAAGCGTTAATATCACGCAGAAGACACTTTATTTCCTCACTAGATTCAGACGTAATCGTGGACAAATTGAATAGCAGTTTTAGTTGGCCTTGGACTAACATGCGCTTGTTTTCAAACCTTTTTGTTAGATTCGCCCAAGCAATGTCGAAACCACTATTAGTCAGAGGACATTTCTGAACGATGTCGTGAGCCTCGCCTTCAGTCTTTTTACGTAAATGGAAAAGTTTCTGCACATTTGAAAGACTAGCATTTTTAATATATATCGCCGAGAACATGTCTCTAAACGATGGCCATGACTGATAGTCTCCTCGGAATGACGCCGTGTCACATGGAGGAACGTGGAAATTAGAATGGATAGTAGAGGTAGGTGGAGGTGGGGGAGGTTGAATCGGCTGGGTAGGATTAGTGGGGCGTGATCGTGTTTGGATATGACTACCAATTTTTTCCATTACTCTAACGTACGTTTCATACGAAGAGTGATACCTCGCACTTATGCTTTCGAGATGATTCTCCCCTCCTTCTTCCTGTGATTGATCTTCGGAACTTCTACCATTTTTTTCAGTCTCCTCGACGCATTGTTCGTAGAGAACTTTAATAGACGTCCAAATGGATCTAAGTTCCTCTCGATGAACTTCCAGAGCAAATACTGAGGATTCAGCAATTACTGGGTCAGTGAGCTCTTGCTCAAAATCCACCAACGATACGTTAGCCCGAATAAATTTTCCTAATGTGTTCATTTTACGGATTATTAGATAACTTTCCAGAAGGGACACGTGAAATTAATTTAATAACGTACTAGTTTAAAAGTAGAATTTCTAAACTACTTAAAAAGTGGACTGGTTCCAAACTATTGAATTTTGAACCAGTTAACTAAAATAGAACTAGTTCCGAACCAGTATTCTCCCTTACTAAGAAACCACAACACACAAATTGCTAGCTTAAGTTGGTTCATATACAATTTGATAGTTTGAGGAAGCTTTTCTGCTTTAGATTTGGAGTAAAATCCGTCGAAGTGAATATTTTTATGCGTTGAAATTTATTTTGTATGTATATGCAGTAACCAAATCTTTGTTGATTTCCTCGATGTAAGCTTGGATTTTTTTTAAACATTTGTCATTATACGTCAATAATCTATTTGAAATTCCGAAAGATGTGATAAAATAATTGAAGGCTTTACACGATCACTTTGGTAAGAAGCTTTTCGCCACAAATTCAAACCCCTTTACCAACAACAACATCAAAATTATATTATATTTATCAAAATAAACCAATTAGAAGTACGAAGAAGAACGATCTTGTCAGCAACATATATGACGTCATAGAATGTTATGCTCATTCATATAACCACTGGTTAATACTTTAAGAACGACCTGATATCATGTGGAACTGTCCAACTTAGAATAACAACAATATTCTTTAAAATGTATACGAGCGTGTAGGTAAGAAATATAATAATGGAATAAACGAGCAATTCTCGTCTCTCAATGGAAATTGACTGGACTGGATGATGAGATCAAAGGGATTAGTTGAAATTTGAAACGATGCATGGTAGACATATCAAGCGAAAAGCCAACGAATATGTGACGTAAATGAGAGAGTTATTCACGCTTCTCATTGGAAGTTGACTCTTCTGTATAAGTTGGTTTTTCGTTTCAATTCCACTTGTTTAGAAAAACGTAATTATGGAACTTATATAAAATTGCAATATACTTTGTAGTATATAAGAGAAATGGCTAGCAACAGTACATACCCATGTGGTGAGAGCATGAACGGAACTTTCTTATGTGATAATTTGTTGTTTGAAATTTTGTGAACTCTGACAAATTATTGCTGCCACTTGTTGGATTTGATTTCTTTGAGGTTTTTTCTAGGTTATGTTTTTTTTTTTTACTTTTTGCTCTGTTTTTATAAAAACATTGTTAAGGTATATTACGGTTCTTCATTGAACTCACTTTCTGGACATTATTCCTGGAACATGTGAAATACTATTGGAATTATTTATTTTTGTAATCTCGCGACATTTACAAAAAATAACCATACGAACGGACACTTTCTACTGCGATGGACGAACTTTTCTATTAAACATAAGAATAGAGATTTTCTTAAATTCCGTCAAATCGCACTGTCGTATGTTTGTTTGTCGCGCTCTGACTAGTTTTGAGCGCATGCATAAATATTACTAGAACACACAAAGTAAAATAATGCAAACCTGGAACGATGATGAAAGCAACGAGATGACCCAAAATGAAATTCAACCATTCGCTGGAAATTTCTACACTGGATTTATTGTAACCAAAGTCCCAATAGGAATCTGGCTCGATGGGACCAAAAATGTTAAGTTGTGAAACTTCTGGTTTACCGTTGGGACTATAGGTAGAATTTTGAACTTCGGAACCTTCGCAATAAGAAGTCTTACCGATGTGGTCTGTTTCACTGTTGAATTCAAAGAGAGCGTTTATTCACATATTGACTTAAAATCTAAGCTAATATCGTAAGATAGTTACAATTCATTTTAGAAAGCAATGACATCTGTATGTGAATCTCTACTTAATGCAGCTTACGATATATATAAAAAAAGTACTAAGATTTGTACATTAACAGATGCATTGACATCAATCATTGATTTATTTATGACTAATTCATTACTTCATTAATTAATTAATCCATTGATTCATCAATTCACTTATTCATTGATTCACTGATGCATCGTATTATTGAGTCATTATTTCAATAATTCAAAAAGTTCTTGATTCAATTATTATTTCACTGACTTATTGGTTTATTGATTAAGTAATGCATTGAATTATTGACCTATTGTTTTTTTTAAATTATGTATTCTTTGATGTATTGATATAATGACGAATAATACAATGGTTATTAGTTCATTGATACAATGAATAAAATATTTATCAATGCAATTTTTCATTGATTTATTGCTTAATTAATTCATTAATGCAATTGTACAATGAATTGTTGGTTTTTTGATTCTGATTGACTATTTGATTCATTGGTTCAACGAGTCATTGATTTAATTACTCATTGACTATGTGATTCATTGACTATGTGATTCATTGATTAATGAATCCAACGATTCAGTTATGAAAATTCATGATCTAATGATTATTTGATACAATTATTCATAGGTTTATTGGTTATTTATTTCATTATTTCATTGATTTCATAACGCAATGATCAATTGATTTAAGGAATCATTCGTTTTTTGATTCATTAATTCAATGAGTTAGTCATTCATTGTCTAATTGTTTTATTTATTTTTTAAGTAATTAATTTTTATTTTTTTAGTATATCAATGATGCAATGATTTAAGGATTTGATGAGTCATTGATTTATTGATAAATTAAATTATTGATTAACTAATAATTTCATTCATTTATTGATCCATTGATTTATCGATTCACTAATTTACTCATGCATTGATTTACTGATTAATTAATTCAATGATTCAAAAAGTTATTGGTTCAATGAGACATTAACACATTAACTCGATGGTTGAATGAGTCATTGATTCATAAATCCAATTAAACATTGTTTAATTAATTCACTGACTCTTTGATTTATTGATGCATTAATTTAATAATTTTTTGATGTATTGATTTCTTGAGGTATTGATTCATTTTTTCACTAATCCAATATTACGATGTCTTATTGATTCATTGATACAATTCATTGATACAATATTGATTCAATAATACAATGATTAAATGAGTTAGTGAATCATTGGTTTATTGATTCTTTGACTAATTAATTTATTCTTTCTATTATCCATTGAATCATTGATGAACTGATTTTTTTAAATTATTTTTCATTAATTCAATAAATTCTGGATTTAATGAATCATTGATTTATTAATATATTGAGTAGTTGATTAATTAAATCATTGATTTATTGATTCACTAATGCATTGATTTACTGAGTCATTAATTCAACAAGTTAATGATTCAATGAATCACTGAATTACTAAATCATTAACTAATTGGTTCATTTACTAAGTAATGCATTCATTATTGATCCGTTGGTATCAACTATTGATTTATTCATACATTGACTAATTGATTAATAGATTTATTGATCTATTGATTCATCGATAAACTAATTCATTGATTTACTGATGCATTGAGTCATTAGTTAAATAATTCAAGGAGATACTAATAAAACAAACCACTAATTTATTAATTCTTTGACTAATTCAATGAACCGATTAAGTAATGCATCGATTTATTGACCCATTGATTTATTAATTTATTGATTCTTTGATGCATTGATATAATGAAAAATAGTACAATGATTTATTGATTCATTGATACAATGATAGAAATATTTATTAATGCAATTATTCATTATTCATCATTTTATGAATTAGTGGTTTATTGATTCATTGACTAGTTTATCCATTAATTCAATGATTTAGTGGTTCATTGAATCATTGATTAACTGATTTATTCGTTCATTAATACAATAATACTATGATTTTAAGATTTAATGAATAATTGCAAATTAGTTCATTGACTTGTGACAAATCATTTCATTGATTTATTGATCCATTGGTTCATTGATTCACTAATTCATCGATTAACTCATGCATCGATTTACTAATTAATTGATTCAACGATTCATCGATTCATTAAATATTTGATTCATTGACTAATTTATTAATTGATTGCATTGATTTGTTGATTTAGTGACTTATAGATTCATTGATTCTATTGTTTATTGATTCACTAATTCATATTATTTGTTTAGTTATGTCTTTAAATGTAATAAAATTTTTTAATTTTTTTCAATAATTTTTATTGGTTCATTCGTTCTATTGTTCATTTTAAACATTTGATTGATTATTTTTTTTCAAAAATTTTTATCCATTGAACATGTCGTTATTGACTATTCAACTGCGTTAATTTGGTTTCCAGTTTTCTCATTCTTTTCCATAATTGTGGTAAATGTTGTTTTCCGGAAATATCGCCTCTCTTCAAGTTCAACATTAGAGCATTGCGGATTTGAGACTTATCGCTTAAATAACTTAGATAATAGACGGGCTCCCTCCAATGAGCCACAATGTGCTGTAGTTAACCGTAGTACCAATACCAATAGTAGCGATGAACCACCACCATATGAAGAAGCAATGACCAAAACACCTCCTTATAATCCATATGCCGTGTCTAGTCCGACTGTTGTGCGGAATCCTCCATATCCTGTGGCAAATCCTACTGTTATACGCAATCCTCCATATCCTGTAGCAGATCGTAATGTTAATCGCAATCCTCCATATCCTGTAACAGATCCGATTGTCATTCCCAATGTCAACCCCAATCCACCTTATCCTGTTGGTGATCCTGTTGGTGTTCCCATGCCTCCATATCCTGTAGCAGGTTCCACTGGTGCTCCATTTGTGGGTTGGCGTCCTGATTTAGTTAATGATAATCGAAAGATGTAATAAATCTAGCATCTTTGGTAGTATAATTTGTTATTTTCCAAATTTTATATATAAAAATGTTTACTGCCATGTCGTAGTTGAATACAAATACTATAAATAATGTATCTTATTTAATTGGCCACTTGGATATAGTGACTGGGTTTCGTTGCATCATGGACATTGTAGGTGTTTTTGTAAAATTCCTATTTGATAACTTTAATTTGTGAAAACGAATATTCATATGTTAAATTTAATTTGATTTCAATTATAGCCATTTTGCATAACTTCGGCAAATTATAACATTTATCTTAAATTTTACAAATCAGGGATTAAAATAACAAATGCTTTATAATAACGACTGAATTATCTTATTCCTTGTTAACCAAACTTGTTAAAAATATTTTATCGTTCATCTTATATACACAAAATAAATTTTGTATACAAATTTCATAATTAATGTCCGTTGCAGCCATTTGAACGGTATTCAATAGCTGTCTCCATTAAGTCTAGCCGCCATTAATACCAACAGTAGTCTTGACATTGTATGTATACATAAGTAATCTTAATTTCAAGGAATAGTTTTCTCTTGAGCGCCGCTCTCTTTGCGGTTAAATATTCAGTGATAGAGTTGCCAATGCAATGCTACATAAGTTATCGTCGACAAGTAGTTGAAACTGTCTACATGCTTTGAAACCAGAACGCCCTCCAGAAAGTAGTGCACAGGAAACGGAAACGCTATATATGGATCACTAAACATATGTACTGATGTGTCCAAACTAGATGATAGGGTCGGCTACTACGCGGATCTAAGTTTGGGCATTAGATCAATGATTTCAACTTCTGCAGCATTTGCGAAACGGAATTACTTGCTTTTAAAGAGACACAGACTAGATTAACGTGAAAAAGGTATCACAAGATACCTGACAGCCTTTAGACTGACCTATTCCCGGACTGTCTAAGCCCACTGAAGACCCACAATACGAAATGCGAAGTGGTCAGTGCCTGCCGGACATCTCTTAACGAGATATGCAGGTATAACAGAGTTCTAGTCATATGGATATATGGACACGACGGATTTGAGAGCATCTGCAGAGCGGATGAAGAGGCGCGACAGGGTTCATCACAGAAGAAAAACGACATAGAATACGAAGCACTTCGTCCTATATATATATCTGTAAAAGCACTGAGAATTGTAAAGTTTTTGAGAATCGCAAACGACAGATGGAAAAAATGAGGAAGCCTGTATTAAAGCCAGGAAGACATGGCCTGAGAGCAACCACCAAACTTATGTAGAACCTGGTAAATCTCGAAAGGGACCAGACATGCGAACAGTATGTGATTCGCAATGAAAGGCGAGTGTAGGTTCACCCTTAGGGATGAGGGTATATCATTTGATACGACTTTAGAACCTAGGTTTCTTTAAACCAAATTCGATTCATGACTTTTTAAGTCGTTTGAGCCATGTCCGTCTGTCTGGCTGTCCGGCTAGACCCTAGGTTTCTTTGAACCAAATTCGGACAGTTCCGCCCACTTTAGAAATCGAGTAATAATATCAACACATCTAACTCGATCGTTCCCAATTTATATATTAGTAAAGCTATAACAGAATAAAGTTTTGGAAAAAAAAATTTAAGTCTAGCCACGCCCCTTCTGGAATCTCCCATACAAATGTACCACTCCTCCGCCCACTTTAGAGATGAAGTTATAATACTTGACACGATCGTGCCCACAATATGTATTTTGTTAAGTTATAACAGGGTAAAGTTTTGGAAAAAACATTGGACGTCTAGCCACGCCCCATCTGGTACCTCCCAGAGATGGAGTAGTAATATCAATAAATCCAACGCGATCGTACCCAAATTCTTTATTTAGTAAAGATATAGCAGGCTACAGTTTCTGAGAAAAAAACTGGAAGTCTAGCCACGCCCCATCTGGTATCTCCCACACACATCTGGTACCGCCCACTTTAGAAATCGATTAATATTTTTAATAGACCTAACTCGATCGTTCCCAAATTCTGTATTAAGTAAAGTTCAAGCAGGATAAAGTTCTGGAGACAAAATCTGGAAGTCTAGACACGCCCCTTCTGGTACCTCCCATACAAATGTATAACACCGCCTACCGGAGATGGACTAATAATATCAATACACTCGACACGATGGTGCCCAAATTCTATATTTTGTTAAGTTAAAACAGGATAATGTTTTGGAGAAAAAATTGGAAGTCTAGCGATGCCCCTTATGGTACCACTCATACAAATGACCCATTCCGCCCACTTTAGAGATGGAGTAATAATATCAAGACACCCAACGCGATCGTGCCAAAACTCTGAATTTAGTAAAGCTATAACGGGATAAAGTTTTTGAGGAAAAATCTTGAAGTCTAGACACGCCCATACAATTGTACCACTCCGCCCACTTTTGAAATCGAGTAATAATATCAATATAACAGAAAATTTTATATTTTACTGAGGGTGATGGTATATGTAAGTCGGGTAGCCCGACTGAAACTTTCGTACTGGTTTTTGTATATTTAAATACAACAATTTATTATTTTATCATATTTTCGTACTCAATTTTCATAAATATCTGTCTTGGCAACCATGTTGATTACTTCGCGTGCTCTTTCAAGTTTGTGTGTCTCATTTTGTTGTGCTTGTGTGTTTATCTCTCAATTCAATTCAACCAAATTCTCCCCAATTTCCTATACACACTCAACTTGTCGACTCCTTTGAGGCTGTTGTGTTTATTTTTTTTAGTCTGACATGTTTAGTATTGTTGTTACTTTTCCCTTGTCCGCAACATTTCTCTGGTACTACTCGTATGCGGCATGGATTTAAGTGCCGAAAATCGTCTAAAATCTATGGTTATAATAATTGCTGTCGGACACGGTGTAATTTATTTGTCGATGCTGATAATATTTGCCAGAGATGGAATTGTTAAGGCACCAAGTTTTAAAATGTCCGGCGGTAAGTTGATTACACATCAGCAGTGTTGCCAGATCTAAACAAATAAGAAATGTGTTTAAAGTGGATTAATGGAGTAGTAAGAACATAAAAGTGTGGCAAACTAAGCATGTTAAGTGCAAGTAAATTCGTTTCTACTGGAAAAGAGGGGAAAAAATAAATGAAGCTAAATGTTTTCTTTTTGTGTTAGTGTATCATTCGATACTTTGGCTAAACGATCAGAAAAGATTTTTTTTTTCTGTTTTAAATTGTTGACATTTTAAAATAATTAAGCTCTGATTTCTTATAACATTTTGAACATATATTCAAATCCGACTCATTTAACATATGTACATAAGGGTGCAACTAAATTTGCTATATTCTTATCTTTACCAAATTTATAATACAAAATTGGTTATATGAAAAAGTTTGTCACGGTTTAACTTAGGAAATAGCGAAACGATTTTAATTATTCATTTTTTAAAATTTCATATATTGGCTGTTAAAATAAGTGGGGTACTCTGCTCTGCTTTTTTATAACATTTTGAATATAGATTGAAATTCAACTCATTTAACATATTTACTACATATGTTTTGATCTGGCAATACTCCTTGTTTGTTGTTAGTCTTCTGTGTTTTATCATGATACGTACAAATTATCTACTCTTGTAGTAATGGTGGTCCTCGGTCTACCAGAGACTGTCTTTAGTTTCGTTTTGATATGGGCAGTGTTGGAGGTAAGCGAACTCAGCCTCATGAGTAACTGAAATTTTTTTTTAAATTATTTAAATTATTATATATTTTCCTTTGCATTAGAAGCGAGCTCAATTTTTCATACCCTGGCTTATGATTACCCCTCTTATGATAGCGGTGGGTTTGCTGCGTGCATTTACTGTATTCGATTTTGGTAGGAGGGTGTGGGTAACATCGGTTATGTGTAAGTTTTAAGGATGCCTAGTGGGTAAATTTCTTTTAACGTTTTCTTATTGTTCTATTTCAGTTCTCTCTTTCGTATCATTATTTCCGGTGTTTCATTTATACCGCAAGTTCAATGTGTCTTCTAGCCCTGCACCATCATATGGCGCCACTGATAGCCAGCCATTAGCCAACCCAGGTAGAATCCCGGCAGCACATCCCGTAATCGAATCATTTAGTGCCACTGATGGTCAGACAATGGATAGCTCTGTGATAGTGCCGACAGCTCCTTCCATAACCGCGGCATATACTAGTGGCGATGACCCACCTTCATATGACTTTGTAATGGGTAATGCGCCATGTCCTCCATATCCTGTCCTGAATCCTGGCCCAGTGGCATCTTCTGCTACTGTGGGCTGGAGAACAAATTTGGATCCATAGAATACCATAAGGAATGCAGTTTAAGCTATTGACATAATACCTCATTTAAAACTATTGCCCCACTGTCGCCAGAAACATTTTTTGTAATTTAAAATAAATTATTTGGTAGTATTAAGACATAATAAATCTAACTTAATAACTCTATACAATATATTGACTTTGTTTTACATAATCTGTTTTAGTTAAATTAAACACTTTTATATCAGCATCCCTTTTTTTGGGCTCCCTAGGGCCCCACGACCCCCGTAGAGTCTTAAAAAAATGCAATATTGGATTCGTCTCAAAAATATCTATTGTTTGAGTACCCGTACATAGGAGGTGATCATAGAGCCCAAGTGGAACCTTTTTGGATCCCTCCAGGATCTCAAGACGTGATACATACATTTCAGAGGTACCGATCAACTCTACAAAAAAAAAAACACTGTAACAATGTTATTGTAGTTTCAATATGTAACTTGGGCCGACCGTGGCATAATTGTTAGAACACTTGACTATTGTGCGGGAGACCAGGATTCGAATCATCTACTTTTTTCTTCCATCGGCGGCCCCCTATATAGTTTCGACATCATCTTCGCAGTAATGTCAAGTCTATCGGCATGTCCAGTTTAAAGCTAACTTCTTAACATTTGACATCGTAGTTAAACTGTAGGTCCCGTTGTTGTAAGACTTAAAAAAAGCAAATGTGAAGAACTCTCCCATTCCTTATATCTCTCCCATATTTTATGTTAAGAGATTATTTAAGTTTTTTTTTAGTTACTATTTGTTTATATTTTCAGTCATCGCTCGTCTCGTTTGGTATCACAGCTGCAAGTTGCGGCACAATGTGCAAATATCCCCCACAATGCAATAATCACCGTCAAATGTGGTTATGTTTATAAATAAACTGTTGATGTAGTGGTGATGCCAATAAACATTTCGTAATGTATTCAGTATTCAAATTTGTAAATATTTACATTTTGAGGAAGCAAGGTATGACGGTGGTGGAAGCATTATAAGTTGAATGTCCTAAATATAATAACAAATATCAGATTTCCATGAACTAAATACTTTTAATTGTAACTCATTAATTTGATGAGGATACGTGAGGGTTTTAAGGAGAAACAGGTAAAGACGCACACTAGAACAGTGATAGGCATTCAATAGCCTCCCGAGGCTGGCAATAATCGTGTTTGTTTCACATAGACACGATCAGGAATTTACACATACTCGAAAGCTTTGTTTGATTCAAAATAGTCAGTCTCTGCTTGAGTGTTATAATAGCAACACCACACATGCTTGTTTCACATTTAACACAAAAACGTACACAAGTACAGACAGAGAAACAACGTTCAACGATTGTTGGATGAAGAGCAAGATCGCACGATTGGTGGGAGAGCACAACATTTTTACAGTTTACAATTAGACATCGCTGACGCTTCTTGTGCGACCGCACAATCGAGTACACCATATTGATGTGTGCGTGTGTTGGTTATGCCTACCACTGCACTAGAACAACGTTTACAAATCGTCGAACTTTTGACAGAGTCTTTGACTATGTCTTTGTCCTGCCACCACTTAGAACTTTTTAGCAAAAGATCTTGACCTACATCTACACAAAACAATCTGATGCAAGAATTAAAGCCTGCGGTTCTTCAATTTGTAACGTCCATAAAGAGGCGTGGGACCGGCCGTGGCTTAGTGGTTAGAACACGCGACTTCCATGCGGGAAATCCGTGGTTCATATCCCGGCTGCAGTCATCTACATTTTTCTTTCATTGCCGGCCCCCTCGATGTTGTCGACAGCAACTTCGCAGTAGAGTGTCGAGTCTATCGGCATGTCTAGTAAAAGTTTCTCAAATAGTGACGTTCGCATTCGTCGATAAACAAGTAGATGCCTTTTGTTGTGAATCTAAAAATAGAAAGTGTGTTAATTCAAAACAACGCGAGAAGCATTCCATATTTCATTTATGGGATGTAAAGGAAAATTAAGTTGTTTTTAAAGATGTCCGTCCATCTGCCGTTGTTTAAGAGCTATAGATATCAAATTTAGTATGCATGCTTTAGCATCTAAGCGGAGGTTGAGTTCTAAGATGAGCAAGAACGGTCAAAAACAAGACCCACCTTCATAAAAATTGCCCCATTCTTAGGGGCTTGGCCTTGCGATTACAGTAGGAGTTTAGTTGTATCGAGCTGATATAAAGTATGAAAGCTTTAAGCATCTAAGCAGAGGTTATGCTTTAAGGTGAGCAAGATCTGTCGAAAATTACAACCACACTCCATACAAACAACCCTTTTTAGGGGATCTGTTCCTGTGATTATAACCGTAGTTTACGAGTTGTCGAGCAGATATTTAGTATGCAAGCTTCTATCCTCTAAGCGGAGGTTGAGTTCTATCTATCGGACAAAAACTTCTCCCAACTACCATATAAATTACAGCTAATTTGGTATACCAGCTTCTAAGGTGAGTTCTGAGATAACTAAGTTCGGACAAAAGCTTCTCCCATTCTCCCATTAACCGTAATAACTCTAATTAAAAAAACAAATAATAATTTAAAGGGATATATCAAAAAGAAAATAAAAACATTACAAAACATAGCTTTTTTTAAATATTTTTAAAATTTTTCTTAATTTTTTCCACTTTTATCCTTTTTTTAATCAATTTTCTCTTTTCAATTGTTCTTTTGGGACTTTTTCTAGAATTTTTTTTACATATTTCTTGAAATTGTAACCGTAGTTTACGAGTTGTCGAGCAGATATTTAGTATGCAAGCTTCTATCCTCTTAGCGGAGGTTGAGTTCTATCTATCGGACAAAAACTTCTCCCAACTACCATATAAATTACAGCTAATTTGGTATACCAGCTTCTAAGGTGAGTTCTGAGATAACTAAGTTCGGACAAAAGCTTCTCCCATTCTCCCATTAACCGTAACAACTCTAATTAAAAAAAACAAATAATAATTTAAAGGGATATATCAAAAAGAAAAAAAAAACAATACAAAACATAGCTGTTTTTTAAATATTTTTCAAATTTTCCTTAATTTTTTCCACTTTTATCCTTTTTTTAATCAATTTTCTCTTTTCAAATGTTCTTTTGGGGTTTTTTTTTGATTTTTTTTACATATTTCTTGAAACTGTCCATTTATTTGTAAAAATTTTTCTCAAATTTCTTTTTTTTAATAATAAAAACCTTAATAATACAAAAAAAAATTAAATTTTCACACATTTTTGATGACATTTCATTTTTCTATGGAATTTTTCAATTCAGTTCCTTAAATTATTTAAATTTTCCATGATTTTTTCCCATTTTTTTTTAATTTTTTATGGGGTTTTTGCAGATTTTTTTTTTATTTTTAAATCGCTCGGTTTTTAAATTTTCTATTTGTTTTTTAGAATTTTTTGATTTATTTCTCTAAATTTTTCTAACTTTTCCCAGGTTTTTTTTTCCACATTTTTCCAATTTTTTTTTTGGTGTATCCCGGAAATTTAAATGGCTCTAACTCGGCCCAGGAGACCCGTAGGAACTAAAAAATACCACCTTTGGATTCGTCTCGAAAGTATCTTTCATTTGAGTACCCACATAAAACCCAAGGGGCCCCTTATTACGCAACACCAACGATATGTTGATATCTTTCGATTTCAGCTTAATAATGATATGAAATCTCTGAACATCTCTTGTTTTTCATGGCCATAGACTGGGATAGAATTTTAGCATATTAGTGTTTTTTTAAAGCCTACAACAGCATATAACATTCCTATAGTCTTACAAATGAACCTAAAATACAAGTTCATGGTACATATGTATAAATTTACTTTGTAATCATTAGACTTTACACATTTGCTACGCAGTAACATGACACTACTTAGTATGTGTGTGTGTGTGTGTTTGCGTTTCTCAGTTACTTAGCGCGATTAGGATACTCAACAACCCATCAGCTATAAAGGATGCGTCACTAACACAGGCGCATAGGACATAACACTCAATACACTGTTGTCCTTTGCCATTTGCAGAGATTATCATCTCCGCACAACTCACACAACCAGACATAGTTTTGCTCCCCAAATGTGCTATGATGCCAAACAATGACATCAAAATCGACGACTATTGAGTATCAACCATTACCACCACGCACAAAGGACACATAGAATGAATGCCATTGGAAATTTAACTGCCATGAGATGTAGTCAATGACTGCTTAGTTCATTTTAAACAGTGTTTTGGATTAGATCATTTCGTATTGAGTTAAACGCTTAGTTAATTGCAGCTAAGCGGGCTAAGGATGCGTTCAATATTCGCTATAGTGGTGGCCATTTGCACCTGTCTCTTTAGTTTTGGTCTGGGCATCGATGCACTGGGAAAGTGTTTAAATTTGGACAGAAGTGATGCAAGTTATGAAAGTGAGGGTGAGTTGTTGTGAAAATGTGCAAATTTGTGCTTGAAGTGAATTGTGAATGTTATTGTTTTCTATAGTTTTGGGCCATATAATAACATTTATATTGGCCATGGTAATGGTTGCTCTATCGCTGCTTATGATACATGGCGTCAAAAAGGTATTTGCTACAAAATTTGTTTGAAAATTTGTAATTGTATTTTATTTATAATTTAGAATCGTCATTCATTGATTACTCCCTGGTTAATATTGGAGGTGGTTGGCCTTAGTTGTGGACTGTTAAATTTGTGTGTCAGCGGCTTTCAACAGTCGGGCGGTGCAATATTTTGGCATATCTTTTTTATAAGTAAGTACATAAGTTTTCAAAATTTTTCGTCGTTTTAATAAACATTTTTATCATTTTAGTAATTGGTTTTATAATCTGGTATCCGGTCTATACATTATGGCGGGAAATGCGACAAAGTGAAGCCTTCTACAATCGCCAATCACCGCCGTATGAGGTAACCGTCAACTATAAGGGAGAAGCTATAGAGGGAAATAACATGCCCATGCCAGAGGTGGTATAAGTTTCGTTTAGCAAGACGGTTATTAATGATAAATATTCAATTAGTTAATTAAGCTATATGATTGTAAAATAGTTTAAATTTTAAAAAGTGTTATAAAATGTTTAATTTAAAACTCTCTTAATTTCCATAAGGTATTTTGCAATGCTGTAATATTTTCTTGAGCCTTTTCTGTATTTTCCTACCAGTTTGATAAACGATTATGAAAACAGTGGTAGGCATAAACGAACGCACGCTTACAATAATATGGTGTAATTGTGTGCGGTCGCACCAAAAGCGTCAGCGCTGTCGAATTGTACCCGATGAAAATGTTTTGCCAACAATCTTTCCATGTTGTTTCTATGTCTGTATATCGTACGGAATATCTCTTTTGTATCTGAAGCTAAGTTGTAGATATTGAATAGGAGAAAAAAATGCGGAACTAACCTACCCGAAAAATGTGCATCCAGTGCTTTAAAATCGCCAAAAATGCCAATTTTATAAATTATGGATTATAAATCAAAAACGTTTAATTTATTGTAACAAAAAGTACTCTAACGTACCAACTAGTACAACAAATTATATAAAAAGTTATTTAATTTTACCAAAAAGTACTTTAATTGTACCGAAAAGTAAAATTAATTGTACCAAAAAGTACAACTTATTGTTCCAAAAAGTACAATTTAAGGCAACAATAAGTACAATTTATGGTAACTATGAGTTCACTTTATAGTATCAAACATTTTTTGTAACAAAAAGTGCAACTTTTAGGGAACCAAAAAGTACAATTTATTGCACCAAAAAGTACAATTTATTGTACCAAAAAGTACAATTTAATATACAAAAAAGTGGAATTTGTGGTATGAAAAGTACAGTTTATTATACCAAAATGTACAATTTATGGTACCAAAAAGTACAATTTATAGCACCAAAAAGTGCAATTTATGGAGATATACCGTACGGTATACCGAGATATAACCGTGATAAAACAAAACGAATGATGCAGAACTTTTTATTTTTAAGGCTACTTTCACGTGTAATCCTCAGAATTGAGTCCCGAAATCATGTGTTGTACTGTGTAAATTAAGTTCCAAGATTTTGTTTAAGTCAGTCAAAACCAACGGTTCTTAAACCCGGATTTTGGAAAACCGTTTCTATAAAAAACGATGAGTTCAAGATACGACTCATTTCGAAGTTTTAATTTAGTATTACCCAGTAGGAAGTGTCTGCAAGACATCCTCAAGGATAGGTGCACGACCATAGTAAATCGTTGATGACACGTAAGGGACCGTCCATACAAATCGTTGACGAAATTTTCATACAAGTGTCCGCTTTGTCATGCACGATCTGATGAGCGACAATGTCAGTCAAATTGTCGTTGATGCCTAAATAAGCGACATTTCGCCCACACAATCACGCACGACATAATGACCCACAATGTCGGTCAAATTGTCGTTACCAGTGATTAATTATTTAAAATAACAAATTGAAATAGTTTTATTGTTATTGTTACGCACTGCTGTTTTCAACAAACTGAAAATTGTTTACTTCTACTTTCCTCTCTTCAATTCTATGTCGTTATTGTTCCGTGACATTAAACTTTTTTGTTTGATGCACGACTACATTAGTATTTTGTCGGTCAGCTTGTCGTCAACCGAGTGTTTTGACGACAAGTACCTACATTTGTCACATTTTGTCTAGAGGACAAAGTCCTGTATGACGATACTTCCTACTGGGTATATTTGGGAAATTCCCAGTAGGAAGTGTCTGTAAGCCATTCTCAAGGATAGGTGCATGACCGTAGTAAATCGTTGATGACATTTAGGGGACCGTCCATACAAATCGTCGACGAAATTTTAATACAAGTGTCCGATTTGTCATGCACGACCTGATGAGCGACAATGTCGGTCAAATCTTCGTTGATGCCTATAAAAGCAGACTGTCGCCCACACAATCATGCACGACATGATGGGTTACAATGTCGGTTAAATTGTCTTTGATGACTATATAAGCGACACGTTGCCTACACAATCATGCACGACCTGATGGGTGAAAATGTCGTTGATACCTATGTATGTCTTGAATTGTCATTCAAGCCATATTAGTATGACTTTGTATACACATTGGTGCCATTTGAAAAGATGGATTTTTAGCAGTTTTTTTAGCTTTTTATTAGTATGACAAATTGGTAATACTTTTGAAAAACTACTGACCAAGAGAGAAGTAAAGAATATAACCTTTTATACGGCATTCACATTCATTCGAGATTTCAAACTATAAAATTGCTCGTCCGTTTAATATACTAAAAATTTTTTACGTCAGATTCCATTTTTTTTTTGTTTCCATTATCATAGCAACACATTTTTTTCCTTTGATTTTGTTGAATGTGTTTGATGCACGACAACATTAGTATTTTGTCGGTCAGCTAGTCGTGAACCGAGTGTTTTGACGACATGTACATCAATATTTCACATTTTTCTTCCTTAGATTTTGTTGATTGTGTTTGATGCACGACAACATTAGTACTTTGTCGGTCAGCTTGTCGTCAGCCGAGTGTTTTTACGGCAACTTCATACATTTCTCACATTTTGTTTTGAGGAAAGCGTTGATGACAAAGTCATGTATGACGGAACTTCCTGCTGGGTTAGTTACACGGTTTTGTTGAAGTCGATAAAAAAAACCCGGGTTTTTAAGTAGCCCTTGCTCCTCACAGGAATACAACGAATAAATATAAAATAAAGCTGGCTTTTAGCAAACGATTTCAAAATCACAAATTTGTTGACGCCTAAAAAAAACCGGTTATTAAACTCGATTTAGGGAACCGATTTCTAAAACTACAATGAGTAATGTAAGTGAGGTAATAAGATTATGAAAATTTTCTAATTATGAGCGGTCTCTTGAAAACCGGAATTATGTACAAATTTAGTTCCGCAATATTGACGACTAGATCTAGATCTTAATCACGGTTTTCTGGAAACCGGTTTTTTAAACAATGATCAGTTTCAAATAAGGGTTATTTGTAAACCCAGTCGTGCAATAAAACGTTGTTTCAAAAATTCGTAGACGCCGAGAAAAAAACCGGTTATTCATCTCGGTTTTTGGGAATCGGTTATTCAACCCGGTTTTTGGAAATTAATTTCTAAAACAACAATGGGTTCCAATTACGGCTAATACGATTATGACAGTTTCGATTTAGTATTAGTATTTTGGACACCGGCCACCAAAACCGATTTTATATAATATGAAAGTTCCACAATTGTCGAAGCCTAAAAAACCCCGTTTCGTGAACCCTTGTTCTAGGTTTTATGTAAAACTTATAGTTCCAAAATTGATGAAAAAAGCGGTTCTTAAAACTGGGTTTTAGAAACCGGTCTAAAACAATGATAAGTTTCAAAAACGGCTAATATGGTTATGAACCTTTCGATTTAGTATGTATTAGTTTTGTGGAAACCGGATCCCAAAACCGTTTTAGCATTATAATAATGTTTCACAACTGTCGAAAGCGATTAGAAAATCCCGATTCTTTAAACAATGTTATAGGTTTTATGTAAAAATGATAGTACGATAAAAAAAACTTTAAAAAAAACTTAATTTCCCTCTACACCCCATGAATGAGGTATGGGATAGCTTCTCGTGTTGTTGTTAATTAACACGCTTTCTATTTTTAGATTCACAACTAACGGCACCTACTTGTTTATCAACGAATGCGAACATCATTGTTTGAGAAGCTCCTACTAGACATGCCGCTTGACTCGGCACTACTACTGCGAAGTTGCTGTCGACAACATTCGAGGGGAGCCGACAATGAAAGAAAATTTTTCTTTTAAGATGACTGGAGCTTGGAGTTGAACCTGTAATCTCCCGCATGGTAGTCGCGTGTTCTAACCACTATGCCATGACCGCTCCAAATAAAAAACAGTATTTATTCAAACCGGATTTATCTTTAATGTCAGGTTTAGAAACACGGTTTTTGCAACCGGTTTCCTGAACAGCAACCATTTAGGTAAAATACGTGTAATTTAAAATATCGAGTAATCTTTTTGTTCCACGGTTTGGTCGACACAGATAAAAATCGTGGTTTCCAAATGAAGTGAGTTCCAAATTCGTCGATCAAAAACAGTTTTTCCTAAACCGTTTTCTCAAAACCCGATGAATTCAACGTAAAATTAATTTGAAAGAACCAATGAAGAAAATATCAATTTATAATTTTATTTTTAAACAAATTGTCGATAAGAAAAACGGATCTTACCCCGGTTTTTGAAAAAATGTTTGTGAAAAATGATGAGCGCAAAATCCGAATAAAATCTATTACGAATATATCGATTTAGTACCGGTATTATGCAAACCGTTTCTAAAAACCAGTTTTATGTATAAGTTCCATAATTTTGTCGACAACCACAACAAAAACCGGTTCTTTACGTTGACTCAGAAAATAATCGTTTTCAAAAAGTAGTTTTATGTATATATTAGTTGACACGAATTAGCGACGCCTATAAGAAAACCGGTTTCTAAACCTGGTTCTTGAGAACCGGTTCCTAAATGAATAAAGTATAGATAATTTAAAAAAAGGACTATGATAACATTTTTCTAAAAGTGTTTTCTAAATATCCGATGAATTAAAAAAAAAATAGATTTAGAATTTTGTTTTATAACAAAAAGTCGATGTCGATAAGAAGAACGGTTCTTGCCCGGTTTTTAGAAAAGGGTTTGTGAAAAACGATGAGCGAAAAATCCGTATAATTTGAATAATCTATCATGAATATATCGATCAAGTACCGGTATTATTTAAATCATTTCTCAAAACCACTTTAATGTATAAGTTCTATTATTTTGTCGACAACCATAAAAATAGCCGGTTCTTGACTTGGAGTTTAGAAACCTGTAACTAATAGATGGGCAAAAGTGCAGAATATGGGGCGGGAGCCCACAAAAAAAAATGCCACTCCCCCCCAAATACGCCCTAAAACACGAAAATCAATGTCAAAGTTGGGCCCCTTGGGTTCTATGATAACCCCCCATGTGTGGGCACTCAAATGAAAGATACTTGCGGGACGAATCTAACTCTCCTGGATCGCGTTAGAGCCATTCAAATTACCGGGATATACCAAAAAAAATTGGAAAAATATGAAAAAATCATGGAAAAAGTTAGAAAAATTAAAGGAAATAAATTGAAAAATTCTAAAAAAAAAATAGAAAATGTAAAAACCGAGAGATTTTTTTAAAAAAAAATAATTTTTCCTGAAAAAACCCCGTTAAAAATTAAAAAAATTTAAAAAAAATCATGGAAAATTAGAATAATTTAAGGAAATGAATTGACAAATTCCATAGAAAAATGAAATGTCATCAAAAATGTGTAAAAATTTAAATTTTTTTGAATTATTAAGGTTTTTTCTAATAAAAAAAAAATTTGAGAAAAAATTTAAAAAAAAAATGAAGGAAACGAATGAACAGTTTCAAGAAATATTTAAAAAAATTAAAGAAAAACCCCCAAAAGAAACATTTGAAAAGAGAAAATTGATTAAAAAAAGGATAAAAGTGGAAAAAAATAAGAAAAATATTTTAAAAAGCTATGTTTTGTAATGTTTTTTTTCTTTTTGATATATGATATATGTTTTTTAAATTAGAGTTGTAACGGTAAAGATGGGCGCAGTAGCGCTGCTGCGAATATTTTTTCCCGGAAATTTAAATGGCTCTAACTCAGTCCAGGAGACCCGTAGGAACTTAAAAATAACATCGTTGGATTAGTTTCGAAAATATCTTCCATTCCATTTCATCCACATGAGGGGTCATCATAGAACCGAAAGGGGACCCTTTTTGACATCCCGGGCCCTATGGGCCTTAGCGCCGACTTTGACCTTCCATTCCGATGTTTGGGGACCAAGACGAAGACATTGGTTTTTCATTAGTTTTCACAAATAAGTTGACTCGTATAAAAAAAACCGGTTCTTAAACCCGGTTCTTTAGCAACCGGTTCTAAAAGAAAAGTGTTAAGACTAGGGATAAGGGAAGGGAATCTGTAAAAAATGTCTATGAAAAGCATTAAAAAAAAATTCTAATGATCCAGAAGCACCTCAACTTTGTTGAAAAACTAATGAGTTTACCATAGATTGTCATAGGAAGCAATATAATCTTTTATGATGAGTATTCATTACTTGCGATGAAGTAATGACTGTGGGATTTAATAATGAGCTTGTCTCAAATCAGAAATAAAATTTCTTTCCACTTCAAAGTCATTTAAAAATTGCTCATAACTTAAAATTATTCCATCACAAAAAAATTGGTAAAAAAAATATAAAATTGCCCCCGGACGAAATTTTGTTTAAATAAATCTAAAGCTTTAGACTTGTGTGTGCAATATTTACTTTCAAGCATTCATTAACTTTATTAAATTGAGGCAAACAAAGCAATAGTTTTTAATGAACACACAACACAAATCAATTTAAAAATCTCATTCTATACGTATCTATACAATATGTATAACATACAAATACAATTGTGAAAAGATCACGGGGATGATAGCTTGTAAAGCGAAATTGTATGATAACATTATTAAAATCCTCTTTGGTTCGCCAAACATGTTAATTTTTTTTTCTTTAAAACCACAGGAAAATTTTCTGGTAAACATTGTCAATGTATTAATTAAATTTAAATTGTATAATTAATGTTACATATTCATCGTAAAAAACATACTCATTATTACAACCTTTCGATAAGAGACATTAGATTGCTATCGTATAAAGAAGCACGAGTAATACAAAATTATCTAATTTGTCGTATGACTACTTTTGTAGAACTATTATGATGTTGAGTTTTCATTCAGTCAAATAAAATAATTTTATTTAATTATTTGTTTTATGGCACTTAATAAATATTTCTTTGGTGAGTATTACGGCTGGCAACTAGCAGCATATGTGAGACACCATTACATCAGTTGATCGATCATTTTAGCGATACAGCGGCACAGTGGCTGGTAGACTTTTCACTCGTTCAATGCCTTCGCTTATGTTCATATAAAATTGTTGTATGCCCAGCCAAAGGTAAATTTTAATACCTAAAATGAGAAAGAAAATTCAAGAAGATCAACGTAAAATAAAAAGTCATGAATATATTTAATTTTTACTAAAACAAAATAAATTGCAATGAAATTAATAAAAATCGTCATCAGTATTCCCATAATAAATTAATCGAAATTATTTATTCTATTGTAAAGTATTTTAATACTGGTACAAAAAAATATAAGGAACTTGGGAAGTAACCTAGTGCATGGTGTAGGTCTGGTCGAGTACACCATGAATCTGTAAACCAAAGTTCCCTAACACCCTCAAAATTTTGACTTACGGTTCAAAACTCGATTTATCGGGACTTTCCTCCCTTATAAGCTGATAACTCAGTCAGATCTGTATCAATTTTTGATTTATCTGTCTGTTTTTGCACCAAAATTGCAAACTTTTATGATTTTTTCACTATTTTTTAAGTTTGAAGAAGTTTTTAGCTACTAACAATATCCCAAAGTTTATTATATTATTCAAAAAGTGAATTTTCGTCACGTGCATATTTGTTTGTAAAAAGTGGTGAACAAATGGTTTAGTTATTCCGTTTTTCCAAAGGACACAATGTTCTTTTCCCATACTAAAATCATTGCTATAGAGCAACACTGGTTGGTTTAGTCTCTGATAAAGATGGATTAACAAAGAAAGATGTTAATCGAGAGAGGACTTTGTCATTAAATTGCTTGAGTAGCCGTTTGCGATCAACACTCGTCTCTTGATTTACAGGCTGACATTATCATCAAAACCATCTACCACTTCAAAGTTCTAAAACTCAAAGTTCGCCCTGAGTCCCAAATGAAAGAACTAACTTTGCATAACAGGTTATCGCCCTCTCTGAAGCCTCGCTTAGTACAGAATGGCTTTATCATCTTATTGCCTAACTTCACTGAAGACTTTGTGTCAGTCCATGTAATTCCGAAAAGTCGTATCAGCTTCTCGGGAGATGCTAAACTCAGCTATATCCATCCAATAATATCTGCCGTATCAGACTACCGAATGCAGCTTTGTAATAGATGAACAAATGGAATATCTCCCACGTTTCTCCTCCATAGAATCGTTTTTTGCATGAAAGTCGTTGCGTCATCCTCATTATCTCCTCATTGCGCTCTCTCACCGCAACCTTTATCAGTGGTTTCAGTGTTGCTTTGTATAAAGCATTAATTTTGCCACACAATCCGTGATATTCTTCATCGTACCGGGGCTTGTGGTCGTTTTGATAGGTGCCATGTTTGACCTTATGCAAACTGCCCTTTGAAAGCTGCTACGATGGGCCAACACTTGTAGTCTAAAGGTCTTAAGGCCACTGAGATTGAATGCGGTGGAATTGAAGTTGTCAACGGAGGCCAAGTACCTGTTTGATCAAAATCAAAATTGGTCAAGGAATATCTAGGAAAGATTTAACAGGGGTGTCAATGCCCTTTTTGCGTGGCGGAACGTTATAGATAAATGGGGACTCAGCCAAAAGTTCACAATGTGGCTGAATACAACTGTAGTCCGGCCAATCATCACCTATGGCTGTCTGGTTTGCTCAGAAGGGTCTAAGAATGGCTGAAATGGGGATTACATTACATTACACCGCAAGCGACTTTCTGTGCTATTATATCGAGAAAATCTGGCGATTGGCATCCCTTCATGGTACGCGTCATGGGTGCTTGTGTTTATTTTTATCTGTCACCTTGTACTATTTTTTGAAGAAATTTGTGGAAATACCGGATAGATCGGAATGGAATGACGGTGGTACTCCTTATTGCGACTCCTTTTCAGTCTTCACTAAAGGTTCGTAAAGAAAAGGGGCACAGTAGCTGGTATTTATAGCGTACACCTGCAGCTAAGCTACATAAGGTTACATAATGAAAGCCGTGTTTTTCATGCTGCAGTATCAGGCACATCCCAGCAGCAAAAAATGTCGCATTGTCGCTCATCAGGTCGTGCATGACAAAGCGGACACTTGTATGAAAATTTCGTCGACGATTTGTATGGACGGTCCCCTACGTGTAATCAACGATTTACTATGGAAATGAACCTATCATTGAGGATGTCTTGCAGACAGTTCCTACTGGGTATGTGAGGCATTGATACTGCAGACCTGCTTGCACGACGAATTGAACTCGCGTGCTCGAACTCGAATATAGTTGTTGTACGACAAATTACATACATGTGGTTCTCATAAACATCCGCATCTGTCTTACCTTCCCAAAACAGGTCTAATCGGAGAAGTGACGAGTGCGCGGCTATGAGCGTAAATGCTGCCTGCCTAATTCATGAAAGTGTGCATGCCCTTTGTGTACATCTATATAATTTCTATGGGGTACACAATAGGGCTGCTCACACGCCAATTTTAAGAAGGGAAAGATGCATGTCTACCGGTCCCTTTGTGGTCTCATTGTAAAAGAGAAATGTGCATGGGTATGAAATTTTTAGTTAGGTTAATTGAAGGACTAATTATAGCCTGTATGTATATGTGCCCGAAAAAGGAAGGCGTATTTGAATGTCGACAAATTGCCTTTGAAGACATATTTTAACAATGACTCGTCTTTTTCGCTGCTGGGATGTAATAGATCCATACCGAACTACTGCCGAGATTGTGAGAACGGGTAAGAGTCCGAGACGAGGGAACAACTTTTTTGTAGCTGCCTAACTCTAGCCCGTCGAAGATCTAGAGTCTCTCTCCCCAGTCCGAGTAAGTGATTTAACGAATTTCAGTCGGTGCCTTCCACGGCTAACTAGGCGAAGCTTACAATTTGGGGTTCCCACGATTTTCTCTTCCTTCTCTATCCCTCCACTCTTTCCTTCTTTTTCCTCCTCTTCCCTTTCTTCTTTTTCTAGCGGACAAACACAATGGATCAGCTAATATAAGTGTATATCTGTGATCTGGTTTTAACTAGATTATACAAACTAACCTACTCAACATTGCACTTTTCCGAATTAGTTGCCACTGAACGGATGCTAAGTGGCATTGCCCGGGGAACACGCAATATGTTGGACGTTGTGAACAGCTTGTGGATCTCCGCAGAGAAATTCCAAGTGAATAACGGTCAGAAAATTTAAATTAGAATATCCTCCTTTAATACTTCAAGAACATTGCTTTCAAAAAGTCGACAGAGAAATAGTATCAAGAACTATTGTAAATAGATTATTGATACACATAGGAATAAATATTTCCAATTTATACATTCTTTACTGGAACTACAAAATATTTCAAATTGAAATTTGTTTTTACAAATTTCCACCTAATCACCCACTGTGCCTAGCGAAATGGTGTCAAGGTCACTTGTATAGTATATTTTGTTTATTCACATGGAAATGTTTTATTTTTATATTCGCTGACACATCTAGCTGCATGAATCATAGCATTTTAAAAAGCAGATAGAAAGAATTTAGCTTCTGAACCCTACATGGAACATAAACACATTCTGCTCTGGGCATTATCACCATGATGTTGCTCTAAGACTTAGAGTCTAAGTTCACAATTGACAAACAATTAAGATCTTCACAAAGTAAAAAAAACACTTACCCAATAACAAAATATTCGCCAAAAATATTACAGTTGCCGTTCCGGGTGCTAGATATGTATAAAGATAGCTTGTTACCAGCACATAGAAAAAGTAGATCAAACTCAGACTGAGAGCTATTAAGATCACAACGCCAACTAAAAGCCAAGGCAATAGGTAACAATGATTAACCTAAACATCAACAGAGAAATAGAATATAAAATAACATAGGCGATAACAAAGTAATTGTTAAGTAAACTTACCCTTAAAGTACCCAGTACTAAAAATATAGATGCCACTAATGAAGCCACACTCACGATAACCAAGAATACATGAAAGAATACTGTGAATAAATACAAAAAAACTTCATATTTAATTGTGGTCACTAGTGATGGTAATAGGGGTATTCACGACGCAATTAACACAAAAATAGCAAAAACATGTTTGCAACTCAAGGGAAATGTAAACAAAGTCATAAAAATGGTATATGTCATGGACAGATTAAATTGTGATTTGTTATTAGCATGAATACTCCCATTGCTTTTGGTATTAACAACATCAGTCAGCCCCCTAGCCTGCCCCCTCCCCCCTCTTTTTGCTTACATGTATCGGTATTAATACCCCATTCTGAATAAGCTTTTGCCTCCTTGCTGGGGAACTCTATCAAATTGTAGGTCGCATGTATGCTTGCATACACAAAAAATAACACATACAGTAAGCCCACAATTAGAGCGGCTCTGCTTAGATTCATGCCGAATAGTTTATTCATTATCGCCCGGCACTGTCGTTTGTCACACACACGCCACCACAATTGTTTATAAACAAATCAATGTAATTCAATGTAATTTCTATATTATTTCAGATGGACTCTGTTTCGTCTGCCAGTGGTTAATTGATCGATGATATCATCGGAAATTGGTATGAAAATTCTGTTTCAATTTTAGCGTCGGACGTATTATTAATGTTATGGTGCGCGCACTTGTCTATGTCGTCCACGCGATCACTGCGTCTACACTGCGAGAACGTCGTGCGAAGCGGACGACAGTTCGAACTAAAAGATAATTTTCACTAATGAGCAATTTATACATAGATGCCATGCGACGACGATTGTGTCTCTTGGTGGCATTGGTTGGTGTTGACGGAAAATAGCTGAAGAAACGAAAAACGCACAAAATTTGCCCACTGATGTGTGAGCGCCCAAGATATGAGAGTGACATAAAATTAGCAATGTGTTAATTTAATCTTTAGGCGGATAAATTATGCCTGCAGATAGTAAATCTAATGTTGAAGAGATAGATCCATCACATGAGCAACAGGTTCAATTTTGCAAAAAACTAAAACTTTAATGTCAAAGGTGCGAACAATTTTATTTATTGAATATAAACTAAAGGTTAACATTTTTACTATCGTCTAGCACCTCACGAGAAAACTTTTGACATATATAAAAATGTTTAACAGATTTTTTTTAAGTAAAATTTAAAAGTTTTAAATTTAAAATTAAATTTAAAATTAAAATTAAAATTAAAATTAAAATTAAAATTAAAATTAAAATTAAAATTAAAATTAAAATTAAAATTAAAATTAAAATTAAAATTAAAATTAAAATTAAAATTAAAATTAAAATTAAAATTAAAATTAAAATTAAAATTAAAATTAAAATTAAAATTAAAATTAAAATTAAAATTAAAATTAAAATTAAAATTAAAATTAAAATTAAAATTAAAATTAAAATTAAAATTAAAATTAAAATTAAAATTAAAATTAAAATTAAAATTAAAATTAAAATTAAAATTAAAATTAAAATTAAAATTAAAATTAAAATTAAAATTAAAATTAAAATTAAAATTAAAATTAAAATTAAAATTAAAATTAAAATTAAAATTAAAATTAAAATTAAAATTAAAATTAAAATTAAAATTAAAATTAAAATTAAAATTAAAATTAAAATTAAAATTAAAATTAAAATTAAAATTAAAATTAAAATTAAAATTAAAATTAAAATTAAAATTAAAATTAAAATTAAAATTAAAATTAAAATTAAAATTAAAATTAAAATTAAAATTAAAATTAAAATTAAAATTAAAATTAAAATTAAAATTAAAATTAAAATTAAAATTAAAATTAAAATTAAAATTAAAATTAAAATTAAAATTAAAATTAAAATTAAAATTAAAATTAAAATTAAAATTAAAATTAAAATTAAAATTAAAATTAAAATTAAAATTAAAATTAAAATTAAAATTAAAATTAAAATTAAAATTAAAATTAAAATTAAAATTAAAATTAAAATTAAAATTAAAATTAAAATTAAAATTAAAATTAAAATTAAAATTAAAATTAAAATTAAAATTAAAATTAAAATTAAAATTAAAATTAAAATTAAAATTAAAATTAAAATTAAAATTAAAATTAAAATTAAAATTAAAATTAAAATTAAAATTAAAATTAAAATTAAAATTAAAATTAAAATTAAAATTAAAATTAAAATTAAAATTAAAATTAAAATTAAAATTAAAATTAAAATTAAAATTAAAATTAAAATTAAAATTAAAATTAAAATTAAAATTAAAATTAAAATTAAAATTAAAATTAAAATTAAAATTAAAATTAAAATTAAAATTAAAATTAAAATTAAAATTAAAATTAAAATTAAAATTAAAATTAAAATTAAAATTAAAATTAAAATTAAAATTAAAATTAAAATTAAAATTAAAATTAAAATTAAAATTAAAATTAAAATTAAAATTAAAATTAAAATTAAAATTAAAATTAAAATTAAAATTAAAATTAAAATTAAAATTAAAATTAAAATTAAAATTAAAATTAAAATTAAAATTAAAATTAAAATTAAAATTAAAATTAAAATTAAAATTAAAATTAAAATTAAAATTAAAATTAAAATTAAAATTAAAATTAAAATTAAAATTAAAATTAAAATTAAAATTAAAATTAAAATTAAAATTAAAATTAAAATTAAAATTAAAATTAAAATTAAAATTAAAATTAAAATTAAAATTAAAATTAAAATTAAAATTAAAATTAAAATTAAAATTAAAATTAAAATTAAAATTAAAATTAAAATTAAAATTAAAATTAAAATTAAAATTAAAATTAAAATTAAAATTAAAATTAAAATTAAAATTAAAATTAAAATTAAAATTAAAATTAAAATTAAAATTAAAATTAAAATTAAAATTAAAATTAAAATTAAAATTAAAATTAAAATTAAAATTAAAATTAAAATTAAAATTAAAATTAAAATTAAAATTAAAATTAAAATTAAAATTAAAATTAAAATTAAAATTAAAATTAAAATTAAAATTAAAATTAAAATTAAAATTAAAATTAAAATTAAAATTAAAATTAAAATTAAAATTAAAATTAAAATTAAAATTAAAATTAAAATTAAAATTAAAATTAAAATTAAAATTAAAATTAAAATTAAAATTAAAATTAAAATTAAAATTAAAATTAAAATTAAAATTAAAATTAAAATTAAAATTAAAATTAAAATTAAAATTAAAATTAAAATTAAAATTAAAATTAAAATTAAAATTAAAATTAAAATTAAAATTAAAATTAAAATTAAAATTAAAATTAAAATTAAAATTAAAATTAAAATTAAAATTAAAATTAAAATTAAAATTAAAATTAAAATTAAAATTAAAATTAAAATTAAAATTAAAATTAAAATTAAAATTAAAATTAAAATTAAAATTAAAATTAAAATTAAAATTAAAATTAAAATTAAAATTAAAATTAAAATTAAAATTAAAATTAAAATTAAAATTAAAATTAAAATTAAAATTAAAATTAAAATTAAAATTAAAATTAAAATTAAAATTAAAATTAAAATTAAAATTAAAATTAAAATTAAAATTAAAATTAAAATTAAAATTAAAATTAAAATTAAAATTAAAATTAAAATTAAAATTAAAATTAAAATTAAAATTAAAATTAAAATTAAAATTAAAATTAAAATTAAAATTAAAATTAAAATTAAAATTAAAATTAAAATTAAAATTAAAATTAAAATTAAAATTAAAATTAAAATTAAAATTAAAATTAAAATTAAAATTAAAATTAAAATTAAAATTAAAATTAAAATTAAAATTAAAATTAAAATTAAAATTAAAATTAAAATTAAAAATAAATTAAAATTAAAATTAAAATTAAGATTAAAATTAAAATTAAAATTAAAATTAAAATTAAAATTAAAATTAAAATTAAAATTAAAATTAAAATTAAAATTAAAATTAAAATTAAAATTAAAATTAAAATTAAAATTAAAATTAAAATTAAAATTAAAATTAAAATTAAAATTAAAATTAAAATTAAAATTAAAATTAAAATTAAAATTAAAATTAAAATTAAAATTAAAATTAAAATTAAAATTAAAATTAAAATTAAAATTAAAATTAAAATTAAAATTAAAATTAAAATTAAAATTAAAATTAAAATTAAAATTAAAATTAAAATTAAAATTAAAATTAAAATTAAAATTAAAATTAAAATTAAAATTAAAATTAAAATTAAAATTAAAATTAAAATTAAAATTAAAATTAAAATTAAAATTAAAATTAAAATTAAAATTAAAATTAAAATTAAAATTAAAATTAAAATTAAAATTAAAATTAAAATTAAAATTAAAATTAAAATTAAAATTAAAATAAAAATTAAAATTAAAATTAAAATTAAAATTAAAATTAAAATTAAAATTAAAATTAAAATTAAAATTAAAATTAAAATTAAAATTAAAATTAAAATTAAAATTAAAATTAAAATTAAAATTAAAATTAAAATTAAAATTAAAATTAAAATTAAAATTGGAATTAAGTAAGTAGTGTGAGTAGAACTTAACCTCTGCTTGGAGCGTAGAAGCTTGCATATCAGATTTCAACTCGATGGGTGCTAAACTTTGTCTGATTTTCATATATTAGATAGTTCTTAACCTACTTCTTTAATCCCGGGTGCAGATGGACGGACACCTCCAAAAAGGAGAAGTTTGTATACGAGGTGTGAGTTGTTTTTGTCTGATCTTACCCCTTTTAGAACCGAATTTTCACTAGATAGCTCCTAAACTAACGCTGTAATTGCGGGTCCAATCGAACGGACGGATTTCTTTAAATCGACTTAGAATTCGACGCTGATTTATATATGTATTTTCATATACAGGGTGGCGCACCAATTGTGAAAAATAAGAAATTCAAATATAATTTTTTTGGGGTAAAAAAACTTCTTCAACATGTTCAAAGAACGGTCCCCAGTGGCTGTTATGTAGCGCGATTTGTGCGCCATCCTGTATAAGGCGCCTCCTTATGGGCGTTGCAAATGGAAGAACAAACTGAATATATCCTTCGGTCCTTGTGTGCATGTGGCCCTGTTATAGTATACAGAATTTGGGCACGATCGCATTGGGTGAATTGACGTACCAGACGGAGCGTGGCCATGTACTTCAAAACAATTGGTTACGTCTTTCGAAATTTATCATGCGTACCAGCTGGACTGACAGACATGTATCGAAAATTCACGAATCGAATTATGTTCATAGAAACTTTGGGTCAAAAGTGACTCCTATGTGTCCTGTGAATGGCCCTGGTGGCTAGGTTCCGGTCCAAGTTCTAACTCAAATATGTAAAGAAAAGTGACGTCACTTTAACATGGCTTTGTCATTGGAGGTGTGAGCCAACACCCTCAGCCATAACTAACACCATTACTATGTCTGTTCTACAGTATCTGACTTAGGAGGGACGTCGAGGAACATGACTCAGACCACTCCTTAAAAACATTTGGAATTGTAAGAACAAATATATGTATCAATAACAAGGACCTATATTACGAGCACTATCGAAGTACATGACTAGTCTTCTTAGGAATTATAACAAAGCCGGAGGAATACTACATAAAACTTAATTTGCCTTTACATCCCATGAATGAGGTATGGAATAGCTTCTCGCGTTGTTGTGAATTAATACGTTTTCTATTTTTAGATTCACAACTAACGGCACCTACGACGAATGCGAACGTCACTGTTTGAGAAGCTTTTACTATACATACCGATTGATTTGACACTATACTACAAAGTTGCTGTCGAAAACATTGAGAGGGCCGGCAAAAACAGAAAAATGTAAATGACTGGAGCCGGGAATCAAAAAAAGGATCTCCCACATGGTTGTTACGTGTTGTAAACATTGTCCTACTGCCGGTCCCGGAATACTACACATAAGTCAAATTGACACTTCTTTAACACTTTGGAACTAGTTTGTTGACACGTCCCTACTTTCACCAATTTCTGAATAGGTAATTTTAGATAATTGATATCCCATTCCCCACAGGGCGGTTGTTGAACTTGAAATTTTAATGCTTTTTAGCAGGCATTACTTAGCATCGCGAAGCCGGCGATAATTGTTTTTTTTTGCACAAACACGTTCAGCAATTCACACGTACTCGAAAGTTTTGTCTGATTCAAAACAGTCACTCTCTGTTTAAGTGTTATGAAATCAACACCACACACGCTTGTTTCGCATTCAACTCAATGACAGTCATAAGTACAAGACAATGTTCGAAGAGTGTTGGGAGAGCATAAGAGCACATTTGTTGGAAGCGCACAACATTTCCACCGTGTATAATTCGACAGCGCTGACGTTTCTTGTACGATCGCTTACAATCACACCATATTGTTGTTTGCACGCGTTCGGTTATGCCCACCACTGTTATATAGCCATGATAAGGGCATGTTTCGCTGTTTGTACGCGTTGACCACAGCAATGTCATGCCCAAATTCTACAAAAAAATTATGATAGCTACGCCAAGAGTAAAAGCTGTATGAATTTTAAAGACTCCTTCACTTATAAAAGAGTGTCGTAGATCGCTCAACACTATTTTAAATAGACATCGATTTTTTTAGACAGCATATACTATAACACTTTTGCATCATTGAGTCCATTTCAAAAGAAAGTAGACTTGGTCAGACTTCCTGTATACCCACGACATATTGACGAGCTTAGTACGCATACAAGCGCGACTCCTTTACACATTTTATTTATTATGTTACAAATATCGTTTTTATCGTCCTTGTGTATTCTCGCTCGGTCTACATTAATGTTATACCCGTATAACTGCTTCGATATCGCCCCATTGTGGTCCCAGCAGCTATGGCTTCATAACCCGCCACTTGACGTTGATTCCTATCCAATAAGGGTATGTAACTGTCATCCATTGTTTTGTAGAAATGATAGACGGGATGCCAAACAATACACTGGAGCACTGTAAAAAGATTTCAACCAAACTAAGGTTAATTCAGCGCAGTTATAGATTAATGACAACCTATTTATAATATTATAGTCTTCTTCGTACCTATAGCGACGACATGTGGTATTATGTCAGCCAGCGTTAATATATAACCGGTCGTTGTTAAAATTATTACCTCCCCAACGATCCAGACAATGGTAAGAAGTAGCCAAGGATGTACTAAGCGATGGCGGTGCTGTAAAATAAGAAAACCATAAACATTTCAGAGTTTACCCTTGGTTACAAATCAGAGACCTAATCAACGCATTTGTTTGGAATCCAAATCATGGTTATAAAAGTACTACATAGATAAAAACTATAATAGATAAAACTATTTCCAAATTCATTTTACTGAAAGTTTGGATTGAAATGTGGGTCTAACCTCATATTCGATTATCCAGATTCCAATGCATGCGGTGATTGGTATCTAACATATTAAGAATAATTGCCAAAATTCCAATTACCTTTCTTACGCCTATGGCCATTATACCAGATGCTAAAGACATGAGAAAACTGAATGTCAGTGTAACTATGAGATCAGCTTCTAGAATATGTACATATTGTAAATGACTTGCGGTTTCGATCCGTAGAAGTAAAATTAGACTATATACACATTTGCTACAGTGCGCCATGTGACCGATACAACCAAAAATGCCCGTGATGAACGAAAATAGTGAGTAATCCATTATGTGGGGTTGCAAAGTCCGTTGTTGGAGAGTATCAGCGATGTAATCGTTGGCACAGTTTAATTTAAACTGAGCTGATCATTTGCTGTTGTATCGTTATTATAGGCGACATACAGCGTTGAGGTTAGTAGATTTGAGGTATAATATTGTCTGCAGATCCACATGTAAAAAAGCCCCCTTATATATGGGGGATTTTTATCTAGCACACTGAAAGATAAAGTGACTGTGAAGTTTGTGTTTTTTTATCTATAGGTCGAGTCACTGTAAATATGTAGTAAATATTAAATAGGTAGTTTTTTTGGCCCAAACGGTCAAAAACTACTCCCACCTCCGATTCCTGTCCCTTTTAGGGAGTGAATCCACGCGTTTACAGCGGTAGTTTAGAGGCTAGCGAACTGATATTAAGGCGGTTTACCCGACTGAAACTATTTTACTCGTTTAAATTGCATACTGTCCCCAAGTATGTAACGGATAAACTTCTAAAATAATAACACGATTTTAATAATTCTTTCGTTAATACTTCATAATTATTCCGTTAAACAGAGTAATGTACTTAATTTATTGTTTTGCATTTTTGTATTAACACAATTTTCCGTAAAAGTGGTTATTTTAAACATGGGAAAGCAATTATTTTTTAAGAGAGTGTAAGAATAAAAAGTTACGGAGCTGCAACTTGTATTACAATTTTGAATCCTCTAATATTTTTAATTTTATTAATGTTTTAAATACTTTTGATATTTTTAATTTTATTAATATTTTTAATATTAATATTTTTATGTTTTAATATTTTTATATTTTTATTTTTTTATATTTTTATATTTTTATATTTTTATATTTTTATATTTTTATATTTTTATATTTTTATATTTTTATATTTTTATATTTTTATATTTTTATATTTTTATATTTTTATATTTTTATATTTTTATATTTTTATATTTTTATATTTTTATATTTTTATATTTTTATATTTTTATATTTTTATATTTTTATATTTTTATATTTTTATATTTTTATATTTTTATATTTTTATATTTTTATATTTTTATATTTTTATATTTTTATATTTCTATTTTTTTATTTTTATTATGTATTTCGTAGTCACGTCGAATCCTTGTCGTTTTTAAAATTTTGCATCGTCGATGTCGTTTGTGAGACTGAAAAACGACTGTCCTTTCCTCTGGTATCTACTTCTTCATCAGATGATAACAAATTCTCAAAACAAAAAGATTTCTGTTAATTATTAATGATTTTATTCAAATAAAAAAATCCATCGAATGTTGTCGAAAGTCGACTTTGATGTACGTAATAAGGGGAATGACTACCAAGTGATACAATGCATTCTATAAATCTCGCATCATGATCGTCTGGTCATTTAGCGTTTCCAATTCCGGGCCTCCAATGCCCACTAGCTTACGTGACCTTTTTAGATTTTTATAAAATTTCAGCATTCCTATAAGAAAGTAGAGATGTAATGCTGAAAAATAGTAAAGATCAGACATGAGTAATTATTCAAAAAAGAAAAATAACTAAACAAGTAATAACGTATTAAATGCATCAATATAATTATTAAGAGCCGACCACATAATGTAGTGGCACAAAGACAAAACATATTCAGCCTTTCTCTCTTTTAATGTTATATTGTTATATAAGTATACGCATATATCTGTCATATGCCAATCTGACCTAAGACATAGATATATCAAACTATAGCTACATTTTCAAAAATCACTTACCATTTAGTACCAAAACTAAAAGTTCCCATGACCAATATCCACGATCCAAGATCACTGCAACGTATAACAAACGTATGAAAAGCGATGTGAGTATCGAAAATGTAACAATTCCAACAATCAGCCAAGGTAATATAAAACTAGGGTTTCTCTAAAAATTGTGCACATAGAATGTCATGTTATTATATCTTTAAAATCACCAAGATTACTACTAACCTTCAGTGATCCAATTATCAATAGAAGCGATGATGCGCCTGCGGTACTGCCCCAACACCACATTGTTATAAAAAAGGTCACTGACATATACGAATAAAAAACGACAAAGATAAGTTAAAGCTTGTAGAGAATTGTAATAAATTCTGACAATATTGCAATAAGGGATTAGTAAAATGTTGTGCCTAAACCAGTGCTAGGCATAAACGAATGCACTCACATAAACAATACGTTGTGCTTGTGTGGGTTCGCACAACAAGCGTCAGCGCGGTCGCATTGTACATGGCTGAAGTGCAGAAAACGGGTGGGAGCCTAAATAAACCTAAATAAAAAAAAAATTTGCTTATCTCTTAGAGACATTTCAATTTCAATATTTTGTCTGTAGATCAAACAGATAAAAAAAAATTTTTCAATTATCTTTGTTCAACAAAAGTTATATGTTTTTTTAATTTTTTGAAAAATATTTTTTTTTAAATATTCCTAAAAATTTTTTTTTTTTTTAAATAGTGCAATTTTTTGCAGATTTTTTTGTGCGCTTTTAGGAAAACTACAAAAAAAAATTCAAAGAAATTAAAAAAATAAATAGCTTTTATTGAGCAATATTTTTTTTTAAAAAATTCGAGCGATTTTTTTAAATGCAATCTTTTAAGATAATTAGAAAAAATTTTTTTTTTGAAAAATTTAAAAAAATAGTTTTTTAAAGAGATTTAAAAAGAAAGTGTTTGTTTTATTTTTTAAATTTTCTTTATAATTTTCTTTAATGGGCCCTAATGAGAGTGGCATTTTTATGAGCTCCCTTCCCATATTCTGGACTTTTGTCAAAATATTCTGCTCTCCCAAAAATCGAAGAACATTGTTTCTTTGTCAGTTTTGTGTTGAATGCGAATCAAGCGTATGTGGTGTTGTATTCATAACACTCAAGCAAAGATTGATTGTTTTAAATCAAACAAAACCAAAACCATGAGTGCGTATGAATTGCAGATCGTGTATATGTACAAAATAGATATATTGCCCGCCTCGAGAGAGTATGAAATGCGTATCACTGCTTAAAGCGATCGTATCTAAACCGCAATGTCCTTCGTCGACTGACAAACGATTTTATAATATTTATTTTTGATACTTCTAATATTTTTAATTCTTTTTTTTATTTGGCAGCATCAACAGGAATTCATCCATCAATGGCCGCACGTTAAAAAGAATTCCTAACGCTTCGGTACTAGTGCGCTCCGTAGAAAGTTCCTGGCACCATGTTTAGATAACAGCTGATTCACCTGGTCCATCCAACGAAGATTTGTTTGCATCCTCCGGCGCCGTCCATTGATATTATAGCCGAAGACATTTCGAGTTCGAGCGTTCGTTCATCAATTCGTATGATGTGTACAAGCTAGATCATTCGGGCTATATGGTGGTGTCGTTTCACAGTTCCTACAGCAAATGATTCATTCGACATTGCCGATGATGGCTCTAAATATTTTCCAAAGTATTTTTCCCTTAAAGACTCCCAGATTGAGGATTGATCCACTTGTGACATTACCCAGGATTCTGCGCTGCAGAGCAAAACAGATAGGATCAATGTCTGGTCAGTGTTCAGGTTTCCTTGGAGTTATCACAGTACAAAATTTTACAGCTCATTGATTTGGGACTTAATTCTGAGAAGTACACGTGAAAGTACCGCTACAAACAAGAACTCCTGCATCATTCGTTTTATCAAGTTGGCTGCATTAATAATTTAATGACGGCACGAATTTTATTGCTTAAGTTGGATTTTACCTATACAATAACCCTATAGGTTTAAGGGCATGAGCTCAGTTTATGACCTTATTTCGGGATAAGTGCAGTTACCGTTGCCTTTATAAGACCAAAAACGTGATGGTCATTAAATTATTAAACCAGCCAACTTGACTAAACGAATGATGTAGAAGTTCTTATTTTTGGGGCCACTTTCACATGCAATTCTCAGAATTGAGTCCCAAAATCATGTGTTGTACTGTGGAAATCTTTTTATAAAAAAAACATTTCGCCTTGATGCGGATAGCGACACTCAAACCGTTAGACCAGATGTCGAATTCTCTTGCCGTGTTACGAATCTTTAAAACACTTTAGATCCCCTGGCTATTAAGCATAATGGAAATACTTACAATCCAAACCCGTCACACTGGGATGTTGATAGAACTGCATAACTATTAGGATGCAACCACTTAAAAAGATTGATGCATACAGGGAACCGATGACAATGGCGGCTTTATCAAAACGAACACAACACAGCTTCTCCATCATATTAAGTCCTAGAAATAGTATGTGTTTTTTTTTAAGACGAAACTATATTACGCGAATGTTTTGCTTTCTGCGCTGATATCTGAAGTTCGAGAATGCCACTGCATTTTTTAACTCACTAACTAAGCAGCCGCCGTAGCTTTGCGGTTTTTGTAGCTTTGCGTATTTACCGCAAAGACGATAAAAATATCACCTTATTACTTATATTGTTATTTAACTAGGTTGCTATATACGAGGTGAGTCCCAAAAGTAACTGATGTAACAGAGAAACATACAATACATTGGTCAGAAGGGCCAATCAGGTCTTGGTTGTCGACAAGTCAAAAGGCCCGAACTGTTTGTGTCAATCGTTAAATCATTATTTAGTCTAAACTTATAAAGATAAAATTATGACAGTACAACAATCAAAAGTTTGCAATATCTTTTTTCCCCAAAATTTGTTAATGCAAACTTGCAAGGATATTCAGAGACAAACATTTGAAAGGATATAAATGCATATCGAGTTTTCGAATATTTGCGATGTTTATTATCCACCATCTTCAAGTCATTCACATCTTATCTCTTAACCTAGAATTTATAGCAAATGTCTCTGTGAATTATACCAAAGATATAGAGCAAGGACCTTGACCTTGTCGCTAGACACAATGGCGTTAGCAAACAACAACAAAAAGAACCTAAGAATGTATGTGAAAGTATCAACATGATTAACACAGGCGCATAAAATTTGACTCGCTTGCTTCTTTTGGAGTCCTTTATTACATATGGGAATTGTTATCAAGCTCTCTGTGGCATATTTTGATATACAAACAAGTTGTCTCTCGCTCTTATGTTGCTTTACAAACATAAGTTAATAATAATGGGAGACATCAACAAGAAGAGAATTGAGTAACATAATTTCAATTAGGGGTCGTTGGAAATGTTAAGTAGATTGGGGATACCAATGGAAGTAACTGGAAAAGAATGATCTCATCGAATCTCATAGAAGGAATATGATGAAAAAAAACTCCAGCACGAAAGAAAATTGTGAAAAAGAAATTTATAATTTTTATCACGACTCTTAAGCTTAGCACCCTTATAGAAAGTTGCTGGTATTTGGCGTATGTATGTTAAATATATATGGAGGGATGATATATATATAAAAATTTTAAAATATTAAAATATAAAAATATAAAAATATAAAAATATAAAAATATAAAAATATAAAAATATAAAAATATAAAAATATAAAAATATAAAAATATAAAAATATAAAAATATAAAAATATAAAAATATAAAAATATAAAAATATAAAAATATAAAAATATAAAAATATAAAAATATAAAAATATAAAAATATAAAAATATAAAAATATTAAAAAAGAAAAATAGAAAAATATAAAGATATAAAAATATTAAAATATAAAAATATAAAAATATAAAAATATAAAAATATAAAAATATAAAAATATAAAAATATGAAAATATAAAAATATAAAAATATAAAAATATAAAAATATAAAAATATAAAAATATAAAAATATAAAAATATAAAAATATAAAAATATAAAAATATAAAAATATAAAAATATAAAAATATAAAAATATAAAAATATAAAAATATAAAAATATAAAAATATAAAAATATAAAAATATAATAAAATAAATAAATAAATAAAATAATCCACCAAAGCCTTGCTGTAAGAAGCGGTTTCTTGGAAGAAAAACTTCCATATTACAGGTATGAACCTGAGGCAGTGTTAGTGAGCAGAAATTATAAACTTTATTGGGACAGAACAATGTCAACTGATCGGACAATCATCGCCAACAGACCAGATATAATATGGATAGACATACGCAGAAGGGTTGGATACATCCTAGATGTCGCAGTTCCACTTTCGGATAACGCGAATCGAACCATTAGTGAAAAAATATCCAAATATGCAGATCTAGCGTTTGAAGTAAAGCAAAGAGAACATCTAACAACTGTGCAGACTATCCCAATTGTAATATCGAGTACTGGTATTGTGGTAAATTCTGTTACGCAACATCTCGACGAATTGGGACTTTCATCTCTTTTACATGAAATGTCGAAAGCCATTGCCTTGGGAACATGCCGGATTATGAGGATGTTTTTGGGCTGATGTTACGCCCCACGTCGTAAAACAGTGATATGTGGAAATGAACAATTATAACTCTTATATTATTAATTCAATTCAATTCAATTCAATATAATTCACTTCAATTTAATTCAAATCAATTCAATATAATTCAAATCAAATCAATTCAATATAATTCAATTCAATTCAAAACAAAAAAAAATTAACACTTTAACATGAAGTGCTGAAGTGACTTGTGGCCGAGACCACCGTCATGTTCAGCTTAAATGGACCCCAGCTCGCGCGGTATCTGGGGGGGAAAGAGGCGTGGGTAAAAATATAAAAATATAAAAATATAAAAATATAAAAATATAAAAATATAAAAATATAAAAATATAAAAATATAAAAATATAAAAATATAAAAATATAAAAATATAAAAATATAAAAATATAAAAATATAAAAATATAAAAATATAAAAATATAAAAATATAAAATATATAAATGAAAAAATATAAAATAAAAAAAATAAAATAAAAATATATAAATAAAAATATAAAAATATAACAATATAAAAATATAAAAATATAAAAATATAAAAATATAAAAATATAAAAATATAAAAATATGAAAATATAAAAATATAAAAACATAAAAATATAAAAATATAAAAATATAAAAATATAAAAATATAAAAATATAAAAATATAAAAATATAAAAATATAAAAATATAAAAATATAAAAATATAAAAATATAAAAATATAAAAATATAAAAATATAAAAATATAAAAATATAAAAATACAAAAATATAAAAAAATAAAAATATAAAAATATAAAAATATAAAAATATAAAAATATAAAAATATAAAAATATAAAAATATAAAAATATAAAAATATAAAAATATAAAAATATAAAAATATAAAAATATAAAAATATAAAAATATAAAAATATAAAAATATAAAAATATAAAAATATAAAAATATAAAAATATAAAAATATAAAAATATAAAAATATAAAAATATAAAAATATAAAAATATAAAAATATAAAAATATAAAAATATAAAAATATAAAAATATAAAAATATAAAAATATAAAAATATAAAAATATAAAAATATAAAAATATAAAAATATAAAAATATAAAAATATAAAAATATAAAAATATAAAAATATAAAAATATAAAAATATAAAAATATAAAAATATAAAAATATCAAAATATAAAAATATAAAAATATAAAAATATAAAAATATAAAAATATAAAAATATAAAAATATATAAATATAAAAATATAAAAATATAAAAATAAAAAAATATAAAAATATAACAATATAGAAATATTAAAAAAACCCGTGTGGTCGGGTTATCCACCGGGCGCGTCACTGGTGGTAGGTAGTAAAAGCCACGGCTATCTTCCGTGGTAAAGCGGGTCATAGCTTCGGTAAAAGCCCGCTCGAGAACCACCCTAGTTCCAGTTGCCAATCGGGGTAGGTAAGTCGAGAAGATAAGCCGGAACCTGAGAAGCACGCCGATCGCCTCTTACATTAACCTCAATTTCGGGACGGTGAAAGTGTGTTTCTGCGGGAGAGAAGGAGACTCTCTTTAAACAAAACCCCCCAATCCAAGTTGGGGGCACCAGCAAGCCAACGCCGGGCAACGCCTCCCCATCGCGCCCTGGCAAGCCAGCTAAACGGGTACGATCTCATGATCGACACTACCGTGACCGTCGAAGGGCCAACTACATCCTTTCAACCGTTGGCAAAATCCCTGAGACTCAAAGATCCACGGAGCAAAACCAATTGGTTTAAAAGGCCAAAAACCAACTGAACCAATCTCAGACCCCACAAGGGACTGCTAACATAAAAAGTCAGCGATCTGCTGTCGAAGAACTTGGCATTACCAGATCACAAAAGAGATCAAAGATTCAAGAAGGAGTCCAGTACAGCGATATAGCCAGGAACAGTCTCATGCGCGCCGTCGTAGATAACTCACATCCTAGCGCTAACATCTCGTTTAATAACTGGAGGAAAGTTAACGCTAAGCTGCTTGTTGCGTACGCTGTTGTAATAAGGGACAATCCTTGCACTCCAGCAAGATGTATCGATGCAGGTTTGCATCAGAACAGAATAAAGCTCATGGCATACAATTACCGGTTTATAGGTCAAAACTCTATTGGTCCCATATGTAAAAGTATTCCCACTTTGTAAATGAAGACTTCTGTGATCTCCCTCCACATAGTAGGGATATATGTTATGTCAATATAGCCGACACAGAGCTCCATGAACCATATAGTTCAGCCTATCAGCCAACGCGTCTAGTTCAACCGGTAAGATCATGTCCGGTTGACTTGAATTGCTTAAGGCTTTCAATTGCCCATACTCTATGACAAATAAATGCGTTATTCATTTTAATTTTTTAATACAAAATTTATTATATGTTTGCTAGATTATTTCCCCATTGTCTAATGGCTTTCTTTCGAAGAGATAACAGTGCCTCTGTTCACAAAAACAAATATTTCTTTAACGCAAGCCGATCTTTTCAATTCTTGAGTCAAAAGCTCAAATTCTTTGGAGATAAGCATGTCTTAAATCTAAACTTTAGGAAATGCCTTCTTTAGTCTTAAAAGAACAGTTGAAAGTTACGTTTCGGAATTTCCCGAATTTCAAGCATATAACGCAAAAATCTAATAGCAAATCACACACAATGGGTTGCGCTAACTACAGGACTCTCAGTTTAATTGTGGGATGGCTTAATGTTATCTTTAGTATCATAGCGGCTGCTATGTGCGTTTACTCCTGGATAGGCATAAATCGCGTCATAAACCAATACCCAGAATATGGTTAGTTAATCAAATTGAAGTTGATTTTACTGCTACACTTTTTACAATACTGCTTTAAATTTTAGAGGAATCTTTGGGCTCGACTGTCGTTATCTACGCATTTCTTGTTTTCTTTTCTATTATCTGGCTTGGTCTATCGCTGTTCTTGCTGAAAGGTATTCGCGAGGTAAGCTCTGTACATTGTGTTCATGAGAAATCTTTTTGTCTATGCTCTCTCTCTCTCTCATTGGCTCTTTAGGATCGTCACAAATTAATGGCTCCCTGGGTATATGTAAACTTAGTTTCCATTGTCATAAGTATTTTGACTACATTGTATGGATGTTTCATGATATTAGCCGGTACAACTGATGTACAATCCAAAGTGTTGGGCCCCTTGGCTTTGATTTTCAGAGCGGGTAAGTTGTTTGCTCATAGCGCGTATTCTATGTTATCTATTGCAGTCAAATATATTTCAATGATTCGAAATTGTATTTTTTTTTTGTGTTTGTTTAGGTTTGCAAGTTCTGTTTTTCTATCCGGTTTACAAGTTGTACCATAAAATCAGCAATGCCAACAAGAGGGACATATGTTAAGCTTCAGTTGAAAGCAACACCGATGGCTGTATAAAACTTTAAGTTGAACTTATATTATCCATTGAAGGTTGTGTCGTTTTGCGGTTGTGTAAATCTGTGGAGGTTTATAATTGTTGTGAAATAAAATATAATAAGAAAACATCTGAATGTATAAGTCATAAGGAGAAAAGTAAAATCCCGTGCGGACTTTAAGTTAGTTGACCGTTTATATTGCGCAATTGTGTATGTATGGAACTGTGTATGATGTAAATTTGGTTATTTGTATGGGAGGTACCAACAAAGGGTGTATCAAATGTTTTCATATTTTAAGTTTGTCTACTATTTTAAGATTATTGAACCTATCAAAAATTTCGGTCATTTGTATGGGATTCAAGCTGAAAGGTTTTGGCAACGGCTTCGATTTTCTAAGGGTTTATCAGAGAACTTACAAAAAAGGACCAGAAGGGGTCGGCCGAAAATCTTTCGGTTTTGCCAACTTTTATCAGCATATTAATATGACAAAGTTGAAATATCATACGATAAATTTTTCAAAAAAATGTCATTTTATACAGAATGTATCAGATGGGGTGGGGCAATTGCACCTATTTACAAAACCATAGTTTCAATTAGAAAACTAATGACGCTTGTAAATATTCACAAGTATCAGAAAAGGTTTTTCGAGTTATGGAGCACAACAGTCATCCAGCCAACTTGCTAGACGAAAGGAAAAAGTCTTGACACGAATTTGTTTTTAAGATACTAGGGGCCCAACTCATCTCCTTTAACGCGTTACACTTATATACAAAATGTACTACTATTACACCCAAAAGCACTTTAATTTAATCAAAATTATTTGTATTGCTGCAAAAAGTAGCTTTATTGTTTCACAGAGTTTTTTAATGTATCAAAAAGTGTTATTGCTGCAGCAGAAAGTACTTTTTTGCAACCACAAAGTGCCTTTTTTATCCCTAAAAAGTACTTTTATCGATTCAATAATTTATCATCAAGTATCTCTGTTGTACCTAAAAAGTCTTATTTTATTGTTAACAAAAGTACTTTTATTGTATCAAAAAATTTACTATTATTGTACCAGTAAAGTATTTATTTTATAGAAATTATTTTTATTGCACCAAAAAGTACTTAAATAGAGTAATTTAGTTGTTCCTAAAAAGTGCTATTGCTGTACCAAAAAGTACTATTATTGTACCCAAAAAGTTCTATTGCTGTTGATAAAAAGAGCTTTTTTTGTAGCAAAAAGTACTTTTTTCCACCCAAAAAGGAAGATTTTATACTTAAAAAGTACTTTTATTGTACCTAAAAGAAATTTTATTATGCCAAAATTTACCTTTATTGTACAAAAAAGTACTTTTTGATTCAAAACAAGTGAGGTTTTATACCTAAAAGGTACTTTTATTGTACCTAAAAGAAATTTAATTATGCCAAAATATACCTATATTGTACAAAAAAGTACTTGCGTTGTATCAAAATTTACTATCGTACGAAAGTACAGTTACTGTACCAAAATGTACTTTTTTATCAAAAAGTATTTTTATTGCATCTACGATTAATATTATTCTACCACAAAGTATTTTTAATGCATCTTAAAAGAGTACATTTATTGTACCCAAAAAGTACCATTGTTGTACCAAAAAGTAGTTTTGTTGTTCCAATATGTACTTTCGTTGCTCAAAATATATATTTTTGTATCCAAAAGTATTTTATTGTACCGAAATGTAATTGTACAAAAATAATTTTTTTATTATACCTTAAAAGCCATTTTATTGTACCGAAAAGTATTTAAAATGTAACAAAATGGTACTTCTTTTACCAAAAAGTACGTTTGTTGCTTCAGAATGTCCATCTTTATATCTAAAATGCATATTTGTGTACCGGCAATTATTTCTATTGCATCAAAAACAACCTTTATTATACCAAATAGTACTTTTATTGTACCCAAAGTACTAAACTGTAGTTTAAATGTGCCAAAAAGCCTGAAAGACAGTTTTATTATACCAAAATGTACCAAAAGTAAATTTATTGTACCAAAATGTACTTTTGTTGTACTTAAAAATCACTTTTATTGTATTAAAATGTACTTCCATTTTTTCAATGAGTACCTCTTATGTACCAGCGGTGGCAGCAAAAATTCAACTTTGGGTTTTTGGTAATGCCCCAGCGAAATATTATGTCAGTTATTATAAAACGGCTATGCTTTAGCCCCAAAGAGGTCAAAGGTCAAATCTTTGCTTGTTTGAATTTTTTAGTACCGTATAGAATCGAAAACGGCTTGACCGATCTTTTTACAGAATTTTTACAGAATGTACCTGTGTGGTCGGTAGTGAATATAGGATACTTGCAGTTTTGATATACCAAGTGGGCGTGGCCGCGCACATTGGACCCTATTTTTGAAACCACAATATCTGGAGGACAGTTTTTCCAATCGCCTTGAAAATTGGTGTGGATACATTTGCCAGCAAAGTTCGTGATCTAACAAAAAAAATGGGCAAGATCGGATCAATGGGCGTGGCTTAAAACTTGAAAGTTTAAACGGCTGTATCTCATGAACTATAAGAGGTATAAAGATGATATTTGGTATGATTTGTTGATACAGTATCAATTACAGACAGGGTCGAAGTGGGCTGTGCCACGCCCCACTTTAAAGAAACCGTTATAACAACTATAATTATCGTTTGATCGTCCTAAAAGTCTCACAGTATAGTAGAGATATGACTAGGCTATTTTAAATCAAGTTGGCAAAAAAGGACTGAGATGCCGCAAACACACGTCAATGTTTGACTATTACATATTTGCGAGGAAAAATTAAGGATTTATTACGAACCTGACCTCTTTGGGGCACGGGAAATAGTTGTCTGATCTTACTGAAAATTCCGTCCTGTATTCAATATTCAATATACGGTCATTTCTAAATTTCCTCAAAAAAAATCTTTCATACATATCGCGCCGCCCTAATGTATACAATGTATACTATACATATATATAATCTGCGTCGAATTCTGGTTAGGTTCTAATATAAGCAAGATTAGTCTAAAATTCCTTCCAGCTCCCATACAAACTGTCAAACTGTTTCTATACTTTAACAAAAATTTAAATAGAATTGGTTTATTGGCCATCTTAAGGGTCTGAAGTATTGGTAGTAAATATTTTAAATTGTGTGTTTTGTTTTTTTTTTTGTTTATCAGAAATACTGCAATACTTTAGCAAATACTTATGATCGTCAATACATATAATGTTTTTATCACCATTTTTATAAATGGTGAAGGGTATTTTAGTTTCGGCATGGCCGAACATAATTGTACCAAAATTTACTTTTACTGTTCTTCAAATGGCTGGAATATGTTTATGAACATTTAGTTGAGATTAAGTTGTGTTACTCTAGAGTTTTCATCGTTATCAGCTAGCTCAGCTATATTTCAAATACTTAAATCTGGCACATTTTTCTATTTGTGTGACCTTTTGTGATATGAACAATGTTTGCTATGAACTTGAAATACATATAAGTTTGCCGTTAGAACGTAAGATTAAAGATTAAAAAGATTATCAATATTGTCTACGCACGAGATGAAGTTGTTAGTTGATACTTAGACTTGCTTTATGCTCTTGCTAGGATCTAAATATTTTCGGATTTCTTTTTTTAGATTTTGCTTTAAATTTTCAGTACAATACCCAAGTTTGTAACGATTAACATATTTAACAACTGATATACTTTCATTATATCCTAGAGGATGGTGTTTTCCTTTTAAACCTTAATAGGCTTTGAAATTCTTTTTTTGTATTTATTTTTATTTCAATGTTAAATAACTTTGACGAATAATCTATGAATCTATATATAATCCTTAGACTGATGTCCACACTACCGATTAGTCTATATCCGGACACGGCAGCAATTGAAGAATTCTCAAGGATCCCGTAAATTTATTCTGGACGCACATAGAACTGATTAAGAAAAGCAATATAGTTTCTGTTGTACACAAGGCTGCATATACAGCCGAATTGGCACAACAAAAGCATCTTGATAAGTCAACAACCCTGAATATTTTGCTTAAAATGGCAAAGGAGCAGAAAATTATGCGCAGAACATTCCATAATTTGAAAAAACAAAAGTAAGACCAAATATTTTCTCTAGATCAAAGCAAGAATACGTTCATAAAGTTTTATTATTTTTTACAGATGCTGCTGCTTAAAGTGAACTCAATTTAGGCCCAAACATCATGGTGGCATCATCGTGTATACCCCAAAACTATGGGACTATGGCTCTGAGAACAATGGTCAAGTTTAGATGTGGATTTTTCTACTTCCTATACTTACACTTAATGTTTTGGTCAAGAAATCAGCATAATAAAGATATAAATAATAAAGTCAATGAAAACTGGTCGAAATTTCGCTTTATTCAATTCATACCAAAACAGTTAGGCTTATGATAGGCAAAAGTTATATTAAATTATTACATTTTTGAAGCACTATCTAACACCGAAGTCGCTGCATCAAAATTGGCAGAAAAATATTTTTGTCCAAAAAAATATATAGGTTAACCCCTTGCCAAAATTTGGATTTTTGATAAAAATTTTCTTATGTTTTAAATGGCATAGACTGCTGAAATATGATTGTTTGAGTACTAAAAATTAGTTCGTTTTTGTCAAGAAAACAGCATATTAAAGACGTATAAATTTCAATGGAAACTGGTCTGGTTTTCAATTTATACCAAAACAGTTAGGCTTACGATAGGCAAAAGTTGTATAACATTATTAAATTTTTGAAGCACTATCTAACACCAGTACTAAAAATTAGTTCGTTTTTCGATTTTGTCAAGAAATCAGCACATTATTATTATTTCAAAGGAAACTGGTCGAATTTTCGCTTTTTCAATTTATACCAAAACAGGTGGGCCCCACGATAGGCAAAAGTCATATCAAGTTATTACATTTTTGAAGCAATATCTAACACCAAAGTCGCTGCGTCAAAATTCGCAGAAAAATATTTTTGTCCAAAAAAATATATGGGTTAACCCCTTGCCAAAATTTGGATTTTTGATAAAAAATTTCTTCTGTTTTAAATGGCATAGACTGCTGAAATATGATTGTTTGAGTACTAAAAATTAGTTGGTTTTTCGTTTTTGTCAAGAAATCAGCACATTATTATTATTTCAAAGGAAACTGGTCGAATTTTCGCTTTTTCAATTTTAACCCCTTGCCAAAATTTGGATTTTTGATTAAAATTTTCTTTTGTTTTAAATGGCATAGACTACTAAAATATGATTGTTTGAGTACTAACAATTAGTTCGTTTTTCGATTTTGTCAAGAAATCATCATATTAAAGACGTATATATTTCAATGGAAACTGGTCGAATTTTCGCTTTTTTAAATTTATACCAAAACAGATAGGCTTACGATAGGCAAAAGTCATATTAAATTATTAAATTTTTGAAGCACTAGCTAACACCAAAGTCGCTGCCTCAAAATTCGCTGAAAAATATTTTTGTCCAAAAAAATATATGGGTTAACCCCTTGCCAAAATTTGGATTTTTGAAAAAAATTTTCTTTTGTTTTAAATGACATAGACTGCTAAAATATGATTGTTTGAGTACTAAAAATTAGTTTATTTTTCGTTTTTGTGAAGAAATCAGCATATTAAAGACGTATAAATTTCAATGGAAACTGGTCGAATTTTCGCTTTTTTCAATATATACCAAAACAGGTAGGCTTACGATAGGCAAAAGTTATATAAAATTATTAAATTTTTGAAGCAATATCTAACACCAAAGTCGCTGCGTCAAAATTCGCAGAAAAATATTTTTGTCAAAAAAAAATATATAGTAACCCCTTGCCAAAATTTGGATTTTTGATAAAAATTGAATTTTGTTTTAAATGGCATAGACTGCTGAAATATGACTGCTTGAGTACTAAAAATTAGTTCGTTTTTCGAACTAGTCAAGAAATCAGCATAGTAAAGATGTATAAATTTCAATGGAAACTGGTCGAAATTTCGCTTTTTTCAATTTATACAAAAACAGTTAGGCTTTCGATAGGCAAAAGTCATATCAAATTATTACATTTTTGAAGCACTATCTAACACCAAAGTCGCTGCGTCAAAATTCGCAGAAAAATATTTTTGTCCAAAAAAATATATGGGTTAACCCCTAGCCAAAATTTGGATTTTTGATAAAAATTTTCTTTTGTTTTAAATTTCATAGACTGCTAAAATATGATTGTTTGAGTACTAAAAATTAGTTCGTTTTTCGTTTTTGTCAAGAAATCAGCACATTAAAAACGAATAAATTTCAATGGAAACTGGTCGAATTTTCGCTTTTTTCAATTTATACCAAAACAGTTAGGCTTACGATAGGCAAAAGTCATATCAAATTATTAAATTTTTGAAGCACAAACTAACACCGAAGTCCCTGCGTCAAAAATCGGAGAAAATTATTTTTGTCCAAAAAAATATATGGGTAACCCCTTGCCAAAATTTGGATTTTTGATAAAAATTTTCTTTTGTTTTAAATGGCATAGACTGCTAAAATATGATTGTTTGAGTACTAAAAATTAGTTCGTTTTTCGATTTTGTCAAGAAATCAGCATATTAAAGATGTATACATTTCAATGGAAACTGGTCGAATTTTCGCTTTTTTCAATTTATACCAAAACAGTTAGGCTTACGATAGGCAAAAGTCATATCAAATTATTAAATTTTTGAAGCACAAACTAACACCGAAGTCCCTGCGTCAAAAATCGGAGAAAATTATTTTTGTCCAAAAAACTATATGGGTTAACCCCTTGCCAAAATTTGGATTTTTGATAAAAATTTTCTTTTGTTTTAAATTCCATAGACTGCTGAAATATGATCGTTTGAGTCTAATAAAGTAATTAATTTTTTGTTTTTGTCATGAAATCAGCATAATAAAGACAGTAAAAAGTCAATGGAAACTGGCCAGATTTTCACTTTATTCAATTTATACCAAATCAGGTCTGATTAAATATTATTAAAGCTTGAGTAGTACTGTACCGCAACTTACTAGATGATTTAAAAAATACCACACACATTCTAACATACATACATACCATTTCCTTACTAAATAATAAAAGTGAAAAAAATAATTTATTTTTTATTTAAATTTTTGTTTATTTTTGAAAATTTAGTTTTTTTCTTGTTTCTATTTCAAAGTTAAAATTAAGGTACCTTCATACACATTGTGATATTGTTTTTGTTTGATTTATTAACTTAATATCGACAACATCGCATCTCGTTCATAAATGTAAATAAAGAATAGACATATAAGCTCGCTTACATCAAATTCTATAAAACATTTTTGTTCTTTAGTTTTTCTTTTTCAAAATCTTAGCATAGACATTAATGTGTACATAGCAGTTATGTATATTATTTTGGTTATATCTTAGTTTATATATTGAAATATCGCGATGACGACAACGTTTCACCAACATTACTGCAATGGCCAGAATCGAGAGACAGACCCCAAACTGGCCAGCTAAGGCGGTTGTGATATTGTTTTTGTTTGATTTATTAACTTAATATCGACAACATAGCATCTCGTTCATACATGTAAATAAAGAATAGACATATACGCTCGCTTACATCAAATTCTATAAAACATTTTTGTTCTTTAGTTTTTCTTTTTCAAAATCTTAGCATAGACATTAATGTGTACCTAGTAGTTATATTATTTTGGTTATATTTTGGTTATATATTGAAATATCGCGATGACGACAACGTTTCACCAACATTATTGCAGTGGCCAGAATCGAGAGACAGACCCCAAACAGGCCAGCTAAGGCGGCCATCAGAGCTCCCGAATAGCCAGTGAGTATGCAGGAGCAGCTCATAAATTTTGTTCGGGCCAACCATTGATCAATATAGCCAGTCGGGCAGCGTCCCACTAATTGCCGGGTATCGCTGACCAAGTAGACGGGGCATTTGACGTAGCCCTCGCTGTTTCAGCATAAACAGTGTGAATTGGTAGTGAATGGACAACCTGTAAGAGAAAAGAGAAAACAAAACGGGAAAATTTGAAAAAAATTCTTGAAACTAATTATACTAAAAACAAAAAACTATATTTAATGAAATGAAAAAAAAATCCGATATCTCACAAGTTTGTTTTCTTAAATACAAAGTAGGAGCAATTTTCCATAAAGATTGTATTTGATAAGTTTTGAGTCCCTTTTTTTATCTAGAAATACTAGTGGGCCCGGCAATGCTTCGCTATTGCATATTTGGACTATCTATCTGTATACCAAATTGTATGTCTCTAAGGCTAACAATCATGTTCGCAACACACAAAAATAATAATTTCGTCCGCAAAATTCATTCTGTAGTGCTGAGTACTCTATCTGTATATCATACTGTATCTTTCCAGGGCTTAAATACAGTTTTGCTGAGCCCCCCCACATGAAAACAAAAATGCCGTCTGCAAATTTGGACATATAGTGCTGACTACTATCTAAGAACCAAATTGTATTTCTTAACTAAAATATAGTGTGGCCATTCCCACTCCGCCGACTAATCGTTAATTTTTAACTGTTGTACCGAGTACTAAAAAAAATACATCAATTGTTATATCTCTAAAGCTTAAATACAGTTTTGCCACGCCTACTAATTAGAAACAAAAATTTCATCATTAAACTTCATTCAGTCCTGCCGCGTACTATCTGTATACCAAATTTTATTTCTCTATGGAAAAATCAATTTTGCCACGCCTACACCGCCTGTTGGATCAAAAGAAGCATTGAACTTAAAACAAAATTATTTGAATCGAATCATTCATATACTTTTTGAGAAACATCGAAATGGGTTATCCACTCAACTTAGGCAGTTAAAACGGTTTCATTTAAATGGGGTGTGGTACCGCCCCCTGGCTGTAATTCGAACTGTATCAACAACCCGTTTTTCCAATCACAACCAAGTATAGCCAAGGACTATCGACAGGTCATCAGTACCACATAATAAAATAAACTTCATAATTCTGACATTTCATGAGCTATAGCCATTTTAAATTTTAAGTTATATGGGCGTTGCCACGCCCCTTTTTCCAATCACAACCACATATAGTCAGGGACTATCAAGAGGTCATCAGTACCACTTTGTGAATCGGCATCAACAACATGTATACCAAATAACATTTTCATACCTCTGATAGTTCATGAGATACAACCGTTTAAGTTTCAAAGTGTATGCCACGCCCACTGATTCTAACCCGCCCATTTTTGGCTGGATCATTAATTTTGCTGTCAAAAGCATTCTCACAAATTTTGAAGGCGATTGGTGAAACAGTTCTCCGGATACTGCGTTTTCAAAAATTGGTTCCAATGGTCGGGGCCACACCCATTAGATGTATCGAAAATAAAAGTGCCCCTTTTTTCATTTTTTGAGCTACATTTTGTGAAAATTTCAAAGAGATCAGTTCAGCCGTTCTCGAGTCTATACGGTTATACTTAATTACTTAGCTGGTACTTCTATGCAGTCCCAGTGGATTATACACCGCACGTAGAAAAATATTATAAACGCTGCGATCTTCTGCGCTTCTTCTCCAAATGCATCCACACAAATTTTCAAATGAAATAATCCTCCAGATATTGCGTTTTCAAAAATTGTGTCCAATGGGTGGGGCCACACCCATCCCAATCGCAAAACTGAGCTTATTTTGTGAATACCCCATTTAATTGTTGGGAAATCACTAAGACACAGTCGGAAATAGGTTAAAATCTCACCTTCAAATGGTTTAAACTCCGTCAATATTCGAATGAAAACCTCGAATTGCTGTTAGCTTAATTTGTCATCACCTTAGGATAGTCGGGCAATTAGTAAGATATAGTTGGAATCTCATAATGAAAAAGGTAGGGGACCTTACTCACAGAAATGGGCCATCAGACACAATAGAGATATTCCGCACGATATTCCGAGATATAACCGTGTTAAATTATAGAAAAGCGATAAAAAAATCCACCTTGAGCAAAAACTCGTATGGCCATTAAATTACACTATGCGACAGTCAAAATCGGAATGGGATGAAACCAACGGGAAATGTTATATCGGTCAAAAACAAGTTATCGGTAAAAAAGAAGTTATACGTGTCCCGGCGTTTCGCTGGGTCACGTCTAGGAATCGAGATATATCGATTTGAAGTTAGTAACTATCATATAGGGAAATATCTCACGTTTTAGGCACATTTGTTTTATTCCACTTAAACCATACGCCACGGAGTACAACAGTTTTATTGTAACTGTTACAAAATAAACCCAGTTGAAAATCATTTGATGAATGGAAAAAGGAAACTGTTGCTTATATAGAAAAACGTTGTATGAACAGATTAAAGGAATTGTAATTTTTAATTTTTTTAAATTTGTTTGAGCAAAATCGGACTAGTGGTTATGTCAAAAAAAAAAAGACCACTAGCTAACTTCAAATCGATATATCTCGATTCCTAGACGTGACCCAGCGAAACGCCGGGACACGTATAACTTCTTTTTTACCGATATAACTTTCCCCGGTTTGAAATAGATAGTTTGAACCCTTTCCGATCACTGACCCCTATCATTTGTCTCACAGTGTTATTAATGCAGCCAACTTGACAAAAAGAATGATGCAGAAGTTCTTATTGTAAGGGCTACTTTCACATGCAATTCTCAAAATTGAGTCCCGAATCAATTTGCTGAAAAATGTTGTACTGTGATATTTAACTTCATATTTAGTTTTTATTTGACAAGTTTCGAAAAACCGGGCAAAACCGGTTAATTCGGGTTTTTACTAAATCAGGTATTCGAAACCAAATTGTTGTCCAGTATTTGAACACAGAAACAGACAGACTTCGACTCCAGATTTGGTATCAGCGTCTCCAAACACATAAAGTAAAAATAAAATGGGGAACAGCTATGCCAATTTTAAGCACCATTATTCAAATTTTCATCTCAAATCGTTAAAAAAAATGATATTAATAGAGTTTATTTGGCGCACACATCTGCTGTGAACTGTTTGAAATCTTAAATAACCTTGGACAATCACAATATGTCAAATATCAATAGTTTATACTCGTAGCTTTTGAGATAGAGATTGTGTAGATTTTTTTGAATTTCAAATTTCTACAATTCAGATGTTAGTCTTGAAACTTTACTCGCTGCGAGCAATTGTTCAAATCAGCAACTTGACTTCAAAATCAATACGTGGGTAAAATGTCTTTAATAAATACCAGAAACCTAAGTGTATCTATGGGATGGCTCAGCATAGTGATTGGCATTATAACCATTGCCTTAGGTTTTTACACTATTTTCTGTTGGTCAGAAAACTGTCCATACGAGTGGAGTGATTTAGGCAAGTTAAGAATGTGTAACGTTTTGATAATAACACTGTGCTACACACAAAATATACAGGGGTACTCATGTAGCATTTCTGTTAGACTGGAGTCCATAGAGTAAAGTGATACTTTTAGTTTTTCTCGGTCACTTCGTTATGTAATGTTTTTTTTAGCAATTTAAATGAAATGACGATATTCCTAAAATTACAAGTTCCAAAATTTATAAGTCTTCTATTTGTAAACCGATTTTCAAAAACTTACATCTGTAATACAAAAATAAAAAATATACATCACGCTGCTTCATGATCAACTGAGAGCGTTGGGAAAATGAGAATTCGCAATTTTTTTCGGGGTTGTTTTGCTTAAACAGCCGCCGTTTCACTATTTTTTAACCGATTTTCAAAATTCTTTTTTTTTAATAAAAGGTGAAAGTCATAGCTTTACAACAGAATCGGTTTACAAAGAGAAGACTTATAAATTTTGGAACTTGTAATTTTAGGAATATCGTCATTTCACTTAATTTGCTATAAAAACATTACATAACGAAGTGACCGAGAAAAACTAAAAGTATCACTTTACTCTATGGACTCCAGTCTAACAGAAATGCTACATGAGAACCCCTGTATATGTTTTTCCTTCACATTTGTATCACTGTGTAATTTACGGAGGTTTAACTGTGTTTTGTTATAACAACGACGATTTTTAGATGATGTTTCGCATAATGTTGGCGCGATCGTTAGTGCATTTTGTGTCTGCTATGTTATTTTGCGAATGGCTTTATCAATATTCTTGTTAAAGGGCATTTATCAGGTAGGACATATTGAAGATAAATTTTGAAAGTCAGTTAAAATTTTTAATGCTATACTCTTTTATAGATGCGTCCTAAACTTATGACCGCTTGGATATATGTCTGTTTCTTGGAATTTATTACACTCTTTGGATTTGCTGCTAGCGAGCTTGGCGAGTATGCGATGGGTGATGGAATTTATTATCAGGATGTGGAACCGTATCTTCTAATTTTCAGTATGTTGCTTTTTTAACCTTAAATTAACATTGTGTTAACTAAATGTCTTTGTTTTTTTTGCGTTTTTCAGTCTTTTTATTGTTGCAATTTTGGCCGGTCTATATGATGTACCATAAACTGCAAAGCCGTCTTCTGTTTGTGCCAACTCAGAGTGCTGTGAAGGGTAATGCACCCGTCACAGTGTCGATTGTATAGATGCTGCATATATCACTTGAAATGTGTGATGTTTTAATTTTCTACAAATAAACTGCTTATCTAATGGATCTTGCTCATCTTGAAACTTAACCTCCGCTTTGAAGATAGACATTTGAGCTCGATAGCTCCTATACTACGGAGACAGACAGACAGGCGAACACCTCTAAAAAGAGCAGTTTGTAGGGAAAGTGGGAGTAGTTTTTTCCGATCATGCTCGTCTTTTAACTTAAACTATGCTTAGAGAATAAAGACACTTGCATACGGAATTTCAGCTCGATAGCTCATAAACTACGGATCTTATCGCTGGGACAGACAGACTTAATAAAATAAAATAATTTCCCTTTACACCCCATGAATATGGTATGGAATAGCTTCTCGCGTTGTTGTGAATTAACACGCTTTTTATTTTGGATTCACAACAAACGGCACCTACTTGCTAACCGACGAATGCGAACGTCACTGTATGAGAACCTTTTACTAGACATGCTGATTGACTCGACACTATCTTACGAAGTTGCTATCGACAACATTCAAGGGGGCTGGAAATGAACGAAAAATTTAGATGACTGGAGCCGGTAAACGAATCACGGATCTCCCGCATGGTAGTCGCATTTTCTAACCACTATGCCTCGGCCAGTCCCACGGACACTCCCGAAAACGTGGAGTTTGTAATGGAGGTGAGAGTAGTTTTTGTCCTATCTTGCTTATCTTAGAACATAACCAAGGCTTCCATACCAAATATACCAAATGCTGTTATCGCCGAGAGAGTGAGACTCAATCTCGCCGTCCATTTCAACAGCTGAAAATTCACACACTAGGCGAAAAATCGTTTTTTCTAAAGAGGCGGCTACGTTAACAAATTCTTGATCCAACAAAAAATGGGCGGTATCGGGTCAGTGGGCGGGGTATTATACATGAAACTTTAAACGGTTCTATCTCATGAACTATCAGAGGTTTGAAGATGATTTTTGGTATATATCGCTCGTACAGATCGATTTACAGCCAGGAAGGAAGAGGGCGGTGCCAATGCCCTTTTCAAAAATCCATCTGACGGTTTTTCTAATAGACCGATTGTTATGAAAATTCCACAACGATAGTCCTTTGCTATACTTACTTGTGATTGGATAAATGGGCGTGGCACCGTCCACAATACTCATGAACTATTGGAGGTATGAAGATAAGATTTGGTATATATGTTGATGGTGCAGTATGAAATACAGCCAATGCATTTGGCAGCAAAATTCGTGATCCAACAACAAATCGGCAGAATCGGATCAGTGAGTGTGGCATATAGCTTGTAATTTTAAACGGCTGTATCTCACGAACTATATGAGATATAAAGATGATATCTGGTATATACATTGACCATACAGTTCGCATTACAGCCAGGGAGGAAGAGGCCGCTGCCACGCCCCTTTTCAAAAATCGCTCTGACGGCTTTTCTTATATAACTAAAAAAACTTAATTTCCCTTTACATCCCATGAATGAGGTATGGGATAGCTTCTCGCGTTGTTGTGAATTAACACGCTTTCTATTTTTAGATTCACAACTAACGGCATCTACTTGTTTATCGACGAATGCAAACGTCACTGTTTGAGAAGCTCTTACTAAACACGCCGATTGACTCGACACTAAAACTGCGAATTTGCTGTCGACAACATTCGAGGGGAGCCGACACTGAAAGAAAAATGTATTTCTTTTTTTTTAAGATCACTGGAGCCAGGAGTTGAACCTGTGATTTCCCGCATGGTAGTCGCGTGTTCTACCCACTATGCCACGGCCGGTCCCGGCTTTTCTAATATACAGACTGTTAAAAATATTTTACAAAGTGGTACTGATGACCAGTTGATATTCCTTGGCTATACTTAGTTTTGATTGGATATAGGGCGTGGCACCGCCCATACAACTTAAAATTTAAAATGGCTATATCTCAGGAACTAATAGAGGTATGAAGATGAGATTTGGTATCTATGTTGTTTTTGCAGTATGAATTACAGTTAGTGTGGAAGTGGGCGGTGCCACGCCTGTTATAAAATAAAATGTTATAATAGCAAAAATAATAATATGATCGTCTTGAAAATTTCACAGTATGCTACAGTTTGCCTAAAGATGTGAACAGGCTATTTGGAATCAAGTTGGGGAAAAGGGCCGGAGCGCCGCCCACGCACGTCAATGTAAAACTATTATTTACACAGTACAACACATGATATTGGGACTCAATTTTGAGAATTGCACTTGATAATAAAGGGTTTCCAATGAGAGGTGTTATTGTGAATGGCCCGCTATTTCGGTAGCTGTCACTTTTGAAGCTTTTATTCTTTGACATTTAACAAGTAGACACCACGCCATTACTAAAAATGGAACAATACACGCTTCAGCAAGGCATTGAAATTATTAAAATTTAGTACAAATATGTTGAAAATTTTGCAGTCACAGTTTGCAAAACTAAAGCATTTTTTTGGTCATCGGACCGCAATACAGAAATTGGTGGAAAAATTCGAGCTATTGGGACAAGTTAATGATGTGAAGAATAAAACCCGTGCACGTCGCTCAAAAACAACTAAGAATATTGCTGCTGTAGCCCAAAGTGTTGAAGAAAACCCAGGTTTGTCCATTACTCGTCGTTCTTTCTAAATGGGCATTCCACAAACGTCATTACACCGTATTTTGCATAAAGACTTGGGTCTTAAGGCTTATAAAGTTCAGTTAACACAAGAACTCAAGCCGGCCTATCATCAGCAACGTCGTGTCTTTGCTGGTTGGGTCCTTGAAATGCAAGAAAATTATCCGGAATTCCATCGAATAATCTTCTTGACCGATGAGGCCCATTTCAACCTTGCTAACTTCAAATCGATATTAAATACTTATGGCATGTAGCTTGAAAAAACAAATGATGCAGAACTTCTTCTTTTTGGGGCTACTTTTACGTGCAGTTCTCAGAATTAAGTCCCCAAATCATGTGTTGTCAGGAGTAGCGAAGCGCACCTGGCACAGTTAGTTATGGTTATATAATCAAGCAAGTCTGGAGAAATACACATCTGAAATATAACAGCGAAATATTTTCTCTAAAACTAAAAAAAAAATTCCTAGCAAACGACTGTGACTATGTTAATTTTTGTTGTTTAATTTCGTTATAGTTCTATTGAATCAAATTCCCATCTCAAATATTTTGCCCAATTTAATGATGGTCTGTGTATTATATTCCAAATGACATTTTGACACGAAATCTGCTGGTATAAATTTCATGTTGTTGTCTGGAATCGGTTTTACCTATAAAGCTTAGAAGATAAGAGATTGTGATTATTATGTTTTGGTTTTTTTTTAATTATTCGTACTGTTTTTTTTTTTTGATTGCAATTTTTTTGATACTTGATACAGAAATTAAAATTTGTAGTTGACAGCTCCGTTGATATTTTAGTCTTGAGGATCCATTCACCGCGAGCAATTCTAAAAATCTGCAGCTTGACTACGAAATCCGTGTGCAAAATGTCTCACATAAATACCAGAAACGTAGCTGTAGCTATGGGATGGCTCAGCATAACACTGGGCTTTATAACCATAGCATTAGGCTTGTACACTGTTGTCTGTTGGTCAGAAAATTGTCCATATGAGTGGAGGGATTTGGGTAGGTTTTTGAATGTGTAACGCTTTGAGAATAATCGACTGCATCTTATCTATGTTTATTATAATATCATACTTAAGATGATGTTGCACATTATGTCGGAGCGGTCGTTAGTGCTTTTTGCATCTGTTATGTTATTCTGCGTTTTGCTTTATCGATACTCATGTTAAAGGGCATTAATCAGGTAGGAGTTTATTGTATTTAAAGGTAAAAAGTCAGTTTTATTTTTATGCTGTTTTATTTGTAGATGCGTCCTAAACTTATGACCGGCTGGTTATATGTCTGTTTCTTGGAATTTATTACTTTGTTTGGATTCGCTATTAACGATATTGTCGAATATGCAAAACGAGGTTCACTTGATTTTGAGGACGTGGAACCGTATCTTCTTATTTTTGGTAAGTTTTTTTGTTTTAAACTTAAAAAATGTTAATAAGCATTATCTAATGACTTTGTAAATTTTTTTCTAGTCATTCTATTGGTGATTTTCTGGCCGGTGTATATGACGTACAAGCAATTGCAAAGAGTTAGCAATGTTGTGTTTGTGCCAACAACAGTAAGCTGTGAAGAGTAATGCACACGTGGCAGTGTCGATTATATAGATGATCAATATCAGTTGAACTGTATAATTTTTTTAATTACTACAAATACACATTCAAAATGTTTTTAAAATCTAAATGCACTAATCTTTAACATTGTACAATAGTCTCTGAAGTTGCGTATTTAAATCAAACTCAGTACAACACATAAAACGAGACAAATTCCCATATACGATGCTTACTTATTTCATATCGATATCAATAATTATGGCATGTAACTTGACAAAACGAATGATGTAGAACTTCTACATTTTGGCGCTACTTTGGGGAATTTAGGACGCATGATGATCTAACCTTTCTTTATACTAGAAAGAGAAGCGATTAACCCCAGATCCAGTGGTGTTGCAATTACACTGTCCGGGAAAGCAGGAAAAGATCTAATTGACTCGATGCCTTATTCTAATCGTTATGTCTGACTTTGTATAAAGGCTCGGATCAGTTTCCGCGCAGATATTTTAATAATGATGAGCGACTTTCATGCTTAAGTAGGAGCAAACAGCATAAGTTTAGAGAGAACATTTTCAAAGCAAAACTTAGAGATAAATGCCTAGGGATTGGGGGTGAAGGTACTAGATCAGCATAGTAAAACACCCAAAAGATTAAATAAACAATTTATATTAATATATTCATGTAAAAAATCAAGTTGGACTAATTTTATGAAATAAAATCTTCTTAAAATTTTCATTATTTTTTAACCATAACACAGTTCAACATTTTTCAGCTTATTGATTTGGGACTCAACACTTCTAACTGAACGTGAAATTAGCCCCAAAAAGAAGAAGTTCTGCATCATTCGTGTTGTCAAGTTACATGCCATAATAATTTAATAACGATTTGAAGTTAGTAAGTATCGTATAGAGGAATTTGTCAGATTTGAGGCTAATTATGGCATGTAACTTGAAAAAAAGGAATGATGCAGAATTTTTTCTTTTTGAGGCTACTTTCACGTGCGGTTCTTATAATTGAGTCCCAAAATCATGTGTTGTACTATGTAAATCAATTCGAACAACGTGCGTATGATTAATATAAAATGCGCATAACATTATTATTACTTATACGTAGTGCATACAAACATACCTACATTAGAGAGGGTAGATTTTTTCTCGACCATGCGGTTATTAAAATCGTAATCTACCATGAATTCTATGAATTTTTGTCCAAAAACCATGCCTCTAAAATCTTAATGAAGTCCCCGGTTTTTAACGAATAACTTTTCGTATTGGGGAAAAAATCCACAACAAGCCCCGCAACTGCCCTAGAGGGTTCAAATGTGTGACTGATCTCTAGTCATTTATCCCTTTTAACATTTTGCCCAAACATAGCTAACCCCCATCTTCACACCCTAATGGCGGCTACCATACAAAAATCAAATTTTTATAAAATTTGTTCCTACCGCTCTAACTGCACTGAGAGCAGTCAAATGTATACCCATCCCAGAATATTTTTGCAACCCCAAATGTTTCTCAGAACATATTGTCCCTTTATCTTGAACCCCTAAAGTGGTCCCCATAAATTTTTTTTTTATTTTTATAAATTTTTAATTATATCAGCTCCTGCTGCTCCTAGAGGGAAAAAATGTATGAGCCACCTCACTAGTTTTCCCTCCTATCATATTTTTCGAACATACCCACCCCCTATCTTCATACAAAATGTTGGAGTTGCAAAAATATTGGGGGACGGTGATACATTACACCCCTCTAGGGGCTACTTCGGGGCAGATAGAACGGTAGGAGCAAAGTTTATAAAAAAAATTCTATATGGGTGCCCCCTTAAGGGCTGAAGATGGGGGTTTGGTATGTTTGGGAATATTTTAGAAGGGAAAAATAACTCAGTGTCGTTCATAATGTAGAGGCGATTCCGGGGCAGTTGCGGGGATTGTTGTGGATTTTTTCCCCAATACGATAATTTTCTCTTGTTAAAATGGTTGGTCAAATTTTCTTAGAATTCATCGTAGATTCGGACCGGCCGTGGCATAGTGGTTAGAACACGCGACTACCATACAGGTTTGTCTTGTCTTGTAAGGTTTGTCTTGTCTTTTAGTTGTTCTAGAGTTATGTCAAACAAATGAGCCAAAAATGTGACAAATTCCCCTATACGATACTTACTAACTTCAAATCGATATTTAATTATTATGGCATGTAACTTGACACAACGAATGATGCAGAACTTCTTCTTTTTGGGGCTACTTTAACGCGCCGTTCTCAAAATTGAGTCCCAAATCAACGAGCTAAAAAATGTTGTACTATGTAAGTGTACTTGAATAGTACCCTACTACACTACTACTACTTCTAGGGGAGATTTTTTAAGGTGGCTATAAGGACTAAGCTATTTTCCAAGGAAATATTTTGCTGATATGTGTTAAATAAAGAACTTAACAATGCTTCAGTCAAATTATTTCACTATGTACTAATTCCAAAATCTTGTCATTTCTCTACATACGCAATTTAATTAAATAGTTTCTCACATCCCAGTGAACTCATTGAATGTTTTGGATGATGCGACACTTCTTCTCCTAACAAGATGTTTGCTGTCAGACAAATCAAAAGCCTTACCTTAGACAATAGATGCCGCCAATGAAGGTCATTGCCACTATGGGGTGTTTTTTTTGTAACAAAAAGAAAAAATTTCTCTCAAGTTTACCACTGAGTATTGAGATACATTTGTGAGTGATTTTCTGTGACTATTAATGAAATTTACTTCCAGCCGCTTTAAAATTTGGCCTTCTATTTGTCTTCGGACAATTCAGTTAACCATCGATTACTACAGCATATACTTCGTTCAACAGCTGTCGCTTTAGTGAACCGTATAAAAACAGAATAAGAAAACTTTGGCAACGCAAGACACTTTTGCAACATGAAGTGTCCTAGTGTCAAGACTCTTAGTTATATTGTAGGCGGCCTGCATTGTTTCTTTTCTGCTCTGCTAACAATACGAGTTTTTGTTGAATTAATTGTTTTCAGTCACGAGGAAAGTGAGCGAAAGGATGAAGATCAAAGTAAGTCTGTAGTAATATTTACTGATATTATTTCATTAAGAAATATTATTTCTAAAATATCTTGTCTATTATAGTCGATCAAGCGATTTTCCGCTGGGGCATGGATACCATGATTACTATGCTTTTCATTGCTGTTGTCTGGTTGATATTCTCCGTGTTGTTGGTTAAAGGCATTTATCAGGTGAGTCTTAGATTATGTATCATTAAGAAATTTTGATGTTAATAGTAACCATATCTCTGTTTCTATAACCCAGGAACGCTACCAACTGATGTCCTGTTGGATTTATATGCATTACATACTCCTGGCTGTAATATTTGGTGCCTCAGGCATTGGTTTCCTTGCGGATATATATCACTGGTCATCTCTTACAGATATTGTGAAAAATCTTTTCATGTACATCATTGTGTCGGGTGAGTCGAGAAAAGTGGACACGCATCAGAAGGTCTTAAGGAAATTGTTATTTAAAGTTAGTCATAGGGTTTAGACTCAATGCTATTATCAAATGATGATATTGGTCATGTTAAACATTACATTTGCTGTGTGTCCGCCTTAAAATTATGTTATTTTTAATTTACTACTTAATATATCCTTTTATTGGTATCTTTTCTCTTAGGTCTTTCATTTTCGATTTTCTATCCCGTTTTCACTTTATACAAGACACTACAATTACCTCCTATGCCCTCAGAGCATCAGCCGTTGAAAGCCACTGGACCGGTGACTGGTATGAGTTTTGATGTCCGCGGTGATGATTTCTAAAAAAAAAAACAAAACGGGAAACATGATGTGAAATATTACTATATAAAATAACTGGAATGTTAAAAATTATATTTATAATAATGTATTCGTATAAAAAATATTGAGAAATAAACAGTATACAAAATAAAACAAACTAACAAAGTACAACATTTTTCATTTCATTGATTTGGGACTCAATTCTGAGAACTGCACGTGAAAGTAGCCCTAAAAAGAAGAAGTTCTGCTTCATTCGGTTTGTTAATTTATATGCCATAATAATTTGATATCGGTTTGGCGTAGATGTTACCAAAATCACAAAATTTTGTTGAAATCGTATTCAATTTTTGGGGGGTGACCGGCGCAACTCTTTTTTGGAGCCACCCTAACAGTGGCATAGAAGTTGTTTTGTGGTCTTCCCCTTTTCCTCATCGCTGCAGTTTCTACAAAAATCGTTGTAGGGAAGTTTTACATTCAGAGCGTGTTTATCGGTCGTTCAGTGATCGGTTATGACAACTATGATGTTTATAGATCAAACTTCTAATTTTAATACGAATCGTGTACTCTGCATGGCTATGGTAGGACAAAACTGTTTTGTCGCTGTGCAGGTGCTGGTAAGGAGAACACCAATGTCGCAGTAAACTGAACTGCAATCTACAATGTTGGCCAGTGCTTCGGCTCTTAGGTTACCATATATGTCTCCATGCCCTGGAATCCATGTAAGGGCAACCCTCAAATGTCTACCTATCTCCTACAGAGACGTTCTGCATTCTCTAACAATTCTCGAACTGCTGCACACTAGAGTGGGTCAATTTGTTTGGAGTACAAAAAATGCAGCAAGCGGTTATCAAAGTCGTAATCTACAATGAATCAAGAAAATTTCAGAGCGTTAAATGTAATCAAGGAGGCTCCTATACAAAATGTTTGTTATAAAATTTGCTCCCACCTCAATAACTGCCCAAAAGGTGCTCCTAGAGGAGTCAAATGTATTTTTGCAACCCCAACAGTTTCTCAAAACATATCCACCCTCTATCTTCAACCCTTAAGGCAGTTCCTATAGAATTTTTTAATTTTTATAATTTTTTTTGCAACCCCAACAGTTTCTCAGATCATATCTACCCTCTTCCTTCAACTCTAAAGGTGGTCCCCATGGTTTCTTGGGGAATTTTTCTTAGAGTTCATCGTAGATTGAGATTGGTCGAGAAAAAAATTGGTACACTTTAGAGTACACATTCTCCAAGAATCTGGTGGCCACTTTATTATTGATAAAATAATGAATTTTATCGTCCAATATCCTCCCCCTGGGCGACTTTTCGGAAGAGACCCCATGCAACCGAGAGAATCCCCGGTTGACCACTTTCTGACTCCGCAACGGAGTTTGCTTAACACACATCCTTGTTGAATGGGCTGTGGGCACGTGTGGCTGTGGCTAAGACCAAATCCTCTTGACACCGTACTAGATTCGCATTTCTCATTGTGCATCACAGTATCTTTTGGTTTAATGTGTCGTTGTGTTCTCATCGCATAAGGTGAATAAGTAGCACCGAACCTAAAACAAGGGTGTTAGCGTGGTCACGGGGCTTCTTCCCTTATAATATGAACGACCATGATAGTGCATGCTTGTTTGCTGCTCATCCTATCAAGTCGACAGTAACTCACTCAGTTTATGTTTGTGATATTGTTCGGCACCTACTAGATAGTGGTGAATGAGGCCAGCCGTATGAAGAGCTTTGCTCCTAGCAGATGGTGGCAAAGAAGGTTGTTATTGGGACAGTATACTGCGCTATACTGAAGGTGAAGGTGGAAAAGAAACCGGCAGTATCTTCAACTTCGGTTCCTAAATAAGTAGCAAAAATACAGTGGGGTACCAAATAGGACAGAATACAAGCCACAAGCACCCAAAAATCTGCAAAAACTTATCGTTTTGTAGGGTAGCACCGACAAAATTCTGCAATTATTTCCCCCCTTACTACGGTGACTACTCAAATGTAGAGTTTCAACATTTCATTACATAATTGTATTAGATCCGGAAGTAAACATCATTATTTTGATATGTTCTAGTGGGATTAAGATCACAATCTGGTCAGGTCGGCAAGACGATACTACATGTAGAAAACATGTGACATCTGCCCAATATCCTATGATACTGATTTTGCTTCAGTCATCAGTTAGCCTAATTGACAGATATAAAGTCAACACAGAATGCTCTTCCCTGCAATCTTGATCCATCCGTGAAAATGTTGGTGACATCTTCCACAAAGTACAGGCTATTATCTTTATAATCAGAGTAGGATGGATAACAGGTTATGGGACTGTGTAATCCGTGTGACACCTTACATTGATTATATAAAAAATTTCGACATGAACATAGTCCTTAGTCCTTCCATACCTTCATGCCGTTTTAAACGCAGAGCGGTGTTCGCCGCAGGCTTCTTCGCCTCAATGGCCGGGGGTAACCAATTCAGGACCGTAAACAGTGCCTTAGGTGGAATAGTTCTAAGTGACCCTTAGAACACGATTGCCAACAGTCTCATAATGCGTTCGAACATTAATTGTCTAATATGAGTCCAAAGTATTTGACATTATGAGAATGTAAGTGCGACTTTATAAAAGTGATAAATATTTAGAAGAATATTTTATCCCCCAATTGAATAATCAGTTTGGTCAGGTTAACACACAACCCACTGTTGTGACTCAATTTTAGCGAAAGTTTCATGCCATATTGCTGTTGAGATTCTAGAGTAGTGGGGAGAGAAATCCTTCTTGGAGAGTACCACGAACCACCGCTTCTCCCCCCCCCAGAATTGCCAATCCCATTCCACAGAAGTTGGAATAATGCTATAGAATGAAACTTTCAAAAAGGTGTAATTTTTCGCCTTTTTCTATAAAATTGTTCTCATAACTCCAAAAATTTGGCCATTAGGGCAGGTCGATTTAAAAATCGCCCATGTGACAAGGATTAAAATAGGAAACTTTGCCCTAGGAACCATACCTCTAAAACGAATTCTGATGTCCCGACTTTTGTTTACTCCCATTTATATGTCAGATTGTATTCTCTATAACTTTTAATTTCTTCCAAATAGTTACTGTCGTTTCTTTAACTTTCCTCAAAAGTTAAAGTACAAATCTGACGTCATTATCAGGAATCATGACAAAACATTTGTATTTTCATTGTTAACTTCCGATTTGGGGGAAGAAAATTGTAACAAGCTACATATAATGTTATTGTACGCCCCCGCTCCCTGCCTCCTTAAACAAAACATAGACTAATCGAATTCATAGTTAGGGGATGTTTCAATAGATTTCTATGTCGTCTAAAAGGCAGAGAGTATTGAGATAAAGATGTAAGGAATTTATAGGAAATTATCATAAAAATGGAGACAGAAAGTTCAAATGAGTGTTGAGTTTTTTTCATGTTTTCTGATATTGTATGAGAAAACAAATTTCAATGAAACATCTTGTGTTATATTAAAAGTATCAGTTTGTCGTAGGTAACCATAGACTAAGGATTACAAACAGGATAGAAAGAAATTTGGTATAAGCAGAAAATTGGGTCATTAAGTTAAGTAAAAAAATGCAGTGTCCTAGTGTTCGTACCCTTAGTTTTGTGGTGGGTGGCATGAATGTTTTATTTTCGGCCCTGGTAACGATACGAGTTTTGGTGCATTTAGCGGTCTACAATCATTTGGAATCGCGAAAGTTGGAAAATGATAAAAGTGAGCATAGTAACTTTTTCGAAAGTGATTTAACATAAGTGCTCGGTAGGATAATTATAAGCTAATGGTAATTTTGGTGAGAGTACATCTATGTTAAAACAAAATTTTTATTAGCTGTTTATATTCCGAATGCAGACTTAAGTCATTTACGAAAAAACACTTAATGATTTATAATTTAATCATAAATTTTTATTCTTTAATAATCTTAAAGCTGAAGAAGAAAACTTTGGTTTGGGTTTGGCCTCTTTGTTATCCTTGTTACTAATCTCTGGGGTATGGTTGGCATTCTCGCTATTGCTTATAAAAGGCATCTATCAGGTGAGAGGCAATTTCAACATGTAGCTTTAATAGCTTTTATAAATATTTTAATAATTTCAGGAGCGTTATAAGTTAATGTCCTGGTGGATTTATTTCAATTACGTTGCCATGGCTGTTATATTTGGCACCGCCGGTGTGGCTTTTATCATGGATTGCATTTACTGGACTACATTTGGTGATGTCTTGCTAAAACTTTTCTTCTATGCTCTTGGTTCGGGTAAGTTTCGATGAAAGTACATACCAAACATACTTTGTAAAAGACAAATATTTAAAAGCAGAAAAATATTATATACGAAATATTTCCTTTGCTATATATTAGTGAAGGTTGACGTCTAGGTCATCTATATAACCTAAAAAGTATGGTTGGTGTGCGTCATTTGCTCTTGAAATTTTTTTTTTAAAATTATATTAACGATATTAATTTATTTCCTTTCAGGTCTTTCATTTTTAATCTTCTATCCGGTTTTCATACTTTATAAGAGGCTACAAATAAACACCGAGCAACAAGCCTTAAAGGACAGTAAAGAATTTAACCCAACGCCACCCCAGATGCCAATTGATGATGTCTAACTTAAATTATAACAATGAAATATTTAGCATTAGAGTGGTATAAAATTATACTCATAGTCTAAGTGGGTCCGAATATCGACTGCCACAAACACAACTAAAATAGAAGGGGAAATGTCAAACATAAGTAATTGCCGACAGTGAAAGTGGTGTATGTATGTAAAATCTCTTATCTCTAATGAGAATGAAAAAAAATATGAAAAATCTGAGTAAATGAAACGAGTGAGAGTAATAACGACGACGACTTGCCTCATAATAGTTGACCTTCAGATTAATACAAACACAATTACCTAAAAATTAGGCACTACAAAGAGACTCTTATTTCTACGTCAAATTATGCCCACATACTGCCTTACAGAAATTCATCCAATTAAGGATCACATCCTTAATGTTAAGTTCAACAAATGTAGTTAGGAATATAAATCAGAGCAATATTACGCAATCAACATCAATTATTTAAAATAGATAAAACTGTAAAACAAAGTAAAATCAGTAATGAATAAAAATATAAAATATAGGAAAATAAGAAAAACTGAATATTGTATATAAGTATATATAAGGAAAAACTTAAAAAAAAAATTTAATTTCCCTTTACACCCCATGAATGAGGGATAGCTTCTCGCGTTGTTGTGAATTAACACGCTTTCTATATTTAGATTCACAACTAACGACATCTACTTGTTTATCGACGAATGCAAACGTCACTGTTTAAGAAGCTCTTACTAGACACGCCGATTGACACGATACTAATACTGCGAAGTTGCTGTCGACAACATTCGAGGGAAGCCGACAATTAAATAAAAAATTTTTTTTTTGTTTTCTTTAAGAAGGCTGGAGCCAGACCACTCTAACCACTATGCCCAACCGGTCCCAAAAACTAGTAAGGCGGTTATCTTCGGCTATGCCGAAGCTCAGATACCCTTCACCATTTGTAAAAATGGTGGTAGAATTGGTTATTTGCAATACAACCATATTTTATTAAACTTTATACCACAAAACAGAGGAGTTGGTGAGAAGTGGACGTTATATTTAGCTTCACACATCCATTTTGTCAGTAATGTTGTATCGATTTTATTCGATTTACCGATAAGTTTATGAGTTTCAGCTTATTTTTATGTATTTTGTAACTCCCTAAAAATGGAAAGTTGTGTGGGATGTGGGAGTAGTTTATATCCGATCATGCTTATCTTAGAACTTAACCTCTGCTTCTGGACAGAAGTTTACATACCAAATTTCAGCCCTTAAGCTCATAAGCTATAGGGACATACAGACGGACAACCCCAAAAAGGGGGAGTTTGTATGGAAGGTGGGAGAAGTATTTGTCCGATATTGCTCATCTTACAACGTAAGCTCCCATCATAGGATTAAAGCTTGCATATACAATTTCTGCTCAATATTTCCTAACCTACGGCTATAATCGCGGGGGCAGTTACGCGGACACCCCAAAAAAGTATGTTTGAATGGGAGGTGGGAGTAGTTTTTGACCGACATTGCTTATCTTAGAAAGTAGCCTCCGCTTAGATATTGAATTTTGCGTACAAAATGTCTTAAAATACGGCTGTAATCGCAGGGACAAACCCCAAAAAGGCGGAGTTTCTATGGGAGGTGGGAGTAGTTTTTGACCGATCGGTCTCATCTTAGAACTTAACCTCCATTTACGGCAGCAAATCTTGCATACAACATTTCAGCTTGATTGCTCTTAAATTACTGCTGTAATCGCGGGGACTGACATACGGACACCCCCAAAAATAGGGATTTTGTATGGGATGTGGGAGTAGTTTTTTACCGATTGGTCTCATCTTACTACTCAACCTCCGCATAGTGCAGGGAAGCTCACATACAACATTTCAGCTTGATTTGCCTTTAAACTACGGCTGTAATCGCAGGGACAGACCCCAAAAAGGTGGAGTTTGTATGGGAGGTGGGAGTAGTTTTTGACCGATGGGTCTCATCTTAGAACTTAACCTCCATTTAGGGCAGCAAAGCTTGCATACAATATTTCAGCTGGATTGAACTTAAATTACTGCTGTAATCGTGGGGACTGACATACGGACATCCCCAAAAATAGGGATTTTGTATGGGAGGTGAGAGTAGTTTTTGACCGATCGGTCTCATCTTACTACTCAACCGCTGCTTAGTGTAGGGAAGCTCACATACAACATTTCAGCTTGATTGCCCTTAAACTACAGCTGTAATCACAGGAACAGACCAAAAAGGGGGAGTTTGTATGGGAGGATAGAAGCTTTGAGGATAGAAGCTTGCATTCCAAATTTCAGCTCGATATCTCTTAAACTGCGGCTGTAATCGAGGGGACAGACAGACGGACGGACAGACGTTCACCTTTAAATCGACTCAGATTTTGATGCTGATCATTTATATATATATATATATAAATATACCTACCACGCCTCCTTATGGGCGTTACAAATGGAAGAACAAAACTAATATACCCTTCACTCTGTTCATGCGTGTGGTGAAGGGTATACAAATCTTTCGTTGACGGAGAATATTGACATCGTATGAACCACGAGCTGTATGAGCTATAACCCGACATTGACATAGTTAAGTGTATTCAAATACAACGACTACGCGTAGGCTAGATCATATTGTGAGAATGGTAAAAGATGTTTCAGGTTAAGAAATCATATGCATACGAATCCGGTGATGATTTACAGAAAAGGTCTTCCAAATATACGATGGAAAGACCTAATGGAGGAGACATCTCGAAACTAGGCGCAGAAAAACGAAGCGCCTGAAAATGTATTCTATGTTCGCTTAAGAACCTAACGTTTTGTAATAGCCACCTAAGAAGAAGATCAGACTTTGCGACCAAAGTTTACACTTCTTATAGTTTTAGATTTTTTATGAATTTTTTCTAAATGTTTTTTTTTCGAAATTTTGGATGAAGCGGCCTATTGATCGGAAAAAATAATTTACAATGAGGTCACTGCAGCACTTTGTGATATACAACGTTGTTTGTTTTGTTGTTTAATGCGTAAGCAAACGATGTTAATTACACTACAATCTAAGATATAAAGCAAAGCAACACACTTTAAACTGTTTACTGTTATTTTTTTACAATGTTAACCTAAGAAACTTTGATTTTGGTAGATTTATTGATGTTTTAATACCTCTATCTACTGGCGTCATTTGAATGTTTTGAATTGTTCGTATAGATTCTATTTAGTTGTCATACCGCCCTCATTAGTTTTCCTTAAAGAATTCCAATTATCTCATTTATTGTAGCTAAAACAACTTTTTAAATAATTGCATTTGTTTTCGAACGCTTAACCCTAACCTAACCCATGATAATGTTGAGTGTGCCCCTTTGCTTTTAAGATAGATAATTACAAGAAAATACACTTACAATTTAAACAACAACTTGTTGCTTATATGTATTACGTATGTATCAATATGTATTATCTTGTTTAATTTTATTTCAGTAGTAGTAGTTGACCATATACTTATAAAGAGTCGCAATACCACTGAGTCGAAACGCCTGACAAATATAAACGATGTCTCACTTTTATAACGGTTGAACGCACTTGCACTACGTCATTTATTTTCATATCTCTTTTTTTTAGATTCATTCATTATTATTATGTTTTATATGTGTCGCAGCATATTTTGTTGGTGCACATGAGTAAGTAAGTATATAAGTAAATACTTATATCTTGTTGTTTACCCGGTCCGATATTTGGTCGAAAACAAATTTTCATGAAAAGAGAAGACATTTAGTTTGCTATTTGCTTTGGACGTGCTACATCTTAAGTGTTTTCGCGAATTGCCTCAAACATATATTTCGAACGATAAAAGTTATTGGTGGCGGTGCATCGCTGAACGATAAATTTTCCGACAATATGTGGTGCCCTAGCCTTAGGTTGCTGAGCACAATTGTAGGCATCTTGAATATAATAATATCAATCGCGGCCGCAATATTTGCGACATATTTTCTGTGCATCTATGATCAACTTGAATTCGAGAAAGCCGATTTTGGTAATTACAAAGAAGTATCGCTTTAAAGTTATCATTCAAACTTTCACTGAAATAAAAGTGATAAACACAATAGACTCTACTACTTCACCAATTTTTTCCATCTTAATATAGATGATACATCATATGGCTTGATCACTCTAATAGTGTTGCTGGTCTTTTTCCTGATATGGTTGTTGTTCTCGATCTTGTTGGTAATTGGCATTTATAAGGTAAGCAAACCGGCAACCTGCATAATCTGTGAGACTGCTATTGTTATTGTTCTTGGAATACCTTTTTAGCGTCGCCATCGTCTTATGTGCTTTTGGATATATTTCAATATGATCTGTATGGTATTATTGGTGCTCGATGCCGTTGTTGAGTTATTTAGGGATCTAGTAAATGGTTTGCCATTCAGTCAGACATTCTTGGATTTTGTTTTAACTTGTTTTATATTGGGTAAGTTTCTCAAGTTTGGATCGCAACTCCCCCAAGGAAATGCTTTTTGTATTTTTATAAATTGTACTTTTTATTACAGAGAATATTTCTTGGGGGAGCTACGCACACAAGCGTGTCTATTTGTTCCCAATTGTCAACTAATTGTTTTCTTTTTATACATTATAGGTCTCTATGCTTTATGTTTCTACCCGGTATATAAATTGTTCCAGCATATGCGTGCATCCCCTGAACTATCAAAGCGTTCGAGAATGTTTGCAAATGAAAAATTGTGATAAAAAATAATTTAATTTTACTTAAAATTTATCAGCTTTTAAGGTGTTAACAAAGGCAAAGCCACAAGTGTACAAATACAAGACATTAAATTAAAATAACTTTTGTTTACAAAAAAAAAAAAACCTAAAATAAAGACAGTTTGGACCAATAATGGACCGTTTATGAAGGGGTACCAAATACAAATTAACAAAATTAATATTTTTCTTTATAAAGTGTGATTTTTTAGCTATTAACTTTATGGCAACACTGGTTTAAACAGCTGACGCACTTTTCGTGTTTTGTTTCACTGTCAAACATCTTCAGTTTGGTCTATAATTTAACCAAGAATCGTCTTACAAACGAACAACGCTTGCAAATTATTGAATTTTATTATCAAAATGCGTGCTCTGTTAGGAAAGTTTATCGCGCGCTTCTTCCATTTTATGGTCAGTTTAATCGACCCACTGAAGCGGCTATTCGGGCTGTTGTGAATTCGGTATTTGTAGTGAAGATCAGCCAGAGCATTGCAAGAGCTACTAATGCATCCAGAAAAAGTCACAGTTTGGTGCGGTTTATGGGCTTGTGGCATCATTGGACCCTACTTCTTCAAAGATGATGCGAATCGTAACGTAACTAAGAATGGTGAGCGCCACCGTGAGATGATATCCAACTTTTTTTTGCCCAAAATGCAAGAGCTTGACTTGCATGACATGTGGTTTCAACAAGACGATGCCACATGCCACACAGCATGCTTAACAATGGACTTATTGAGAGGCGAGTTCGGTGAACATATTATTTCACGTTCGGGACCGGTCAATTGGCCGCATAGATCGTGCGATATAACGCCTTTTGACTATTTTTTTGTGGGGCTATGTTAAAGCTCATGTCTATACACACATGCCCGCTTAAAATGACGCATTGAAAGACAACATTGAAGCATTTAATGTTGAAAAGAGTATGCCAAAATTGGACTAAGCGGATGGACCATTTGAGGCGCAGTCACGGTCAACATTTGCATAAAATAATCTTCAAACATTAATTTATATGGACGGTATTATCGATTCAAATAAATTTTTCATGCATTTTTCTGAATTTGATGTGTTTTTTTTTAAACTATAGGAACTCTTAAAAAATCACCCTTTATTTACGTGAAATATTACTTATGATAATCATACGCCACCATATAACAATATAACAAAATAGCCTAAAACGTGACAAATTCCCCTATACGATACTTACTAACTTCAAATCGATATTAAAATAGTATGGCATGTAACTTGACAAATCGAATGATGCAGAACTTTTTCTTTTTGGGGCTACTTTCATGTGAAGTTCTCTTAGTCCCAAAATCATGTGCTGTTCCGTCTTATGGAATACAACTTCGTTCACGTGGCATAAACCATTAAGAAGATATGCCCAAATCTTGAAGCCGCTTAAAATTAACTTTTTTCATTTCCAATGGAAACATAATAACGTAGCTGCACTTTTCTCAAAGCTTTAAATAGAATGCAAAGTTGGAATGTTTTCTTTCGATTAATAACAAAAATATTCTTGCAACAAAATTGTGCAAACAACCATCTTGCTTTGTTTGGGTGGTAGGTGGTGGGCGTGACCGATTAAGATAAAACGTGGCAGAGATCTGTTGTTTATTCTACGCAAAATTTGAAGACTCTTGCTTGGCTAGTAACAATTTTATGCAAAATAATTGATTTCACACAAATACCCAACTCGGGTTGTATGAACGGCGGTAAGCGGTGGGCGTGGCCGATTTTGATGGAATTTGACATGCATTCCTTTGTTTATTCTACAAAGTGTATACGCCAAATTTAAAGACTTTTGCTTGGCTAGGAACAATTTTATGCGAAATTTTGAGGGACGATTTTGATTTTGAATAAATAGGAAATTATTGTCATTTCTTTTTATTATGATAGCACTGGTACGGTTCAAGTATGTATGGAACAAAATATCGGTCAAATGGCCGCCTCGACCTTTGCGGCACACCTCCATCCAATGGTCCAAATTTTCGATGACGCTGTGGCATAATTGAGGTTCTATGCCGTAATGTGCTGAATTATCTCATCCTTTAGCTCTTAAATTGTTGGTTTCTTATCTTTTAAGTAACCCCAAAGAAAGAAGTCCAACGGTGTCAAATCACATTATCTTGGCGTCCAATTGATATCGCCACTACATGAGATAACACGGCCATTGAATTTGTCGCGCAAAAGAGCCATTGTTTCGTTAGCTGTGTATCAAATGCCACCGTCCTGTTGAAACCACATATCGTCCACATCCATATCTTCAGATGATTTTCTTCGAAAATTGACCATCTACTGTTGCCATTTCTTGCCACCATTCTAACCATTGGCGAAATGTCAAATGAAATGCAGAAAAAAGAACTTGACGTTTAGGTGTGGTTCACATTCAACATCGGCCCTTACAATTTAACAACGCTTTAGTTTGATCGTCCTGAATATTTACAAGTGTAGGCAAAAATGCCGAGGCGCCGCCAACATACGTAAATATTTGGCTATTGCATATTTGCGGGAAAAATATAGATTTACTAAGAACCTGACCTTTGACCTCTTTGGGGCACGGAAAATAGTTGTACGTTCAACAGTAACAATTTTTTTGTCGTTGTCCTCTTTCCTAATTAAGTTTTTTTTTTTATAATATCTTTCATGTTTTAATGAGTTTTATACTCAACCGTTACCAAAGAACTATTGGACTATAATACAATACATATCGCTCGTTTTGTGCAAGACCGTCATAACTCAAAAAACGTGATTTTTGAGTTAATAATGTAGAATTGTTCATTTCATCATACTTCAGGTTGTGTAAAAAATTCATGTTTATATCTTTTATACACTCCGCATGAGAGCTATTTAAATTCCTCCATGTCGTACAAGTTGGGTGTAAATTAAAAACTTTAAACGCGTTTATCTCGAAATCGATTTTTTTGAGTTATGACGGTTTTGCACAAAACGAGCGATATGATATTATATTAATACTGCTAAATGGCAACACTAATACCCAAACATCCAAAACATCAACAAAAATTTTCGCACGTTCACAAATAAATAATGTACAAGTTGTTATATACAAATTAAATTACGGCAAAAAAAAAATACTAACGATAAACAACCGATCTTAACAGCCGAAATATATAGAAACATAGAATATAAAAAACAAAACAAAAAATGCTGCAAATTTGTATGTATGTATGTATATTTATTATATTTTATTTGTCTGTGCCTATTTATATTATTGGTGTATAAAAAAAAACTTAAAGTTATTTAAAGAAAAGTAAGTGGAATGTATAGCAGACAAACAAATAGCAAATTCGCTTTCGGAAAAGAAACTGAATATAATGGGTTGTACATTTTTAGCAATTTCTTAAAATAAAATCGAAAATGGCAATTCGTTGTGATTTAACTGAGTAATTAAATTATTAAAATGTTTAATTACAGATTACGGTTTCAATAAGACGATTTATGATAAAAGCTGCTCATCTTGTCTGGATACATTTTGAATAATTTATAAAAAGCCTATTTAATATTTTAATTGAAAAAGTTGGACAAATCTCTCCAAGATATATTGTTTTTTTTTTATAAAAAGTCTTGGTTTAATAATCGACTATTCTTGTAATAGGCTAACTATAATACATACAAAAAACTACTTCTCAACAGTTGAAAAGATCGCAGTAACATTGCACAGTCCACAACCAATGATATCTATGCGATCGGCATATGCAAGCAGCATGTGACTTTTGTTAAAGATGTTACCAGTCGCGTTCAATGCAGCCATCTCCATGATCATTGACAGATCCTGAAGCTTATAATCGACTACTGATGATTTGTAAAAATTCTCTGTTTTAAGTTTTTTGGCTAGATTAAATCTAAAATCACACACCATTTTTCAGTACGTTGCATTGTCCTTAGACGCTACACTCTCTCATACATTTGTTTGTTTCCCGCAATAAAGGGATCGGGGAAGCAGACCATAATGTAGCATCTCCATAATATAGCTCCACATTCACCCAAGCCGCTCTTTTAATAAAATTTGATGGGGAATGAATTCTTTTGATAAAAAGAGAAAATATTTCTCGGAAAATTTCGAAAAAAAATTGATTTAGAATTAATGAAATTCCAGTTTCGCTTATAAGATAATGCTCGGTGCCAACTTTTAATGATCTCGGACAACTTTTTACTGTGCGCCAGCCGCCTTAAAAAGCTTTGCCCGCTGTCTATCGGCATCCACAGTTTTATTGTTTTCAAACCGTGCAATTGCCTTGCTGATCTCTTTTCGGTTCGGTGGTGAACAACCTTTGCCATCGTTGATGTTAGGTATGATTTCGTTACTTGAACTCCGGAAAGAGCAGAGTACGAAAGTGTCCCCTTTATTTATGCAGCACACTCTGAGTGTCCGTGACCAGATTTCCATCTCTGTCTCTACAGGTGGGGATCCCTGTTCCAATACATTTGCTTTTTACCTTATGGTATACATTTCGGGCTTCAGCTCTATCCCTGTCATTTCCGTTATCCTAGCTCTCTCTTTTCATACATAGACATAATCATTGGCTGTTTTGCCTTATAGTAGTAGTAGTAGTATTTTCTTTATTTTCATATTTCATTTTGTGATTACATTAAATCTTCATTAAATTTTGCCTTATATGCAGCATCCTTTTCCTTAAACATTGTGCGATATTCCTCATCTTTCAAGAGTTAGTCTGAGCCTGGCCCAGTACGGTTGTTGTAGCAGTGGTCATAGAATTCTCAATATTCTGCCACTGTGTGTCGGGAACATCACAATTAGGAGGGTTTGTTTGAAGTAATTGAGAGAGTTGCTTATAGTAGGCATTTGCTATCTAGGTAGTATGCATCTTTGTGATGTCGAGCTTCCTTTGCATTTGGTTACGAACGAACTACTTAATCGCGAGTATCTGGTTCCACTCACTACCATGTTTCTTGCCGACGCGAAGTTAACTAGTCTGAATCCGATATCGGAGGTCTTGTTGTGTAGACTGAATTTCCCGACTGCTGAACCAAGAGCATCTTTCCTTCCTATTTTAGCATTTAAACCTTCTACAACAATTTTAATGTGATATGGAGGGCTGTAGTCATATATTTCCTCCAGGTCCTCATAGGATATCCGCCAATTGGATAGAGGCATCATCTCTGTAGAGAGTTCGGACATTCAGGTCCATAATCTTAAATCATAGTCCTTACAGCGCTTACGACAATCATCCTACGGTTAGGAAGGAACATATCAATTGATAAGACCCAAAAGTGTAACACATAGAAGGAGTCACTTTAGACTCGAGGTTTCTTTGAACCAAATTCGATTCATGATTTTTTAAGTCCTTTGATTTATGTCTTTCTGTCTATCCGGCTAGTACGCACGATAACTTTAGAACGATTGATTTGAAACTTTGCATGGGTAAATAATTTCTTGTTATACCCTCACTTTACGGACATTTGCTATAAAGTTTTTGAGAAAAACATGGAAGTTTAGCCACGCCTAGTGATGGGACAAGGGTAAATACCCAAATGGAAAATTGGGGTATTTAAAGGTAAATACCCAGGTATTTACCCAAGCACTTTTAATTTTTTATTATTTGATTATTTATTATCGGCTCGCGAGCAAAGAGCCAAGAGCCCAAAAAAGAGCCAGCTCGAGAAACCATTTGAAATTTTGTAGCTCTTGGGTCGCGAGCTAAGTACCAAAGTTGCGTACCAAAAGTACTTTTTTATGCAAAAAAGTACTTTCATTGGCCCAAAAAAACTTCTCTGTTGCACAAAGTACTTTTTTTGTACCAGAGTACTTTTTGTACAAAAAGTACTTTTAATGTAATTTTCGGCACAAAGTACTTTTTTTTGTACTAGAGTACTTTTTTGTACCAAAACTACTTTTTATGTACTTTTCCGCACAAAGCACTTTTTTTCGAGCCGGAATAAATTTTTGTACCAAAAAGTACTTCTTGTCATAAAAGTACTTTGGTACAAAAAAAGTACTTTGCGCCGAAAAGTACATTAAAAGTAAAATTTAGTATAAAAAAAATACTCTGGTACAAAAAAGTACTTTGTGCCGAAAAGTTCATTAAAAGTACTTTTTGGTACAAGTACTCTCTGTCTCTCTGTACAACCGACATCTTTAATATGTTTGCCAAAAATTGTTTGCTGAAAAGCTAAACATTCCCACAATTGCAAAACAAGTGCCACCCTACTTATAAATACATTTGCAAATACATACATACGTACAAACATGCCGGCATAATCCGCTGACAGACCCACAATCGAATGTGGGTACATTGTCTCGAACAATTCAAATGTTTTCAGTCTGCTAAAAATACCAACGCAGGACGTTGTTAGTGAAAATTAGAAACAAATATCTTAACAATAAAAGTGCAAAAGCAACGCTAACAATTTTTCACAAAATGGGATGCTGCAATGTAAGAACGTTAAGTTTTATTTCCGCTTCATTGCAATTAGCGTTATGGGTGGTTGTCCTACTCGTCTCGGCGATATTCGGTATTGCGGTCAACTCGACAGAGATTATGGATAGTTATAACAGTGGTAAACTTGTGATAAATGAATGCCTCACTTGCCAAATCGATTAAGTGCAATAATGATGTAAAAAAATTTACCAATGTGAGAAATGTTGAATATTGTTAATTTTTAAAAAATATGTGATTGATTTAGAGGTATAATTAAAAAACATTCAATTAATGCAACTCATTGATTTGGCTGTTGAGCCATTCATATAAGAATAGAAAAAAATATATATGTATATGTAAAAAATTTAACACTCTCATTAAGATTTGTTAGGCTATGTTACCGCGTTTGTAGTAATTACCGGAGCCATATTGGGAGTAATCAGCATTGGTTTTGTGGTAACCCTAATTGTAGGCATGGAACAGGTAAAGTAGAAGTGGTAAAACTTTATATTTGTTGATGTTGTATTACTAACTGTCTATGGTTTTTTATAACAAATTTAGAATCGCGTCAAGTTAGTGAAGATATATGTATGGGCCAAATATGTGACCTTAACCATCGGAGTCATCCTTATAATCGTGGGATTAGTTAGCGAACTTAAGGATGAAACATTAATTGCGGATGTTCTGCTAAATCTATTCGAACAATTACTATATTTGGGTAAGTTTGTTGACGTCATATTAAGGGCATTTCATGCAAATCTCTTTAATGTTAATACATATTATTAAAGGTTTGGATATTTTACTGTTCGTGCCCATCCTCATGTTGTATCGACGCATGAGTTCTGTGGCCGTGCAGCCGACAAGCAGCTATCAACAGGCCCCCACTCACTCTGTCTATGTGGCGTAGAGAGGCAGAAGTAAACAAAACAAAATAATTTTTTAAATAAATATATACGTACATATGTACATTGAAAATTGTTCTTTGGTAGAAAGAAGAGGCGAAAAAACGGAAAAAAATAGCAAAATAAAAAAAAAATATAGTTTGGTGCGAAAAACACAACGCGTTCTGAATACTTTAAAACACGTGGAATGTTGGGAAAAATTAAAGCAATAAATTACACTGTGGAAAATTTTCGGGGTTATTGTCTGGGGGGTGAGAAATTCAAAGTCAGTGTAAAGGTATTCGGTCAGTATAGTAAAACTACAAAGAGTTTGGCGTTCTTTAGGTTTTTAGGGTACTAGATGAGTATAGTAAAACCCCTAACGGGTTTGGTGATCTCAGGACAAACTTTTTTGTAACCTTTGATACCTTTATGACCTTTTGCTTATATTAATGTTTTCCGCTTAGTTTTTTAGCTATAAATCAAAAACAATTAATGATTTTTTATCTTATGATTTCTCATTGTCATTATTATTAAAACATAAATCCACAAAATGTTAACGATGTGCGTATGATTAATATAAAATCCGTATAACATTCATATTACTCATGTTGTACATATGTATATTTTATTATTATTAGCCTTTTAAAAAACTTGACACATATATATATTTATATCTTAGTGCCTAAGTCAGAGACCGAAATGATCAAAGATCAGTGATTCCTCCACCTGGTTCTTCCAACGTAGTCGCGGTCTCCCTCTTTTGCGCCGTCCTTCGAGGTCTTGATAGAATACCTTTCGCGCTGGAGTTTCCTCATCCATTCTCACGACATGGCCTATCCAGCGTAATCGTTGCACTTTGATTCGCTTGACGACATCAATGTCGTGGTATAACACGTACAGCTCATGGTTCATCCGAATCCTAAACTCGCCGTTTACGCAAATGGGTCCATATATTTTGCGGAGTATTTTTCTCTCAAACACCGCCAGATGAGCTGCATCTGCCTGTGTAAGCACCCAAGATTCGAAGGCGTACAACAGGACCGGTAAAATTAGTACCTGGTACAGCTGGACTTTAGTCGTTCCAGATAGGGTGGTGTTTATGAAGTGCTCGCGTGGTCCAAAGAAACACCTGTTGGCGAGCACTATTCTCCGTTTTATTTTGAGGCTGACACTGTTGTTTTTGTTCATGGCGGATCCGAGGTAGATAAATTCATCCACTACCTCAAAGCAATAGTTTTCAACGTTCACGCTGCGTCCCCAACGGGTGGACACTTTGTTCGATGATACCATTAACTTCGTCTTGTCCTCATTCACTGCCAAACCCATTTTCGCTGACTCCCTTTCAACTGATGAGAAAACAGCTGTTACCTCTCGCATCGTTCGACCGATAATGTCGATATCATTGGCATATGCGAGCAGCATGTGGCTCTTATTAAATATGGTGCCAGACATGTTAACCTCAGCTTTCCTTAACACCTTCTCCATCACTATGTTGAACAGCATACATGACAAACCGTCACCCTGTCTAAGACCTCTCGTCGTATCGAATGGTGCAGATAGAACCTTGCCAATCCGAACAGAGGATTTGGTATTCATAAGGGTATACCGGCAGAGACGAATTATCTTCGCAGGAATACCGAACTCAGACATGGCTTCGTATAGTCGATGCCTGATGGGACTATCGAAGGCAGCTTTGTAATCGACAAAGAGGTGGTAAGTGTCGATTTGCTTCTCATGGATTTTCTCAAGAATCTGCCGTAGTGCAAATATCTGATCCATCGTGGATTTGCCTGGTCTAAAGCCGCACTGAACGGGTCCAATCAGGTTTTCCACAATTGGCTTTAGACGTTCACACTGTATGCTAGACAGGACCTTATACGCAATCGGTAAGAGGCTAATTCCACGATAGTTTTTACACTCCCTACGGTCACCTTTTTTGTAGATTGGACATAGCATACTGAGATTCCAATCCTCTGGCATGCTCTCCTGAAGCCAAATGTTCTCTATGAGCTGTTGCATGCTCAAAACAAGCTCATCTCCACCCGCCTTAAACAACTCAGCTGGAAGACCATCAGCCCCAGCGGCCTTGTTGTTCTTTAGGCGGGATATGGCAGTTTTTATCTCAGCTTGGCTCGGAGGTGGACACTCGATGTTGTCATCGCGGATTGGTGCACAGTCTTCATCCGCCAAGTTTTCACACATCAAAAGGCTGCAGAAGTGATCTTTATATATTCTCAGTACGCTCTCGGAGTCAGTAACGAGATGACCATCCTTGTCTTTACAGGAGGGAAGACCTGTTCCATGTACCTTAACTTTTATCTTCTGATAAAATTTTCGGACTTCACCTCCGTCCCTGTAATCTACAATACACACATTATTCCGATCCTTAAGCTCTCGTTTTATTCGCCTGAAGAGTCGAGTCGCCTCCCGCCTCTTCTCCCTGAACTTTTCATGAACAGCTCGCGTTGCCATTGGCTGCAGCTTGGCCCTGTATGCAGCATTTTGTTCCCGGGTGGCATTGCGGCATTGGTCATCGTACCAGGCATTATCTTTAAAGGGCTTTACATACCCTAGTACGGACCGCGCAGACCTTTCCATCGAGTGGGAAATATATTGCCATTGCGCGCAAGCATTTTCGGGAGTTGGAGCATCAAAAAGTAGTTGAGTGAGTTGGTCGACTATAAAGCTGCCGTCGACAGCCCGATACAGCAGAAATTACTCGAAGCCATGGCTGAGTTTGGTATTCCTGCGAAGCTTATACGCCTTTGCGAAATGACACTGAGTGACACGAAGTTTTCAGTGAAGATTGGCAAGGACCTTACGGAGCCATTCTTTACCAGACGAGGCCTAAAACAAGACGACGGGCTATCGTGTGATCTATTCAACATAGTGATGAAGATGATAAGCCACATGCTAATTGCGTACGCTGATGACGTAGACATCATCGGTCGAAAACTGCGGGATGTGACTGCAGCCTTCTCAGGTATACAGAAGGAATCAGCGAAAATAGGTCTAACGGTGAAGGAGGACAAAACGAAGTTAGTAGTTTCAACGAACAAAGAATCTACTCGTTTGGGAAACTGCGTGAACGTTGACAAATATTAGTTCGAGGTGGTAGATAATTTTATCTAACAAGGCTCCGCCATCAACAAAACAAACAATGTCAGCCTCGAAATCCGGAGAAGAATTCAGCTTGACGAACAAAAATCCAGCTATACCAGATACTGGTTCTACCTGTCTTAATGTATGGTTCGGAATTCTGGGTTATGACACTGGCATTATTCGAGAGAAAAGTACTCCGTAAAATATATGGGCCCATCATCGTTAACGGAGAGTATCAGCGTCGTATGAATCATGAGCTGTACGAGCTGTACACTGACATTGACGTGGTCAGACGCATTAAGGTGCAACGGTGGCGTTGGCTAGGTCATGTTGTACTCCAGCTCGAAAAGTCTTCGACAATGAACTCGATAAACGGTGCAAAAGAGGTTGACCAAAACTCCGTTGGAAAGACCAGGTTACTGAGAACCTTACAGAGCTCGGTGTGCGTAACTGGAGAAGAAGCGCAGAAGATCGAGGCGCTTATAATATTTTTCTACGTGCGGTATATAATCCAGTGGGAGTGCAAAGAAGTGCCATCTAAGTAAGTAAGTAAGTAAGTATTTAAGACTTAACTATCACACAGTACAACATATTTTAGCTCACTGATTTGGGACTCAATTCTGAGAACTGCACGTAAAAGTAGCCCCAAAAAGAAGAAGTTCTGCATCATTAGTTTTGTCAAATTACGTGTTATCGATTTGAAGTTCGTAAGTATCGTATAGGGGAATTTGTCACGTTTTAGACTCTACTATTTGACATAACATAAATATTATATGGTGGCTTATGATTCTCATAAGTAATATTCCACGTAAATCATACGCCACGGAGTACACCAATGTGTAATAATAACAGTAACGCCCCAAATGTCGCAAACGATATAAGGACCATGACTTAAGGATATGCACCAGGAATGACCGCACTATCTATACAGGGATGGTGACTCCATCCAATTTGGAGAGGTCTTCGGGATATTACTGCGACCTTTTCATGCATTGAGAAGCAGTCATCAGAAGTAGGTGTGGCGATAAATGAGCACAAACGTAAGTTATTTAATTTAACGAACAATAAGGCTACTAGTTTGGGTCGATGCATTAACGTTGACAACTATCCATTTGAGGTGTTAGATGAGTTTGTCCACCTTGTCTTCGACGTAAATCAGACTTAAAATCAAGGGACCAGTATTGATCGCATACCACTGCGCTAAGCAATCGATTAAATGAAAAATCGACGAACATATATCCAACTCTACTAGTTGCTGGTCCTACCTGTCGTGCTCTATAGCGCAGAGTACTGGGAAATGACACAAGAGGATCAATCTATTGTGGGAGTCTTCGAGAAAAAAATACTTCGAACAATATTTGGACCCATTATCGTCAATGGATCCAAAACATCGAGTGCTGTGTTGCGTGACCAATTTTATAATGTAGATTTTTTTATTTCAATACAACAAACTAACATAAATTACTATTTACAAGTATATTCATAAAAAAATTTGTTTTGTCCTCATAATATCAAGTCTTTTTTTTCTTTGGCGTAACATCCTCTCTGTCTGCTACTGATACGTAGAGCTTTAGATTATACTCTCCTTACTAGATCTGAGTTGCCCTCGCTTTGAGTTGCCTGAGCTTTCACATTATAGTACAGTGTGTTAATTGCATATATTATACAGCTTTCGACGGCTATTTGGATATGAAAAAGAGAAAAGAAGATATATAGTTTGAGAGTATATTTAAATTTTATTTGTAATTACAAACTTACCCAAAGATAGCAATGCTATAATTATGTCTATTGGCTGCTGATCTGCAGCGGACTTTGCAATAGTCGAGATGCAAGAAACTATAACACTAATGCTGGTGAACACTATCCAAGGCCGCATAAGGCAATGACGTTTCTAAAAGAGGAAAATTTTTTTCTAGAAATGTTTCGAAATTATAACACAATATAACTTCGACGGATTATTTACCTTGTGTATGCCTGAAACCAACATCGAAGAAACGCCGGCCGAAACAAGACATATACTAAATAGAAATGCAATGAGACCACATAGAAAAGCTAAAACAATATGTTTTATTAATAATATTTAATTATTATTAATTATAAAATAATACAGGACATTGTTATTTTCATATCTCGCACCACGCGAACGACCATAAGGAGGGGTGGAGGAGTGTCTAAAAGATTTGCGTGACTGACTGATCACTACCCAGACCAAACGGCTAAAACTAGAACCTTGAAATTGGGCATGTAAAAAAAAACTTAATTTCCATTTACACCCCATGAATGAGGTATGGGACAGCTTCTTGGTTTGTTGTGAATTCACACGCTTTCTATTTTAGATTTACAACAAACGGCACCTATTTGTTTATTGACGAATGCGAACGTCACAATTTGAGAAGCTTTTGCTAGACATGCCGATTGACTCGACACTATACTGCAAAGTTGCTGTCGACAACATCGAGAGGACCGGGAATCAACCGCGGATTTCCCCCATGGTAGTCGCATGTTCTAACCACTATGCCACGGCTGTTCCCAAAGTATGGCATGTAGTGTTTTTTTATGACGTAGGCGCGCACTAAGAAGGGATTTTTGAAAAATTGGACAGCAACAGGTTAAAGTAACTGGTTCTTCCGCCAATTACTTGAATCAATCTCGGGAACAGATATTAAGTGAGAGGATGCTCTCTAAGTCGCTTCATTCTGTGAACTATGTAATCGTCATTGACGTAACGATTGACAGGTCAGCCCATCTGTGAGTGACCACAACTTCGTTGAGGTTGTGTTATCTTGTGAACGATTTGAAGTTAGTACCGTAGGCGTAAGACGATGGTCACCAAGTCACGTTGACTGGGAAGCATATTGGGCTCACATCGCGATGGAGCTCGCCGATGTACCCCATATACTTTTTTTTTCTCGTATGACTGTGCATGTTTAGGTGTCAACGACTACCTTCTGGTAGTTGGTAGAGAAGAGAGTTGTCTTAGAAGCGGAAGAAAGTTCGACGCCTTAGGAAACAATTCCAGAGAGGCGTTCTAAATGAATATAAGCAAATGCTTATGGTAATATAGGAGTCGGAGTGGCGTTCATTCGCTACTTAGCATTGGGATCCTATCTTGGGGACATCTCTACCGCATCTGCACAGGCACTGGGCGTAGTGGGGAAATCTCAGGAGTTGAGTTTGGTGATATCGTCCTGTGTAATAGGGAGATTGTTTGCGTGGTTTGTTGCGGGAGTTGTTTCCTAGGGCTGGAGTACAGATTACTATCCCTTAAGGTTTGGAATCCAGTGCTCCGACCCTAGAGAGAGCAGAGATCGCATGGTGTTGGTTATGTCGATGATTGGAATCTAAATGATATATGTACTGTGCTTACAAAAAGGCGAACCAAGTGTGTGTACAAACTGGCCCTGTCTAGTGTGTTGTGTGAAAGATTTAAGCACATCCTAGTGAAGAGCCCTATCCCAAGGGCTGAAGTACAGACTACTACCCCTTCAGCAGTGGAATCCATAGAGCAGAGATCGCATGGTGTTGGTTGAGTCGCGGAATTCAACAGGTAAGGATGGGATTACCGGAGAAATGTGTAAGTAAAAGCTTAAAGGCAGTCCCGGCCTATCTAGAGGCTTTATACAGACATTGTCTGCAAAGCTCATTGCCAGGGTCCTTGTACTCTTGAAGTAGCCCGATAAGGTCAGGAGCAATCGTTGGTCTTATCGGGGTATCTGTTTCCTTCAAGAGCTTGGAAAAGTACTGGAAAGCACAATGGTCGAAGGGCTGCATGATAGAGGTCGTGACGACATGTAGCCTTGGTAATACGGCTTCAAAAGAGAGTCGTAGTGCGGAGGATGTGTGGATGCGTCTTCACAGATGCCGAAAAGAATCCACTGAGGTGTTTTCATCTACTTTAAGGGCGTTTTTGACTATCTGAGTCTGAGAGTAACATACAGTGTGTTGCAAAGGCTTCGAGAGGTGGGGTGCACGAAGGGTTGAATGGTGACGCAAGTATTTTACTGGCAGAAATGCGAGCGTAGTTGGGCCAAATAGTTCATTGGAGCTCGATGCTGTTCCTGACTGTCTGCAAGGGTCTATCTGTGACCCATTTATATGAAGCCTCATGATGAAGACCTTGTTATGGCAGTTATGTAATCAGTGCAAAGTTTGAGCGTATGCTCTTTAAGGTTAAGGGTTATGGCAGTAATCAGTGCAAAGTTTGAGTGTATGCTCTTTATGGTTAAGGGTCGGTCTCGCTCTGTGTTGGAGTAGAGCGTTTCGGTCATGATAAGTATCGCCGTACAATGTTCGAAACGAGTCAGTGTTGAAGTCTCAGCTTAAAAGACTAACATAATTGACTGGGTCTGTACTCAGATGAGTCACGCAAGTGACGTATTTGTGTGTCGCCATGAACGGTTGAATTGTTTTCCGAATTTTTATAGGTTGAAAGGCCAGCTGGATAGTCGCTGTTGGTCAGCTGCGATGAGTGCTCAAGAACGACTGGCTAAACGAGCTGTCCGTACTGTTTATCAGGGACTCTTTGTGTTGCTATGTCAGTATATGAGTCTTCTGTGTGGTACAAGATGGTGAGTATCGTAAGACCCTCTCTTGTCAGAGAGTGGTATTATTGACTTACTTGCCAGTATGCCGTACGGTATTGACTGAGGCTCTGGATCAAATTAATACAGTTTTCATATTCACTTTCTTTTTTCCCAATCACTAAAATTTTAGTGCTTAACTTACCATTATCCACATGCTGGTGTGCCACAATTTCATTATGTTTTACATACATAAATATACAGGCGATCGCGGCGAAAATACCGCCCAAAATATTAGCATAGCCAATAAACAAACCAAAATGTCTGAGGGTAAACATTTTGCGTGCTACTGCTTGAGTCTAACTGCTTCTGTGTTTTTTTGTTTTTTTTTTTTTGGATTTGTCGATAAGATCGCACAAATAATCACGCACAAGATGCTTTCTATACTAAGGGTGAATAACAACTGAGTGAATCCAATTATGTTTAAAAGTTTTGTGTTGATTGTGTCACAAACGAGAAGGAAGAAATGTAAATAATAATTTCTATTTTTGAGAAAAAACCAAAAACAAAAAAACACCCTTAGCTACTATGTAACTATTAAAAGGTCTCTCCAACACATTTATCAGATGTAAGTGAACACATATAAAAATTCGGGTGCGTATAACCAAGACTCAGTCATCCCTGCATTGTATTTACTCTACATCTGAACAAAAAAACCCGAAGCCACATCACAAAAGTGGTACAATTAAAACTTGATACTTTTTTTGTAAGTCTCTTAAGTATGGTTAACCGGCAATCTTCTCGTATCTACGCATATTCCCTTCAAACACAAAAGCGAGATAGCCTCATTAGAGAACAGCAGCCCCGTGAAACCAGAATCGGGCGCTGTGGTCTAATAAGCCTCTCTCCTTAAATAAAAACAAAAATTACACAGTACAACGCATGATTATGGGACTCAATTTTGAGAACTGCACGTGAAAATAGCTCCACAAAAAAAGAAGTTCTGCATCATTCGTTTTGTCAAGTTACATGCCATAATAATTTAATATTGATTTGAAGTTAGTAAGTATCGTGTAGGGAAATTTGTCACGTTTTAGGTTTTTTTAATTGATATAACAAAAATACTATATGGTGGCGTACGATTATCATTAGTTATATAAAAAAATTTATGAAATAAAAGTTAGTTTACATCGCACAATTTTCGTTAACGTTGTGGATTTATAGTTTGTAGGATATGTCAGACATAGATTCCAGTTGGTGATGCTATGGTTGACGAATGTTGAAGATAATACTATAATGCAAATCTAAAAGCGATTTTTAAAAAAAATAATTTTTTCTAAAAAACCCAGTAAAAAATTTAAAAAAAATGGGGGAAAATCTTGGAAAATTAAAATAATTTAAGGAAATGAATTGAAAAATTCCATAGAAAAATGAAATGTCATCAAAAATGTGTGAAAATTTAAAATTTTTTTTAGTTTTTTAAGGGTTTTTAAGGAAAATTTCAAGAAATATTTAAAAAAAATTCAAGAAAAAGTCGAAAGAAGAAAAGAAGAAAATTTATTAAAAAAAGGATAAAAGTGGAAAAAATGAAGAAAATTTTTAAAAATATTAAAAAAAGCTATGTATTGTAATTATAATTTTTTTTTTGATATATCCATTTAAAATATTATTTGTTTTTTAAATTAGAGTTGTAACGGTTGATTTTTTAAAAAAAATATTTTCTCTTTGGTACATTCCGGGAAAAATATTTTTTTTTGTAAAATATATTACATTATATTTTTTTTTGGTATATCCCGGAAAAAATATTATTATTTTGTAAATTAGAGTGGAAATGAATATGTCGAGTTTAGTTGAGCCGCAGGCAAATCGCGCGATTTTTTTAATTTTTTTTTTTTTTTTGGTATATTCCGGTAATTCAAATGGCTCTAACTCGGTCCAGGAGACCCGTAGGAACCTAGAAATAACATAACATTCGTCTCGAAAGTATCATTCATTCGAGTACCCTCACCTGGGGAGTCATCATAGAACCGAAAGGGGACCCTTTTTTGACCCCCCGGGCCCCATGGGTCTGAGCGCCAACTTTGACCTACCATTCCGATGTTTGGGGAACAAGACGATGACAATGGCATATTTTTTTTTTAATCGGGCTCCCGCCCCATATTCTGCACTTCAGCCAAAATTTAAAATACCATCTGAGAGTAGAAATCAAATATAAGGATGTAACAGTAGCTGATTAAGCCTTCATTACCGTACGGCTAAGGTCTGGCGCGAGTCATTAAAATAATTATATTTCGAAAGATTTGTGGGCAATCACATCCTTCTCGATATAAATTACCTGTGTATGGGTGTATACAGAGCAATTTGGCGGAAAGAACAGATTTTTCTAAATTTTTATATTTGAGGTATACACAACAAAGAGAGATGGCTTAACTGGAACCACCATCCATCCAATGCGTGCCGGGTAAGCTAGTCACCTATATAAGGATAATTTGTACTGTATTTGATTGGTCTTTAAAATGCAAATTTCCTTTAATAATCTTAAGTTTACACATAAAGTATAAAGCTCTAACACAAGTAATATGCTGGGAATGTATCCAAGTAATGTAAATTATGTCGCATCACTTTATATTATCATGCTGATAAATAGTTATCAAATTGGGAGAAGAACAAATTTACTTACTGACAACCCAGTAGGAAAATCATTGGCCATTCACACAAATAAACTCTACTGCTACATATACTTCTAGCAGTTGTACTGGTAATGAATATCGCGATCTTAGCTATGCAATACTTTCACTGGGTAATTTATGCTTGTGTTTTTTAAAGCTCTTTAGTCTTTGGTCGAAGTGGTTCTTCTTCTACACGTGCTTGTGGCGAAAAAAAAGCTTTCAAGGGCAGGAAACAAAAAAAAAATGTTATAGTTTGCAACGCAATTATTGAGGAACACCCCTTAGAGATGTACAACAAACAAACTTGTGGATTAACCGTTGAGAGTTTGCGTTGTCATGACATCATCAAGCGTATCAGTGTGTCCAGTGGAATTTAAATGTACAGTGGCGTTTGCCAATGACGAGCAGAGCAGTAAGTGACAAGAGAACTAAATATGGTCATGAATTATAAAATACAACAAAGTTTGGTAATTATTTCACCCATAAGTAGATGAACTGCCATTGTATGCTTTATTTGTCGTTTTTTTTAAATTTCTGCAATATATTAATTAATATTTCAGGTCAGGTTTTATGATTATAAATCAATAAATTTGTAGGATGAATACTAAAATAATAAAAGTTGGGCAAAATTCAACTGTTGTTTATCACTGTAGTATTCTTTGAGAGATTAGATGGTGTTGTTATTATTGAGAGTTTACTGTAACATAGTGCATTGTCTGGACCCCTTACCATAGTCAATGATTATTTTACTATGTTCAGGCAAAAGTACGTACGTCATTACCCAACCAAAAGATTTTATCGTTTGCCGGTTTCTATCGTAGTAAAATTCACAGTAACAAAGATCGAGAATATAAGACCACTACTACTGAAAGGCAGCCCAACCCGGGAAACCGTGTCAACTACACTCAGTTATCACTAGTCTTTAGTAGTCTTCTGAAATCGAAAACAAATTAATTCCGTAATCTAAATTATACCCTTACCTTTAGGGAAGCGAGTATTTATCATATGATACAGAAAATACTGCAACGCATGAAAGGAGACGAGTTGAATTTAATTTTGAATTTATTTTATAACCTTTGACTTGAAGAGGTTATTTGTCTTCAATGATTCTTGGTGAAATTGTACGGAGAATATTTGTATAGAAAATTCTAACTCTTGACCTCCCTTTAAAGTTGTATTTTAAAAATTTTTTTTTTAACCCTTATCCTGTATTAATGGGTCAAAATTGCCCAAACCGTTTTTGAGTTCTTATAACTTTGGACGTTCTGAAAACTGATTCGTGAAATTTTCTGACAATAATTTTTTTGGCCTAAATTTGGTCTTAAAAGTTTAATTAAGTTAAATACTATTTTTGGATGTGGCCTACGAACAAAGTTACGGATACTGTATTTATGGGTCAATATTGCCCAATACAAATGTCAACGAAATTTTTAACTATGTTTTACTTTTAAAGCGATTTAGGCGTATCTAAGTCAAATATATTTGCTGTGAATTTCTTTAACAATAATTATATCCATTCAGTTTTAAAGATAACTGGATTCTGGTAGACGAAATTTCAACAAATCATATTTGGGCGTTCTTCTCTTAGCTCGTATGTATTTAGATCTCGTGGTATGGCTAGTAAGATTGTGAGATGATAAGAAGGGTATGCCAATATCGAAGGCAACGATTTCAGAATGTACTGCGAGTTCTCCTTTCGATAAAAAGTCAGACAGAAATTTGGACAAGCGCGAGATAAACTAGCTCTTATAAGTGACTTATGGGGTCGCTGGGAAGGAAATTTTAGAATAATGTGTTATTACTGGCGAAAGTACGACCGTAGGTGAACAGTTAGATACATACCGTGAACGTAGCCCTTTCAAGGAATATATACCCTCTAAGACCGGCAAATATGGGATAAGTATCCGGGCTCTATGTAACGTTCAGATAAATTATACATGGTTGTTGCAAGCAAACACATACACATAAAGCTGTAAACTGAAAGCCGGAACAAGATATTTGCATTGTTTTGGATTTAGTTAAAGATTTGAAATGTCGAATAGTTATATGCAACAATTTGCTTACATACTAAGGATTTCGAAATTAACTACTCAAAGGAAACCTTACTATGGTTCTCCAGTCCGAAAAAATAAGAAGTACCCTCTGCTAATAAAATTTGACATGAAAAATATACGAGAAAACTTTTCTAAATTCTTCTCGATAAATAAAATAAGACAAACAATCTTGCATTTGTTCTCGTACACAAGCAAAATAGGTTTGTTATTTTAATATGCACATTATATCATACTAACGTCATGACACTAAGTCAGGAATTGATAAATTAATTGGCCAAAAATTGCACTTGCAGGCGCAGATCTAATCGATCGATGGCTATCAACCCTATTCCACAACATGTTGGACATTACAAAATATAACGCTTGTTATATATTTACTTCAATAAATAAAGACTGAGCAAATTAGGCAGGCCTCTTGTTCAACGGGAAATTTGTCGGCAATATAATATTTCTTCCAGCAATTCAGCTAAAGCAATCTTACGCAGTTTAAATCCTGCTGCATCAAGCGAACTGCAAAAGACAAACCTTACAAGGGACCGTTGCTATGTATACCCTTAAATGTTCAAAAAGTACAAAATAATTAAAAAAATGTTCCAAATCTGCAAAGTTTGTGTGCAAAAATCATTGTAATAGCATAATTTCTTTTAAAAACGGTCGTACTAGTTCAAAAAAGTTAAAAATTCAAATAAATATGTATTGGGCAAAATTGACCCATAAATGCAGTATACGTAATTTTTTTTAAATACAGGATAAGGGTTAAATTGGTCTGAAAATGTCCCATACGAGTGGGAGCTACAGGGTTAAAATTTTAATATAGGTCTCCGAAGATATGAACTATCCCAAATGTATTTTTACACATGATTTTTCAGATGCTTTGATTCGACGTTTGCTCAAAAATATCAAGTTTCAAACCACAATAAAAAAAATTGTGACGTAGTGAAGCAATATGGAGTTCAAGATTTTGTTACTGAGGTCAAATGCTATCGTTTGATATTGGTTTGGTTCACCCCCGATAAAGTGTGTTGCACTGTGTTATAAGACCAAATTCGTTTCAGGAATTTTCAAGACGATTAAACCATATCCGTCTGTCAGGCTTTTTGGTACAATAAATCGAATAATTTTTCACTGCTCTTTGAAAATTCACTAGTATAAACATATTCTAAAACGAAGTTATAGAGGATTGCAAATCGACACAATAGCCCCAACCCATCTTCCGGTACCTCTCATACCAAAATTATCTATTTTTGGAATATTAATATTTTCCCCATAACTTCCCAATGGAAAACTAAAGAATATTTGAATTAGGTCAATATTATTATCTTATAGTGACAGGTAAATCCTCAGATAACCGAAACTAACTTCATTCATATATTGCGTAAGATGTTAGCTTTAGAAAATTTGACTCTTGAATGAATGTGAACTCTTCTGGTAGCTCCAATACAAAATGACCTTAAACAATACAATTTCCCTTTACACCCTATGGATAAGGCATAGGATAGCTACTAGTTGTGAATTAAGATTCACAACTAATAGTACCTACTTGTTTATCGACGAATGCTAACGTCACTGTTTGAGAAGCTTTTTACTAGACATGGCGATTGGCTCAATACTACACTGCAACATTGAGGAGGCCGGCAATGTATAACAAATGTAGATGACTGGTGGCTGGATCTCCCGCATGATAGCCGCGAGTTCTAACCATCATGCCACGGCCGATCCCATGTATGTACAAAATTACCTATTTTTGGAAAACTCATATTTGTTAACTTTAACTTTCAAAGGGACAACTGAAGGATATTTAACTTCAAATAGTGAACAAATCTTTTGAAACCCGAACCCGAATTCGTACTCTTTCCTCATCTTCTTCTTTTTAGGCAGGAGGAACAGATAAACATCCGCCAGTAGCCGCACATAGAGTTTATGTAACAGCTCTTTTACCAGGTCCATTCAACGAAGTTTTGGTCGTAACATCATATTGCCGGAGACTTTTTAAGTTGAAGCAATTGAATTCATTCGTAAAATGTTCCAAGCCAGCGCATTCGGTATGTTTGAACGCGCTTGGCAACGTCGGTGTCGTTATACAGCTCATGTTTCGTGCGACTATGGTACACAGCTTTAACGAACAAAGTAGTAGTAGTTTGAGCTTGTGTCATTACCCGGGATTCAGCGCTGTAAAGCAAGATAGTATCAGTGTCTAGTAGAATTGGATCTTTGTTGGTCTCGAGAGATGATTTTGTCATAAACTCTGCAGCATAGGTGTGCGTTCAATACACTTGATTGATTTCCAGACAGACATTATTAGTTTTGTTTACGACGGAGCTAAGGTAGACACAATCATCTACCACTTCAAAGTTATGGTTGTCAATATTCTCGCAGAGTCCCAAAACGAGTAGAATCTTAATACGTAGAAACAAATATTTTGGCTTTGTCCTCGTTTATCACCAGACCCACTTCTGTCGACTGCTTCTCAATGCTTGAAAAGGCTGCAGTAATATGCCAAAGTCCTCTCCCCATGATATCTATAGCATTCGCGTACGCGAGCAACATGTGACTTGTATTGAAGATGGTACCAGTCGTGTTTACTGCAGCCTTCCGCATGATCACCTCCAGTAGGATGTTAAAGAGATATCATGACTGACTATCGCCTTGTTATTGTTGTTGTTGTAACAGCCGGACAAAGAAGCTGGGGTGATAATTCTTTACAGCGATTTTCAATTTATCGGTACTCGATCGGGCTTATAATCCGATTATCACACGATCATTGTTGGAAACTGTTTTGTTCCTTTGTGGGTAAAAGGCTGATCTCGCGATAGTTGGTACATACACTTGGACCGCATTTCTTAAGCACGCAGCATACAACACACAAATGCCTTGAGTCAAATCGTGTTTATGGGCTGATGCATGCTCATTGCCAGTTTGTCATCGCCGGCCTTAGAAAGCTCTGCCGACAGTCGGTTTTTGAACCGTGTTGATCTCGTTTTACCTCGGTGGTGGACAATCTACTCCGTCGTCTATGATTGGTGTGACTTCATCACTTATGCTGCCTTCGGGATCGAGTAGAGATTGAAAGTGTTCCCTCCATATTTGCAGCACACTCTGAGTATCCATGGCCAGATTTCCGTCTCTGTCCTTACAGGTGGGAATCCCTGTTCCAAAACCTTAGCTTTTAACCCTTTGGTAAAACTTTCGGGCTTCACCTCTATCCCTGTAGTTTTCGATTTCCCGGCTCTTTCTCTCTTTTCTTCCTCAGACACTATTTTTGCCTGAACAAGCATTTCATCTCACTCCTTTTCTCATTATAAAGCACGCGTCGCCGTTGTCTGCAGTTTTGCGCTGTATGTAGCATCCTTTTCGGCAGACATTGCGCGACATTCATTATCGTACCAGAGCTTGTCTGAGTGTGGTTTTTTACAACCCAGTACCGTTGTTGCGGCAGTGTTCATAAAATTCGCAATATGCTGCCACTGGGTGTTTGGAACATCAGAATAACGGAGTTTGCTTGAAATAATTGCGAGAGTTGTTTGGAGTAAGCATTGGCTATCTCGGTGGTATGCGACTTTGTGATGTTTTGTTTTCTTTGCGTTTGGTTGTGACCCTTTTTAGCACTACAAAATCGTGTGCATATCTTGACTGCAACTAGATGGTGATGCTAGTCAATATTTGGACCGCGCATCACACATACATCCATAACGCTTGATACACGCCTACCACGTGATTAAACTGTTTTTGGTCAGGGGATATCCAGGTTGCCTTGTGGATATCTTTATGCCGGAATCTAGTTCCACTCACTAACATGGTTAAATCGCGAGACCAGATGTGGAAGTTTCTTGCCAACTATGAATCCACATCCCAATTCGTGTTTTTCTGTATGTCAGCTGTAAACTACATAGTGCACAGTTCTTTCGTCGTGTGCGTACCTGAACCCGCCCATCGCATTTCCTGATGTCAGCCTTGTCTTGTCGAGGACACCCGCCAATTGGATAGAGACACCATCTCTGATAGAGAGACCATAAATCATGCTCCTTATAACGTCTGCGGGAATCGTCAACATTAAGGGGGGTTCTTGTTTTTCCTTTTCTTCGTGTTTTCTTTATAATTGGTTTTGTTTAAGGAGAGTGGCTTATTAAGCCAAAGCGCCCGATCCTAGTTTATTGGGGCTGCCAAAGCCACTAAGAGAGCCATTGTGTTGAACTTCAATAACTTCTGTTACCTACTTCCTAAGACGCATCGGTGGTAGTATGACGATTAGGTTAATGCGAGAAATACTTCTTTTTAATGCATTTAACATTTCGCCATCTCACGTTTGCTACCACTGAACGGATGTTCAATGGAATTATCTGGCGAACACATGATCTCTCGGACATTATGAGCGACAAGAGGACTTCCAAAATGAGCTTCTGGTTATTCCCAAGTGAACAATGATCAGATAACTCAAATTGCACAACATTTTGTTAAAGTTAATAAATTTAATAACGTTCTTTAAGAACTATACAGATTTGATATGAAAGCTTTGATCGTCTATCCGGAGGTTAAGTTCTAAAGTGAGCAAGATCAGAAAACACTACTCCAACCTCCCATGTAAACTTAATTTGTATGTATTCTTCGTTTCCCTCACTGACTGTTGTAGCCATGCGCCACTGTATTTGATAACACTTTATTAACAACTTGAATATCTAATGAATTAAGTGTATAGTCCAATACATATATAAATACATAGGAAAACAACGTCATCATTGCTTCGCTTTGTATATCTGCCGCCAATGTTGTATTACGCATTTTTGTTGGCTAGTATCTGTTGTGTGTGCGTTTTGAAGCGGTATTCTACTCGTAGCTTTATATTCTAATGTTTATACATATGTATGTATGTTTGTATGTGTGGGAGGTCCGCCGTATGGCAAACAGTTGCTAGCACATATGTAGCACCGAAAACCAAAACCGTTAAGGAGGCAACGACAAATATTATATAATTGGCCGAAAAAAAATATATTCCAGTTTATGGAGAATCCATGTTTGGGAAACAATAACGTATATTATAAAATAAAAATATATATTTTGTAATGTTGCATTAGTTTTTGGTTTATTTATTGGTTTTGAATGTGCGAAAGAAATATTTCCAGCATTAATATAGAATAAAAAAAAAATATTGGTATGTTAGCGAACATATTTTTTCACTCAGAAATTTGGGAGATGGAGGTGCAATTTGTAAATTATATAAAAAAAATTGTATTTTGAAAAACAAAAAAATATTACCTTACCTTTTTACTAATCCAGTTATGTGATTCATGACATAAAAGGCAATATTTTGCTGTGTACTACGGGTGGTACCAGCGGCAATTCTGAAAAGAGGAATAGAGATAGTTAAGGACACTGTTTCAATAACATTATCTTACAAAATTGAATGTCAGAGTTTATACTTTCGGTTCATAGTACAGTTCCGGACTGCCAATTATATTTTAAGGGTGCAATTGTATATTAAATAAAAAATTTCTAAATGAATCACCATAGAAATGGAGTTTTTTTTAGACGTATAGAACTTCCGATACGAGTAAAGGTAAAACTTCTATCATACGAATTAAATGTTTTTTTTTTTCAGTATACCTTGACAAATCAACGTGCAGTAACTTTTACCAGTATAACGTGGAAATTTATATGGGTATTTCCAAGCGTTGCGAACGCACGATTTTTTTTCTTATTTTATAGTTTTCTCGAAAAGTTGAAATATTTTGAAGATTATGTTCATATTACAAAATTTAGATTTCGGACAGTACTACAATGTTCTGTTAATAAAACTTTACTTTAAATGCTGTATTCAAAATTATGACTAACACAAAGTGCGTTACGGACACACACAATTTTCTGCAGCTACTTGAAGTGTCTACGAAAATTTGTGAAATTTAGCGAAATTTCTAATGTGATCAGTATGTTTTTTTTTTGTAAAATAAAGAACACATGTTGGGGTTTTATAAACAACTTAATTCACATTTAAAATACTTTTACCTTTTATGCAACTTAAATCTAAATGTGCGTTGCGGAAACACGTTGCGGACACACGCATTTTTCTACAGATAATACAGAGCGACAAAAAAACAATACCTGGGAAATTATACTATTTTTCTGGTAGGTGCTGCTGAGCACTACAAGAATTTGTTTTCCAAATTTCTCAAAACTCTGAAAATCTTGGGTTACGGACAAAAACTCGATTTTTCGTACTTTAACGCACTTGTAAGCCAGTAACGCGGATAAATATGGACCGATTTTAAGTTTCTCAGCGGATTTGAAAGAAGAGACTTTCCAACGATACAATAGTTTAATATGTTAAAGTTTAACAAATTAATTTTATGATTACAGAAACAAAAAGTTAAAAATATATAAATTTTTTAATATGAAATCGTCCGTCCTTCGGCTGGAAATACCCATATACAAAATTTGCGCTCTGTTCGCCAAACTGATAGATCACTTCATTTAATTTAAGGTGTGCATAATTGTCCATATAAGCAGCTAATACGCAATACTATGGAACAATTCATCACCAAATTTAGTCTTTTTGATAACACACCAAATTGAGCCCGTACCGTGCATTCAGAAGAAGTCATCGCCGTTGCAGGCGTAAGTGTGAAAGAGGACTCGAGAGGACCTACCTTAGCAAAAGATTCGTGATATGTTTATTTCTCCAGTTTGTTGCAAATCATTTAAAGGCGATATGGTACCAACAAGACGGCGTCACAGGTCATGCAGGGCGTGAATCCATTACTTCGTTCAGCCAAACGTGTGGTGACTAAATTATCTCATGAAATGAACCTGTTAATTTGACTCAGCGACTATTGATCATTTAGAAACCAACATTTGACGCACTGTTGATGAAGTAAAACTGGCTATGCTCAAATATTTTCAAATCTACAGTGCTTCTATAACTATCAGCATTTTAAAATTTATCCCTGGATATTCAGAGACGAGTATTGATCGGAAACCGCTGCTATGTGCTAAATCTTTATTGCGTATAGGATAGCTTCTCGCGTTGTTGTGAATTAACACGCTTTCTATTTTTAGATTCACAACTAACGACATCTACTTGTTTATCGACGAATGCAAACGTCACTGTTTGAGAAGCTCTTACTAGACAAGCCGATTGACTCGACACTTAATACTGCGAAGTTGCTGTCAACAACATTCGAGGGGAGCCGACAATAAAAGAAAATGTATTTCTTTTTTTTAATTTTTTTTCTTTTTTTTAAGATGACTGGAGCCATTGGGTATCTACTGGCTGAAAAAAAAGAGCTCACAATTAACGTATCTTGTTCCCAGTATTGTCAACTCCTATGTCTAGATGATTCAAGCTTGTTTGGGTTATCCCATGGCAATCGCATTGTAATATGTTCAGTGTATTTAGTACACCATGGGTAAGGTCTTCACGGTGAGACTCATGTAAAACTCTAGTGGACTGTTCTGTCTTGCTGTACAGCGCAGAGTACTGCGTAACATCAAAATCGGAATAATCTTCGCAAAAATACTTCGAGCTGTATAATGACATCGACGTAGTCAAGCGAGTTCAAATAGACTGAATGCACTGGCTAAGAATCGATGTACGAATGTTTGAAAATGCTTTAGCTCGAGAAGTCTTCGGCAATAAACTCGATATTCGGTGCAAGAGGGGACGACAAAAACTTCGTTGAATGATCCCTGATGAAAGATATGTTATCTAAGCTTGTTTTAGCGATTTGTATTCTTTGGTATGTGCGGCTACCGAAGGATGAATTCTGTTGCTGTTGTCATATAATGAGACGAAGAAAAGAATCTATAGAACTACGTGCATACGAAATAAGTCTTCGTCACTGTGGACGTAAGTGTAACAGAGGACTGGGGAGAACCGTATCCCGTTGTCACACCCCCTTTGTCCGCTTTTGAAAAATGAAAATTTCGTCTACATATTCATATCTGTTGTGCCGAGTGCTATTTGTGTCTGATGATAAAAAAAAAACATTTTCACCTCATCCGCCTACTAATCCAAATTGAAAATTTCGTTTGCAAGTTTGAATATGTAGTGCCGTGACAGGCTGTGGCATGATGGTGAGAACACGCGACTACCATGCCAGAGATTCATGGTTCGATTTCTGTCTCAAGTCATCTATAAGTCTTAATTGTCGGCCCCCTCGATGTTGTCGACAGTATAGTTTCGAGTCAACCGGCATTTCTAGTAAAAAGCTTCTCAAACATGGACGTTTGCATTCATCGATAACCATGCAGGTGCCGTTACTTGTAAATCTGAAACAAGAAAGCGTGTCAATTCACAACAACGCCAGAAGCTATCCCATGCCCCATTTGTGAGGTGTAAAGGGAAATTAAGTTGTGTGCTGAGAATTATCTGTGGACCTATAATTGTCCCTTTCGAGAGCAATAATACAGACTGTCCTCTCTAGAGCTAAAATACAGATTGTTCACGCCCACTCTGTCCACTGATCGCAAATTTGTAATTGTTATTCTCTAGAGCTTAAATATAGTTTTGAGACGCCCCCTCAGCCCACTTATCATGTTTAAATATTATTTCTGTATATTCAAGTCTGTATTGCTGAGTATGTGTATCAAATATTATCCCCTTTGCCCAAAATACGGAAATAAAATAATCGTCCTCATATGAGTAGCTTTAGTATCTGTGACCAAATTGTATCTCTCTAAGTCAAAAATACAGTTTGTCTTAACACCCACCGCCTACTGATGAAAAATTAAAATTTCGTTTTCCGTTTTTGTATTCCTCTAGGGATAAAATGTAGTTTTGCCACGCCTGTTCCGCCTACTGATCGAAAATTAAAATGACGTCTGAATATTTATATTCGTGTTGCAGAGTACTATCAGGATATCGAATTTTATCTCTCCAGTGCTTAAATATAAATAGTTTTGGCACGCCTCCACCGCCCACTGATCGAAAATTAAAATGACGTCTGCAAATTTGAACCTGAAGTACCGAGTTCTATCTATGTACCAAATTGTATCTGACTGGCTCTTAATAAAATTTTTGCCACGCCCACTTCAATGTACCAAATTTTATCTCTCTATGATCAAAAAACTAATATTTCGTCTGCAAAATTTAATCAATCCACCACTATTTGTGTACCACATTTTATCTCATCTCTCTAGGGCAAAAATACAGTTTGCCCACGCCCCCACCGCCTACTGAACGAAAATACAAATTTCGTCTGCTAATTTTAACCAGCCCTACGGAGTTCTAACTTTGTACCAAATTTCATCTCTCTAGGTTTTAAATATAGTTTGGTCATGCCTCCTCCGCCCTCTGATTGAAAATTAAAATACGTCTGCATATTCATAATTGTGTTGCAGAGTGCTATCAGGATATCTAATTTTATATCTCTAGGAGTTTAAAACTGTGTGGCCATGCCCCCACCTCCTACGCATCGAAAAATTACTATTTCGTCTACATATTCATATTCGAGTTGCCAAGTAATATCTATGTACCAAATTTGAACCTAATGTGCGGAATACTATTTACGTATTATGTATGATCCAATATCACAATTTCGTCTGCGTATTTATATTCGTTTTGCCGGGTACTATCAGGATATCGAATTTTATCTTTCTAGGGCTAAAATACAGTTTGGCCACACCCCCTCCGCCCACTAATCGAAAATTAAAATTTCGTCTGTAAGTGCCTGAAGTGCTGAGTACTATCTGTGTACCAAAATTGATCTCTCTAGCTTTAAAAAAAGTTTGCCACGCCCACTCTGCCCATTGGATCAATATCTAACCAAAAAAATATATAACCTACGACAAATAAAGAAATTTAATATTTTTTGTAATATTTTGTTTACAGAGTGTTTTAGTGTAAATATGAATTTTAGATATATAGGGTAAAGTGGGCGTAGACATCTGCTCTTTTCTAAAAACCTTATTTAATCTTCTACGAAATTTCTTATAGATAAATATACAAATCGGTCCACGCTCATGAGATGTGCTTACCCAAGAACATCATTAAATTTTTATTTATATAGATTTGAAAAATAATAAATTTCAAAATAAGAAATATAGACTTTCTTTATAAAGTAAACGTGACAAATGAAATAAATATCGTTAACTCTCGCCAAACCGACCGCTGCCTGATGATTACAAACATGCCACTATCTACTGTTACTTCTTGCTTTAACTTCAACTTCAACTCCATTACTGTTCATGAACAAAGTCTCACTACTGTGCTGTAGTGCTACATTTTTGCTCACACCTGCAGCAGAGCATACATAAACACACACACACCCGCGCATATGTTGCTACACTCCAATTTAACACGATACCTCTTCGGTGTTGGGTTGGGCATCTTTTAACGCCTCTCGCATTAGAACACAGCGCGATACGAATCAGTTTGCAAAAAAGTTTCAAACGCGTAAGAACGTTGACGAGACGCGCACATTCGTAGAACATATCGATTGTTTTCTTTAGCACCGTTCTGTGTATTTGTTCAAAATGGGCTGTTGCACCCTAAGATCACTAAGTTTAATCTCGGCCTCTGTGCAATTGGCATTTGCGATTTTAGCAATCATAATCTTTGGCTTCCTGGGAGCTGTTGTCAATAACGACGAAGTTCAAGCCAAGTTAAGTGAGACCAAGGAAGGTCAATTGGCTGGCAAAGCCGCCAATTTTATGATAGTTATTTATGTGGTAGCTGCTTGTATTTCGGTTGCTGTTTTGGTTACAGTAATTGTGGGCATTAAACAGGTAGGATAGGATAGGAAAACGACGCATTGTGGCCGCTGTTTTCCCATGTTGCAGAGATATTATTATGATTGTGGCGTTTTTTTGTATTTTTAGAATCGCGCCAAATTGGTTAAAATCTATGTGTACTTGCAAATTGTTGGCTATGTAGTGGTAGCAATTGGCTGCGTTTTAGGTTTCGTTATGGGCTTTGTAAATAGTTACCCCGTTGGTACTATATTCAAAGAGCTTTTCCTAAGAATTCTGTATACCGGTAAGTTGACAAAAGATCACTAGAGATTAATCTTTGCTAAGGATATACTAATATATACACTTGTTGTGTTTTGTTTATTTTGTCTCTTTAGCTTTTTCGATACTCTGCTTTGCTCCCATATATATGTACTATCGTAAAATGATTGAACCCGCAATTCAGCCCGAACAGCAAGGACTTAATACCAACTATGCGATGAACAAGCCCAACTATGCTCCTTAAGCGGCGCACACACACCACATCACATTTGTACAGAATTTATAAAAAAAAATCACACAAATATGACATCATAAACTGTATATGTGTACCTTTAATGCCAAAAAAAAGGAAATATATTTTCCGCATCAAAAAATATACTGTGCCTCTTGTATGTATAACAACAACAACAAACCGACAAATATATGCATATGTGTTGTATGCGCACACTAAACACAAGTCCTCTAAGATTGTTTTTTATTTAAACATTAAGGCGAGGAGGATAAAGTGACGGAGTAGTTTATTTTAAAAGTTGACGTTTGGACACCTATCCTCTTATACTCGTTTGTATAAGATCATGTATATCTCGCCTGGCTGACACACACACACACACACACACACACTCATGGAAATATCGCTAGAATGATTTCACTTAACAAGGATAATTGCGTCTTTGGATTTTATGTGGGTATAATAGTTAACAACAAAGCATTAATGCCACAACAACAAATTGTTTGCTTGTTTTGTTTGTATGTATTTGGTTTACTGAGCGTCTGACCTAAATGGCGCCTATGTTAATGCTTCACTTGTTAAATCGATTGACTGCGTTAAAGATAAAGCTGTTACAACTTAATATAAATTTAACGATATAGGAAATGGTCAATAGTGTTAATTTTTATTATTGGTTTTTCTTATTTCTAATAGAAACATCAACAAACTTTTGGATTTAAATTTAAAATAAAATTAATTAGTGGATTTAATCCGATTTGGCTTTTTAGCCATTCATATATAACTGGAAATGGGGGCGGGGGAAGTTGTGATACAATTAGAATTTACAAATTCTTTAGAATTTGTTTAACGACGACGCTCACGTTTATGGCTTTGTGCTGTCTTTACATCCCTATTAACATCACAAATATGATTGTTTGTCTGTATGTGCCTCAATCACATCTAAAGGGCTCAACCGATTTTAATAAAATCTTCTAGTTACTTGTTTTACTCTATGGGTGAAGAGGGGATGGCAACACTTTTTTTGGTCCTAGAATGAAATTTAGAAATAAAATTTGGATTTCCGATTTGTGGGCGGAGAGGGCGTGGTAAAAGGGTTTTTAAACTCAGAGAGAGATAAGATGTGATATTCAGACAGTCCTCAGCCCTAGAATTGGAGATTTGAAAGTGTAATTGTTATTTTCTATCAGTGGACAGAGGAGGTGTGTCAAATACCTAGTGGTTTAGCCCCAGATAGATAGAATTCGGTATGCGTTACAAAACATTTTTTGGTCCTAGAGTGATAAAATTTGATACACAGATAGTAACTGACAACACCTATATTAATATGCAAACGAAACTTTAATTTCCGAGATGGTGGCGGAGGGGGCGCGTTAAAAGTGTTTTTAAACTCAAAGTGGGAGATAAGATGTGGTATTCAGACAGTACTAGGTCCTAAAATTACAGATTTGAAAACGAAATTGTTATTTTCTATCAGTGGACGAAGGTGACGTGTCAAAGCTGTGGTTTAGCCCTAGATAGATAGAATTTGGTATGCGGAGTGGGCGTGACAAAACTTTTTTTGGTCCTAGTGTAACACATATTAATACACAGATAGTAACTGACAACACCTATATTAATATGCAAACGAAATTTAGATTTCTTAATTGTAGGCGGAGGGGGCGTGGTAAAAGTTTATTTAAACCCAGAGAGAGATAAAATGTTGTATTCAGACAGTACTTGGTCCTAAAATTACAAATTTGAAAGCGTAATTGTTATTTTCTATCAGTGGGCAGAGGAGGCGTATCAAATACCTAGTGGTTTAGCCCTAGATAGATAGAATTCGATAGTACTCGGTACTAAAGGTTCAAATTTTCAGACGAAATTTTTATTTCCGATCAGTGGGCATGGTAAAATTTACTTTAACCCAAAATAGATAAAACTCTGATAAGCAGATAGTATTTCGGCACAATAGATTCAAATAAGAACCCTCTGTTACCTCCCATACAAACGTCCCACTTCGCCCACTTTTGAAAGCGAGCAATAATATTAATACACTCAACGCGATCGTGCCCAAATTTGATATTTAGTTAAGCTCTAGCAGGATTCAGTTTTTGAGAAAAAAATTAGAAGTCTACCCACGCCCCATTTGGTACCTATCTTACCCATCTGGTACCGTCCACTTTAGAAATCAATTAATATTATTTATACCACCAACGCCATCGTGCCCTAATTCTGTATTTGGTAAAGCTAATGCAGGATAAAGTGTTGGAGAGGAAAACTGGAAGTCTAGCCACGCCCCCTCTGGTATCTCCCTAACAAATTAACCCATCCGCCCACTATAGAAATCAAGTAATAATATCATAGACACCCAACATGATCGTGCCCAATTTCTGTGGTTTGTTAAGCTTTAACAGGATAATGTTTTGGAGAACAAATTGGAAGTCTTCTGGTAACTCCTATACAAATGAACCACTCTGCCCACTTTGGAAATCGAGTAATAATATCAATATACTAGAAAATATTATGTTTTACTGAGGGCGAGGCTATATGTTATTCCGCTTTCCTGACTGGAACCTTTTTTTGACTGTAACGACTATTTTCGATCAGTGGGTGTGGTGAAACTATATTTTAGCCCAATAGAAATACAATTTGGTATACAGATAGTACTTGGCAACAGTTTCGAATTTTAAGACGAAATTTTCATTACCGATTAGTGGGCGTGGCAAAAGTTTTTTTTAACCCCAGGGCGAAGTTAGTGTATTGTAGCACTAGAAGAATACAATTTGGTATGCAAAAAATATTTTGCAATAGTTTCGAATTTTCAGACGAAATATTTATTTCCAAAGAGATAAAACTTGTACCAAGATAGTATTTCGGCACAACAGATACGAATATGAAGGCGAAATTTTAATTTTAATGGGCGTGACATCCCTAGAGGGATACAATTTGTATACAGAGAGTTTAAAATTTTCAGACGAAACTTTTATTTCCGATCAGAGGGTGGAATGGGTCTGGCAAAATTGTTGTGTTACACAGAGAGACAAAATTTGGTCCACAGATAGTACTCGGCACAAAAGATACGAATATGTAGACGAAATTTTTATTTTCGATCAGTGGGTGGAGTGCGCGTGGCGAAACTATATTTTAGCCCTATAGGAATACACTTTGGTATACAGATAGTATTTGGCAACAGATTATAATTTTCAGTGGACATTTTTATTTCCGATAAGTGGGCGGAAAGGGCGTGGTAAAAATGCTTTTAACCCCAAAAAGATAAAACTTGACAGGCAAAAAGTATTTTGGCACGTGGCAAAACATTTTTTTTTGTTGGTCCTAAAGCGGTAATATAACATACACAGGTACACATATTTAGCAAACAGTATTACGAGGGAAGTCTGAATAATCAGAGCTCTGTTATTTTAAGTTAAAAAAGTAAGTTAAAAACGAATTTAACGAAAGACACACATCTCACTTAGACTATCAAAAGGCCATGATTAGGTTAGGTTAGATTAATTCGGCAACCACGTTCAACACAGCTCACATGGGTCCTAGTATGAGTCCTGTTGTGTTACCATTTCTAAATTTTTGCACCAAATATTCCAATTCTGTCGTCAACGTCGCTATCAAGCCCTTGCCAACTGATAGACAGGTATTGTCCATAAGTGTCCGATGTGTCAGGTTCAGCACAAATCGTGTCCTCTGTATATCCATATTCTAGGCCAAATTTGTTTGGTCGCCGTGCAGTTGGGTTCTCTCACCCATCTCACCTAAGCAATGAGGTTCAGCTTCTCCGCAATTGGCTGTTTCCCCCTTATGAGTGGGACACCAATGAGACCGTAAATTTCGCCCGAGTTCACGGTAGTGGCGGCTCTTGCCAATGTATCGGCGAAGATCTTTAGTTTCCCCGCTTAAAACAACCCGATCTCCTTAAAAAGCTTCTTAGTCTGTCAATATCAATATCAGTCAGGTCGCATAGGTCCTTATAAGATAGAGCCCAGCATTAAACCCCACCTGTTCGCCAGGGCAAGGCAAGTGCAGAGAAAGTGTTCTATGTACTCGTTCTCTTCTTCATTCCCACAGCTTTTGATGAAATCACTACCTATGCAACCTTCAACCGCTTTGAGTGTCTTTCAATCATGCAGTATCCCGTCATAAAGGACACAGGTAATGCAACGTCGGGTATTGTTATTGAAAGCATTGTGTGAGAATCCTTCGAATCTACTCGAGGCCACATCTGTCCGTATTGAATACAACATGGGACAAACGCAAGGTATGATGATTAGAACAGACGATTATTAGTCGGGGAGACCTGTTTCAGACATCTACATTTCTTGCATCGGCTGCCTCCTTGATGTTTTCGATGGCAACTTCGCTGCAAAAGTCTAGTAAAAACTTTTCAAATTGCTGACGTGGGGATTCGTCGTGAAACTGTAGGTCCCGTTGTGTGTGTACACAATAATGTGATAGTATCTTCCATCTCATTTTTGGGATGTATAGGGAAAATAAACTTTGTTAAGCAATGGGCGTGGCACCTCCCACAAATGTTGCATGGTGATCAACACATATAAGGATTACTATAATATTGAATAATGGAGTAATATGCGTAAGTTCCTTTCCACTAATGTGTGTAATTGGCCGAAAAATGGGCGTGATTGTGATAGTGGGCGTGGGTGTGGCACCTCCCATATAAGATTATAAGTTTATGTGAATTCCTTTGTAACTGAGTAAGATCGAATTGGTGAGCGTGGCACCTCCTCTAGATCGTTAGGATACAGCGTAAACTGATCAACTCCACTTTTTTGTAAAATGGAATAAATGATTCAAAAGTGTTCTAAAAGTCATATTCTATACCCTCCAAAATAATCCATTGTCTATTTAAAATAGAGTTGTAGTTATTGTATCAAAACATAGGCGAACATAAACATTAAATCAGCAATAACTCAGAAACCAAAAAAGTGAAGGTGGTCAGTTTACGGAGTATACCGACGATATAATAAATGTTTCATATGGAATGTCTAGATAGGTATAACAGTTAGTCTTCTAACTTTGTACAAGTCCATTTGTTACTAATGTGAGTAGTTTGTCAATAAATGCATTTGATTGGTCGGTGAAACATAGGTCGCGTGTTTTCAGTTCGCATCGTCGGATAATCGTGAGTTATGTCATGACCGTATTTTTCGTGAACATTTTGATCGTTCTAATTATGAAATCAATGAACCAATCGCAAGATGTTTAAAGCTATGCAATAGTTTTTCCCCTTTAATTAATTTTAATATAAATAATGTATAAAGCTTCTAAATGAATCAGATTTATATTAAAGTTGTGATCGGGCACTATTGCATATATCTATAATTTCATGACAGTTTAAACTTCTGTCAGGGAATTTTATATAAAGACAACAAGACAATTTGTATGTGAAAAAAAAAAACATTTACCAATTTTTGCAAACAAAGTTAATTAGTTCCTAATGCGCCTGATATGTCAGAAAAACTAAAAAATCTTGTTATTGGCAGAAAGCCAAAGAATAAAAACACAATATTTTTATTTTTAATAATATATTTTAATTTAGTTTCATATTTAAATTTTCTAAAAGTATTAATAAAATTTTTGCAAAAAGTTGCCTTCAAATCTTTAATCTCAAATCTTTGAAAAAGAAAAACATGATACCGTGCACAATTATTTCAAATTATTAGCCATTGATAACAAAAATGTCGAATAAAACTAACAATTACACAGTACAACACATGATTTTGGGACTCAATTCTGAGAACTACACGTGGAAGTAGCCCCAAAACGAAGAAGTTCTGCAACATTCGTTTTGTCAATTTACATGTCATAATAATTTAATATCGAATTGAAATTAGTAAGTATCGTATGGGGAATTTGTCACGTTTGAATAAAAATAACAATAAGAACAATATACTCTATAGGTTGAAATGATTTATAAGTTGTAAACACTGTGCGCGGTTACACTTCTGCTATTGGTGTTGGTAGCCATCTATAACATCTGTTCGCTGAAGGCATTTTTTCTCATCATATTACGTCTAAAATGTCACTTATTGTCAAAACTGTACTACCACTGATGGACATATCCCCCTCCCTCTATAGATACGTATATAAATAGCGGCGCTCTGACAAAAATGTCTTACTTTGTGTCATCTATCTTTTCATTCACTTACCATCATGCTGCCCCTATGACATCATACCGCCTACAAGAATGTGGACACTCTCGTACACCACATGAACTCTATGGAAAACTATAAACAACCACAACAACAATAGAGAACAACATCACCACCAAAATTTTGTTTGTTTCTAATTTATGTGTATATAGGGCAAAATGTTTATTGTCTTATTTTAAATTTCATTGTTTAAAGTTATTCACGAGTTTAATGCCCTATATACAAAATGTACGGGGTCTGTGGCCCAGCAACATTTTTTGTTGTCGATAATTCTGTTGTGATAGAAATGGTAATAACAAATAGCAATGCAGTACTTTCGCTTTTATTTGAAACTGAGGTAAAGTCAACAGGTTTTTTTTTCTCAGATTGTGTTATAATTTTAGAATAGAATTATATTACAGATTTGATAGAATTAAATTAATAGATTTTTTTATTAACAATAGCAAGACATCAACACGGAATATATTGTCGTAGTGTTGAAAATCGAATTAGAAAAGTTTTGTTGGGTCAATAAGTATGGCATTCTGTGGGTAAGGTCATATCGTAATTACGTATTTCAAATAAACAAACAGAAAATATATACATAGTAGAACAAATCCCTGTAGTAGTATGTTTTTTGAAACTGATACCACAGCATGTTTATATCAATTACGTGAGTTTCGAAAATTACATCAAAAAATCAACTTTTGCTTATTCCATATGCACAAAAAGAAGATCTCAATAGCGGCGAATTATAAACACAAATTGAGTAAAATTATTATATTTTCAAACATAAATGATTGATATTATCAAGAGAAAAACCATGGCGATCATCATTCTCCAACAACAATGGACGCAAACATAGAACAGAAATTTTTTATAATTAATTATAAAAATATTTTAGATATGCGTCAGTCGTAAGTTTGTTATGTTTTTATGGTGCTCTTGTTCCACATCGGAGATGTGTTGGCGCATAAAATTGTATCGATTTACACAAGAAAAGATAAAATTATGGAAGAATATGTGTTTAATGAATAGTAAAAAAAGTATGAACAGCAAAACCTTACCCATTTTTATGTACACCAAAATTGAATAGAAACAATATGTTTATAATCTGTAATTATAAGGGACTTTGAAAGCGGTCAAGATCTGTAGTATAACGAGTAAGAAAGTTTTGGGCGGGAAAACCGACTTACATGTAAAATTTATTTAAAAACACAAAATTTGGGAACATTCGCGTTGGGTTCATAGATATTATTACTCGATTTCCAAATTGGGCTGAATGGTACATTTGTATGGGAAGTACCCGAAGGCAAGGCCGTAGCCAGGGGGTGGACATGGGGGCCAAATTGGATTCACGATCAAATATTGGGGTCGACAAGCCCAAGTCTGATTATGTCGGATTTAACAGACTGAAGTCGGTTTAAATCAACCGAAACTGTGTTCGACCATCCAAAGTTGGATTCAACAGGCCGAAGTCCGATTATACTAAACAAAGTCGGTTTAAACCGGTCAAAATAGATTCACCCAAAAAATTTTGTATTCAACAGACTAAAGTTCGATTATACCGACCTAAGGCGGGCTAAACATTAGTAGTTGAAGTTAACTAACAGAAATTGGATTCAACAGACCGAAGTCTAACCATACCATACCAAACAAAGTCGGGTTATATCAGTCGAAATCAGGTTCACCCAATAAATATTGGATTCAACAGACCGACGCACAGTGTCGTGTTTTCATATAAACGGCGGCCAAAAATAGAAGGAGTTATTGTAGAGGAATGAAAATTGGTACACAGTACTATTATAAGTAGGAAAGGAAAAAAACGAAGTTTTGCGAAAATCAGCCCAAGGACTCGCCCACCTCCCATATATCCTGAAATGATAAAAAGTTATATTTTCCAAAATTGTTGTTGGAATTGAACCAAATTTGACTCGATTTGTCTCTAGAATATAGCTGGTAACTGTGGTGAGTTATATGCAATTATCTCAAAGGACACGCCCACCTACCATATATCCTGAAATGAAAAAAGTTATATTTTCCAAAATTGTTGTTGGAATTGAACCAAATTTGACTCGATTTGTCTCTAATATATAGCTGATAACTGTGGTGAGTTATATGAAATTATCTCAAAGGACACGCCCACCTCCCATATGTCCTGAAATAAAAAAACTTATATATTCGAAAATTGTTCTTGCAATTGAACAAAACGGCTCGATTTGTCCTTGATGTATTTTTGATTAGTATATTTAATTTCATTTAATTATCTTACAAAACACGTCTGCATCCCATATGTCCTTGATACCAAATAAGAAAATCATTCTCTATATATATTATAAATATTTTTTTTTTCATTTGATAATTACTGTTATTATATTTAATAAGAGAGAAGAAACAGATATTTTTCAAATTCATTATTATTCATTAACAAAATATTAGGGAAATGATTAAATAAATAAAACTAAATATTTTTGCTTATTCACTAAAGCTGTCATAATCCGTATCACTCGATTCGTATTGAGTTAACAAATTTTCTGCTATTATAGTTTCAGAACATTCCTCAGTGTGGGATTCACTTTGGATAAGATAGCCTTCTTATTATTTGCTTTTCTATGAATAGTAATATTTGGTTCAGAATGCAAAATCATTCTTTCAATTAAATTCTTATTGGTTGACTCGCGACTACGATCCGAACTTTTCTTCAAACCTCTCTCTCATGTAGTGACACCTTTGCCAATTAGTTTTTATTTTTAATAATATAAATTGAATTTCTTTATTCATCTTCCCATTTAGTTTTAACTTTAACTCTTCTTCTAAATACATGAGTACTTCTCCCAGGGCAGCACTTGGAGTACGATGCCTAAGCCAAATATTAAAAAAATCTCGAATTTTCACCTGTCTCGACACTGAAAATTTAAAGAATAAATGAAAGGGGGAAGAAGGGGGACGAGAAACTTACTTTTTTAAACTCTGCACACTTGCCCCAATATTATATTAAAATATTAAAAAAGTGTTTTTTGATGTTTTTTTTTTTACACTCCACTGAACTTGAATGTTTTTAACAATTTCGATTTTCGCTTTTTGTTTACATTCGGTATAACGGCAAACCACATATGACCCACCAAACGAGCCAAAAAACCGAGTTTCCATATCATTATATTCTAACAAGTTTATCCAATCGTAAATTATACTGTTCTACCCACAGTTTTTATTTTAACTTACCGATTTAAATTTGCCTAATTTTTATCATTTTTATATATCGATATTTTCTTTACTACAACTATTAACTTTGAATACTCATAACTTTTTGGAAATATAACATTTTTTCAAAATTCTTTTTGATTTAGCATAAATGAAGTGTTGTTTGTACAACGACATCAACCTTTTTTAAAAACTAGTGCAGTGATATTTTTCATTTTTGGCCGCCCTCACGACACTGTGCGACGTCGGGTTAAACAATAGTAATTTGGGTAAAGCAACCGAAATTAGATGCAACAGACCAAAGTCCCATCAAACTGATCGAAATTGGATTTGACCAAACGAAGTTGGATTCAACCAGCCCCTACCACCAAGAGCTCTGTAAAAACGAGTGGGTTGGAGCGAATTTACAGAGGATGTTAAGTGAGAGATGTTTGATGGGAAGTTTTGGACACAGCGAGGTTCAAATGCAACGAAACTAAAAAGTGTTAAACTTGCATGAAATGTAAAGAAATTTGAACAATTTAGATTAATATGACTTAGTAGTAGTACGGGAGTTGGACATCGAGTTTCACCTCACGTTTGTTATTAATGAAATTTCGAATATATTGTGTGAAATATATCATTTGCTGTTAAATAGGTGAGGAATATGACTGGAATTCCCAAAAATACCATATAAGGAACACGCTAATATGTTTATGTTTGATAAGTATGTGAAAAATTTAATTATTTTTCGTTTCAATTGGTTTTGGCCCCCTCCGAAATTAAATCCTGGCTACGGCCCTGCCCGAAGGGGCGTGGCTTTTTTTCTCCAAAGCTTTACAAAATTTTTACACGATTTCTAAAGTGGGCGGCATAGTACATTTGTATGGGATCTACCAGAAGGGGCGTGGCAAGACTTTAATTCTTTTTTTTCAATGATTTACAATACACAGAATTTGGACATAATTGCGTTGGGTGTATTGATATTATTATTCGGTTTCTAAAGTCGGCGGATTGGTGCATTGGTATGGGTAGTGCCAGAAGGGGTTTGACCATGTAGCCCATATGCAATCCCGTAAGTAGTTTTGGGAAAATATTGACACACGCTAAGTTTCAAAACAATTGATTACGTCATTCGAAAGTTATCGTGCATACCAGTCGGACAGACGAACAGACAGGCAGCCTGACAGACGGACGTGAATCAAATGACTTAAAAAGTCCTGAATCGGATTAGATTCAAAGAAACATAGGGTCTAAAATTACTTCTTTTACATGTTACTAACAATGAAAACTCTAAAAACTGCTTGTTTTTATGTATACTGCTGACGCCTTGTGTTCTTTGAGGATATCATCCTTGCAACGATGCGTTGTGCTTCTCATTTGTCTTGAGTAACATTTAATACTTAAAGTTTTCGATAATGTTGGAGAAGGCACAGCAGGGGCGCAGATATATATATATATATACATACATTTATAATAACAGGTGGGGAAGTGGGGGGGATATATCTAGTAATCCCAAAGACACGCGCTCCCCGGGCAATTCGGACTTGTGTAATAAGACATACTAATGAGACAGATGCGCCTTAAGAAGTATCGCTACTTTATGGTTTAAGGGGGGATGGGGATTTACTAATTTCAGTTCTCTGATCGTTATTCACTTGGTAATAACCAAGTGAAGTCTGTCTTTGGAGGTCCCAAGCAGCGCACAACGTCAGAGAGATTACGTATACTCTGGGCAATGTCATTGAACATCCGTTCAGTATAAATATGCAAATTATTATAAAAAACACGAAACAAAGACAAAATCAAGGACACCCCTCCCACGAAATACTAACAACAACAACTCTCTACAGAGAAGGTACCTCTATACTACTGGTGGATGTTCTCGGTAAGTACAAGGCTGACATTACCGCCATAGAATGGACGAGGATGCCTACAACGAAAGAACTGTGATATCTATTACACCTGCCATGATGAAAGGCACTAATTTGGATATGGATTCATAGTCGGCAAGAGACTGCGACAACTTGTCTCGCGGTTCAATTCTGTATATGACCGCCCATGACATTAAAAATGTTCAGGGAGATTTAAATGCTACAATAGGAAGGGAAGAGACTCTTGGTTCAGAAGTCGGTAAATTCAGTCTACTCAACAACACTTCCGATAACGGATTTAGACTGATTAGCTTTGCGTCGGTAAAAAACACTGTAGTAAGTGAAACCCGCATAAAAATATCTACTAGGCAACCTGGTTATCCCCTGATAAAAAGACAAGAAATCAAATTGATCACGTGATAATAGAGGAAAGGTAGGTCTTAAGCATTACTAGGTCCTTATAAGATAGAGCCCAGCATTAAACCCCACCTGTTCGCCAGGGCAAGGCAAGTGCAGAGAAAGTGTTCTATGTACTCGTTCTCTTCTTCATTCCCACAGCTTTTGATGAAATCACTACCTATGCAACCTTCAACCGCTTTGAGTGTCTTTCAATCATGCAGTATCCCGTCATAAAGGACACAGGTAATGCAACGTCGGGTATTGTTATTGAAAGCATTGTGTGAGAATCCTTCGAATCTACTCGAGGCCACATCTGTCCGTATTGAATACAACATGGGACAAACGCAAGGTATGATGATTAGAACAGACGATTATTAGTCGGGGAGACCTGTTTCAGACATCTACATTTCTTGCATCGGCTGCCTCCTTGATGTTTTCGATGGCAACTTCGCTGCAAAAGTCTAGTAAAAACTTTTCAAATTGCTGACGTGGGGATTCGTCGTGAAACTGTAGGTCCCGTTGTGTGTGTACACAATAATGTGATAGTATCTTCCATCTCATTTTTGGGATGTATAGGGAAAATAAACTTTGTTAAGCAATGGGCGTGGCACCTCCCACAAATGTTGCATGGTGATCAACACATATAAGGATTACTATAATATTGAATAATGGAGTAATATGCGTAAGTTCCTTTCCACTAATGTGTGTAATTGGCCGAAAAATGGGCGTGATTGTGATAGTGGGCGTGGGTGTGGCACCTCCCATATAAGATTATAAGTTTATGTGAATTCCTTTGTAACTGAGTAAGATCGAATTGGTGAGCGTGGCACCTCCTCTAGATCGTTAGGATACAGCGTAAACTGATCAACTCCACTTTTTTGTAAAATGGAATAAATGATTCAAAAGTGTTCTAAAAGTCATATTCTATACCCTCCAAAATAATCCATTGTCTATTTAAAATAGAGTTGTAGTTATTGTATCAAAACATAGGCGAACATAAACATTAAATCAGCAATAACTCAGAAACCAAAAAAGTGAAGGTGGTCAGTTTACGGAGTATACCGACGATATAATAAATGTTTCATATGGAATGTCTAGATAGGTATAACAGTTAGTCTTCTAACTTTGTACAAGTCCATTTGTTACTAATGTGAGTAGTTTGTCAATAAATGCATTTGATTGGTCGGTGAAACATAGGTCGCGTGTTTTCAGTTCGCATCGTCGGATAATCGTGAGTTATGTCATGACCGTATTTTTCGTGAACATTTTGATCGTTCTAATTATGAAATCAATGAACCAATCGCAAGATGTTTAAAGCTATGCAATAGTTTTTCCCCTTTAATTAATTTTAATATAAATAATGTATAAAGCTTCTAAATGAATCAGATTTATATTAAAGTTGTGATCGGGCACTATTGCATATATCTATAATTTCATGACAGTTTAAACTTCTGTCAGGGAATTTTATATAAAGACAACAAGACAATTTGTATGTGAAAAAAAAAAACATTTACCAATTTTTGCAAACAAAGTTAATTAGTTCCTAATGCGCCTGATATGTCAGAAAAACTAAAAAATCTTGTTATTGGCAGAAAGCCAAAGAATAAAAACACAATATTTTTATTTTTAATAATATATTTTAATTTAGTTTCATATTTAAATTTTCTAAAAGTATTAATAAAATTTTTGCAAAAAGTTGCCTTCAAATCTTTAATCTCAAATCTTTGAAAAAGAAAAACATGATACCGTGCACAATTATTTCAAATTATTAGCCATTGATAACAAAAATGTCGAATAAAACTAACAATTACACAGTACAACACATGATTTTGGGACTCAATTCTGAGAACTACACGTGGAAGTAGCCCCAAAACGAAGAAGTTCTGCAACATTCGTTTTGTCAATTTACATGTCATAATAATTTAATATCGAATTGAAATTAGTAAGTATCGTATGGGGAATTTGTCACGTTTGAATAAAAATAACAATAAGAACAATATACTCTATAGGTTGAAATGATTTATAAGTTGTAAACACTGTGCGCGGTTACACTTCTGCTATTGGTGTTGGTAGCCATCTATAACATCTGTTCGCTGAAGGCATTTTTTCTCATCATATTACGTCTAAAATGTCACTTATTGTCAAAACTGTACTACCACTGATGGACATATCCCCCTCCCTCTATAGATACGTATATAAATAGCGGCGCTCTGACAAAAATGTCTTACTTTGTGTCATCTATCTTTTCATTCACTTACCATCATGCTGCCCCTATGACATCATACCGCCTACAAGAATGTGGACACTCTCGTACACCACATGAACTCTATGGAAAACTATAAACAACCACAACAACAATAGAGAACAACATCACCACCAAAATTTTGTTTGTTTCTAATTTATGTGTATATAGGGCAAAATGTTTATTGTCTTATTTTAAATTTCATTGTTTAAAGTTATTCACGAGTTTAATGCCCTATATACAAAATGTACGGGGTCTGTGGCCCAGCAACATTTTTTGTTGTCGATAATTCTGTTGTGATAGAAATGGTAATAACAAATAGCAATGCAGTACTTTCGCTTTTATTTGAAACTGAGGTAAAGTCAACAGGTTTTTTTTTCTCAGATTGTGTTATAATTTTAGAATAGAATTATATTACAGATTTGATAGAATTAAATTAATAGATTTTTTTATTAACAATAGCAAGACATCAACACGGAATATATTGTCGTAGTGTTGAAAATCGAATTAGAAAAGTTTTGTTGGGTCAATAAGTATGGCATTCTGTGGGTAAGGTCATATCGTAATTACGTATTTCAAATAAACAAACAGAAAATATATACATAGTAGAACAAATCCCTGTAGTAGTATGTTTTTTGAAACTGATACCACAGCATGTTTATATCAATTACGTGAGTTTCGAAAATTACATCAAAAAATCAACTTTTGCTTATTCCATATGCACAAAAAGAAGATCTCAATAGCGGCGAATTATAAACACAAATTGAGTAAAATTATTATATTTTCAAACATAAATGATTGATATTATCAAGAGAAAAACCATGGCGATCATCATTCTCCAACAACAATGGACGCAAACATAGAACAGAAATTTTTTATAATTAATTATAAAAATATTTTAGATATGCGTCAGTCGTAAGTTTGTTATGTTTTTATGGTGCTCTTGTTCCACATCGGAGATGTGTTGGCGCATAAAATTGTATCGATTTACACAAGAAAAGATAAAATTATGGAAGAATATGTGTTTAATGAATAGTAAAAAAAGTATGAACAGCAAAACCTTACCCATTTTTATGTACACCAAAATTGAATAGAAACAATATGTTTATAATCTGTAATTATAAGGGACTTTGAAAGCGGTCAAGATCTGTAGTATAACGAGTAAGAAAGTTTTGGGCGGGAAAACCGACTTACATGTAAAATTTATTTAAAAACACAAAATTTGGGAACATTCGCGTTGGGTTCATAGATATTATTACTCGATTTCCAAATTGGGCTGAATGGTACATTTGTATGGGAAGTACCCGAAGGCAAGGCCGTAGCCAGGGGGTGGACATGGGGGCCAAATTGGATTCACGATCAAATATTGGGGTCGACAAGCCCAAGTCTGATTATGTCGGATTTAACAGACTGAAGTCGGTTTAAATCAACCGAAACTGTGTTCGACCATCCAAAGTTGGATTCAACAGGCCGAAGTCCGATTATACTAAACAAAGTCGGTTTAAACCGGTCAAAATAGATTCACCCAAAAAATTTTGTATTCAACAGACTAAAGTTCGATTATACCGACCTAAGGCGGGCTAAACATTAGTAGTTGAAGTTAACTAACAGAAATTGGATTCAACAGACCGAAGTCTAACCATACCATACCAAACAAAGTCGGGTTATATCAGTCGAAATCAGGTTCACCCAATAAATATTGGATTCAACAGACCGACGCACAGTGTCGTGTTTTCATATAAACGGCGGCCAAAAATAGAAGGAGTTATTGTAGAGGAATGAAAATTGGTACACAGTACTATTATAAGTAGGAAAGGAAAAAAACGAAGTTTTGCGAAAATCAGCCCAAGGACTCGCCCACCTCCCATATATCCTGAAATGATAAAAAGTTATATTTTCCAAAATTGTTGTTGGAATTGAACCAAATTTGACTCGATTTGTCTCTAGAATATAGCTGGTAACTGTGGTGAGTTATATGCAATTATCTCAAAGGACACGCCCACCTACCATATATCCTGAAATGAAAAAAGTTATATTTTCCAAAATTGTTGTTGGAATTGAACCAAATTTGACTCGATTTGTCTCTAATATATAGCTGATAACTGTGGTGAGTTATATGAAATTATCTCAAAGGACACGCCCACCTCCCATATGTCCTGAAATAAAAAAACTTATATATTCGAAAATTGTTCTTGCAATTGAACAAAACGGCTCGATTTGTCCTTGATGTATTTTTGATTAGTATATTTAATTTCATTTAATTATCTTACAAAACACGTCTGCATCCCATATGTCCTTGATACCAAATAAGAAAATCATTCTCTATATATATTATAAATATTTTTTTTTTCATTTGATAATTACTGTTATTATATTTAATAAGAGAGAAGAAACAGATATTTTTCAAATTCATTATTATTCATTAACAAAATATTAGGGAAATGATTAAATAAATAAAACTAAATATTTTTGCTTATTCACTAAAGCTGTCATAATCCGTATCACTCGATTCGTATTGAGTTAACAAATTTTCTGCTATTATAGTTTCAGAACATTCCTCAGTGTGGGATTCACTTTGGATAAGATAGCCTTCTTATTATTTGCTTTTCTATGAATAGTAATATTTGGTTCAGAATGCAAAATCATTCTTTCAATTAAATTCTTATTGGTTGACTCGCGACTACGATCCGAACTTTTCTTCAAACCTCTCTCTCATGTAGTGACACCTTTGCCAATTAGTTTTTATTTTTAATAATATAAATTGAATTTCTTTATTCATCTTCCCATTTAGTTTTAACTTTAACTCTTCTTCTAAATACATGAGTACTTCTCCCAGGGCAGCACTTGGAGTACGATGCCTAAGCCAAATATTAAAAAAATCTCGAATTTTCACCTGTCTCGACACTGAAAATTTAAAGAATAAATGAAAGGGGGAAGAAGGGGGACGAGAAACTTACTTTTTTAAACTCTGCACACTTGCCCCAATATTATATTAAAATATTAAAAAAGTGTTTTTTGATGTTTTTTTTTTTACACTCCACTGAACTTGAATGTTTTTAACAATTTCGATTTTCGCTTTTTGTTTACATTCGGTATAACGGCAAACCACATATGACCCACCAAACGAGCCAAAAAACCGAGTTTCCATATCATTATATTCTAACAAGTTTATCCAATCGTAAATTATACTGTTCTACCCACAGTTTTTATTTTAACTTACCGATTTAAATTTGCCTAATTTTTATCATTTTTATATATCGATATTTTCTTTACTACAACTATTAACTTTGAATACTCATAACTTTTTGGAAATATAACATTTTTTCAAAATTCTTTTTGATTTAGCATAAATGAAGTGTTGTTTGTACAACGACATCAACCTTTTTTAAAAACTAGTGCAGTGATATTTTTCATTTTTGGCCGCCCTCACGACACTGTGCGACGTCGGGTTAAACAATAGTAATTTGGGTAAAGCAACCGAAATTAGATGCAACAGACCAAAGTCCCATCAAACTGATCGAAATTGGATTTGACCAAACGAAGTTGGATTCAACCAGCCCCTACCACCAAGAGCTCTGTAAAAACGAGTGGGTTGGAGCGAATTTACAGAGGATGTTAAGTGAGAGATGTTTGATGGAAAGTTTTGGACACAGCGAGGTTCAAATGCAACGAAACTAAAAAGTGTTAAACTTGCATGAAATGTAAAGAAATTTGAACAATTTAGATTAATATGACTTAGTAGTAGTACGGGAGTTGGACATCGAGTTTCACCTCACGTTTGTTATTAATGAAATTTCGAATATATTGTGTGAAATATATCATTTGCTGTTAAATAGGTGAGGAATATGACTGGAATTCCCAAAAATACCATATAAGGAACACGCTAATATGTTTATGTTTGATAAGTATGTGAAAAATTTAATTATTTTTCGTTTCAATTGGTTTTGGCCCCCTCCGAAATTAAATCCTGGCTACGGCCCTGCCCGAAGGGGCGTGGCTTTTTTTCTCCAAAGCTTTACAAAATTTTTACACGATTTCTAAAGTGGGCGGCATAGTACATTTGTATGGGATCTACCAGAAGGGGCGTGGCAAGACTTTAATTCTTTTTTTTCAATGATTTACAATACACAGAATTTGGACATAATTGCGTTGGGTGTATTGATATTATTATTCGGTTTCTAAAGTCGGCGGATTGGTGCATTGGTATGGGTAGTGCCAGAAGGGGTTTGACCATGTAGCCCATATGCAATCCCGTAAGTAGTTTTGGGAAAATATTGACACACGCTAAGTTTCAAAACAATTGATTACGTCATTCGAAAGTTATCGTGCATACCAGTCGGACAGACGAACAGACAGGCAGCCTGACAGACGGACGTGAATCAAATGACTTAAAAAGTCCTGAATCGGATTAGATTCAAAGAAACATAGGGTCTAAAATTACTTCTTTTACATGTTACTAACAATGAAAACTCTAAAAACTGCTTGTTTTTATGTATACTGCTGACGCCTTGTGTTCTTTGAGGATATCATCCTTGCAACGATGCGTTGTGCTTCTCATTTGTCTTGAGTAACATTTAATACTTAAAGTTTTCGATAATGTTGGAGAAGGCACAGCAGGGGCGCAGATATATATATATATATACATACATTTATAATAACAGGTGGGGAAGTGGGGGGGATATATCTAGTAATCCCAAAGACACGCGCTCCCCGGGCAATTCGGACTTGTGTAATAAGACATACTAATGAGACAGATGCGCCTTAAGAAGTATCGCTACTTTATGGTTTAAGGGGGGATGGGGATTTACTAATTTCAGTTCTCTGATCGTTATTCACTTGGTAATAACCAAGTGAAGTCTGTCTTTGGAGGTCCCAAGCAGCGCACAACGTCAGAGAGATTACGTATACTCTGGGCAATGTCATTGAACATCCGTTCAGTATAAATATGCAAATTATTATAAAAAACACGAAACAAAGACAAAATCAAGGACACCCCTCCCACGAAATACTAACAACAACAACTCTCTACAGAGAAGGTACCTCTATACTACTGGTGGATGTTCTCGGTAAGTACAAGGCTGACATTACCGCCATAGAATGGACGAGGATGCCTACAACGAAAGAACTGTGATATCTATTACACCTGCCATGATGAAAGGCACTAATTTGGATATGGATTCATAGTCGGCAAGAGACTGCGACAACTTGTCTCGCGGTTCAATTCTGTATATGACCGCCCATGACATTAAAAATGTTCAGGGAGATTTAAATGCTACAATAGGAAGGGAAGAGACTCTTGGTTCAGAAGTCGGTAAATTCAGTCTACTCAACAACACTTCCGATAACGGATTTAGACTGATTAGCTTTGCGTCGGTAAAAAACACTGTAGTAAGTGAAACCCGCATAAAAATATCTACTAGGCAACCTGGTTATCCCCTGATAAAAAGACAAGAAATCAAATTGATCACGTGATAATAGAGGAAAGGTAGGTCTTAAGCATTACTATGGACGTGTGTTTAACTCGGATCACATCACAAAGCTGCATACCACCGAGATAGCCAACAGCAAAGCGGCGAGCGGCAGAGTGTTGAGCCGCAGCAAGTTAAAGCATATGAAATGACATCGCTTTGCCGAATAGAAAAGCCGCTGTTGGCGTACAACAGTATTTCATATGTTTTATTTTGTTGGCGCTCACGGCTCTGCCACTGAGTATGTGGCCTCGGCCTTAATCTAATGTTCCCGGCACACAGTGGCGGCATATTGCGAATTCTCTGGCCTCAGCTGCAACGACAAGTCTTTCTTTGATGAAGGATGACGCGCAATGTCTGAGGACTCGTAGGCTGAAATTATGAGAAGAGAAGGGAGATGACACGCCTCTTCAGGCGGAAAAGCGTCTTTGGATGAAAAGAGAAAGCCGGGATATCGACCATTATAGGGATATAGGTGAAGACACAAAGTTCTACCAAAATATAAAATGCAACGGTTTCCCACCAATAAGGACGGAGATGGAAATCTGGTCACGGACACTCAGAGTGTGTTGGAAATATGGAGGGATCACATTCGGTCTTTGCTTGTTCCCGAAGGCGGCATAAGTGACGAAATCACACCAAACATCGACGACGGAGTAGATTGTCCTTCATCGAGTCGAAATGATTTCAGAACGGCAATAAGTTGACAACGTATATGCACCAGCTTAGAAACAAAAGTAACCTAAAGAGGGATAAGCTAAAAGACTGCATGACCGATGATTGGAACCTTAGTGCTCTATGTCCTGTGCTTAAGAAAGGCGATCAAAGTGTGTGTACCAACTAACACGGGATCAGCCTTTCACTGAACACATACAAGGTCCCATTTAGTGTGTTATGTGAATGACTAACTGGACCTTGCATTGTGGCTTAAGATCTGGTAAATCCACCATCGATCAGATATTTACACTACGACAAAGCATGGAGAAGAAATGCAGATCAAAACCTACCATATGTTTACCGATTATAAATCTGTATTCAATAGTCCTATGCAACAGAAATTATTAGATGCTATGTCTGAGTTTGGAATCCCCATGAAGCTGATACGACTTTGCTGGACGACACTGACTTACACGAAGTCTTCAGTGAAAATAGACAAAAATTTAACAGAGCAATTTTCTACCAGCCGAGGCTTTAGATAAGGGGATATTCTATCATGTGATCTTTTTAAAATCATAATGGAAATATTTACGCGGAGGGCTGCAGTAAACACCACTAATACCATCATTATCAAATGTCACATACTGCTCGCATATGCCGATGACATAGATAGATATGACAGTGAATTGCAAGGCGTTACTGCGGCCTTATCGTACATTGAGAAACAGCCGACAGAAGTGGGTCTGGTGATAAATTTTGAAAAAAATCAAGTTATTTGTTTTAAGGAACAAAGTGCCTATTAAAGTAAATCCTTTGTATGATGGAGTTCAGTTTATTATTATTTCAAGGATTATGCGCTGGACACGTTTGTACGAATCAATAAACTCGATTGCCGACGAAGGAGGGGGCGACCAAAACTTCGTTGGATGGACCAGGTGAAAGAGCTGTTATCTACACTTGGTGTGTGAGCAAAAGACCGAAGCGCTTGGAATTCTTTTTTACGTGCGGCTACTGATAGATGAATTTCTGTTGCTGCTGCCAATTAAGAAGAAAAAGAATGTCTCCTTTTAAAGCCCTTAAACATTATGCCGTGATAAAGATTTCTAATGTGAGTAACTTACTTAAATATTTATCATAATTTCCATAACTTTACAACTACAAAGATGTTATATAACTCATTTGTATGGCGGTGAAAATATTTTAAGTTTTCAAGGACCTGATCCACTTTTGATATCTTTCATTTTTTTTTACCATAATTAACGATTGTCATTGCAAATAGCGTGCTTACATGCAAAAAACGCGAACTTTTCCCATACTTCACATATTAAAAGTAAATAAATCATTTGTATATCTAAGCAACAGCAAAAAATATGTTTGCTGCTCTCTTCCGTATATTCTACTATGCGGCCGCACATCTGCTGCTGTAGGGTGACTAGAGGTAGCAGTTGTCTGACCATAACAAAATATTCATTACCGTTTTGCTACAAGGCCGTCGCCTATGCTTTTATAAACATATGTATGTATGCATGTATTTGGTTATGCCCCAGTGATGAACGAATGTTTTCTATCGCGTTCCGTCGATTTTTCTTTGCCACTTATTATTTTCCGCGCAAATAATCCAAAATGCCAATAGTTTGTAGCAAAATAAATTTGGAAATACTTATGATGGTGTTTCGTTTTTTTTTTTTTTGAACCAATCAAACAATTAAGATAACAACATATGGATGGATATGTTACGTATACGCATATAAGACTAGTAGCACAAATGCTCCAATAGGCTTGCTCAGTGGCGGAATTGGCAAGGCTATGGCGGTGAAAGGCATGTTATAGATGTAGATGTTAGTTAGTTCCTAGTAGATAGTATACTAAATACTAAATTTATGATAATATCCTAAGGATTAGTTTTCTCTACTAGTAACTGAATACAGTTTATTGAGCGCATGAAACTATTTGTAAGTACTTACGGCCTTGAAGCTAGTTTAAAATATGAAAATAAAGGCCTTTCAAATGGTTCAGCAACCTTCGAGCTGCGCCGCTGACTAGTCACTTCAGTGCCATCGTTTGGATTAAACATAGATGATTTCAGTTTGTTCACAAGGTTTACTGCTTAAGGTCGTTCAAAAGGCCATTCTGTTCTATTTGGCTTATATCGTAGAAAATTAGTGAAAAGCACTAAGCAAAACGTCTACAGAATGAAATGTTGCAGCATAAAGACTCTAAGTTATATATCGGCGTCAGTGCTATTAACTGGTGTCGTATGTTTTTTAACAGTTATGTTATGTGGGCTTTTCATAGATCCAGACAATTTTTTTGTGGATATGTGTAAGAAAAAAACTTAGTGATGGTAAACAAATCGTTTCACATCTAACTGACGTATTACAGATAAAAATCCAGAAGATCGGTACATACTATATTGCCTTTTCCCGATAGTAATAGTGCTTTCACCTTTATTGGTATTACTAATACTGGGCTTGAAACAGGTAAATTGACCCCCCCCCCATACATTAAAATAATTGCATTTATTTTATAAAATTTAATTTTCTTAATTTTTTTTAGAATCGTATAAAATTTGTGGGTATATTTCTGCATTACTCCCATGCTTTAATGATTTTCACATTTTTGACTGTGTTATTGAAATTTATTATGGGATTTGTACGAAAGGAATCGTACACACACATATTTGGTGGCCTTTTCGAGGAATTCGCAGTTGTGGGTAAGTTGAAACATAGTAAGATGCCAAGGCATACGAGTGACGTCCACTTAAAAATAAATTAGGATTACGTATAGGGAATTTTGGAAAATAAATTAAAGTATTTTTTAAATTACTAATCGTTTCCTTGAAAAAAATCAAATTTGACTAATATTATTGAATGAAATTCTCTTAAATTCCACATTATTGGAACTAAGTGCGTATTATTAATATAAAATCCGCATAACATTAATAACACTCATACGTTGTACATCTATCTATAATATAAAAATAAGTCGCTGAATGTGTTGCTAAGCGCAAAACTCGAGAACGGTTGGACCGATTTGGCTCAATTTTTTTTCAGTTATTCGTAATTGCCAGGAGAAGGTTTTTACGAAAGAAAATTTTTGGAAAATCCTGCGGAAAAGTCGGAAAATTTGAAAAATTGAAAATTGCCTGTACGGAAAAAATTTGTACGGAATTTTGTATGCAATTGATACGGAATGGATTTTCGAATAGAAAAATAGAAAATTTTTGTGGAAAAATTCGGAAAATTCCGGAAAAATTTTAAAAAAAATATTTTTTTTTTTGGATTAAATTTTGGACGATGTAACTGTAAATAATTTCGGATAATTATTCCGGAATGACTTTCGAATGGAAAAATTCTTGGTGGAAAACTCGGAAAATTCCGGAAAAACTCGAAAACTTGGATATTTTTCGACGAAATTTTGCATTTTAACGTATAGTTTGATAATTTTGGACGATGTTAATGTGAAAAATGTCAGATAATTTTTCCTAAATGACTTTTCAAATGGAAAAATAGAAACATTTTTGGTGGAAAACTCGGAAAATTCCGGTAAAACTAGAAAAAAAAAATTTTTAATTACAGTTGATTTAAAAGTGGAAAATTCGTTATGATGCGTGGAAAGTTTCGGATTACTATGAAATTTATTATGTTAAAAGCCGAAGTTGTTGATTAACCCGGCTACAATCCGAGTTATAAGGTAATATCGTCTCATTTCACAGTGGAACAGTGAAAAACCACACAAACGTAGTTATGCGTGTCTGATAGTATTACTGGAGCTGGGTAAAACCTTAGCTCAGTACGACAAGAATAGTTAATTTCAAATAATTTTATGTCTTCGTCGCTTATTCTAAAAAGTAACAAAATTAAATCATTGTCACTTTTTTAAAATAGGCCGAAACATTGCATTTATTTTCGTTGCTTTTTTAAAAAATATACCTTCGTAATTTTTTAAAAATTAACTATTCTAGGAATATCTTTAGCAAAGTGTTAACTAAGCTAGCGTTTACTCAACGTTCGGATGTTTTCGAAAAAGTCAGATTTTGTGTTTTTTAACTTGCTTTTAAATATTCAGATTGAAGGGCAAATACACCATCGAGCGGGAGCTTTGTTACCACCATCAAACGAAGATCATAAGTTCCTTCAGATATATTTCGTTGGTGATTTGGCAATTGTATTAGATCAACGTTGTACAATTTTTACTGCCATTAAACTCGAAATGATCGATCAATTGCAAAATCTTCTGCATTAGCATAACGCATTGGTCAGATTGTTCAAAACCGCATTGGATACGATGCATTTTGACGACCACAAAACTTTATCAGAGCAGACGAAAGAACCTCTGGAGGCCATGGAAGACAATTCAATGCTCTCACTAATAATGAAGTCGCAGTGATAATTGTTGGGGAGAAATTGTTCTCAAGCGTCAGGATAGTGGACACTTCAATACCCGTTGATGTTCTGCCGTGGAGAGGATGGCTATCATCTCAATTTAATGATGGTCAATACAATGAAATGTTTGTTTACAAGTCATCATTTCTCTTTATTTTCCATATAAGTTCGAATTCGTATTTCAGGAGAAGCAACGAAAAAGGATAGCTTAATGGATTTGTATGCCTATCGATTGGTGATTCGGCAAGATGGTGACAATCGTCTGTAAAGATATCGCAGGTTATTTCAACAGTACAGCGTTGACATGTACATCAAGGTCGAAACTGAGCGTCTCAATTTTATTCGTTTTAATCAGTTGCCACATTGCGAGAAGCTTGAAAACGTTTGCATTTGCTCGAAAACGATACGCATTGGAACTCAACGCTCGCCGAGGCAACTGTTTCTGCTCCAGCGAATCAAATTCGTATATTGTTTGCGATCATCATAGCCACGTGTCAACCGTCGAAATCGAGAGCATTGTGGGACAAATACAAGAACGAGATATCTGACGACAGTTTGCACAGAGCTCGCACGACAACATCGAATTTTGAAATTAACGAAATTGGGAATACTAGCGTTAAATCGTTCGTGATCGACGAGAATGAGGCGACCAACTATCCGACAGAATCATAATCATGTTGCGAAATTTGAATCATCCGAAATTGTTCGAGGGTACTCGGTTGTCTGTCAAGAAACTGATAAACAATGTGATTAAAGCGACGATCATCAAGGGCAAATTTAAAGGAGAGAAAGTCCTTATTCCACTAATTCATATTATTCCAACCGATCGTCCCTTCCCTTCCCTTCTAGCTAATTTAATTCCTCATGATGACAATCAATAAATCGCAAAGCGCTTCGTTGGAAGGTTGGGAGATCCACCTCGAAGTGTCGTGATTTCGCACGGTCAGCTGTAATTTCGCGTGTCGGCAAACCGCCTTCATTCGAAAAACATTGTTTATCAGATCGATCTTCACTGATTTAAATTAAATTCTAATAAATTAAATTAAAATCTGAACTATCTGTGTTTTAATATAACCCTAGAGCTTATATGAAGGCTTTAGCATAGGAGCGAGACGAAGTTTGCCGGGTCAGCTAGTCTATAATATAAAAATAAGTCGCTGAATGTGTTGCTAAGCGCAAAACTCGAGAACGGTTGGACCGATTTGGCTCAATTTTTTTTCAGTTATTCGTAATTGCCAGGAGAAGGTTTTTACGAAAGAAAATTTTGAAAAAATCTTTCGGAAAAGCCGGAAAATTGGAAAACCCGAATATTGCTTTTTTGTATGGATTTTTTTGTGCAATTGTTATCAATGATTTTTCGAATGGAAAAATAAAAAAAATTTTGTTGAAAAATTCGGAAAATTCCGGAAAAATTCGAAAATTTTTAATACTATTTTTCGACGAAATTTTGCTTTTTGTCGTACTATTTGATAGTTTTGAACGATGTAACTTGCGAAAAATTTCAGATAATTATTCCGAAATGACTTTCCGAATAGAAAAATATATAAATTGTCGGTGGAAAACTCGGAAAATTCAAAAAAAACCGAAAAATGTGAATTTTTTCGGCAAAATTTTGCATTTCATCGCCTGATTTGAGGTAAATCGCATATTAAATATTTGTCGGTTTTCGAATAGAAAAATAGAAAGTTTTAGTCGGAAAATACCAAAAAAAGTTCTTTTTTTTCGACAAAATTTTGCATCTTATCGTATGTTTTTGTAATTTTTGGCGATGTAAATGTGAACAATTTCGAACAATTATGACTTTTGAAATTGAAAAATAGAAAAATTCTTGGTGGGAAACTCTGAAATTCCAGAAAAAAATCGAAAGATTTGGATGCCTTCGACGAAATCTTCCATTGTATGCTGAAAAATTTCGGATTATTGTGAAATATAGTGTGAAAAATGTATAGTAATTTATCAAGAAAGAACGTTGTCCCAGTTTGCTCAATTTTTTTTAAATTTTTCATAATTGGCAGGAATTTTTTATGCCAAAAAATTTTGGGAAAATCCCTAGGAAACGCCGGGAAAATTGTGTGCAATTGTTACGAAATTGTTATAGAAAATTATTAGCGAAATACTCGGAAAATTCCAGAAAATTTAACGGAATAAATAATATCTCTATATATAAAAATGGTGTAATAGTAATTCATATAGTCATTCATCAATTGAGAACGGCTGGGCCGATTTTGCTCAATATTTTTTTCAGTTGTTCGTAATTGCCAGGAGGATGTTTATGTGAAAGAAAATTTGGGAAAAATCCTTCGGAAAAGTCGGAAAATAGGGAAACTCGAAAACTGCCTTTTTGTATGGAATTCTTACGGAATGGATTTTCGAATCGAAAAATAGAAAATTTTACCATAAAATTTTAAATAAACCATTCGATTGGCTTTTGTGATGACAATCAATAAATCGCAAAGCTAACTGTTGAAAGTTTGTGGGATCAATCTCGAATTCCCCTGCTTTTCCCACGGTTAGCTGTACGTTTCCTGTTCGCGTGTTGGCAAACCGTCTTCAATGTTTGTTTTTGCGCCGGAAAACAAATCGAAATACATTGTTTATCAGATCGCTCTTCACTAAATTCGAATAAATTACATTAAAATTTTAACTATCTGTATTAATATTACCCTGGAGCTTATATGAAGGCGTTAACTTTGGAGCGAGACAAAGTTCGCAGGGTACGAAGTTGTATGGCAGAACAACGTTTGCCGGGTCAGCTAGTATGTAAATATAAATGTATGTAGCGAATACAATATGCAAACTCGAAACAATAGCACTATACCTCAGTAACAAAACCCTTAACTTCATTTTGCTCCACTACGTCACAAATTTTTTTACAGTGGTTTTAAGTTTGATTTTTTTGGTCAACAGTCGAATCAATGAATATTAAAAATCATCTGTAAAAATACGTTTGGGTATTTCATGTCTTCAGAGACCTATATTAAAACATTCTAGGGAATATTTTCTCGGAACATTTTAACCCTCTAGCTCCCACCCGTATGGGTCATTTATGGCCCAATTTTGGAAAACTGTTTAAATGTCAACTTTGGAGCGTGGTCAAGGCATAGAATCTTCGATAGAAATATTCTCCGGAAAATTTCACTACAAGTCACAGAAGACAAATAACCGCTACGAGTCAAAGGTTATAAAATAAAATCAAAATGAAATGTTAAGTAGGCTATTTTTAACCAAAGAGTGCTACTACAAGCTTTTTCGGGAGTTAACCAAACCAATATCAAAACCTTAACCAAACTAATAAAACCTTTATCTCCAATTTGCTGCACTATGTCAACATTTTTTTTTTACAGTAATTTGAATTTTTTTTTTTTTTTTTTTTGATAAAAAGTCGAATCAAAGAATTCGAATAATCATGTGTAAAAATACATTTGGGATAGTTCATGTCTTCGGAGACAAATATTAAAAATTTCAGGCATTACTAATAAAACCTTAAACTCCAATTTGCTGCACTACGTCAACATTTTTTTTTTTACAGTGATTTGAAGTTTGATTTTTTTTTTTGATAAAAAGTCGAATCAAAGCATTCGAATAATCATGTGTAAAAATACATTTGGGATAGTTCATGTCTTCGGAGACATAAATATTAAAATATTCAGGGGAATATTTCATCAGAACATTTGAACCCTCTAGCTCCCACCCGTATGGGACATCATAGGACGAATTTTGAAAAACAGCTTAAAAGTAAAATTTCTCAAAATGTTCTCAATATGTGTAGCAGATAGAGGGTAAAAATGTTCCGTGGAAATATTCCCCAGAAAATTTTAATGTAGGTCTCCAAAGACATGAACTATCCCAAATCTATTTTTACACATGTTTTTCATTTTCTTTGATTCAATTTTTAACAAAAAAAAAATCAAACTTCAAAACACTGTAAACAAGAATTGTAACTTATTGGAGCAAAATGGAGTTTAGGGTTTTGTTACTGAGTTCAAATGCATTTGTTTGATATTGGTTTGGTTCACTCCCGAAAAAGCTTGTTGCACTCTTTGGTTAAAAATAGGCTACTTAACATTTCATTTTGATTTTGTTTTGGAACCTTTGACTCATAGAGGTTATTTGTCTTCGGTAACTCTTAGTGACATTTTCCGGAGAATATTTCTATCGAAGATTCTAAGCCTTGACCTCCTTTCAAAGTTGACTTTCAAACGGTTTTTCTAAATTGGGCCAAAAATGTCCCATACGGGTGGGCGCTAGAGTGTTAAAATGTTCCGAGAAAATATTCCCGTGATTGTTTTAATATAGTTCTCCGAAGACAAGAAATATCCCAAAAGTATTTTTATAGATGATTTTTCATATTCTTTAAATCGACTTTTTATCAAAAAAATCAAACCTCAAACCACTGTAAAAAAAAATTGTGACGTAGTGGAGCAAAATTTAGTTTAGAGTGTCGTTACTAAAATGCTATCGTTTGATAGTGGTTTGTTTCACCCAACCAATATAAATTGCACTGTGTTATTTATATTATATTATGCACTAAAATTACATGACTATTGTAAAAATATTATTTCTTATAATATCGATTAACATTCGCTCTATGTGATTTACTTTCAGTTTGTGAAATATTAATTGAAGCGCCGATTGCCATTCATCACAGGAGAATGCACGAGGAACTCATGGAGAAGACATCACACAACGAAGCTAATGGAAAGGGCAGTGAAATGCTCACAAACAACAAAGCAATAATACATCCAATATAATAACAAGTAGCCGCGAAAAAAAAATAAACTAGCACTAACAACATAAAGATGCTCATAGGGTATATGTATAGTGGTAACTAACACAATAATATAGTAAATAAGTAAAAGTTCCAATTTTAAATATAAAAATTTTAAATTTCACTGTCATTTATCGTATTATAATTAAAAAAAAAAACAATAAAAACTCACCTCACCTGCCAATAACAACAAAATAAAGTGTCTTATATAATTCTAAAAACTAATATTTTGCGCAAAATCTGACTAAATTCATTGATCCTACAAAAAAAAAAGCGAAAAAAAAAACATTGGATTTTTGGTAATGCCAGAGCGAAATATTGTGGCAGTTGTTACAAACAAACGAACATGTTCAAAATTTGAGCAAAATCGGAAAACTTTAAGCCGTGCCCCAAAGACGTCAAAGGTCACATCTATATATATGAAAATGAGTTTATGTTTTTTTTTTTGAATAAAAAAGATGTGTAGTCGGAGGTGAAATGAGGGTACTTCCAGTTTTGATATATCAAGTGGACGTGGTCACGCCCATTGGACCCTATTTTTGAAACCGCAATATCTGGAGGACTGTTTCTTATATCGCCTTAAAAATTTTTATGGAGCCATTTGGCAGCAATTTAAGTGAGGCCAACAATTATGTGGTTGTAAGGGGTTGGAGTCGGAAATGGCAGTGCTGGTGAAAGCGGTGGCGCACCAGTGTTCAGGGCGCACTGTTATGCGGTCGCGGTGTAGACCGTCCCGATGCTCGTTAATACAGACCAGTAGGGCGTATTGGCACCGGGCGCAGATTGCATTAGAGTGTGCCGGTGTACATGCAAAATAACAAAGTAAAAAAGCTGTAAAAGAATCTACACGTAGTAGAGGAGGAGGAACATCAGCGAGTGGAGAATACCTATATATTGGCATACCTGGAGCGATTTCGTCCCTTGCCAAAGGACTCATCAGATGGTAGTGGACTGGACCCAACGATTATGTACCTATATATCTCTGTTAAGAGGGCCTGCTATAAAAATCAAGTGGGTCTGGTGGCCCCGCCCATTGGACCCTATTTTTGAAACCGCAATATCTGGAAAACTGTTTCTCCAATCCAACAAAAAATGGATCGTGTCAGTGGGCGTGGTATAAAACTTGAATCTTTAAAAGGTTTGTATCTCATTACTATATGAGTTATAAAGCTAAATTATAAATTATAATCACGCACGCTCACGTGAGTAAATTTTGTACTCACGCACATTCACGTGAGCGTGAATCACGACTATCACGCCAAATAAAATGTAAAATATTTTTATTGATTTTATAATTATTTGCCTTCTGTTATATAGTTCATTTTAATTTTTGAAAATATAGTAGATTAATATGAAAATAAATAAATTTATGAATATATAACATCAAAATAAAATATTATAATTTTATAGAAAATGTTTGAATGACGTGCACGACACACATGCTATTAGACAGTTTTTTTGGTACGACATCACACATGTCTAACTACATGAGTGCCTGTGTAACTGATATTCCAAATTAAAAAAGCATATTCACTTGGTCTTCTAAGTTATTTAGCAAATTATTCACGAATTCGTGAGTATGTCCCAAATTCGTTTTTCGGACAAGTTTTTTATAAATGTAAATATTTCAAAATTAAGGCTTTGTGGGAAAGTTGAAGTTTTGGATATATATATATTTTCGATATCTGATGACGGATCGAGATAACATATACATTAGGGAGGTCGGAAGTTATAAGGGGAAAAAATTCCAGAATTTTGTCGGTCCACACCCCAAAAATTATAAGTCTTTGCAGATTTTAGGATAGCCAAAGTTTGAGCACGATTGGGATATGTAAACCATTGCCGCTTTGGGATTACAGCTTTTAAGCTCCTGTAGCCTAGTTAGTGGACTAACTCAAGAACGACTAGTCCAATTTTGATCAAACATATATCCGAAATTTACGAAATCATAAACGATTTCTCTGCAGAATCAACAGTTTCGCAGTTATAAATAAATTCATGAAAACAAATTAAAATTTGCCTTAAAAATTCAAAACCAACAACAGTTTCGGAAAATATAGGTTATTTCCATTTAGGGATATATGGTAGGTTGGCGTGTCCTTAGAGTAGTAATTCAACACAGTTGTCAGTAATATATCAGAGTAAATCTAGCAAAATTTGGTTCAATTTTGAAAAATTCAAGTCGTTTTCTTTTCAGGATAAGGGAGGTGGGCGTGTACTTGGGCCGATTTTCACAAAATTTCGTTTTTATCATTCCTATTTATAAAAGCAATGTGTACTAATTTCCCTTTTTATACCATCACCCTTAGGGATGATGTAACGCATTAAAGGAGACGAGTTAGTATCTCCAGGTATCTTAAGACCAAATTCGTTGCAGGACTTTTTAAGACGATTGAGCTATGTCCGTCTGTCTGGCTGGCTGGTGGGCAGGATAACTCGAGTAAACCTTAACGGATTGGTATTAAAATTTACCAGTATTAATTATTTTCAAAACGAACTTATGGGATTGTAAATGGGCAGAATAGACCCACCCCATACAAAATTACCTATTTTTGGATAATTACTATTTCTTTCATAACTCCCAAACGCATAACCGGAGTATATTTAAATTTGGTCAGTTTATTTATCTTGCAATAGTAGACAAATCCTAAGAACACCGAAATCCTTACCACACCCCTTCTGGTACCTCCCATACAAATGACCGAATCGACCCTCATAGTTTTACATGCATATCTTTTTTGTAAGTAAACTGAATTCACTCGAATTTTGCATATGATGTTCGTTTATGACCGGCGGTGGCATAGTGGTTAGAACACTCGATTACCATGCGGGAGATCACAGGTTCAACTCCTGGCTCCAGTCATCTTAAAAGAAAAAAAAAATAAATTTTTATATCATTGTCGGCTCCCGTCGAATGTTGCGACAGCAACTTCGCAGTATTAGTGTCGAGTCAATCGGCGTGTCTAGTAAGAGCTTTTCAAACAGTGACGTTTGCATTCGTCGATAAACAAGTAGATGCCGTTGGTTGTGAATCTAAAAAAAGAAAGCGTGTTAATTCACAACAACGCGAGAAGCTATCCCATACCTCATTCATGGGGTGCAAAGGGAAATTAAGTTTTTTTTTAAGAATATCTGGTCGGTCGTGGATTTACCAGGTCTAAAGCCACACTGATAAAGTCCAAATAGGTTCGCCAGAATGGTCTTTAGTATTTCAGAACATGGACCTTGAATGCGATGGTAAAAAGGCTTATCCCGCGATAGTTGGTACACACACTTGGATCGCCTTTCTTAAGCACGGGATCCGTGTTCCAAAACCTATGCTTTTAACCTTTTTGGTAGAACTTTCGGGCCTCACCTCTATCCCTGTAGTTTTCGATATTCTGGCTCTCTCTTTTCTTCCACAGGCGCTTATTCCGTCTGAACAGGCGTTTCATCTCCCTCCTTTTCTCTTTATAACGCTCCGTCACCGCACGCGTCACCATTGGCTGCAGTTTTGCCTTGTATGCAGCATCCATTTCCTCAAACAGTACGGTCGTTGCGGCAGTGGTCATAGAATTCGCGATATGCTGCCACTGTATGTCGGGTGCATCAGAACTAGGGGGGTTTGTTTGGAGTAATTGAGAGAGTTGGTTGGAGTAGGCATTGGCTATCTTGGTGGTATGCAGCTTTGTGATGTGTAGCACCTTTGCGTTTGGTTACGAGTGTTTTTAGCACTTCTTAATCGTGTACGAACCTCGGCTGCATCTAGGTGGTGATGTCCATGCGGGAGATCACAGGTTCAACTCCTGGCTCCAGTCATCTTAAAAGAAAAAAAAATAAATTTTTATATCATTGTCGGCTCCCGTCGAATGTTGCGACAGCAACTTCGCAGTATTAGTGTCGAGTCAATCGGCGTGTCTAGTAAGAGCTTTTCAAACAGTGACGTTTGCATTCGTCGATAAACAAGTAGATGCCGTTGGTTGTGAATCTAAAAAAAGAAAGCGTGTTAATTCACAACAACGCGAGAAGCTATCCCATACCTCATTCATGGGGTGCAAAGGGAAATTAAGTTTTTTTTTAAGAATATCTGGTCGGTCGTGGATTTACCAGGTCTAAAGTCACACTGATAAAGTCCAAATAGGTTCGCCAGAATGGTCTTTAGTATTTCAGAACATGGACCTTGAATGCGATGGTAAAAAGGCTTATCCCGCGATAGTTGGTACACCCACTTGGATCGCCTTTCTTAAGCACGGGATCCGTGTTCCAAAACCTATGCTTTTAACCTTTTTGGTAGAACTTTCGGGCCTCACCTCTATCCCTGTAGTTTTCGATATTCTGGCTCTCTCTTTTCTTCCACAGGCGGTTATTCCGTCTGAACAGGCGTTTCATCTCCCTCCTTTTCTCTTTATAAGGCTCCGTCACCGCACGCGTCACCATTGGCTGCAGTTTTGCCTTGTATGCAGCATCCATTTCCTCAAACAGTACGGTCGTTGCGGCAGTGGTCATAGAATTCGCGATATGCTGCCACTGTATGTCGGGTACATCAGAACTAGGGGGGTTTGTTTGGAGTAATTGAGAGAGTTGGTTGGAGTAGGCATTGGCTATCTTGGTGGTATGCAGCTTTGTGATGTGTAGCACCTTTGCGTTTGGTTACGAGTGTTTTTAGCACTTCTTAATCGTGTACGAACCTCGGCTGCATCTAGGTGGTGATCCGGGTCAATATTTCCACCGAGCATCACACGTACGTCCATAACGCTTGAGACATGCCTTAAATCAATTACCCTTTGATCAATCAGATTTCTTGTATTTTGATCGGGAGGCATCCAGATTGCCTTGTGGATATATTTATGCTGGAATCTGATTCCACTCACAACCATGTTTCTTGCCGACGCGAAACTTACCAGTCTGAATCCGTTTTCGGAGGTGTTGTTGTGTATTTTCCGACTGCTGAACCAGGAGCATCTTCCCTTCCTATTTTAGCGTTAAAATCTCCCAAAACAATTTTAATGTCATGTGCAGGGCAGCGGCTATATATCTTCTCCATAGAATGCATCTTTAATGTCATCGTCTTTGCCTAGCGTCAGGGCGTGTACACAAATCAGCTTAATGTAAAAATGTTTCTCCCGAATGCGATTAGGGGCTATTTGGTCACTTACAGGGTTAAACCGCGAGACCAGGTGTCGAGGTCTCTTGTCGGCTATAAAACTACATCCAAATTCGTGTCTTTCTGCATGGCAGCTGTAAAATCTGACACAGTTCGTTCGTCGTGTGCATCCCGGTCCCGTCCATCTCATTTCCTTTACGCAATGATGTAAGCCTTGCATTTGTCGAGGACATCCGCCAGTTGGATACCATCTCTGTAGAGAGTTCGGACATTCCAGGTACATATCCGTAAATCATGGTCCTTATAACGTTTGCGGGGGTTGTCAACATTTGGGGGAGTTCTTGTTTTTTTCTTTTCTTGGCATAATGGGGAATGGGGAATTTTCTCATTTGAGTCTTTCTGATTCTTATTCATTTGGAAATAACCAGAAGGTTCCCAAGCAGTTCACAAAGTCCGAGAGATTACGGTAGCAAATGTGAGAGGGCGAAATGTTCATCGGCATTCTACCAACGATGCGTCTTAGGAAGCAGGTAACAGAAGTTACTGAAGCTCAACACAGGCTCTTTTAGTGACATTGGCGGGCCCAAGAAACTAGGATCTGGCGCGAAGGGCTTATAAGCCGCTCTCCTTAAACAAAACAACAAAAAGTACCTTTACTGAAGCAAAAAGTACTCTAGAGTCCTTTTATGGCACCAAAAAGTACTTTTGTTGTCTTTTGTTTTCTCTTTTTGTTATTGCTCTAACAAATATTTTTATTACATCAAAGTTATTGCAGTTATTGCACTAAAAAGTATTTGTATTGAACTAAAAAGTAAATATATTGCATGATTTTTTTTTTAATTTTTATTAAAAAGTACTCAACTTAAAAAAAAAACTTAATTTCCCTTTACACCCTATGAATGAGGTATGGGATAGCTTCTCGCGTTGTTGTGAATTAACACGCTTTCTATTTTTAGATTCACAACTAACGGCACCTACTTTTTTATCGACGAATGCGAACGTCACTGTTTGAAAAGCTCTTACTAGACATGCCGATTGACTCGACACTAATACTGCGAAGTTCCTGTTGACAACATTCGAGGGGGGCCGAAAATGAAAGAAAATTTTTCTTTTAAGATGACTGGAGCCAGGAGTTGAACCTGTGATCTCCCGCATGGTAGTCGCGTGTTCTAACCACTAGGCCACGGCCGGTCCTCAAATTGTACAATTAAACAGATTTATATGTACTTTTATTGTACAAAGCAAAAATTTGTTTGCACACATTGGTCCTATATCACCAAAACGTACTTTTTTTTGTAACAAAAAATATTTTTATTGTAACAAAAAGTATTTTTATTGTAACAAAAAGTACTGAAATTGTGTCAAAAAGTACTTTTTGTTGTATCTAAAGATAATTTGATTGGGCCGGATAGTATTCATTTTGTAGCAAAAAGAACCTTGATTAAAGTTAATAACCAAAAAATACTATTGTTGTATCAAAAAGTACTTTTATTGTGCCAAAAAAATTTACTTTTATTGTATCAGCAAGTTCGTTTTTATACAAAAACTTAACTTTACATGTACCAAAAGGTACTTACTTTTTTGCCAAAAAGTACTTTTACTTAATAAATAATTTTATTTTTTCTAAAAGTACTTCTTTTGTCGCAGCAAGAACTTGTAATGTACCAAATATTACTATTATTGTACCATAAGCAAATGTTGTTAACACCTGATTACCCAAATACGTTTAGTAATCCCATCATTATCGTCATTCGTATAAGTATTTTATTTGAACACAAACAACTTTTAATTGAACACATTATGAGGTAGTACATATCCTGTGCATCAAACTTTAAACCCCCTCTGCTGGAACATAACTCGGTTTATTGTAATTCTCATCATTACTAGAGGTACGTCTTGATTGACTCTCAGTGACGGACGTAGTGATTTCATTGTACAACACCATAATAGGTATCAAGATGACAACTTCAACAACTGAAATACAAAATGTTTTCATGTCATTCTATAAGCCACTAAACAACAACAACAAAATACTCACATATACCTGCACAATCAATAAGTAAACCTACTATAACTGACCCAAAGGTCGAGCCATCTACTAGCTCCTTGATGAAATCAACCACGGCGAATATAAAGAAGACCACCATAACCAATGACATCACACCCAAAAAGCTGACAATATATTTGGCTTTGTTCTAAAGAGGAGAAAGAGGGGGACGAAATTTAACACCAACAACAAAATTACCAAGTATATGATTAGCTCACCTCTATGATACCTTTAATTAAGACACCGGTTTTACACAATACCAACAGAGGCAAGAAGAACCAGTATTTGAAAAGGATACGCTTCAAGCCACCTAAGTAAAAAGTGACATAAAACAAAGTTCTTTAAAAAAAATGTCATATATAATTTATTGACTATCTCACGTGGACTTTTGGCTTCCTTGTCATCACCCTCTCTGATACTTTTGGTATACAATATAAAACCGACGAGAACTAATAGAGCTACTAAAATATGTACAACTGCCACAATGTAGCTAAGTATTCGTGCATTACAACCGGCCATGTTGTATAAGCTAAACTGTATTCTTTTGCCACCAGCACTAGAACCTTTCACCAACCTTTACCCTTAGGCCTACTTGACAGACTAAGCTAATTTTTTTATATGTTTGGCTGTTGTTTACAAAATCTGCCGGGAGATGCTGTGATATGCTATATGATATATAGTGTTTCCCGGTGATATAAACGAAAATATTACTCAAATATATGTAGACATTCGCCACCCTTACAAGAAATGGTGCCATGTTGGCTTATCATTAAGCTTCCCTTACCTCTTTATCTTGTAAACCCAAAAACTAGCCTTGGGATAGGTCATGACTCTTGGTAATAGATACACAGCAGCTATATGTTTTGGATGTTAAGGCTGAGAATGAGTGTAAACATGACACTACGACTCAACGCGGCGAATCGGCGAATGTTGTGATCAGAAAGTGAGAGAATGGTTGACGTCAACAACTAAAAGACTCAAATTTCCAAATTGTGTGTCAAATTTGGGAGTGACTTTAACTTCTTAAACTTTATATGGGATATTTACATTCACCCTCGTTTCATTGTGATATCATCGTTGAATTTATGTCGTCGTTTATTTTTCATATACATGCGATTTAGTAAAACAAAAGCTAACTATTACAACCACAGCGGGATGGGAAATTTTAGGTCAACTGTGTGTTGAAATATGTAAAAAAGTAGTGGTAGTAGTAATGTAGTAAATAGCTGCAGCCAACAAGGCAATGACCCCTCTCACACACTACAAGTTGTTTGGAACCTAGCCAAGTTCAACGTTATGCATTGTATGCAATATTCAACTGCATGTTTAAGTTCAATTGACTGGGCAAAAGGATAATAGTATGGCAAGTACTATAGAATGCTATAATGTATGATTTTCTTGCCACCTTTTTGTAGCATTCATTATATTCAACCGACTCACTAGTTGCATTGGTTATACAGTTGTGACTATCCAACAGGTAGGTAAAGTAAAGAGAAAAGTCAAAGGTAAACAAATATTTGCAAAAGAGAAAGAGAAACATAAATGGTAATCAATAACATACAATACGAAAAACTTTCCCCTTGAAATGGTTAGCCATGACCAAGAACTCCTGTTATCCTAAATACTAGTTTACAGCCACAAGGCTAACCCAATGCCACTAAAATAATATTAAAAAATTAAATCTCAAGCTGTTTGTGAACGGCACAGGGAGCAGAGACGAGAGGCAACTCGTTTTCTTAGACGGAAAAAGAAGGAGCTGAATAAGATGTTGTGATCAGACATCACAAAGCTGCAGACCACTGAGATAGCCAATGCCTACTCCAACCAGCTCTCTCAATTACTCCATACAAATCCCCCTAGTTCTGATGTTCCCGACATGCAGTGGCAGCATATTGCGAATTCTATGACCACTGCCGCAACAACCGTACTGGGTTATGAAAAACCACGCTCAGACAAGCCCTGGTACGATGACGAATGTCGCGAAATGTCTGAGGAAATGGATGCTGCATACAAGGCAAAACTGCAGCCAATGGCGACGCGTGCGGTAACGGAGCGTTATAAAGAGAAAAGGAGGGAGATGAAACGCCTGTTCAGACGGAAAAAGAGTCTGTGGAAGAAAAGAGAGAGCCAGGATATCGAAAACTACAGGGATAGAGGTGAGGCCCGAAAGTTCTACCAAAAGGTTAAAAGTAAAGGTTTTGGAACAGGGATCCCCACCTGTAAGGACAGAGACGGAAATCTGGTCACGGACACTCAGAGTGTGCTGCAAATATGGAGGGAACACTTTCAATCTCTTCTCGTTCCCGAAGGCAGCATAAGTGACGGAATCGCACCAATCATCGACGATGGAGTAGATTGTCCACCACCGAGCCAAAACGAGATCAGCACGGCAATTGCCCGGCTTAAAAATAATAAAGCTGCGGGAGCCGATGGACTGCCGGCAGAGCTTTTTAAAGCCGGCGGCGATGACCTGGTAACATGCATGCACCAGCTCATAAACACGATTTGGCTCAGGGAATGCATGCCCGATGATTGGAATCTGAGTGTCCTATGTCCCGTGCTTAAGAAAGGCGATCCTAGTGTGTGTACCAACTATCGCGGGATTAGCCTTTTACCCATCGCATACAAGGTCCTGTCTAGTGTGTTATGTGAAAGACTAAAGCCCCTCCTGGCGAACCTGATTGGACCTTATCAGTGTGGCTTTAGACCTGGTAAATCCACCACCGACCAGATATTCACGCTACGACAAATCCTGGAGAAGACCCAAGAAATGCAGATCGATACCTACCATCTGTTCATCGATTACAAAGCTGCATTTGACAGTCCGATACGACAGAAATTGTTGGATGCTATGGCTGAGTTTGGTATCCCCGCAAAACTAATTCGACTCTGCCGGATGACACTGACTGACACGAAGTCTTCAGTGAAAATTGGCAAAAATCTGTCAGAGCCATTTTCTACCAAGCGAGGCTTTAGACAAGGCGATAGTCTGTCCTGCGATCTCTTTAACATCGTAATGGAGATGATCATGCGGAAAGCAGCAGTAAACAGGAATGGCACCATATTTAACAAAAGCCACATGTTGCTCGCGTATGCTGATGATATCGATATTATTGGACGTGGATTGCGAGATGTTACTGCGGCTTTTTCGAGCATTGAAAAGCAGTCGGCTGAAGTGGGTCTGGTGATAAACGAGGACAAAACCAAGTTATTTGTTTCAACGAACAAAGAGTCCACTCGTCTGGGACGCTGCGTGAACGTTGACAACTATAATTTTGAAGTGGTAGATGATTTTGTCTACCTTGGCTCCGCCATAAACAAAAATAATAATGTCAGCCTCGAAATCAAAAGACGAGTATTGATCGCAAACCGCTGCTACTATGCGCTAAGCAAGCGATTTAACGACAAAGCGCTCTCTCGAAAAACAAAGATCCAGCTCTACCAGACTCTGATCCTACCTGTCTTGCTCTACAGCGCAGAATCGTGGGTAATGACACAAGCGGATCAATCTATTCTGGGAGTCTTCGAGAGAAAAATACTCCGCAAAATATTTGGACACATCATCGTGAACGGCGAGTACCGTCGTCGAATGAATCATGAGCTGTATGAGCTGTACAACGACATCGACGTGGTCAAGCGCGTTCAAATAGACCGAATGCGCTGGCTTGGACACGTTGTACGAATGGACGACAACGCTCCGGCTCGAAAAGTCTTCGGCAATAAACTCGATGGGCGGCGCAGGAGGGGGCGACCAAAACTCCGATGGATAGACCAGGTGACGGAAATGTTAAGTAAGCTTGGTATGACGAACTATCTACGGTGCGCAAAAGACCGAAGCGCTTGGAATGGTTTTCTACGTGCGGCTACTGATAGATGAATTTCTGTTGTTGCTGCCAGTAAAGAAGAAGAAGAAGAAGAAGAATAAGATGCAGGACGAGTGCACAGAGTTTCTCCGAAGCAGAGGGGAAGCTCGAAAATTCTACCATAGAGTTAAGGCGATAATGTGTAAAGCAGGATTGCCGTCTTGCAAGGACAGCGATGGCCAGCTAGCGACGGATCCGAAAAACGTTCTGAAGATATGAAAAGAACATTCCAGAAATCTGCTGGATACGGACACAACTCCAGAAGACCCCGCTCCAATGCATGACGATGGTACTAACTGTCCACCTCCAAGCCAGAACGAGAAACGTGTGGCGGCTGGAGCCAATGGCCTCCCGGATGAATTGTTTAAGGCAGTTGGAGAGGAGCTCATTAGGAGCATGCAGCAGCTCATGGAGAACATCTGGCTGGAGGAGAGCATGTCCTGGGGATCGGAGCCCTAGTCTGTTATGTTCCATATAAAAGAAAGGAGATCATAGTTCTTTAACACTTCAGTTGATGTTTTGTGTTCAATTTTTCTGCTATAACTCAAAAACCACCGATGACATCATTCTTGGGTAGAATTGTAGCTAAGGATTAAAATAATATTCTTTCAAACTTAGAGGGTATATATCATTTGACACAAGACAAAGTGTAACGCATTAAAAGATATTAGATGGGCCCCTAGCATCTGTAAATCAGCTCATTGATTTGGGATTCAATTCAGAGAACTATACGTGAAAGAAGCCTTAAAAAGAAGAAGTTCTGCATCATTCGACATTAGTCAGTATCGTATAGGGGAATTTGTCATGTTTTAGGGTCCACCACTTCCATATCGAGCCCTTACCGCCAAAATAGTGTAAGCGACAAAAACAAAATTTTACAGGAGAAGGTTTTTTCTAATTATCTCTGCTTTTGGTCTAAGTATTACCGTGAAATTTAAAATGTAAGCATTATTTTGTCTAATATTTATGATAAAATTGGTTTTATTTACATATCCACAACTTAACGGGTATTTTTGTCGCTTAGATTATTTTCGCTGTCATGCTCACAAGCTTCTGACTAATGTTGTGGCGGTTACGTTAAAATAATTTAAAAAAAAAACTTCCAAACAGACACTTTGGGTGTAATGAAAATTAGTCGATAAATTTATTTTGTGATAGGAGGCAAAACCATAGAAAACTTAACTATTTGACACACACCTTCTGGTACCTCCCATACAAATGATCGAACTCACCCCCATAGTCTTATATACATATCTTATTTGTGAGTACACTGAATTCAGTCAAATTTTGGGTAAGTTGTACGGTTATAAAAATTGGACTCAGGAATGAATATAGACTATATCTGTTCACGCCTTCTGGTACCTTCCATGCAAAATGACCTATTTTTGGAAAATTAATATTTCTCCCATAACTTCCAAACCGGCACCTGGGGGACAATCAGATTTTGTCAGTTAATTTATCTTGTAATAGGAGGCATAACCTCAGAAAACCTAACTATTTGACACACCCATTTTGGTACCTTCCATATTAACAACAGATATTGCCCTTTTACATGCATATAATTTTTGTACGTACACTAAATTTAGACAAATTTTGCCTAGGAAAGCAATAATTGAACGTTGATAATAAAAAAAAATAAGACGCGTTGTGCTGCCCCTAATTGTACCTCCTATACAAATAAGTCAAATTTTTTTTCTTCTTCATTTCTACTTCAATATATTCAAATTCTAATTCAGTAGTCTTCGAAGAAAAAATGTTTGTGAATTTATTATTTCCACAGAATCAGAATCTCTGTATGAAACAAGCGATTTTTTGTTGAAAACTGAAAAATAAATTTATTTTAAATTAAAAAAAAACACGCTTACCTGAAGTTGATTTAACGACAAAACGAAAAAATTGTAAAATCGCGAATATATTGTAGTACTTTGTTACAGAAAAATTTAATGTAAGCGACACTTCGCAGTCACAAAAAATGTAAACAACCTAAGAATGTTCAGTTACCTTAAAATTGCTTTTGCTGTAAATTCGTAACGGAACATTTTACAGTTATAAAATTTTAAGAGATGATGCAAATAATAGTAAATAATCGATTTTCATCAAAAAACGAAAATCGATAAAGGTGTCGCTTACACTATTTTGGCGGTAAGGGCTCGATATTATTGTTGTCAAAGTTCGCGCAGCGTCCTGAAGCAGATTATTTGTTCGAAGAATCTAATAACTTCGTTTTGTTTTCGTTCACTGTAAGGCCTTTTTTCTAATTCCTTTCGCATAGCTGAAAAGGCTGCAGTTAGTTGATTATCGTGCCACGCGGATTTGCTACAGCTTTTCTCATTATCATCTTCATCACTATGTTAAAGAAGTCACACGATAGGCCGTCACTCCATAGGGACGTTTACAATCTTCACTGAAGACTTCGTGTCAGTCAGAGTCATTCTGCAAAAGCGTTGTAGCTTTGTAGGAAAACCAAACTCGGCCATAGCTTCGAGTAGTTTCTGCCATATCGGGCTGTCGAAAGCAGCTTTATCGTCGACCATAGGGTACGTGGTACGTGTCGATCTGTTTCTCTTGGATTTTTTGCAGGATTTGCCAAAGTGCGAATATCTGGCCTGTTGCTGATTTACAAGGTCTAAAGCCACAAGGTCTAGGCTTTTGTCTTTCACATTGCCCAATCGACAGGACCTTGAATGCAATGGGTAAATGTCTAATCCGTCGATAGTTGGTACCCACCCTTGAATCGCCTTTCTCAAGCTCAAAAAATAACTTGAAGAGCTTTGCCGGAAGTTCGTCTGTACCGGCTGCTTTATTATTTTTCAGCCGTGAAATTGCTCTGCTTACCTTTGTTTGGATAGGTGGTGGGCAATCTATGTCGCCGTCGGCAATTGGCATAATACCTTTTGATACGACCCATAAGTGTAACACATAGAAGGAGTCACTTTAGACCCCTTCGAACCTAATTCGATTCATGACTTTTTAAGTCGTTGGAAGCATGTCCGTCTGGCTGTGTGTTTGGGCTGTCCGGCTGGTACGCGCGATAACTTTCGAAAGATGCAACTAAATGTTTTGAAACTTTTCACGGGTTAATATTTCCCCAAAACTACTTACGGTATTGAAAATGGGCTACATGGCCACGCCCTTTCTGGTACCTCCCATACAAATGAACCACTCCACCGACTATAGAAATCGAGTATAATGTCTATTAGTGTGGGTCGGTCCCCATACAAAAAAAATAAGTCAAAGCGGACACCCCCTACGATTAAAGATTACCCAAAGACAATCTCAGAACGCCAATTTTTTTTTGATCCGTGCACCCTACGTACGGCCCAAATATGTTTTATTGAGCAGACTTGTTATTTGATGTCATATCGAAACAAAACGCATGCCATTGTTCTTGGAATATTAATAGCTTGGTTTTTCCCTTTAGTCACTTTTGACTTCGAAGTCAATTTTGATTTTCACTTCCTGTATTTCGTTTTCTATATCCATATGATGCCCATTTCTTGCAACGTCCATATAGGCCTCTTTAAACAATGAAACTTTTGTTTTAGAAGTATTTACTAATATTCACAAAAGTTATGTAGGTTAAAAAAAAATGTTGGTCACCCTACACCAAAAATAATTCATTTGTTGTGCTGTGCTGTCATTTGAAGTCCTATCGGGACAAAATGCATATCATTGTTCGTGTTTCATCAAACGCAACTTTTTACCCTTAATACACTTTTGACTCCGACGTCAATTGTTTTTTTGGTTTTTTTTTTGACCCACACTAATGTCTATACAACCAACGTGGTCTCGCCCTAATTCTGTATTATTAAAGCTATAACAGTTTTGCAGAACAAATTTGATGTATAGCCACGCCCCTTTTAGTACCTCCTATACAAATGTACCACTCCGCCCTCTATAGAAATCGAGTAATACTGTTAATATACTGGAATTGAATAGTGGTTTGATTCCCGGCTCCAGTCATCGGCATTTTTTTCATTACCGGCCCCTCGATGTTGTCGACAGGAACTTCGCAGTGTAAATGAAGAGCAATTGGCATGTCTAGTAAAAGACGTTCGCATTCGTCGATAAAAAAAAGTACCTGTGTCGCCTATTTTACTGTCTCCGTGTGTCGTTCCCTAACAGCAGCATCCTGTGTTTCAGACGCTATACGACATTCTTCGTCGTAGCAGGATTCGTCATTTCTAAACACGGTTTTTGCGGTGGTTGGCATGAATGTGAACCACTATATATCGGGAATGTAAGAAGTAGAGACGTTGTGTCGTAGTAGTTCGGAGAGCTAGTTAGAGTAGGCAGTGGCTATCTCAGGGTTTTGCAACATCGCGATTTCCAGATTTTTTGTGATTGGTTTTGCTCAATCTTGTGTGTACCATAGCTGAAACCATGTAATAATCGGAGCCAATATCAGCCGCACGGATTACCACGAACTTTTACCACATGATCAATTTAATTTTAAGTGTTTTGATCGGGGGACAGCCAAGTTGCTTTGGGGATATATTTTGTTATGGGACTTTGTTGTTCCGTTGTTGTTTTACCATTAATATGCAATTAATATTCCATTTTTTTTTATTTCTAAATATCTATGAAAATTCCAAAAGACCTTTCACGCATTAATTGACACCCTAACATCCAATAGAGAATCCCTAAATTATTTTTGTTAAGCGAATTATCTTAACAGATATTATTTATTACATATTCTCCACGAGCAATTTAACCTAAGGTCATTGCTTGAGATAGTCCAATAAGTAAACACACAACAACATCCTTCCAATGGAAATTGAGAGATGCTTTCTTTCTCAGCCACTGTAAATGCCACTTGTTGTGGTTGTTATCAAGGAGAGAGAAATAGAACACTACGATAAACTATTGTTTAATATTGACTCTACTCTCTCTCTTGAGAGTTTACTCAGAGCACACAATGAACTGAAATCGAATACATTATTCCATCATTGCTTACACTGGTAATATTCGAAAACAACGACATTTCGCCAAGTAATTCGGAAGCTGAAGGTCCTTAGAAAACGTTATGAGGCAGTAGATTATTAAAGTGTGGCACAATAACAATAATAATAAGTTTACATATATGCCTAAGAATGGTATTTAACAAGTCAATGTTCTTAAGTTACATAGTGGCTGCACTACATTTAGTGTGGTCATCTAGGGTGACGTATACTACAACTAAAACGTTCATATTCAATGAAACCACCGATGGAGGTAAGTCGAAGCTGTCGAAGTAAAACATGAATTTCAATATAAACATTTGCCTTTTGTTTAGCTTCGGATGGCATCTATGATATGCCTATACCGGCTGTACGTTACCTGCTTATATTATTTGTGTTAGTATTGATGTCATCGGTGGTGTTGATCATCGGCCTCTTAATGGTAAATGTGGGTTACCTGTTGTTGTGAGTGCATAAGTAACATGTATCCTCTTTCGTAGAAACAACCATTGTGCATAGCAAGCTTTTTGTTGACCATGACAACTTTTATGTTTACATTTGCCATCTTTGCAATTTGGGATGTGTTGTCGAGCTATTTAAAAGGTACCCGCGGTGATTTAATCTCACTGGAGTTTATGGATGATACGACACTTATAAGTGAGTAGAAGATATACGTCATACGATAAGCGGAAATACATCAGTAGCCTTGAATATTAATCATCTTTTTTATGTTTTTTTTTAGTTGTGGAATTTGTCATATTATATCCCATATTTTTGGTGCTCAATGAAGTCAGTGGATTTTCGTTGCCGTCGACAGAAAATAACAGTCAAATGGATATGCAAAAATTGGCTACCAAGGATGCTGTTTAAACTATGTGTTGGCAAAAAATCATCAGCTTTTATAAATTTAGGTAAATGATAGCTTCAATTGATGGCAATATGATAATATATTTTGTTTTAGGATTAGCTGTGCACAGACTTTGTTAACAAACAATGAATGTTAAACTTTAAGTAAATAACTTCAATTGTTGTGGATTAATGATACAAAGCAAATAAAGTTTACAAAGCTGCATATGACAATGGTATCATAATAACTACAGAGGGGTACCTACTTTTGGAGTTTGGACTGAAGGAAGTCTTTCAATATCATTTAAAATAACATAAGAACACTTTGTTGAACAATGCGTAGATTTAGAAGAAATTATATGAGATCCTTAATGTACGAGAGAGTCTTTACACAATCCTTCCTTCGTGCATTTTCCCTACAATTTTGTGATAGGGTTAAGACGGTCTTATGCCGTTTTGCTATGACGGTCTTATTTCCGAAATGTAGATTTCGTCTCCTGAACGAGCCTTAATATTTACCTGGGCATAACTCTTCTTCTAATATGGCAGCAACAACAGAATTTCATCCACGAGTAGCCGAATGGAGAAAGAATTCCAAGCACTTCGGTCTATTGCGTTCGTCACACTGATCTTAACAGCTCTTTCATCTTTGGTCCAACCAATGAAGTTTGGTCGCCAACCCATTCGCCGCTCTACGAGTTTATTGCCGAAGACTTTCCGAGTCCAAACATTTTCATCCATTCGTACAACGTGTCCAACCTAGCGCATTTGGTTTATTTGAACGCGCTTGACTACGTCAATGTCGTTGTACAGCTCATGGTTCATTCGACAACAGTACTCCCCTTAAATAGTAGCGGTCCAATGATGATGGATTTCCGAAATATTTCTCTTTCAAAGACTCCCGGAATAGATTAATTCCCTTGTGTCATTACCCAGGACTCTTCGCTGTACAGCAAGACAGATAGGTTTAGTGTCTGGTAGAGTTGGATCTTTGCCCGTCGAGAGGGGGCTTTGTCCTTAAATCGCATCATACATTTATATAACTCAGGTAGCCCATAGTACCGGTGATGTTTCAATACAGAACATGAAATAAATGTACGTGACAACATCCACGGTCGTGGCATAGTGGTTAGAATACGCGACTACCATGCGGGAGATCGCAGGTTCAAAACTGGCTCCAGTCATTTTAAAAAAAAAAATTGTTCTTTCATTGTCGGCTCCCCTCGAATGTTGTTGACAGCAACTTCGCAGTATTAAGTGTCGAGTCAATCAGCGTGTCCAGTAAGAGCTTCTCAAACAGTGACGTTCGCATTCGTCGATAAACAAGTAGGTGCCGTTAGTTGTGAATCTAAAAATAGAAAGCGTGTTAATTCACAACAACGCGAAAAGCTATCCCATACCTCATTCATGGGGTGCTAAGGGAAATTAAGTAAGTAAGTAAGACAACATCCACGTCTCACTTTTATCTGCTTAATTTTTGGATTCCAAGAAAAAAGTGAATTTTATTAGAAATTTTGTATAAATACGACCAAAAACTGTACCCAAATTTGTGTCTGGTAATCTGACTTGTAAATACCCACATCCTATGTTTGATATTTCGAGTTATTGAAATTAACCAATTTGTAAGTCAAAAAACATATTCAGTATACACAGCACCTTAGAAAACGCAGTCAGACTGGGGTAGATAGACGATGCATTATATTGTCGACCACCGAACCAAAACGAGGTTAGCATGGTAATTGCAAGGCTTAAAAACAATAAAGCTGCGGGTGCCGATGGACTGCCGGCAAAGCTTTTTAAGTTCGACGGCGATTAGCTGGCAACGTGGTTACATCAGCTCATAAACACGATTTGGCTAAAAAAATTCATGCCCGTTGATTGGAATCTGAGTGTTTTATGTCATATGATTAAGAAAAGCGATCAAAGTGTGTGTACCGTCTATCGCAGGATCGGCTTTTTACCAATCGCATACGAATGTCCTGTTTAGTGCGTTATGTGAAAGACTACTGCCCATTCTAGCGGATCTGATTGAACTGATGAGATATTCACATTACGACAAATCCTGAAAAAGACCCAAGGAATGTTAAGTGACACCCACCATTTGTTTATCGATTTTAAAGCTACAGTCGACAGACCAACACGTCAGGAATTATAAGATGCTATGACTGAGTTTTGTATGCCCGCATAGCAGATAGGACTTTGCGAAATGACACTGACTGACACGAAGTCTTAAGTGAAAATAGGCAAAAATCAGGCAGAGCAATGGTCCAAGGCGATAGTTTGTTATGCGATCTCTTTAATATCAAAATGTAGCTGATCTTGCGGAAGACTGCAGTAAACACGTCTGGTACCATTAGGCCTTCGATTGCTCAGTGGAAGAGACGCAGTTTAACAAACTGAAGGTACAAGGTTCAATTCCTGACCAGGTCACAGGCCAAAGCAAATATCGATGATAGATACTTTTAAAAATACTTTTCGAGTCCTTCAGCGAACAACACTGAAATTGCACTCGGATCAAGGAAAAAGGAAATGATTTATCATCACATCTCATAATAAATCAATAAAAAAAAACACCAACTGAGCGAAATGGGCTGTTGCAACTCCTAACAATACCAACTATCCTTGACACAAACCTTATGTCGACAAGAAACCAAGTAATGATCGGACGGTCATCGGCTTAGATGCCCGATCGAGTGCCGATTAATTAGCATACAGAGTTATCATCCCAGGTACTTTCTCCAGCTGTTACAACTACAACTGGTACAATCATTTATAAACGTCACATAATGCTCGCGTATACCGATGATATAGTTATCATTGGCCGAGGACTGCGTGCAGTTACTGCAGCCATTTCAAGCATTCAGAATAAGTCGGCTGAAGTGGATACGTTGGTAAATGAGGTGAGGCTAAACCAAGTTTTCAACATACAAAGAGTCTAGTTGTTTAGAAGGCTGCGGGACAAGTTGTACGAATGGATGAAAATGCTCTAGCTCGAATATGGATTATATTGACAGACCCCTTCTAGTACTTTTCATATGAAATTACCTTTTTATTGGAAAATTAATATTTCCCCCATAACTTGAAACGTGCTTTTCTCGTCGGCTGAGGTATGTCCGGTCAGACCCCGATTTTATATGATCGATAACTTTTAGTAAACGCTCGACGAGCATTGATTAACAGGTTTTGGGACTCGGTTTGATTTAAGATAGTCGGGAACTTTACGAATCGGTCGATTTGAGGTGATCGAGAACTCTACACTATTCTCCCAAAACTGTAGAGGCCAAGTAGGTCAGTATCGTTTCGGTATTCAGGAACGTGGTAACTCGGGTACTTTTGATAATTCAGGTTCGTACCAGCAATTCTGCAGCGTACTGATGATTCAGGTTCGTCAGTGGTTATGATTAATATCAGCAGTATGTGGTCAGCTTGGTAATTTGTTAATGATTCGGGTTTATATCAGCACTACTGGGTCATCTTGATGATTCGGGTTTGTCGGTGGTTCAGGTTTATATCAGCAATTCGGGAATATATTGTTAATTCGGAGTTGTTGGTAAATCAGTTTGATATCCGTAACTCAGGATCGCGTTGATGACTTGTATTCTTTAACAAATCGACTTTGGCAACTCGTGGTTGTATCGATGATTCAGCTTTCGTTGTAAATCGATTTGATATCCGCAACTCAGGATCGTGTTAATGACTCGTGTTTTTCTGTAGATCAACTTCTGCAAATCGTAGTTCCGAAGTTCCAAATTAGTGACCGAAATAATAATCTTACCCGACGGAGTGTTAGTATGAAGATGCTATGGTGCTAATTTCTAATACAATGCTACAGAAACGAAGAGTATCTTCGTGCACCAGTATGTGCACCGACGAGTCAGTATAACCAACCGGAGTTGGATTCAACAGACCGAAGTTCGATTTAACAGAACGAAGTCCGATTCAACAGACCGAATTCCGATTCAACAGACCGAAGTCCGATTCAACCGACCGTAGTCGAGTAAAACCAATGGAATTCGGGAAGAAGAAGAAGAATATTTCTTTCGATAAAATATTGCTCTGAGAAGGGCAGGGAATTTCGGGTACAGAGCAACTTAGCAATTAATTTCGCTGCGGTAGCAACCGACGATCTTACCAAGCACAATGCTTGTTGTTTTCTGAATATGTTTGGTTGGATGCGACGGTCGCGTGACCGATGGTATTGTTTTTTACCCTTGACGTTATTGAAACAGTGGGTATGCAGTATGCAGTTTGGGTTGGTTGGTGATATGCAAGAGTAAATGAAGTGCGAGATAATATTGGTGGTTAGAGGTTAAAAGGTCATAATTATGTACTTAGCGCTAGAACTGTATATGTAGGAGGCATATATGTACGAACGACTTTCGTCACTTTACAAACTTCCAAATGGAAAACTAGAGGATGTTTGAATTTGATCAGTTTAATTTTCTTGTAATATTAGGCAAATCCTCAGAAAACCGACACCTTTGATTCGTGCCTTCTGGTATCTCCCATACAATTGAACGAACATACACTCATAGTTTTATATACATATCTTTTTCGTTATTATTCTGAATTCAGTTACATTTTTAACAAGGTAAACGAACATTGAACATAGATTTAGGAAAAAAAAAATTGGACAGGTTGTGCTGTCCCAACTGGTACCTCCTATACAAATAAGTCAGTTTCGAAATTAATATATTTCGAAAAATTTCTTAAAAGAAACTTCTTAAAACGTTGAAAATAGACCAAACTAACCCAACGTATGATTAATATTAATTTTATGCGGATTTTATATAACTCATACGCACACCGTTCCAATATTGTAGAATTATGGTTTTATAACACAGTGCAACAGCAAAAGGGGGAAGGTACTACATCAATATAGTAAAACCCCCAAAGGGTTTAGCGTTTTAGACCTCCTAATTTTTTTGATGTAATTAAATTTGTATTACTGACGAATATTTAAGTGTTGGCCTACATTATAGAAACTACCCTAGTGAAGTCTAAAAAATTCAAACTAAAGTCTCAATTTTGACCTGGAAACTACATACCTGCTCAGTGAAACTATTACATTATTAAGCGTAACATTGCCTTCGTTGTTCTTATTCGACAACATTATCAATTTTTCAACTTTGAAGAGAATCGCCCATTCCATTCTTAAGTCTTTACTTTCACCCATGAGTTTCTATATAATTTCAAATTGCAGAGTAGACTTTAGTGACGTCCCATGGACGACTTGGTGGCGCCAAGCTAATAGCCACTTCATACACTTTAACATTGGGCCAAGCAGGGTTTCAATTAGTTAAACATGATGATAACAATAACATAATACTGTGTGTTGTTAGAGACAATAGATTAAAGTATCATCACAAGAGAACATCCCTTAACAGATAGATGGATATACTATGTAGCATTTCTGGCATACAACTAATGGAAATGGCCACTTGTTGTTGTGGTAATAATCATGGAATGAATGTATATTTTTAGTGGTGAAATATTTCCACTGATTTGCGTTTTCTCTCTTGAGATTTTTGTGTCGCGTGGGATGCTGATATTAATTCCAGTGTTCCAGCATCTCAGTTAAATGTTTACATATTGGCCACACGCGACATTACTCGTAGAAGTTTTAAAGCTTAAGGTTAAGTTCTGGGAAATTGTGCGACAAGCGATATAAGCGATAAAGATAAACAGTTAAAAAAAAATGAAAAAATAGTTATGGGTTTTAAAAATGCTCGATTTTTTAGCTATATAGTAGCTGCTTTACATTTGCTATGGTCTACTAGAAAAATATATCAAATAACTATAGATTTTATAAGAGGCAACAGCACGGACAGCAATCAGCATATAAGTGAAGGTATGAATATTGACAGAGTCTGTGGAATAATGTGATATTAAGTGCAATTGTTTTTTTTTATTATGTCCTTAGATGGTATCTACGATATGCCAGTGCCTTATATAAGATATTTGCTTATCCTGTTTGTGTTGGTTTTCATATCCACGGTGGTCCTGATCTTAGGAATTTTTACGGTACGCCATCGAATAATATTACATTACAAATTATCTGGTTACAGTTTTTGTTTTATTTTCTAGAACCGTTCGATGTGCATAGCTCCATTTTTGCTTACCATGTCGATTTTCATAGCGACATTTATAATAATCGACATCTGGGATGTTGTGTTGAGTTTACTAAAGGGCACTGCAATGAGCAAAATTATTATTGAGACCATGGACGATGCTACACTAATGGGTGAGTAAGAGTTTTGAATATATATATTATATTATAATTCGTTTAACTGTAAAATTTAATTTTGCAGTGGTTGAATTTGTGCTTTTGTATCCGGTTGTTTTGGTGTTTACGGAATTAACCAAATCATATGAGTTGGCTGAGGATCCACCTAATACGACTATAAACCAGTTAATTATAGCTCCAAATTGTGTTCCTGGCCAGTCAGTATAAATTGTAATAAAAAATAAAACATAGTTGTGATAATAGTGTGAAAAGTGGTAGAAGTTCTTAAGACGTTCGGAGGAGGTGTCTATCCAAACAGTTGAGAGAGAGAGGGAGCGCGGCGGTTCACCAAAGAGAAGTCTGATAAAAAGTTGGGTAAAACCTAAAAGAAATTGAATTCGACAATGATATAACAATGATATTAAGATATGTGCAAGAATTTCCAAAAAAAAAATAAGACTTGCTGTGTAACCAGCAAACTATAAGTTGCAACAAAATCTGACATTTGGAATTTGGTACAATCTTGGAAAGCCTTCGACGTGTATAAGAGAATTATCACCAAATTCGGTTTGACGACCTATGGGTGCTTCATTCTGGCAGCCCTGGAAAAACATATTATGTACAATTGTTGCAAAAGTTTAAAGGACTATCGTAGGGAGCCTTAGTACCTATAAGTAAATAACTTAAAAAAATAGTTTGATAAATCAAAAAACTAATGATGCAGTTCGATTCCTCGTGTCCGAATTAGAGCACAACCCTCGAGTCCGGTCATGTCTTTTGTAATTTTTAAAAAATATTATTACAGTGTAATTTGAGCACTTGGATCTAAAAGCTTCAAAAGTAAAGTGACGACCATATCTTTCGCAGAGGCTTTACTTTTTTTGGATTGTGACTATTCTGGCAAGGTGGACATATCACAAAGAACAAATATGAAGCTGCGTCGGTGGTTAACAGAGTAGATAAAATAAACATAAAAATTCAACTCTGAGTTTAGTAATATTAATAAATAACGGTCAACATTTTAAATATCAATTGTTTGGAATTAATTCTTAACTTCCCGGGCCCCTGTGTCGATCCGGGAGACTCACCACCACCAACGTCAAGCACTGTCAACTTCGATGCTGGCCATCTTAGTTTTTCAATTGTTGTTCTTACCACCGTCGAGCGAACTTTCCCATCAGGTGCCGGGAAAACTTTCTCAACCAAACCTCGTTTCCATTGCCCTCGCGTTTCATTGTCATCGCATATTATAATATTATCACCAATCTGGATAGATTTAACTTGCTGGTGCCACTTTGTCCGTCGGGTTAACTCTGGGAGATATTCCAGTATCCATCTCTTCTAAAATGTTTGTTGTAATATTTGCCCTTGCTTTTGTAGACAAACCTTCTCGGGCACACCTGGTGTTTGCAGCATATTTGGACATCCAATCAAGAAATAATTAGGTGTTAACGGTTCAGATGTGTTAGTGGTCGTAAATTTATTAAATTGTCTGCTTCTATCAGAAGGCTGTTAAATGTTTCAACCTGAAGAGCCCTTTCCATTAATATGAAAATTAACACATTCTTAACCGAACGCATCATTCGTTCACATGCGCCGCATGCCGATGGTTTTGCCGGGATGTTGAACAACCACTATATCCTACGATGTGCACACTCGTTCAACAATTTTGCTTCATCGAAAATAAATTTCTTCTTGCTTGTCCCTACAAAGTTGGTGCCCCTGTCGCTTCTTATCCGTCGAGGTAGGCCTCTTCGGTTAATAGAGTTCCTTATACCCAGTATCACCGCGTCCGTCGGCAAATCCTTTGCGATCTTCAGGTGTATTGCCCTTATCGTTAAACAGGTGATGATAGATAACCATCTTTTTTCACGTCGTCGGCGCACAGAAACCAGAAATGGGCCAATGTAGTCTATGCCAGTATATGAAAATTCTGTCACATAAGGGGTAAGTCTATCCTGTGGGAGTTGCCCTATTAATAATGGTCTTGGTGATCTTTGTACAAGGTCACGTAGTTGCTTATAGAGTTCAGAACACTTCGGCTGGTGAAAGGCACAAAGTGCTGTCATGAGTATACAAATATGAAATATACATCTTAATCCAACACATGACCTTTGCAATAGAAAAGTTTCTGATTTATTCCTTAACTGACAGCAGCCAATACGATCTACACAGTATAGGGCTCAGAGGGGTTACTATGTATCTCCATTAGGGCGGCAGCGAAATATTTGGACGATTTTTTTTCGGAAATCGGACAACTTTTTCCCTTGGCCGAAAGAGGTGAAAGGTCAGGTTCTTAGTAAATTCTATATTTTTCATAATGTTCGATTATGGAATTGTATTTTTTTCTATATCTAATATTGCCATGTCTGGGCGTCACCTCGGCCCTTTTGGTCAACTTGGTTCCAAACAGCATGGTTATATCTGTATTATACTGTGAAAGTTTCAAGACGATGAAACTATTATTGCGGCTAGAGTCCAATTCCATCCTGGCTGTAATTCATACTGTACCAACAACACATACCAAATATCATCTTTATACCTCTTATAGTTCATTAGATATAGCCGTATAAAGTTTATAGCTGTATACCACGCCCACTGATCCAATCCCGCCCATTTTTCACGAAAATTGCTGCACATATTTTAAAAGGTGATTGGAGAAAAAGTCCTCCAGACATTGCGGTTTAATCAATGTGGTCCCATGGGCTGGGCCACACCCACTTGATATGTCAAAAATTCAAGTACCATATTTTCACCACCGACCACACACCTACAATCTGTGAAAATTTTAAAAAGATCGCTCAAGCTGTTTTCGAGTCTAAACGGTACTAAAAAATACAAATAAACAGACACAAACTTATTTTAATAAATATAGATTTGACCTTTGACCTCTTTGGGGCACGGCTTAAAGTTGTCCGAATTTGCTCAAATTTTGACTATAGCCGTTTTATAATAACGACGGAAATTCCAAATTTGAATTTTCACTGCCACCCTTATCTGCGTTCAATAGTTATATTCGATTATTTCATCAGCAATTCCCCAAAATTCTGGCTAAGAGTGAAAAAAGTGCTAAATGAATTATCACCTTTGCTTAGACATTTATATCTATAGCATTTGCCAGAAGTTTAAGGCAATATATTTCAAATTAAGGATATGTAACAATAATTGGCTAAGATTTTATCTTTACTAACCATCCTGACGGCCCAATGCTCATTATAGGATCGACGGGAACATATACATATAACCATCTTGACGAACTAATTTCGTCAATGGTGGAATTCTAGAAGCTAAGCTTATGAAAGTTGTTTCAAATAATAAGACGATCGTTTTATTGTTGCTGTAGATTTAATAAATATACATCCATGGTGGGGCTTTTGGCTAGCAAACCATAAGTGTAAGCATTTGTAAAAATTCCACCATACAAAATAACTTAAATACAATGTCAGGAGGGAGGACAACACTCTTCATCTCCTTATTTGGCAGCAACAACAGAAATGTATCCATTAGTAGCCACTCGTAGAAAAGAATTCAAAGAGCTTCGGTCTTTTCCACTCCGTTTATAGTTCGTCACACCAAGTTAAGATAACAGCCTGGTCACCTGGTCCAGCTATGAAGTTTTGCTCAACCCCTCCTGCGTCGCCCATCAAGTTTAATGCCAAAGACTTTGTGAGCTGAAGAATTTTCATCCGTTCGTACAACGTATCAAAGTCACCTTATACGTTTTACTTGAACATATTTGACTACGTTGCTGACGTTATACAGCTCATGGTTCAATTGACGACGATACTCGCCGTTAAATGATGATGAGTTCAAATATTTTGCGATTTTTTTTTCTATCGTAGACTCCCAGAATAGATTGATCGGCTTTTGTCCTCATTACCCAGGATTCCTCGCTGCAGAGCAAGACAGATAGGATCAGTGTCTGGTAGAGTTGGATCATTGTTCGTCAAGAGAGGGCTTTGCCATTAAATCGCTTGCTTAGCGAATATTAGCAGCGGTTTGTGATCAATACTCGTCTCATGATTTCCAGGCAGACGTTGTTATTTTTGTTTATGGCGGAGCCAAGGTAGACAAAATCATCTACCACTTTAAAGTTAAAGTTGTCTGAAATGAGTAGACTATATGTTCGTTGGAACATATAACTTGGGTTTGTCCACATTTATCACCAGACCCACTTCCGCCGATTGCTTTTCAATGCTCGAAAAAGCCACTATAACATCCCGCAATCCACGGCCAGTGATATCTATATCATCAGCATACGTGAGCTGCATGTGACTTTTGCTGAAGGTGGTACCATTCCTGTTTACTGCAGCCTTCCGCATGAACATCTCCATAACGATGTTAAAGAGATCGCAAGACAGACTATCGCCTTGCCTAAAGCCTCGCTTGGTAGAAAATGGCTCTGTCAGAATTTTGCCAATTTTCACTGAAGACCGTCTCAGTCAGTGCCCGGGGATAACAAACTCAGCCATAGCATCCAACAATTTCTGTCGAATCGGACTGTCGAATGCAGTTTTGTAGACGATGAACAGATGGAATGTGTGGATCTGCATTTCTTGGGTTTTCTCAAGGATTTGTGAATATCTGGTCGCTCGTAGATTTACCAGGTCTTAAGCCACACTGATAAAGTCCAACCAGGTTCGCCAGAATGGACTTTAGTCTTTCACATAACACATTAGACAGGACCTTGTAGGCGGTGGGACAAAGGTTAATCCCGCGATAGTTGGTAAACACAATTGGAGCAGCTTTCTTAAGCACAGGACACCCAGATTCCAATCATCGGGCATGCATTCCTTGAGCCAAATCGTGTTTATGAGCTGGTGCATGCATGCTGCCAGCTCATCGTCGCCGATTTTAAAAAGCTGTGCCCGGCCGTGTCATAGTGGTTAGAACACGCGACTACCATGCGGGAGATCGCAGGTTCAAACCTGGCTCCAGTCATCTTAAAAAAAAAAAAAATAAAGAAATTTTTTTTTCATTGTCGGCTCCCCTCGAATGTTGTTGACAGCAACTTCGCAGTATTAAGCGTCGATTCAATCGTCGTGTCTAGTAAGAGCTTCTCAAACAGTGACGTTCGCATTCGTCGATAAACAAGTAGGTGCCGTTAGTTGTGAATCTAAAAATAGAAAGCGTGTTAATTCACAACAACGCGAGAAGCTATCCCATACCTCATTCATGGGGTGCAAAGGGAAATTAAGTTTTTTTTTTTTTTAGGTGCCGGTAGTCCATCGGCTTCAGCAGCTTTATTTTTTTTAAGCGGAAGAGATAGATGGATACCCCATAATGGGAGGGGTGTGTATGGAAAGTCTCCATCATGCTAAAGCCAAATTATTCACAGATCTGATCAGTGTGGTACGGCTGTAATCGCGGAGACAGACAGACCGACACCCCATAAAGAGAGGGGTTTGTATGGCATATTGGTCACCTTGTAACTTTACCTCCCCTTGGAGGATATAAGCTTGCATATTAACTTTCAGCTCGACATTTCTTAAACTACGGCTGTTATCGCGTGGACAGATAGACGAACGCCCCCAAAAGTAATTGACGGAAAGCCGGGTAGAAAATAAATCGACTCTGAATTCGACACTGGTCATATATATATTATTTGACATAAATACCACGCCCCCTTACGGGCTATATATATGAAAGAAGATAATAAATATTTATACCTTTCACTCCGATCCTGCGAAAGGTGAAGGTCATAAAAAAATAAATGCAAATTATGGTGGTGATTCCGGTAATTTGTATGAGAGGGTGGCAAATGTTTCAATTTTCTAAGTATTTATTTACTGTTAGAAAATAGTTGCCCGTTTGGATGTTGTTGGAAAAATCATAATTTTTCACAAATTGGTCATTTTGTTTGGGAGGTACCACAAGGGGTTTGGCAAAGGTTTTGGTTTTTTCAGGGTTTGTCTCCTATTACAGGATAATTTAACTGACCAAATTCAAACATCCTCCGGTAGTCCATGTGGAAGTTATGAAAGAAATATTAGTTATCCAAAAAGAGGTAAGGTATGAGATGTACCAGAAGGGGTGAACCATTATAGTTCATATTCATTCCTGAGTCCACTTTTCATAAGCGAAGACTGTAAGTCTATGAGGGTGAATTTGGTCATTTGTATGGGAGGTACCAGAAGGGGTGTGTCAAATAGTTAGGTTTTCTGAGGTTTTGCCTACTATCACAAGGTAAATTAACCGACCAACTTTCATTACCCCAAATTGTCCGTTTAGAAGTTATGGGAGAAATAATAATTTGCCAAAAATAGGTCATTTTGTATGGGAGGTACCAGAAGGGGTGAAGCGATATAATATATATTCATTCCTGAGTCCATTTTCATAAGCGAACAAATTACTCAAAATTTGAGTGAATTATGTGCACTTACAAAAAAGATATGTATATAAAACTATGTGGTGCAATTCGGTGATTTTTATGGGAGGTACCACAAGGGGTGTGGCAAAGGTTTCGGTTTTTTTAGGTTTTGTCTCCTATTACAAGATAATTAAACTGACTAAATTCAAGTATCTTCCGGTAGTCCGTGTGGAAGTTATGAAAGATATATTTATTATCCTAAAATAGGTAATTTTGTATAGGAGGTACCAGGAGGGGTGGGAGTATTCTGCCCATTTACAATCCCATTAGTTCGTTTTGAAAAATAATAATACAGGTAAATTTTCATACCGATCCGTTAAGGTTTATTTGAGTTATCCTGCTCACCAGCCATCCAGCCAGACAAGCGGACATAGGTCAATCGTCTTAAAAAGTCCTGAAACGAATTTGGTCGTAATATACTTGGGGTCTAACTCGTCTCCTTTAATACATTATCCTTTTTTCGTATCAAATGATATATACCCTCATCCCTAAGGGTAATGGTATACAAATGGGGTAAAATTTTGATCATAATTCTTTGCTTTTATCTTCAATTCAACTAAGAAATATTACAATTTAAGAAAAAAATATTTGAAAAATAATGTGCACAATTTTTTTATTTTATTATTTCTTCCATTCATAACTTAGTTTCACATCTGAAAACCTTATCAAATTTTCATTAGCTTTCAGGACATGTTGAATGTACGTCTCGTGATTTGACAATATAATTACCAATCCTTAAATATATTGCGTGTCCAGAAATAATATCTTCTTTACATAATGAAATCAGAGGTAACAGACAAGATTTGTATCAAATGGTTTGAGTTTCTAATTTAGGTTACATAAATGTGTAAACTCGCCTAAACTGATGTCATTCGTCTGCCTGATAAGTAGAAGAAGAATGTACACGTATTAGACGAGAAGGAGAAGATACGATATGCAGGTTGTACTAATATCACCATGTATAAGCCATTAAGATACCCTACAATAAGCAATATGATTGCTGGTTGTAATTACATAAGTATTAGCAACAATTTTTGTCAATATGACATGAAGGTATCGCAACTTTCTAAATACGTATCTATTTTAAGTGGAATGTTTTGTTTTAGATCTTCCATTTAAGATGTACGGAGGTACAGCCAATTGTTAAAGATTTGATTAGATTCAATGCAATAGTAACTAATCATGATCAACTCGAGATGAAGCTTAATATATAAAGGAGCCTCTGGGATTTGTTTTTATTACACAGAACAACACATGATTTTGGGACTAAATTCTAAGAACTGCACGTGAAAGTAGCCCCAGAAAGAAGAAGTTCTGCATCATTCGTTTTGTCAATTTACATGCCAAAATAATGCAATATCGATTTGAAGTTAGTAAGTATAAGAATTTGTCACGTTTTAGGCTCTTTTGTTTGACATAACATAAATACTATATGGTGACGTATGATTATCATAAGTAATATTCCACGTAAATCATACGCCACAGAGTACAACAGTTTTATTGTTACTGCTACAAAATAAACCCAGTTCAAAATCATTTGATGAATGGAAAAGTGAAACTGTTGCTTATGTAGGGAAACGTTTTATGAATAGATTTACCCATTAAGGCCCGACCATATTAAGAGACTCGATAGACAAAAATAGATATTATATCTGAAGTACACATGGCCTAATTAAGAAAAAAAAATTTACCACAAACTTCCAGGTGCGAAGGATGGTCAGGGGGGGAGGGGGTGATGCGAAAACGTATCACTGGGCCTTAATGAAAGGAACGTTGAAAAAAATTACAGAAAATATAAGAAAATAGGAAATACATTATGAAAAAAAGAACAATTATATTTTATTTATGCCGAAAAATAAACGATTTATTTTCGTTTTTCCAGAAGTTGCAGATATTTTTCGAATTTCAAAAACAAAGTCACAGTGGCAAAATTTTCCTCCAAGATACACTCGAGTTACAAAGTGGCACCTATGAGCAGTATTGTAGTATGAAATCTAAAGTTTTTGGAAACATGTTGGTAATCGCTAATCGTCCTAGCCGTTTTTTCTTGAGGTTTCCTAGAAAATGCGATGCGTTTTCGCATCGCTAGGCCTTAATGGGTTAAAGGAATTGTAATTCTTTAGTTTTAGCTAAATCGGACTAGTGGTTCTTGAGTTATGTCAAACAAAACAGCCTAAAACGTAACAAATTCCCCTATACGATAGTTACCAACTTCAAATCGATATTAAGTTATAATGGAATGTAACTTGATACGGCAAATGATGCAGAACATCTTCCATTTGGGGCTACTTTCACGTGCAGTTCTCAGAATTGAGTCCCAAATCAATGAGCTGAAAAATGTTGTACTGCGTTATTATACCCCTCATATCCTGAGCTTTGTTTTAATCGCAATACAGGACATTCATTTAGGAAATAATCGACATAGTGTAGGGCACTTTGCCCTACCAATCATTAACCACTTCAAGAGACCGCGCCTATGCCACTTGTTTAGCCAAACTATTTGGCAAAACTATAATTAGAAACTGTGATATGAACGCCAACTGTGTTATGTGAATGGATATGGATATGTCCTTGTGTGTCCTAGTTCTTGTTATATGAATAACTCTTTCTTTAATTTTAAGTATATTTAGAGTATTTCTTCCTTTTTTCAACCAATACAAAAACTACTCATCGTCCTTTTGGACTCTTGTCTAAGCATCATTTGTAAACTTTAGTCATTTCTAAATAAATGTAAGTTAGTTAGCTTTTCCTATCTGACCTTACAGGTTGTTGTGTTTTATTAGCAATTTTTTTGAATTGTATGCGCCAAGAAGTAACCGGAAATGGTTTATAACGAAACGAAAGGCTGCTGCAGTCTACGTCTTCTCAGCTACATAGTAGCCGTCTTACATGTAGTGGTACATGCTCTGCTCAGCATTGGTTTAGTTTGCAGCATGGTCATGTTCTTTGAGCACGAAGACAATGAAAAGGGTAAGATCTATGATCTATGCAGTTAAATAACGTTTATGATTATAAACTATAAAAACTTAGTAGATCCGGAGAAGAAAATCCCATTTCGTCGTTTGGTGATTTCTTTCATAGTCAGTTTTGCCACTTTGATATTTTCGATTATCTTAATTCGTGGCATACAGTTGGTAAGTTGAGGTGGAATGTGAGAAGTAAAATAATTGTAAATATTTTTTTCTACTTTTAGAATCGCGCTAAATTGATATCGCCTTTTCTAATATGTATGGCCATAATTTTTGCCATTACTATTGCGCACGAAGTTATTTCATTTATCGTGAGTCTGGTTAAAAATAAGCCCTTCGGCAATGTGATAGTCACCGTTATTGTTGCTTGTATTGGATTGGGTAAGTCTACAATTTTTTTTTTGATACGAATTTAGATGTTACATTTATGTTCAAGATAGAGTTTTAGGGACATTTCCATAGAAGATCAATAAGTTCAAAACAGAAACAAAAATTGTAAAGTTGCTATTAAAGAAATGAAAAGCAATTATTTAGTTGAAGAAATTTGTCACATTTCTGAATCATCGTTTCACAATCGCCAAAACTCCGACTCGACGAAAATATTACTGCAGTCTGCTCTAGTACTGAATAACTGTTAGTAAATCGCAGATATAGATATCGTTGGTAAGGACTTCCAAATGTCACTGCAGTCTGCTCAAGCACTGAATAACTGTAAGTAGTAATGTAATCGGTGATATATGACAACAAAACCCAAGTCATTTACCCTTAAAGTTTGGTGTCGATTAAGTTAAGATCAGTGGATGTATTTAAAAACAAGTAAGGAAGTTTTAGTCGCGTAAACGGACTTACACATACCCTCACCCTCAGTATGAATATAAAATGTACTTAACATTATATAACATTCGCGTAGGAGGTGTGGATATTATTACTCGATTTCTAAAGTGGGCAGAATGGTACACTTGTATGGGAGGTATCAGAAGGGGCGTGGCTAGACTTCCAATTTTTCTCTCCAAAACTTTATCCAGTTATAACTGAATTTGGGCACTATCGCATTGGATGTAAAAAAATGTATTACTACTCGATTTATAAAGTGGAACGAAACATATGTATGGAAGGTATCAGAAGGGCCGTGGCTACACTTCCAATTTTTTTCTTCAAAACTTTATTCAGTTATAACTTTACAAAATACAGAATTTTGGCACGATCACGTTGGTTGCTTTAATACGTATTACTACTCGATTTCTAAAGTAGGCGGATTGGTTACGTTTTCAAAAGTTATCTTGTGCACCTCCCGGTTCACAGAAACCTAAGGTCTAAAGTGACTTCGTCTACGTGTTATACCTTTGGGTCGTATCAATTGACATATACCCTCCCACCCTTAGGGTGTGTAAAATTACACATGATTTTGAAAGTGAAACTGCTGCTTATGTAGGGAAAAGTTATAAACGTGACAAATTCTAACTTCAAATCGATATTAAATTGTTATGGCATGTAACTTGACAAAACGAACGATGTAGAACTTCTTCTTTTTGGGGCTACTTTCACGTCCAGTTCTCTGAATTGAGTCCCAAATTAATGAACTGAAAATTGTACTGTGTTAGAAAAAATGGTGACAAAAGGGATTTTTTTCCTTACAACTATAATATATAAAACTTTGGGTGAGTTTGAAGAATCTGTTTTTCAAATTCCCAAAAGCCCCAAAATCTTGAGATATGGGTAAAAAACCGGTTTTTCGTACTTTTACGCGCTTAGAAGCCAATAACGCGGATAAATATGAACCGATTTTAAGTTTCTCAGCGGATTTGGAAAGAAGAGACTTTCCAACGATATATGTTCTTTGTTTTGTTAAAGTTCAACTAATTAATTATATGATTACAAACACAAAAAGATAAAAATATAGCAATTTTTTACTATGAAATCGTCCGTCCTTCCGCTGGAAATACCCATATAGATATAAATTTTGATCTCTTTGGGGTACGGCTTATAGTTGTCTGATTTTGCTCAAATTTTGACTATTGCCGTTTTATAACTACTGACACAATATTCTGCTCTGGCATTACCGAAAATCCAGATTTGATTTCCGCTGCCACCCTAATATATCTGTGATGAAAAGGAAAAACTGCTTAAGTCTGATTTTGCTGGAGAGCACTTTCCAAGTTTAAACCTTGTTTTTAAAAAACTTATGGTGATTTTAATATAAGTGAAAGTCATCCATCGAATCATTGCTAATTAGGGATCACATTTTTTGTACATTTCAATTCAGACTTTTTTTAATTTAAGAGCTATCGTCAAAAATAAAACTTAAAATATTTTTGCTTAAGTCGACTTAATCACTTTTTCCTTTCACCACAGATATATATGTATATTGTCATATCTTCTAACACGTTACCTTATGGACCTTTCAAATGGAAGAACAATATTAATATACCCTTCACTTTGTTTGTGCGCTTGGTGAAGCGTATAACAAGTTCAAGTCTATCATAAAAACTAAACAATTTTTTAATTTTTTTAAATACTTGTAAACATTTTTGTGTTTGCTATGTAGATTTTTATTTAAAACATGTTTGAGTTTTTTTTTAATTATAGGATTAATTATAGGATTAATTATAGGATTCTTTTCTTTTTATTTCCAAATCACAGGTATTGAAGTTGCCTTAGTGGTACCGGTGTTCAAGTTTTACAAAAAACTGCAAGCTAAAGCCTTGGCGCCACCCCCTAAGCCCACTGATGTCAACCATTTGGAACAAAGGCCAGAAACACTACCGGGTGGACAAATATAAACTAGTAAAAACTTAATACGTTGTTGATTAAATGAAAATTTTAATAAATATTGTATCAAGGGGTAACACGAACAAAAAAAACTGACATGTACTTGTGTAATAAACCTGACAGCCCAAAATTTAAATTAAAAAGCTTTCTTTGTATTGATTGAAATTGTTTAAGAAACTAAAAAATAATAACTAAATTTCCTTTTACACCCCATGAATGAGGTATGGGTATAACTTCTCAAGTATGGGTAAGCTTAAAAACTGTTACGTTTTAAATGCGTAACGTTGTATTGTGGATTGAATATAACGTTCTTTTTTAGGCAAATGCATCTAGACCTAATCAGTATTAATATAAATACAAATGTCGTGTTGACCGGCCGTGGCATAGTGGTTAGAACACGCGACTACCATGCGGGAGATCGCAGGTTCAAACCTGGCTCCAGTCATCTTAAAAGAAAAAAATAAAAAAAATTTTCTTTCATTGTCGGCTCCCCTCGAATGTTGTTTGACAGCAACTTCGCAGTATTAAGCGTCGATTCAATCGTCGTGTCTAGTAAGAGCTTCTCAAAACAGTGACGTTCGCATTCGTCGATAAATAAGTAGGTGCCGTTAGTTGTGAATCTAAAAATAGAAAGCGTGTTAATTCACAACAACGCGAGAAGCTATCCCATACCTCATTCATGGGGTGCAAAGGGAAATTAAGTTTTTTTTTAAGTCGTGTTGAACAATGTTTTACGCACTCTATTTGATTAGATGTATTCTAAAAACTATTATGAACACATTTTCATCGAATATTCGAAAAATACTTCACTTTTAATAACAATATATTCGCTGCATACACTTTCAATGCCAACGACTGTTTAACATAACAGCGAACAATAGTAGTGCCACTGTGCTCACTTAAATGCACGAACACACCTGCGAATGCAATTTCTGCAACTGCACACAAACAAGACACAAAACTGTGAGAATTGCATAGTAGTCATATTGTAGTATGTACAAAAACTGCAAAGCAATGCGAAATGTTCACGATGCTTTGGTGCATTGCACACCGTATGTTCTTCGTAAATGTTTGCTAACGACTGTCGATGTGTTTTGTAATGATTCGTATTTATACTTAAAGTATGAACCAATCTATCAGGTCTGCGTATGCAAAATAACGCATACACATAGACTTGATAGAAATGAATAAAAGGTTAAACAAAATGATGTATTATATATGCAGAAATGGAATAGATACAGACAATTTATACAAGATGCATGTTACGAACATAGTCTACTGGTAATGGAGTGTGGTTAATTTTTCTGTATAAAAAGCAATTTATGAATTAAAAGATTAATATAAGCTAACGCATAGCCAGTAGATGTAATATTGGAAAAAACTGGTCAGTTTTTTAGAAGAAAAAAAGGTGTTAGGGAAAAAATGTATTCATAGCTAATTGATATTTTATTGATCGAGGAAAGCTAAATTTTTACCTTAACTCTTGTTTATGTAACATGATGTTTTCGTACTGATTAAAATAAATGTACACACAAGTGTTATTCATCTGGGTTGATATTAGATTTGACCGCAGATGGTTTGTTGTAAGAGCTAAGTGTCGGTTACGAAAACTCGTGCACTTTACCAACCCTTATGTAGAACTATGGGGGCAATTTAAGTAATTTGTATGGGAGGTACCAAAAGGAGTGTGCCAAATAGTTCGGCTTTCCCTACTTTAACCTTCAGTTGTCTGCTTGAAAGTTATGGAGGAAATATTCGCTTCCCAAAAACTAGAAATTTTTAATGCCCCCAAAAGGGGAAGAGCTACCTTGCCAATTTAGAATCCAATTTTAACATTACGGTAAAAATCATTGCTAGTAAATTATTAAGGGATGGGTTAAGGTTTACTGCAGTTATCCTGTCCAACAGTCAGACATGACTCAATCGTCGTAAAAATTCCAGAAACGAATTTGGTCTTATGATACTTGGGGTGTAACTTGTCTCCTTTAATGCATTACACTTTATATCGTTTACAGCCGTAGTTTAAGGGCAATCGAGCTGAAATTGTGTATGCAAGGTTCTATCCTGAGCAAGATCGTACAAAACCTACTTTCACCTCCCATATAAACTCCGCCATTTTGGGGTCCGTCCGCCTACCTGTCTCCCCCGATTACAGTCGTAGTTTAAAAGGTATAGAAATGAAATTTGATTTAATTACTCCCATTCTCTACGTGCAGATTAAGTTCCTAGATGAAGAAGATCAGACAAAATATACTACCACCTCCTAAACAAACACCCCCTTTTTGGGGGTGGCCATCTATATGTCCCCTAGATTACAGCAGTAGTTTAGGATTCATCAGGCTGAGTATGCAAAGTATGCAAGTTTCTAAACTCTAAACGGAGTTTATGTTCTGAATTAGCAGTATCGGACAAAAACTACACCCACCTCCCATACAAACTTCTTTTTTTTTGAGCGTCCGTCAGTCTGTTCTTGCATCTTTAGCAACTACTACGACCCTTAAAAGCTTATAAAAGCTTTTGTAAGAGCATTAGGCGCATTTCTGATCTGCTGCGAGCCTTCAACGTGAAAGAATTTTTAACACGTGGCCCTTAAAGATTTTGCAGCATTTTTTGACTTCTCTTAGTTGATCCAAATTATAAACAAATTATACTTTATTGAATCAATATCTTTTTTTTCTCATTTAGAAGGTAGTAAATAAAACTTATATGTTTGTGACCAGTCTTCTCATGTGTAGCAAAAAAAATGTGGGAGAATTAAGCTGTTGTAGCATATAATATATGATTTTAGAGCATATACTGACATATTTGGACTATAACTAACGTCATTCAATCGTATTCCAGCTAAATTTAGCATATACGGAAAGTGTGAGTCCTTGTGTTGTAAAAATATTCAAAATGATAACCAACTACGACCAACTGTTGGAGATATATGGAGAATAGCCCAACCACCTCTTGTACCTCCCATACAAAATGAAAATTTTTTGAAAAAAATAACATTTGTTCAATAACTTCCAAACGGGCAATTGGAGAATATTGAAATTTGGCCTGATTAATTATCTACCAATAGGAAACAAATACTGAGAAAATCAAAGCATTAGCTACACCCCTTCTGTTACCTACCATACAAATGGCCGAATTCACCCTCATAGTTTAAAGTACATTATTTGGTATGTACACTGAATTCGGTCATATTTTGTACAAGATATAAGCTTATTGAAATTTGACTTAGAAATGAATATAGACTATATTGGCCGACCTCTTCTAGTACCTCTCATACAAAGTAACCAGACGTTTTTTAGCCATCCAGATTTGGATAACAGGAGTTTCCGAATCACTAATATACTATACTTTATACTATCATACCAATTGGCATGATGTCTGAAAAAGCCCTTGAAGCGAGGAATAAGAAATTCCGGGATTTACGTCAAAACCATTCCCGTAGAGAAAATAGAAGTAACACAATGGAAGATATCATCAGATCCGCTTATAAAATCAGTTGTATGGGAGCTATGATATATAGTTGTCCTAGAAAATTGAATTTAAGGATAAAAAGTGGTATATGCGTTAAAAAACTTATGTTTAAATTTTCATTCAAATATCTCTTCATTTACTAGAGTTATTAATTAAATCCCGCCAGCACAGCTGTTTGACCCACTGGTCAACGCCTCTACTTCTAACGTTCCCGATACACCATAGGTTACGGTACTGGGCTCTCCTCCTGTAAGAACAAGGATGGAAATCTGAATACACATACGCATAGTGTGGTGTATATATGGAGAGATAACTTCCAGCTCTACGAGGCCCTGATGCTACATGTCTTGCTCTATAGCGAAGAATCCTAAGAATGACACAGGCGGATTTAATCTATTCGAGAGAAAGATACTTTGCAAAAAAGTTGAACTGATCATCGTTACTGGAACCATAAGCTGTATAACGATATCGACGTAGTCAAGCGCGTTAAAATAGACCGTATGCGCTGGCGTGGACACGTTAGGCGAATAGATGAAAATGCTCCTGCGCGAAAAGTCTTCGGCAATAAACTCGATGGGCGGCGCTGCAGATGGTGAACAAAACATCGTTGGATGGACAAGGTGAAAAAGCTGTTATCTTAACTTCGTGTGACGAACTATCTACGGAGAGCAATAGATCAAAGCACTTGGAATTCTTTTCTACGTGCGGCTACTTATGAATAAATTTCTATTGCTGCTGCCAAATAAGATGAAATCGAGACAAAAATAAGCATCTATACAAGTTGCTTTCTCAGTAATGCGCATAATCAAAAATGGGCATGGCTGCGAAAGAGTGGGAGTGGCCCTCCTATACAAAATATAAAAACAATGTATAAAGCCTACATGTTGTCTAGCTTATATTTGTAGCACTATACGAATGAGGCTTCAAACTTAGTACGACTTAGTTTTCCATAAATCTAGACATAGTTTTTTTCTCGAAAACTTTATCGTGTTAAAGCTTTGCTATATACAGAATTAGGGCACGATCGTTTAATTACTCGTTTATTTCTGAAGTGGGCGGAATGGTACAATTGTATGAGAGGTACCAGAAGGGGCGTAATCATGTAGCCCGAATGCAACTCCGTAAGTAGTTTTGGTATAATGTTAATCCATGACATGTTGCAGAGCAGTTGGTTATGTATTTCGAAAGTTATCGTGCGTATCAGTCGGACAGACAGACGGACTTGGATCAAACGAATTAAAAAGTCGTGAGTTTGGTTCAAAAAAACCTAAGGTCTAAAGTCATTCCTTCTATGTGTTACATATTTAGGTATATATACCGTGATATATACCGTCGTACCCGAAGGTTGAGGGTATAAAAACAGAAATTCCTTAGATCCCTTTTCCCAAGTCTAAAACATTATCTTTGTGATAATTTGTAATGATATCAGACTACGATCAAACGAAGAAGAAACACTAAAATAATCCATCAAAACTTTCCGTACACAAATACGCAAAGCATAAATACTTAACCCAATTATACTAATCAAGATATTCTAGTATGTTGCTAATAAAGTGGACATGCCATGCCGCAACGATATTGGAACATGTTATCAGTTTTGCAAATTTGTATTCTTAATTATTTGTTGTTTATTTTTTTTTTATTTTTGGTCACAAAACAATAACAATTTTTGCTAGCAAAACAAAGGCAACTTTGCTATTGCTTACTTTAGCAGCAAATTTGTTGGTATGCCATGCTCAATATTTTGCTGTGGCGTTTGTGAAAGCTTGTGCAAAATCACGCTAAAAACACAATGGTGTTGTTTAGCGCCAGCGAATAGTAAGATAAAAAAAAGACACTCTTTTCCAGAGAACTAGCCAAACGCTAACGCTGTTTCTTACTTGGCTCTTTTGATGCCATCGTAATAAGTATACTAACCAATGCGCAACATATCGTTATGACGTCATCATCTACTCTGTGGCGGCGATAACGCAAAATTGTTGTTCTCTAGTGTTTGCGAATTTTAATTTTGCGCAAACTTGTATCAGTCTACAAACAACGTTCGGGAAGGTTACAAGCTTGCGCGAAAAGTGACAATACGCCGGTCAAAACTAATTAATAAATATATTTTCAAAAAAAATAGTTAAAGACATAAAGATGTGCAATGTTAGGACGGCTAGTTTTATATCGGCTGGAATGCAGATAGCAATTTCCTTATTAATGTCCATAGTTTTCATATTTATTTTGGTCGCTAGCAAAGATGAGAAACGTAAATCAGAATGTGAGTATCGCTTGAAACTATAGTGTGGAGCTGAAGTGTCCCATGAAACAACAAACAAAAATAAGATCAAGAGTGGAAAGTTTATTTTTAGCAGTGTACACCGTAGTATTATAATAAACTGCAAATCTTAATCGTTAGTAGAAAAATTTAAAAACATACGCAAACGACTACTGGATTCGTATACAAATAGTGTGCTTAGTTGCATAATATGGGTTAAACAGCCGCCTAACTAGCCAGAGTGTTAAAAACAGACCTCTTACCACTATTGTGTATGGAAACATATGAACTGCACATCGAATCCCTTGCATACATAAAGATGTGTCTGAAGTATCATAAACATCTTATTTTACTTTTTACCGAATGATCATGCCAAACCAAATTTATTAACAGACTGACATACATTGCTTTTCACTTTTGCCGATACGAAATACGAAACATAACAAACAGACTGTCGTACAATACTATACGACGTTATTTCAGCAGCGATTAATCAAAGTCCACTGCTTTTTAGGTATCTATTGCGGTGGGTCAAGAAGTTGCAGTACCGGTGGTTAATAGAAATATCGTTAAATACAAAATATTACAAGTTGTCAGCGAGTTCTTTATTAATAGAAGAGTAAGACTTGACGTCGTAATTAACAAATTCTAAAATTAACTACAAGTTGTTTTTAATTTGCCGAAATTTTCAATGTCGCATAGTTGTGTGACGTCACTTATAAATGACAAATTTCAAAAATGTTCGCTAAGTAGCCAGACAATAAGGAAAGTACTTAAACGAGTATAAAAAATCGTGCATTAACTACAAACTGGTTCCAAATAATCTAATTTATGTACTCGCACATAAAGCGATAAAGCATAACAATACTATTTATGATGAGCATGAATACCATTGAGAAAACCAAGACAGATCTACGCCCGTTTTCTCGCTCTCCCTCTATTTCACTCAGCATTTATTGATCAAAACAAACTAAAAGCTTTTTTTAAGCTAGGGAGATAAAATTTGATACACAAATAGTAATCGGCAACACGAATATGAATATGCGGACGAAATTTAAATTTTGGACCAGTGGGTGCGACAAAACATATTTTTAGAGCTAGGGAGATATAATTTGATACACAGATAGTGCTCGGCAACATGAATATGGATATGCAGACGAAATTAAAATTATCGATCAATGGGCGGAGGAGATGTGGCAAAACTGTGTTGTAGCCCTAGAGAAATAAAATTTGATACACAGATAGTACTCGGCAACACGAATATGAACATGCGGATGAAATTTAAATTTTGGACCAGTGGACGGAGTGGGCGTGGCAAAACATATTTTTACCCCTAGAGAAATAAAATTTGGTACACAGATAGTCTTCGACAATATTTAATTACGAAATTTAAATTTTGAGTCAATGGGCGAAATGTGTGTGGCAAAACTGTATTTTCGCCCTAGAGAAATAAAATTTGATACACAGATAGTACTCGGCCACAGGAATATGAATATGCGGACAAAAATTTAATATTGGTGCAGTGGGTGGAGTAGGCGTGGCAAAACATATTTTAAGGGCTAGAGAGATAAAATTTGATACACAGATAGTACTGGGCAACACGAATATAAATATGCGGACAAAATTTTAATTTTGGTACAGTGGGCGGAGTGGGCATTACAAAACATATTTTAAGGGCTAGAAAGATAAAATTTGATACACAGAAAGAACTCGTCAATACGAATATGAATATGCGAAATATACGAATATTAATATGCGGACGAAATTTAAATTTTGGACCAGTGGGCGGAGTGGGTGTGGCAAAACTGTATTTTAGCCATAGAGAAATAAAATTTAGTATTTAGATAGTACTCGGCTACACGAATATGAATATGATGACGAAATTGTCATTTTGTTCCAGTGGGCGGAGTGGTCGTAACCAAACTGTATTTTAGCCCTAGAGAAATAAAATTTGGTACATAGATAGTACTCGGCTACACGAATATGAATAGGCTGACGAAATTGTAATTCTGTACCAGTAGGCGGAGTGGGCGTAACTAAACTGTATTTTAGCCCCAGAGAGATAAAATTTGGTATACAAATAGTACTCGACAATACGAATATGAATATGCAGACGGAATTTAAATTTTCGACCAGTGGGAGAAGGGCGTGACAAAACGGTATTTTAGTCCTAGAGAGATAAAATTTGATACAAGGATAGCATTCGACAATACGAATATGAATATGCAGACGGAATTTAAATTTTCGGACAGTGGGGGACGGGGCGTGACTAAGCTGTATTTAAGCCCCAGAGAAATAAAATTTGGTATACAAATAGTCCTCGATAACACGGATAGAAATATGCAAACGAAATTTATATCTTGGGTTAGGGGCCGTGAAAAAAATGTATTTCAGCCCTACAGAGATACAATTTAGAACCCAGATAGTACTTTACAACACGAATATGGTAACATTTGTATACAGAAAGTACTTGGCGGTATAAATATAAATTTGCAGACGGATTTTTGAATTTCGGTTAGTGTGACGTTATTACATTGATCAGGTTAAGGAGTAACGAATTGTAAACAAAGCGTACAAGTAAAACATATTATGTATAAGTATACGTCAAGTATGAAATAGCGAAGCATTGACGGATACACTAGTACGTCTATAAAAGTTTGATCCCCTAAATGGTAAAATTTGACTCTGATCGAAAGTTTCATTAAGTTTATGGAGCATAATACTCAATTGGGACTCAATTCTGCAAATTGCTTGTGAAAGTAGCCCCAAAAATAAAATGTGGCGCAATAAGCTTTTTTTTATCGAGGTTTTAACTTATTATGTGACGATATGAAGTTTACCGATGCCAGAGCGTATGAGCTATGTGAAATTTTATTTATTAGTCATACGTAAGTCAGTAAGGCGAAGAATCTGTCGAGAAAATGTGTCTGTCAGTGTTATCTATAACGAACTGCTATGACAATATAGTTGTGTCCTAAGACATAAGTTGCCGTATGTCATCTACGAAATCACGTTTTCGTTCTTCTGAAGGCAACCCCAATTTTAGGGCTATTTCCACGCGTTGTTTTGCAATTTTGAAACATAAGTTATATTTGCGCAATTCTAATGAATGTAGAAAATTTTATTTTATATTTTTTCTACTCTCATCTTTTTTATTTATTTGCAGTTGGATTCTTACGCTTTGGTACGAGACAGATTTGGATTTGTTTATTTGCCAACATTTTGGCAATCTGTGCATCCATACTGCTGATAGTGTCTATAAAAAAGGTATAAAAATATAATTTCGATATAAAAAGCTATCCATAAGAATTAACATTTAATTTGTAAGTTACATATAAAACCATGACATTTTCCCATTTACAGAGCAACACCAAAAATATATCCGTTTTCTTTTATCCAATTATCCTTATTATGATTGGTTGGACTTTTATCTCAATACATTCATTAATAAACAACTTACGTAGTAGTGAGTACACCGTTGGATCGGCTATACTTGAATTCTTAGCCGATTTGGTAATAGTGGGTAAGTAGAGCTACATATGATCTAATATAGATTTAGCTTTTAACTAAACTGATTCTTTTTCTCTTTTGTCTCTTTACAGCAATTGAAATTGTTATCATAGTACCGGTTTATAGACTGTACAGTCAACTGAAACGCAACCGCCCCAATCCTTATATGCCCCACGAATTGCAAGGTTTGAATCGCAATGGACAACAGAAACCAAGTTTCCAATCTTAGGAAACGATTAATACAAAAAGATTTGCTGCATAGTAATTAGTTTATTGCTAAATATTATAGGCCTTATTCAATAGAATTTATAAGAGCTTTATAAAACGATTTAATTTACTTTTGTAAACCTTTGATAAATGTTTATGAATACGGCTGCATAAAGAATGCCTCAAAATATCAAACTGCCAAATTGATGATAACAAAAGTTATTTATATTTCCTACAAAGTGTTAATAATGTAATTAAATATTGATATTAACAATCAATCAAACTATATGTTGCATTTAGAAACGGTTAATCAATTGTTATTTTTTTTTATTGATAATGTATTTGTTTATGTTTAAGTATTTATGTTAAACACATATGTGTGACAATAAATCAATATTAAAATTTAAAATTGTGTGATAGAATTTTGTTAAGTGTTGAAGAATTATATAATGATCGATGGATGCTTCGTATCGAAAGAGACATTCAAAATTCGGTAGCTGAAATAACTTGTCCTAACATTTATTTAGTGGGAAACAAAAAAAATCATTTAAATCTCAGCGCAACAAGTGCAGATAAGGAAAGTATAAATATTAAAAAGGTGAAAAAATATTTAAATTATTTCAAGAAGTCATTGCAAGAATAGACCATAATAATGACTCCCACAAACAAATCCTTCGTTAGGGACTAAACAGATACCCAAGATTGAAGTTTGAAAACAACAAAGATGTTTTTATTATACCATTACCCTTAGGGATGATGGTATATATCATTAAATACGAGTACAGGTACGTAATTTGCAGTCAGGTGAACTGAATGATAAATATCCTAACCCATATGACTTTCGGTCGCTTAACCCTTTAATGACGAGAGAGAAATAATGGAAATTTTTTTAAAGATTTTGTCAGTACTACATACAAATTAGTAAAAAACGAATTTTTCATAAAAAAGTAAGACGAAAAATTTCAGAAATATATCCATTTTTACTGGTGTTATGACGACTGTGACCATATGGTAACAGCCTTAAAACAGATAAATAAAAAGAACAAAGTGCAAAATAATTAATACAATACGTTTTTATGATATTTGATATTCTTCTCAAATAACAAAAACTAAAAGTCATTAATATATCAGTCTTTAAACAACCAAAAAATATTCTCAATATGGAGTGACTTTTTATATATCTCTCCATATTGCTGTTTTGCGCACATGTGAAGAACACCTATTTTAAAGAATGAAAGATCAAACCATGCTTGATGAAATCAAAAAAGCAAATTCTTGACATTTATTCTTATGTTTATTTTATTGCGTGCAATATCTAACGCTGTCAACGTTACCATATGGTAACAGTCGTCACTAATGGGTTAACAAGACAAGACGTACAGTAAAACTGTAAAAAAGTTATAGCCAACAAAAAAAATGTTAAATTCAACATCTATAGTAATTTTTTTACGAGGGTACCAACTATCGATCAAAGAAAAAGTCTATAATTTATTTGCACACAAATTTTTCTTTGGTTTCTAAACGGGTTATATATATATACTATATATAGTATAGTGTTCAAATAGTGTTCAAAGCAATTTCCGGTTTATTCGAAAAATACGTTTTTCCAATAACCCGGTTTTCGAATTCCTGATTTAGTAAAAAACCGAGTAAACCGGTTTCGTTCGGTTTTTCGGAAATTGTAAAATTAAACAAAATATGAAATTAAACATGAATTTAATATGAAAACATATGAATTCTTACCAAATTTTATTAATCAAAAAATACTGTCTAATACATGAATGCGTGTAAGTCAGACATGTACGTTGCTTTTTGTGAATTAACACGCCTTCTATTTTAAGATTCACAACAAACGGCACCTACTTGTTTATCGACGAATGCGAACGTCACTGTTTGAGAAGCTCTTACTAGACATGCCGATTGACTCGACACTAATACTGCGAAGTTGCTGTCGACAACATTCGAGGGGAGCCGACAATGAAAGAACAATTTTTCTTTTAAGATGACTGCAGCCAGGAGTCGAACCTGTGATCTCCCGCATGGTAGTCGCGTGTTCTAACCACTATGCCACGGCCGGCCCCAATTTAGTGGCCACAACAAAAAATACAAATTAAAAAAGCCTCTACAACTTGTTTACTTGTCTACAGACATGTTCGCCTGTGTAATAGCCGCTCAAAGTATTTTATCTAAACTTTAAGAATTCTAAGTCAGTTTGCTTCAATTTATATTGTTTAAAATCTCAGGATTATCAGTCCATCCAAACTTAAGTTATTTGAAAATTTTAACATGAAAGTGTAATACGTAAGATTTTTGTAAAACTTACGTTTTACACTTAGTATGGGTTAGAATTAAGGTACCGATTTCATCCCAAATTAAATTCCATTTTACAATTGGACGCTTAGTGTAGGAGGTACAGGAATATCAACGGTGCCTCAACCATTTCAAGGTGAGATCCCCATCTATTTAAAATCATATTCCAACTGTATCTTTGTGATTTCCCACCTATTATATGGTTATCATGAAATAAGCACCTTTTTGAGATCGGACTCATAGTTTAGGAGATAACTGCACTTAAAGTTGTTCATATGAATATCGACGGCTTCCCAGCCATTGGTAGGTGAGATCTATAGAGACTTCGCACTATTGTACGGTGATCACAAAATTTTTTTTGCGATTGGATGCTTAGTTTAGGAAATAACGACAAGTGAAATTTTTTATGTGAATACTGACTCCCATTAAAAAATGAGTCATCTAGCAGCAATTTCCAAACAAATTTTCGTATTGTATAAGGAAATTTCAAAGAATGCATCCTTTGAGATTTTTCCAAAGAATGTTATATAAGCATAAACAACCTTTTTGAAAAACCGGTTAACCGACATAAAAATACCGGTTAAACCGGGTATTCGAAATTGGCATTTTTGAAGAAACCGGCACACAGTGGCACCGCCCCATACATTTCTTGGAAAAAAATAGAAGGAGTGGTCGTACAGCAATGAAATTTTGCAGAAACACTTCTCTGGGTTTAATTTAGAAATTGTAAAAAAATCTTGGAAAACCGCCCACTGCCACACCCACCTTCCATATAACTGCACTTACCAACATTTTTATTTTTGGACCTAGGGACTCGAAATTCGGGACACATCTTAATTGAGTTCTCCTTATGAAAAAAATTTAAACGTATTGGGGATGCCACGCCTACTGTAGATTTTATGCCCATCGAAATTTGTAGATTTTAGGTGTTTTTCTTCGTTGTCTAGAATCATATGAAAATTTCATATAAGTTAAAAAATTTTAATTTTTATTCAAAAGTCAACATGTGTTGTCTCCATACAAAAGAAGAGAATATCCCCAACAACCCTCCGCGATAGGTATTAGCCTTCAAATACACCGAAAATATCGCACAAATGCATGCATTAAAATCGATGTTACTAAAAGGGACGGTATTTGGCGGTGATTTTTTTTTTTTCTTAATCGAAAGTACAGACTCGGGCCTTTCATTTTTTTATAGTTAGAGGGCTAAGCAAGGCAAAGCACATAAAGTTTTTTTCCATCAAAAAGTGAAAAGATGATATTTTTTAGTATAATTTTTGATAAATTATAATAATTAGTATACCTTTCCAATTTCAATAATTTTTTTTTCTTATAAAAGAGTAAGTGCTATATTTTCACTGAAAAATAAAACAAAAGAAATAGCTATAAACGTACACACACAAAAAGCACTTTATTTGGAAGATAATTTTAATCTAATTTCATTGAATAAATTTCCATTGACTTCTGTTAGTTTTTTTAACTACAAAATTTTACTTTTCAGAAAAAAGCATGTTGAATTTTTCTTATCCAAATATTTCTTTACAAAACCCAATCATTAAAATTTTGAAATTGGAAAGTTGAAAAACCCTATTTTTTCCACCCAAATGCCACTGTGCGGCATACGGTTTCGGAGAAATAACACGGTTAGACGGTTTTCGGTTTTGAACACTCTAGTTTTAAGAGATGCCAGTTGGGGTACAATAGTATGGGTCGGTCCCCATACAAAAAAATTAAGTCGAGGCGGACACCCTCTACGATTAAAGATTAACCAAAGACAATTTCAGTACATAAATTTTTCTTTTGATCCGTGCACCCTACGTTCGGCCCAAATATGTTTTATTGAGCTTGTTATTTGGCGTCCTATCGAAGTCAATTTTGACTATTGACTTCCCGTATTTCGTTTAATATTTCCTTTTCTTATAATCATTTCTTATAATGTCCATGAAGACATCTCCAAACCATGAAACTTTTGCTTGGAAGTATATAATTTAGTTTACACACATAAAAAATATGGAGGTTCAAAAAATTTTGATCAAACTACATTAACAAGAACTAATTTTTTGTGTTGTGCTGTCATTAAGCGTCCTATCAGGACGAAATGCATATCATTGTTCGTGTTTCATCAAACGCTACTTATCGTACTTTAAACACATAGAACCAAAACAGCGATACGACTTCGTTGTAAAAAAAATTGTCCCACCTCAATTGTTTACACCCCATGATGAGGTATGACATAGCTTCTCTCGTTGTTGTAAATTAACACCTTTTTAGGTTCACATCTAACGGCACCTACTTGTTTATCGATGAATGCGAACGTCACTGTTTGAGAAGCTTTTACTAGACATGCCGATTGACCCGATACTGTACTACGAACATCGAGGGGGCCGGCAATGAAAGAAAAATGTAGATGACTGGAGCCGGGAATCGAACTACGGATCCCCGCATGGTAGTCGCGTGTTCTAACCACTATGCCACGCCCGGCCCAGTGTACAATGTAGTGTAACATATGTAGCAAATCTCGTTTTCACACCTCTAATGGTGTGATATATGGCATATTGAAATTTCGATTTCTGTGGGCGTTGCCACGCCCTATAGTCTAATTATGTTGTCATGTAGCTTATGATTGAGGTCCTACGGACGGTACCACACAGAGGAAATTTTAATGCAATCGGTTCATTTATTTAGCCCCTGTAACGATTATTTTTAGAATGTGGCGTGGCACCGCCCCCTTTCGACAAAGAAAAAATATTTTTTTTGTATCAAATCTCGACTTCATACCTATAAAGGTTTATGAGATACAGTCATTTCAAATTTCGAGCTGTATGGGTCGGTGCCACCCCTATTTTAGTCCTGTACAGTCCGAATTTCAGGCCTACGTCATAATAAGAACCTATGTGGTAAATTTTAAGGTCCTAGTTTTAGCCGTCTGGACTGTCACCGAAGCCCTTTTGGGGGTCTGTCTCCGCCGTATTTAAGGAGCTATCGAGCTGAAATTTGGTATGCAAACTTCTATCCTCTAAGCGGAAGTTAAATTCTAAGATGAGCAAGATGGGATAAAAGCTACTCCCTACTCCCATACAAATTCCGCTTTTGGGGATGTCCGTCTATTTGTTCCCGTGATTTTAACCATAGTTTAGGAAATATCAAGCTGAAATTTGGTACGCAAACTTCTATTGTTAAGGCGGAGATTAAGTTCCAAAATGAACAAATTTTAACCATCAGTACTTCAGCCCTTTTACTTTATCGATCTCCGCGATTTCAGTCAAAGATAAAAGGCTCCTTATGTAAACTTTTGCATTTTGGAGAATGTTGTTTCACAGATTTTAGCATAACTCAAGAACCAATTCTCAAATTGTATCTGTAAACCAGTGGTACGCATAGCCAAACGCACGCAAAAAACAATTTGGTGTGAGGTCACACCAGAGGCATCAGCTCTGTCGAATTGTGCATGGTGAAGAATTTGTAATCTACCACCATGTTGATCTCTTCCAACATTGTTTTTCTGTCGGTACTTGTGTCTATTTTTGTGTTCAATTCGAAACAAGCGTAAGCGATGTTGTTTTCATAACACTAACACAGAGACTGACTGTTTTGAATCAAACAAAACTTTCGAGTACGTGTGAACTGTCGATCGTGTCTGTGTACAAATATCGATTATTATTGGCTGTCTATCTCTTCACTTTGATATGCAAGCTTTGTTTCTTTAAACGGAGGTTAGGTTCTTTGATAAGCAAGACCAGACAACAACTGTTCCCACCTCTTATTACTTATGCTATCTAGCCAAAATTTTCTAAAAAATTTTCGAACCATTTGTCCCATTGTATTAGCAAATCGACCAATACTACTCTCGCCCTAAAAGGATCGGCCGTAACATCATTTTGTATTTCTCCAAATGAAATTTTATGATTACATACTTATTTCTTACTTGCTTATGCCTTAGGTACATTAGTGTGGCAGATACCAGAGGTTATGGTCCATTTATTGTTTTTAAGGGAATAACATATACGAATGACATGACCGTAAATATTTGTCCCAATTGGTTGTTCATAGATAGTTTAAGATAAACTATGCGGTAAAGTAACATACGCAACTATCGTGCATGAGTTCTCCCATAGCTTTCAAACATTTAATACAAAAAATTAAAAGGTAGATGAGATCTCTTTAAAATACTCTTAGTTAAATACAAAATACAAGTACTCAACAGCTCTCTTCTTTCCATTAACCTAATTCCGTTCAATTTATGGGGATTTTATATGTATCTGTGTGCGTGGGTGTGAGTATTTTAAACCGTTGTTTAAATAGTTAATCATACTAAATCTATATAATTTCAGTTCAGTAAATTTATCATAAAAACGTATTCTACTTTGGCAGTAAATGTTGCTATCGCAATTAGTTCCAGTATAAACGTTGAAAGCGGTGTTCAACTAATTTTTTATTTTTTTTATTAGAAATAAATAACGATTACGCCGGTCTACGTGTTGCTTTGCGAAGGGTTCCAAGTTTGACTTAAAATCTAATATAAATCAGTTTTAAGTGCTGAAGACCCAAACTTCTCGAGGTGTTCAAAATTATATATGTTTTAGCTGCCTAATAACTTTAACATCCTACAACATTATGGGAGGCTGCAATGTTAGGCTGATGAGTTACATATCGGCCGGTATCAACATGGTGGTGATGATAGGTATGGCTGTTCTAATGATATTTCTTATGGTGATGCATCAGGATAAAAGCAAAGTGGAGGAAAATAAGCAAAGTAAGTAAACGAAATCAATATGTGTGTTTAAGTATTAAGTTTCACAGTATAGCAAAAATGTATTATTAAACCACATCGAAGGCTTTAGATATTAATCTGTATATAAGCATTACCTATATATAAAAAGACTGACATTTAGGAACACAAAGAGAGTACTAAAAAAAAGGAATGTCATCCAAAGCGGGTTAATAGAATGATAGTAAGAGCATATTTAGCAAATTTCCACAAAATTTAGCAAAATTGGCAACGATTTTGTGATGTGTGACTTTATTAGACATAATTGTAAGAGCTGATGACTCAACCGAGTGTGAATTATTAAAATAAGACTAATCTAACTCATTCAGTCTAGTTGTTTCCGACTCAAATAAAAAAATGAATAACCAACCTCTTAATGAATCACACTTTATATATATACTTACAGTACAACACATGATTTTGGGACTCAATTCTGAGAACTTTACGTGAAAGTACTCCTACAACGAAGAAGTGCTGCATCATTCGTTTTGTCAAGTTACATGCCATAATAATTTAATATCAATTTGTAGTTATTAAGTATCGTACAGGGGAATTTGCAACGTTTTAGGCTCCTTTGCTATATTGTTATATGGTGGCGTATGATTATCATAAGTAATATTTCACGTAAATCATACGCCACGGAGTACAACAGTTTTATTGTTACTGCTACAAAATAAACCCAGTTCAAAATCATTTGATGAATGGAAAAGTGAAACTGTTGGTTATGTAGGGAAACGTTATATGAACAGTTTAAAGTAATTGTAACTCTTAATTTATTGTTTCAACTAAATAGGACTATTGGTTCTCGAGTTATACGATACTACTAACTACTATACGATACTTACTAACTTCAAATCGATATTAAATTATTATGGCATGTAAATTGACAAAACGAATGTAGCAGAACTTCTTAGTTTTGGAGCTTCTTTCACGTGCAGTTCTCAGAATTGAGTCCCAAAACAATGAGCTGACAAATGTCGTACTGTGTAATTTTCTCTTTGTGTCACATAGCAGAAAGAGCATTAACACGCTGCTATTTTTAACTCACACAAATGGACCTGAGAATTGAGAAACTTTTACTAGACATGTAAATTTACTCTCCTAATCAAAAGTTGCATTCGAAAACATCTAGGGGACAGTCGATCAATGAGATGTACATGACTGTAACAGGGCTCGAACCCAGGTCAGCCACATGATATTTGCGAGTTCTCATCATCATGCCACGATCTGCCCCTTTACATAAATAAGAATTAAATTAACACTTCATAAACTTCTTTTAACATATTTTGTGTAGGTTGTTTATTATTTTAAATCTAATAACATAGAATGACGTCATTTGCACCTCTCATATTTTACTAATTTGTTGTTAATATATCATGTTCTTACAGATGGTATAGCCAATATGAAATTCCATCATATGATATATCTAGAGATAGCTAGCGTGGTTGGTTTCTTCTGTTCAATACTATTAGTGCAAGGCATTAAGTTGGTAAGTCATTATAACGCGTATGTAGTTCCTTTTGTAATAAGTTTGTCTATTCCTTATAGAATCGCGTAAAATTCGTGTATTACTACTTCTGGCCGATAGGACTTGTACTCATAGGTTGGACACTTGTTACATTGCATGCACTGATAGCCAGTCTAGGTGCTAGAAAACCATTTCGTGCAGTGTTTTTGGAATTTTCTATAAATTTAATATTTCCAGGTGAGTTTTATACAAGTGGTTGTTACTTAATACTATCATAACACCAGTATACTAGATAGATTATTATTTTTGAGAGTTGAATTTATGAGCTAACCTTACCCTGTTTTATATATTCCAGTGGTTGAAGGTGTCCTTCTGATTCCTGCTATTATGCTGTATAAACAAATGAAGGCTCAACCATTTACCTTAGCCGAACAACAGGCATTACGACGCAATGAACCCTATAAGCCTAGTTTTCACTCTTAGTTGGAAGAGTTCTATGGGAATTCAATTCAAAGATCACATTTAAGAAAACTAAAGAAACCGTAGAAATGGAAAATTGTGTACAAGTACAATCCTAAACACAGCCGGATATATACAGCTGATTTCATAAACATATGTCAAAATCTATATAATACTGGTTTTCATAATAATGCTTTCTGTACTGGTCATAAGACTATAATAAACATCAATTTGAAAAATCTTCTTCAGTTATGAAATCTGTCAAATCAATTAAAGTTCAATTTCAATAGATACTGCATTTCAATAACACTGTGGTAGTCGAAAAAAATTACATGACCGGACTCGACGGTTTTACCTTAATTCGAACACGAAGACTCGAACTGCACCAAAGAGAGATTGGAAGTTGGGCCTTCCCAATATACCACTATCCGCCAAGTCGAGACCAACGTTTGAATGAAATTATATATATATAGTGAGAGCGTGACATCAGTTGCTGCGCTTATAACTCAAGAAGGCCTGGACCAATTTCGATGATTCGCAACAATTTGGATTGGGCTCCGGCCAAAAATGCCAAAAAGGGACAAAACAGGTACCAGGGACAGCTATCATATTTAAAACGTAAATGACCAATCCTTATATTGTTAGAGAGCTCCACGAAGGAATTTTTCGAATCCTGATGAAATTAGTAAGCTTCACAATTTCGTACTTTTTTCGAATTTCGTACTTTTAAGGGTAAAATAAGGCCCAAAAAGGAGTTAAACTGGTACCTTCACCGAGGCCAAACAGCTAAAGCTAACATCGCGAAAGTGTATATGAGCAATCTTTCTAAGGCTGCACGAAAGGATTTTTCGAATTTTGTACTTATAGGGTTAAAAACTGTCAATTTGGATAAAACCGGTATCAACCCCAGGGCCAAACAGCTAAAGCTAACATGAAAATATGTATCAAAAATCTTCTTAAAGAATTAGGGGGCTTCACGAAGGGTTTTTTTCGAATTTTGTACTTTTAGGGGTTAAAAAGCTCTAGAAGGGGATGAAACCGCTTCCATTACCCAGAATATTTAATATTAAATATATTTTTAATATTTCTATTACTTTCATATCCCTATCCTATCCTATCCTATCCTATCCTATCCTATCCTATCCTATCCTATCCTATCCTATCCTATCCTATCCTATCCTATCCTATCCTATCCTATCCTATCCTATCCTATCCTATCCTATCCTATCCTATCCTATCCTATCCTATCCTATCCTATCCTATCCTATCCTATCCTATCCTATCCTATCCTATCCTATCCTATCCTATCCTATCCTATCCTATCCTATCCTATCCTATCCTATCCTATCCTATCCTATCCTATCCTATCCTATCCTATCCTATCCTATCCTATCCTATCCTATCCTATCCTATCCTATCCTATCCTATCCTATCCTATCCTATCCTATCCTATCCTATCCTATCCTATCCTATCCTATCCTATCCTATCCTATCCTATCCTATCCTATCCTATCCTATCCTATCCTATCCTATCCTATCCTATCCTATCCTATCCTATCCTATCCTATCCTATCCTATCCTATCCTATCCTATCCTATCCTATCCTATCCTATCCTATCCTATCCTATCCTATCCTATCCTATCCTATCCTATCCTATCCTATCCTATCCTATCCTATCCTATCCTATCCTATCCTATCCTATCCTATCCTATCCTATCCTATCCTATCCTATCCTATCCTATCCTATCCTATCCTATCCTATCCTATCCTATCCTATCCTATCCTATCCTATCCTATCCTATCCTATCCTATCCTATCCTATCCTATCCTATCCTATCCTATCCTATCCTATCCTATCCTATCCTATCCTATCCTATCCTATCCTATCCTATCCTATCCTATCCTATCCTATCCTATCCTATCCTATCCTATCCTATCCTATCCTATCCTATCCTATCCTATCCTATCCTATCCTATCCTATCCTATCCTATCCTATCCTATCCTATCCTATCCTATCCTATCCTATCCTATCCTATCCTATCCTATCCTATCCTATCCTATCCTATCCTATCCTATCCTATCCTATCCTATCCTATCCTATCCTATCCTATCCTATCCTATCCTATCCTATCCTATCCTATCCTATCCTATCCTATCCTATCCTATCCTATCCTATCCTATCCTATCCTATCCTATCCTATCCTATCCTATCCTATCCTATCCTATCCTATCCTATCCTATCCTATCCTATCCTATCCTATCCTATCCTATCCTATCCTATCCTATCCTATCCTATCCTATCCTATCCTATCCTATCCTATCCTATCCTATCCTATCCTATCCTATCCTATCCTATCCTATCCTATCCTATCCTATCCTATCCTATCCTATCCTATCCTATCCTATCCTATCCTATCCTATCCTATCCTATCCTATCCTATCCTATCCTATCCTATCCTATCCTATCCTATCCTATCCTATCCTATCCTATCCTATCCTATCCTATCCTATCCTATCCTATCCTATCCTATCCTATCCTATCCTATCCTATCCTATCCTATCCTATCCTATCCTATCCTATGAATGATAGGATACATCACCACAAGTTGCTTCTTTTTCTACGCATTTGCAAAAGAGAATTATTTTTCTACCCACTACTACTGCCATATTTCCACGAATACGTAATAAAATGATTTATTTTATTATGGCATAAATATTATTTTATGTAAACTCCCTCCTCTTGTTAATTAATGAAACCAACTCTTCTAAGCGACGACCACAACCTAACTCAATATACCTCAATTTTTCATGACTTCATACATTTAGCCTAAAATTACTGCTAAATACGGATGTTTAGGTTGTACGAGTATTATATCATCACAACGTCACATACAAACACAATTCCAGGTGTGATGACAAGCAAACAAGCATTAAGGGTCGGTCCCTGTCATATGCGTGTTGGGCGTATATAAAAAAATAGCCAAAAACTGCGTAAAATGGCAATTGTTAACATAGATTTTCTATGAAATAAATATAGCAAATTAGGGGGAGATGATTTGAAATTTGTGGCATTCAGTAAAACTTAGGAAAATTTACCGATATATGTGGATAGATTATGGTCTAAATGTTGAAGGAATGCAAGGAAAATTACTTTAAAGGCTGCAGCATACCTATGGGCAAGAAAATATTAATTATTCCCGACGTGTCAGAAATTTAAAACTACAATCGTAAATAGTTTTAACTGTTGACTTGTCCCAGTGGACAACATTCGATAGATATCCCAAGTTGTTAAGTTAACATAATTCAAAACCGCGCCACTCTATTCACATCTGTGTACAAACTCTGTGACGTATACAGCAGAGATGAGAATTTCTCGGCTGAATAGTGCCATATTAGTTTTTTTAATATTAAAATTGAGAGAATCTCAATCCTAACATATAAAAAAGAGCTGCTTGATATGTTGAATATATTGGAGTCTAACATAAATTTTTAATTTCGTATAATAATATTTTGTTACACTTACCTTCATTAATGAAAATAATATGGTTGGTTTTTGCATCCACATGTATGTACCTGAAAAGAAATGAAAATATGTTAGTATTCAAAATATTTCTTCGAATTACATGAGATATCGGAAAGTTCTTAACATTTTAGGCAGAAAACACTTTCATGCATTTCGGAAATCCATTTGCAAAAAGAAGTTACTCTCTTCCTTCAACAACATTATTACCAATATCCAACCCTTCGATTCTTCCATTATAACATAAAAAAGTACTTTGTTTCCATGTAAAAGTATAAAAATTATAAATTTACTCCTTAATTAATTACCATTTTCTTTCTGTGCCATCTCTAACACACATTCGCGTCACTCTGCACGGTCAACAAGGACAAGTGTCTAGTTTCGCCAAAGGACGAGTGACTGCTAAGGTGACGTTAAGCTCTTAAGCATTTAGTCGTCTAACAACATTTCATACTGCAAGTTCTGCCTAAAAGAAACGCGAAATAAACTAAAATTATAACATAAAAATGAAAATAAACTGTAATAATACTAGAAATCTTAGCTACGTCTCAGCCGGTATCTCCCTGGTGGTGGCAGCCGTCTCCGCCATGTTATTTGCTGCTATTCTTTATATATATAAGGATAAATCTCGGGAAGAAGAATTTAAGCACTGTAAGAATTTGTTGTACAAAGTGTTGAAGTGTTTCGAAATAAATTTTGGATACAAAAAAAATCATTAACATAATAATAGTGCATATATAACACAGTACAACATTTATGAGCTCATTAATTCTGGACTCAATTCCAAGAACTGCACGTGAAAGTAGCCCCAATAAAAAGAAGTTCCGCATCATTGGTTTTGTAAAGTTACTTGCCATTATAATTTAATATCTATTTGAATTTTTTGTTTGACATAACTCGAGAACCACCAGTGTGATAAAACAATATTACAAAAAAGCCTAAAATGTGACAAATTCCCCTATACGATACTTACTAACTTCAAATCGATATTAAATAATTTTGGCATGTAGCTTGACAAAACGAATGATGCAGAACTTCTTCATTTTGGGGCTACTTTCAAGTGCAGTTCTTAGAATTGCGGCCCAAAATCATTTGTTGTACTGTGTAATAAACTGTCGCAAAATCGTGAATTAGAAAAGTGAATTACAACAAAATATTTTTTAAGGAAACAATTAGTTTTTTTTAATTGATGAAAACAAATAAATTTAAAAAAAAAAAACCAATATTGAATTTTCAGTCTGAAAAAATGGCTGATAAATACTTTTACCCTATGTAAGAAATTGCTTAAGGCTTAAAGTACGAAGTCCATGTCTGGTTCATATTGTTGGTCGAACAAGAAAAATTACTTTTTCTATGGAAAGAGTACGGTGCCACGCCCTTTATACAAAAATTCATTTAATAAATGGACCGATTGCAATGAAATGTTCACTGTGTGGTCCTGTTCGTAGGGCCTCTATCATAGGCTACATGGAAACAGAATTAGACAAAGAGGCATTGCACCGCCCACAAAAACCAAAATATCCATGGATCATATCTCACGAGCCATTAAAGGTATGGAGATGAGATTTGCTACGTATCGCACAGTGGTTCCTTTTTGGTTTTTTTTGGAATTAATTCTGTAACTTTTGAACGGATAATGCTATCTTGATGAAATTTGAAATAGTTAAAGCTGAGGTGTTTTCGAGATGATTTGGAAATACTTGGCTCCCTAGGGGGTGTGGGGGCCACTGCGTGGCCCTCCAAATTGGTCACCTCGGGTGTTTCAAAACTTCAAATGCTTAAGGAATGTGCATTTATGAACCGATTTAAAAGATATTTTGCATTTAGATAGTGCTTCGAAAAACCTTCAAAAAACATGCTTACTTGCACATGTTATCTCATTTATGTCAAGAGATATTTGAGAAAATAAAAAAAATTGTGTCATTTTTGGACGAGGTTGATTTGGTATTTTTAAGGGTGTGAGCTCAGTTTTTCCTTGATTTTAAAGATATTTATATCGTTAGTTAGTTTATAAAATTCTGAATGAAATTGCTGAAAACATTATGCAAATATTTAGTTCCAATCAAAAGTTATAAGCATCGCAAGTAAAAGTTTCCAAAAAAATGCATATTTTTACTGTTTTTTTGCAAAAAGGCGACTACATTCTTTCGTTTGTAAAAAAAATATTTCTTCCGGGAAGTGGCAATTTCTTAATTATTCCTCATAGAAATGTTGATGCAGATGCATTTAATGCTAAATTTGAATCAGTTCAGCAAAATAGTTCCCCGGCAAGGGAAGTCAAAAATACCCCATTTTCGAAAAAAAAATTTGTTTGTTTTTGAAAATTCTCAAATCGCAAAGCGCCAACGAGAAAGCTCATTATATATTTTTTTGACCACATATGTGGACTAGTTAACCGTAACGTATTTCAACATCCCTGCCATAAACAAAGACAGTGTGGCCATTTTAGTAAAAAATTCGGAATTTTGGAACATATTTTCCCCGTTTTGGGAATTTGGGTATTTTGTTATAAGATATGGCAACATATTGTTATTCGTTTTTTTAAGGACAATTTTATGTACTTTATTCCAATATTTCGTTAAGATATTCCAGTCCGTTTGAATTTTACGCTATTTTTCATATAAGATATTATTTCTCCAAAAAATACGTTTTGACCAAATTTTATATTTGACTCAGAATCATGCCCGAAATAAAATGTGCTTTTAATTCATTTTTGTAAATTATTAAACTTTATGTAATTCCCTTTCCACTGATATGCAATACTTGTATGTCAAGAGTTTAATTATTGTTTATAATTATAATCAAACTTCACTACCTCTGTAAAAAAAGTATATATCGTGAAACATACATATATATGGGGGCTATATCTAAATCTGAACCGATATGCTTAGTTTTGTTACCACATTAGAATAGTGTGAAAAAACTAAGATGTGCAAAGTTTTGTTAACATCAGAGCAAAAATTTGGATTTTGGTAACAATAATCTATAAAAGGTTATGCTAATTTGTATGGGAGGTACCAGAAGGGGCGGGGCAAGTGGACCCATTATTTCAGTATATACTTCACGCTGTCAAATAATAATACCATCCAAATTTTAGCTTCGTAGAGCCCTCCAGCATGAAGTTAGTGACAGAATAGTGGTTTTAGTAAAATAGGTAATTTTGTATGGGAGGTACTTGAGGGGGCGTGGCTATTTCGCCCATTTTCCAACCAACATTACGACTAGTGAATTTTATGCCACTGGCAAATTTCTATTCAAATTGATTAAGAACTACTCCAATTATCGTCTTAACAATTTACCCAGCCGGCCAGACGGACATAGCTTTATTGGGTTAAAAAGCTCCAAAACTTATTTTTTGTAAAGAAATCTAGAGTCCCAGTTATATGTTCTGTTGTGTTTAACTTTTTCCCGTTTAAAATTATATATTATCTCTACCATGTAGCTGAGCTTGTACAAATTTTATTCAAAATTTGTTAAAAATTTTAATAATAACACACAAAATCCACAAAAACATATAAATATTGCATTAAAAATCAAATTTTTAACTTAAAAAAATAATTTTGCTTAACATATTTATGCAATAAGGGACATTTTTCGTAATTTGTCTCACATTCCTGTGCATAGGGATTTATAAATCATAAATAACTTAATTAAAGAGTCTATGAGCTTGTAAGTTTTATTAATAAGTAACGATTCCATAATGATGTTTTAGTCTCATGTGTACGAAAAATGTTTCTAATTGCATAAATATGTTAAGCAAAATTATTTTTTTAAGTTAATAATTTGATTTTTAATGCAATATTTATATGTTTTTGTGGATTTTGTGTGTTATTATTACAATTTTTAACAAATTTTGAATAAAATTTGTACAAGCTCAGCTACATGGTAGAGATAATATATAATTTTAAACGGGAAAAAGTTAAACACAACAGAACATAAAACTGGGACTCTAGATTTCTTTACAAAAAATAAGTTTTGGAGCTTTTTAACCCAATAAAGCTATGTCCGTCTGGCCGGCTGGGTAAATTGTTAAGACGATAATTGGAGTAGTTCTTAATCAATTTGAATAGAAATTTACCAGTGGCATAAAATTCACTAGTCGTAATGTTGGTTGGAAAATGGGCGAAATAGCCACGCCCCCTCAAGTACCTCCCATACAAAATTACCTATTTTACTAAAACCACTATTCTGTCACTAACTTCATGCTGGAGGGCTCTACGAAGCTAAAATTTGGATGGTATTATTATTTGACAGCGTGAAGTATATACTGAAATAATGGGTCCACTTGCCCCGCCCCTTCTGGTACCTCCCATACAAATTAGCATAACCTTTTATAGATTATTGTTGCCAAAAACCAAATTTTTGCTCTGATGTTAACAAAACTTTGCACATCTTAGTTTTTTCACACTATTCTAATGTGGTAACAAAACTAAGCATATCGGTTCAGATTTAGATATAGCCCCCATATATATGTATGTTTCACGATATATACTTTTTTTACAGAGGTAGTGAAGTTTGATTATAATTATAAACAATAATTAAACTCTTGACATACAAGTATTGCATATCAGTGGAAAGGGCATTACATAAAGTTTAATAATTTACAAAAATTAATTAAAAGCACATTTTATTTCGGGCATGATTCTGAGTCAAATGTAAAATTTGGTCAAAACGTATTTTTTGGAGAAATAATATCTTATATGAAAAATAGCGTAAAATTCAAACGGACTGGAATATCTTAACGAAATATTGGAATAAAGTACATAAAATTGTCCTTAAAAAAACGAATAACAATATGTTGCCATATCTTATAACAAAATACCCAAATTCCCAAAACGGGGAAAATATGTTCCAAAATTCCGAATTTTTTACTAAAATGGCCACACTGTCTTTGTTTATGGCAGGGATGTTGAAATACGTTACGGTTAACTAGTCCACATATGTGGTCAAAAAAATATATAATGAGCTTTCTCGTTGGCGCTTTGCGATTTGAGAATTTTCAAAAACAAACAAATTTTTTTTTCGAAAATGGGGTATTTTTGACTTCCCTTGCCGGGGAACTATTTTGCTGAACTGATTCAAATTTAGCATTAAATGCATCTGCATCAACATTTCTATGAGGAATAATTAAGAAATTGCCACTTCCCGGAAGAAATATTTTTTTTACAAACGAAAGAATGTAGTCGCCTTTTTGCAAAAAAACAGTAAAAATATGCATTTTTTTGGAAACTTTTACTTGCGATGCTTATAACTTTTGATTGGAACTAAATATTTGCATAATGTTTTCAGCAATTTCATTCAGAATTTTATAAACTAACTAACGATATAAATATCTTTAAAATCAAGGAAAAACTGAGCTCACACCCTTAAAAATACCAAATCAACCTCGTCCAAAAATGACACAATTTTTTTTATTTTCTCAAATATCTCTTGACATAAATGAGATAACATGTGCAAGTAAGCATGTTTTTTGAAGGTTTTTCGAAGCACTATCTAAATGCAAAATATCTTTTAAATCGGTTCATAAATGCACATTCCTTAAGCATTTGAAGTTTTGAAACACCCGAGGTGACCAATTTGGAGGGCCACGCAGTGGCCCCCACACCCCCTAGGGAGCCAAGTATTTCCAAATCATCTCGAAAACACCTCAGCTTTAACTATTTCAAATTTCATCAAGATAGCATTATCCGTTCAAAAGTTACAGAATTAATTCCAAAAAAAACCAAAAAGGAACCACTGTGTATCGGCTAACAAAATTTACCGATTGCAATGAAATTTTCACTGTGTGGTACTGGTACCAAGGGGAGTGGCAACGCCAACACACACCATAATTTTAATCGGTTGTACCATATAACGAACCAAGGGCGTAGCCAGGTAGGAGCAGGGGGGGGCAGCTGCCCCCCCCTAGAGATTGAAAAATTGGACAAAATCTTAGAAAATATGAAAATTAAAATAAAATAGTACAGAAATTTTACAAAAGGTGAACTGACCAATAAAAACTTTCACCATATGTTCACTCTCAAAAATTGTAGTGGATATTTTTTACCTCGGATTCAATGAAATTAACTGATTTTTAAGTAAACGTACTTGTGTATTGTTATTGTTCTGCTTGTGCAGTGGTATTTGTTGGCCAGACGTTTACAGCCATGTATCAAAGCTGTAGAAATGGTTACAGTTTAGAAAGTGTTAATGAATTCACAAAATATTAAAAGTTCCTCCTTGAAATTATTGGGAAAATTTAGACTACCTTGTATTGGAAGTACTAGTACGCAGAGCGAGGCTTTTTTTAATTCGTAAGTTAACGTTCAATAAGCGATAAGATTGTGCAAAATTTCAACTGTATTTAGTGCAATTGCAAGAAAGATACTTAGTACCTATGTATGTAAATGTACCAAATTAAAATATCATCCAGTTTTTCATTAAGAAGTTATGTTTTTATTTAGGAAGTTAAAGCCAAATTTTGAAAATTTATAAAACTGTTAAATCTTTAAAAGGGTCAGTAAAGTTTACTCGAGTTCTTCTCCACACCAGCTAGCCGCCCAGATAGACTGACACTTTTCCAGAATTGAATTCGCTTTTCAGATTCTTAAGGCCCAGCGTGTTTGCTTTAACTGTACACTTTTTCTAGTGTCAAATGATATATAAGGTGGACCAAATACAAGTTAATTTTAAAATCATAGTTTATTTTAATCCAGAAGCGATTCAAACACTTAAGGCCAATATCATCAAAGCAATCCGTGAGCTACAGCCCGAAAGCATTAACAAGGTCTTGGTAAATTGGAGCGATAGAATGAGGTACTTCGATGCGAGCCGGATGCAGCCAATTAAACGAATACAGTAAAAATATTTAAAAAAAGCAATCGAGTGTGAAACTAATCATTTTTGAGGCAACTGATTCCGATTTTCGAATCGATTCTTTTAACAAGACATGAGGCTAAATTAATTAGTTCTTTGGATTTGTAGATTACATTCTGTGAATAAGAACACTATGGTAGTCGAAAAAATAGACAAGACCGGTCTCGACGGTTTTAACCTTATTCGGAATCGTACTGCATCATTAGATTTTTCGGTTTCAATGACGGTTTTGTACAAAATTTTATTTAAAGTTTTTTTACTTTGAATAGTGTTTAAGGGGTTGAATAGATTTTCGCCAAGCTACAGTTGGGATTTCTGATAAGCAAGACTTATTTAAAACAACTTTGTCGAAGACGGTATATCCGAAAATCCTACTATGGTCTGCCTAAATCGATTTGAGCTCATAAACCCAAAAAAATATTTGAAATTAAAGTCTAAAATTTTTTTTTTATCATCGATTTTGACACATTTAAAAAAAATAACCATGAGGAATTCAGAATAAAAAAACGGTTATTCAGGCACAGTTTGTTTCAAATAAATCAAAAAAAAAATTTTAAAATTTCTCAAGAATTCCGGCTTAAAATTTTATATGTCAAAAAAAAAACAGATGAATAAAAATATTTTTTTTTGAAATTCGACGACCTAGAACTTTTTTTAAAAAAATTTAATCTGGTCTACCTTTGTTTAATAAAATATTGTCATAACAATGAGTATTGATTTTTCGTTAGGTACTTAGTTTTAATTGTTTTTTTGTAAACAAACTATTAACATGAAATGTAAAACCGACTGCCCCCCCCTACATTAGGTCCTGGCTACGCCCTTGTAACGAACCCTATACAGGTATGAAAATGAGATTAGCCACATATGTTACTGGTACAAGCAGGATAACTTCTCGCTATTAAAAGGGCGGTGCCACGCCTCTTTTAAAAAAAATTATTATGTTGGTCCTATTAGTAGACCGATTGTAATAAAATCTGCATAACATTTAAATTTTAAATGGTTTCGTGACTAACTAACTGACTGCGTGAGACGGCTGTAGATATGTTGATGAAATTCGGGGTGGATGTTCCCCTTTTCGAGCAAACGTCAGCTGAGACGTGATTTTTGTAATAAGGTACCTTTAGGGATAAAACTGATACCATCGCAACGACTAATCGGAATTGCGAACATTTTTTTTCCAAATCCACAATTACTTAAATAAAGACAGGATAAGTTTTACGAAATTCATTTTTTAAGAGTATAGACATCGAAAAGGGATAGTACTGGTACTATCGCCCAGACCAAATGGCTTTAGGTAGAGTCATGAAAATTTATATAGATTTGCTTCCTATAAATTACAGAGTCGCCAAATGGGATTTTAGGAAATTCGTAAATTTAGGGGGAAAAAAGACCGAAAGGGATAAAACTGCTAAAACTATAATAGTACATGGACATTAGGGTGGCATCGAAAATTCAACTTTAGATTTTCGGTAATGCCCGAGCGGAATATTGTTTTAGTTGTTATAAAATGGGTATAGTCAAAATTTAAGCAAAATCGGACATCTCTAATCCGTGCCTTGCGTGAGGTCAAATATATAGATATGAAAATGAGTTTGTGTTTGTTTATGAAAATTCTTCTTTGGATATTCGGTAATGCCCTAGCTCAATATTGTTTTAGAAGTTATTTAATGGCTAAGGACAACTTTAAGCCGTGCCCAAAGAGGTCAAAGGTCAAATCTATATATATGTAAATGAGTTTGTGTTTGTTTATTTGAATTTTTAAGTACCATAAAGATTCGAAAACAACTTGACCGATCTTATTGAAATTTTCAAAGAATGTAACTAATTGGTCGGTGTTGAAAATAGTGTACTCTAATTTTTGATATCTCAACTGGGCATGGGCCACTGGACCTTATTTTTAAACCCGCAATATATGGAGGACTTTTTCTCCGATCACCTTTAAAATTTGTATGAATACATTTGGCAGCCAAGTTCGTGATCCAACAAAAAAATGGGCAGGATCGGATTAGTGGGCGTGGTATAACACTTGGAGCTTTAAACGGCTGTATCTCATGCACTATATTACAAGAGGTATAAAGCTGATATTTGGTATGTGTTTTTGGTACAGTAAGTATTACAGCCAAGGTGGAAATGGGCTGTGTCACCGCTCATTTAAAAGAAACCGTTATAACAGCCATAATAATGATTCGATCGTTATGAAAATTTCGCAGTATATTAGAGATATAACCAGGCTATTTCGAAGCAAGTTGGCAAAAAGGATTGAGGCGCCGCCTATACACGTCAGTAGTTGTCTATTACATATTTGCGAAAAGAAAAATACAATTCTATAATCGAACATTAGTAAAAACTTAAAATTTACTAAGATCCTGACCTTTGACCTCTTTGGGGTACGGGAAATAGTTGTTTGATCTTACTCAAATTTCCGACATGTATTTTTTACATCAAATGGCACAAAATTCCGGTGGGGCATTATTAAATTTCTGCAAAAAAAATTGTCCATATATTTCGCTGCTGCCTTAATATAAATATATATATAGATTGTCTAACCTACCACGCCTTTTATGGGCGTTACAAATGGAAGAACAAACTAAATGTAAGCTTTACTCTGTTCATGCACGTAGTGAAGGGTATAAAAAGTCATTTTGTATAGGGGATACCAGAAGGGAAGGCCAATATAGCCCGTATTCATTCCTGAGTCAATCTCTTACAAGCGAACATTTTACGCTAAATCTCTCTGAATTCAGTTTACTTACAAAAAATATGTGTATGTAAAACTATGAGGGTAAATTCGGTCATTTGTAAAGGCTTCGCTTTTCTGAGGGTTCGTCTGCAATTACAAGATAGTTAAACTAACCAAATTCAAATATCCTCCAGTCGTCCGTTTGGATGATATTAGAGAAATATTATTTTTCTAAAAAAAGGTCATTTGGTATGGGAGGTACCAGAAATGATCGCCCAACATAGTTTTCAGTTCATCTTAAGCAAAAAATTACTGGATGGCTGCGCATCGAGGTCAATGTTGGTTAGGAAGGGGGAAAATCCACAACAAGTCCAGCAACTGCTCCGGAGTAGCCACTAGAGAAGTAAAATTTATGATCGACCCCCACTAATTGTTCTCTCCTCACATAATTATTGTTGAGCCAGATGGTTAGACCTGCGACTATCGTGCGGGAGATCCCAGGTTCGATTCCCACCTCCAATCATCTGCATTTTAATTTCATTGCCGGATCTCTTGGGAGATCCCGGGTTCGATTTCCGCCTCCAGTCATCTACATTTTTCTTTCATTGTCGGCACCCTTGATGTTGTATATAGCAACTTCGCAGTATAGTGTCGAGTCGATCTCAAACAATGACGTTCGAATTCGTAGATAAAAATTAGGTGGCTTTAGTTCTGATTATAAAATTGGGAATGCGAGAAGCTATCCCATACCTTATTCTTGGGGTGTGAAACGAAATTTAGTAAGTAAATAACATCATTTCCAAACATACGTACCCTATATTTTTATGAAATTTGTTCCTACCCCTCTTACTGTTACAAAGGTGCCCCAAGAGGAGTAAAATGTATGAGCGATCCCCAAATATTTTTGGAATTTCAAAGTTTTTTTTGGAACATACCTACCCCCTATCTTTAATCCTTAAAGTAGTACCCAAACAATTTTTTCCTAAAATAAACTTCTAAGGTGCCTCATAAAGGGGAAAATGTATGACCGGGACCTCCTAATTTTTCTTCCTTAAGGGGGCTCCGAGGCAAAAATCAATTTTTATACACTCACTCTACGGGTAGGAGGGTATATATCATTTGGTACGATCCAAAAGTGAAACCTATAGAAGGAATCACTTTAGACCCTATGTTTCTTTGAACCAAATTCGATTCACGGCTGTTTTATGAGTCGGTCTGTCCGGCTGGTACGCACGATAACTTTCGAAAGACATAAGCAATTGTTTTGAAATTTTACATAGGTTAATAATTTTCCAAACCTACTTACGTATTGGAAGTGGGATACATGGCCACGCCCTTCTGGTACCTCACCTACAAATGTACCATTCCGCACACTTTAGAAATCAAGTAATAATATCAATACATTCAACGCGATTGTGCCCTTGTATTTGGTAAAACTGTTGCAGGATATAGTTTTTAAGAAAAATCTGGAAGTCTAGCCACGCCCCTTCTAGTACCTGCCATTCCGCCTACATTAGAAATCCCCTGTATTTTGGTAAGCAAATTTCATGTTTTTATTGAGGGTGAGGGTCGGTTTACCCAACTGAAACTTTCTCACTTGTTTATAAGTTACTTGTTACATAAGTTACTTTCAACTATTTTAACACACTCATGCTTCCAACAATTAAAGCACACACAAGCTTACAAGTGCAGTAGAAGGGCAATGCGTGCTATAGAACAAAGTCTATCAGTTGATTGATTGTAGCGAAAAAACAAAACATCCCTAAAAAACTAAAGCTCATGTGGGTTGCGACTTTATTGTGGGGTAACATAACTAAACATTGTTTTAATCGCTTTCAAAACAGTGTTATGTTATATCATTCAACAGTTATGTTTTGATTTCGCAACTGTTAAGCTTAGCAGCATTTATACATTTTATAAAAGAAGTTGAGTTTTTTTAAATGATGTTGAAACATTTTTCAAACTTACTTTATTTCATGGCTATATTTTATTATCTAAACTCTTTTCTGCATTCCAAACCCTTAGCTGGCCTTGGAAAAATCCCCTATACCACTTTTGTCTTCGCTCTTATAAAAAGTTTGGCAGTGGTGGTCACAGCAATGCTCTTTGTTTATGGCATCAAAATGGTAAGTGAGCAGAGTAATAATCATTTACATATAACAACTCTCTCTCTCTCTGCAGAATCGCACAAAGTTTATGTCACCATTTTTTTGGGCTATGGGAATATTTATTATAACCTGGACGCTTTTTGCTGTAACCACCTTCATCATGTCTGTCATCCATAAGGCTCCTCTCGGCGGTGCAATTGTGGAATTTATTATTATTATACTAATACTGTGTAAGTATATAAAGTGTTGTAGTAGAGACTTTATGGATATTTAATAACAAAAACGAAAAAAATAAGATATTCTAACATTTATAATTTTGAGTTTTAACTTAAATAGGTATTATATTTATACTCGTATTCCATTTTTGTTTATTTGAATTTAAATTTTTTTTTTATACTGCAACTTTTTTCTTTATAGCCGCAGAATGCCTTCTTATGATTGCACCCGTGAAACTATATCAGGAGTTAAAAGCAAGACCCTTTAATATACATCATCAGACGGCCACAAGCCACAACAGTGAATATACGCCCAGCATCCAATCGTAAACTGCAATCCAACAAGATTAAGAAATCAACAGATCATATTCACACAAGAAAAATCTACAAGTGTTCTTTAATAAAAACTTAATTTTAAGACAAAACTTAATTAATAATTAAAACAATTGAATATTACTTAAGCTTACCATTGTGCCTGCCCTTCATTCCAACTGTTCCTTAATTTATCATAATAGGACATTTAGTCTAATTACATATAAAGTGGTATTCCTAACATTCATAACTGTCACAGAACATTTTGTATAAAAAAAAATAATTTGGTAGAGCCTTAACTAAGTAACCTAAGTAAATGTCCAGGGCTGAATGTTTTGCAAAATATTAATAAACTATACGAAAATAATATTACAATTTATAGTTATTTTCCTTTGTATGTATGCGAAAAAGGAGTGTCCTGTAACGTCGACCTTGCGTCCACTGTGATAATAGCCGCTATTGTCACAATGATACATATGAATTAGGAGTGGCAGACCTTTGAAGTTTTTGACATTCGTTTTTGAAATGTCTGTTATCCTTTTGCCATGGTTAACAAGGTGAGGAAGGTTGTATAAAATTGGCACACACAATTTGGCACAAAGGTATATTTGTAGAGGTAAAGGAGGAAGAAATATTGTAAAAGCTATTTAAAAGTTGTTATATGGTCGTTGTACATGTTAAGCAGAGAATTATAACAATACGTTTCTTCAGTGACAGAAAGTGGACGGCGAATCCTGATGGTTGGGCTAGCCAACCGCCTTCAGGTTCCATACTGGCAATCAAACGAAAAAGAAAAAGTAACCTTATGTTGACGACCCCAGCAAACGTAATAAGCCCCATGATTTAAGGATATGTCGGACTCTATATAGGGAAGGTGCCACTATCTGACTAGCGAATGTCCTCAAAAAATACAAGGCTGACATCACCGCCATCCGCGAGATGAGATGGACAGGGCAGGGATGCCCGCGACGTAAAAATTGCTACATCTATTAGAGCCGGCATACGAAAAAGCACGAATTTGGATGTGAATTTGGCCAGAGACTCTGACATCTTGCATCGCAGTTCAATCCTGTTAGTGATCGAAGGCTCGATATATCTTCATCACGCTGATTTGTGCACATGCCCCAACGGGGGATAAAGACGATGAGATTAAAAAAGTATTTTACGAGCGCCATGATGAAACATACGACCGCCGCTCTGGCTAGGACATTAAAATTGTCCTGGCCTATTTTAAAGCAAAAATATGATAGGAAGTTGTTTTGTTTCCATCGATCGGTGAATTTAGCCTTCATACCGACACGTCCGATAACGGGGTTAGGCTGGCTAGGAACATAGTAGTGAATGGAACTAGATTTCAGCACAAAAATATCCACAAGACAACTTGGTCATCCCCCAAAAAAACACCAAAAATCAAAGTGATCATGTGGCAATCGATGAAAGGCGTGCATATTGTGTCATGGACATACGCGTCGTGATCCGTGATTCTAACATTGACATGCATCATTACCTGCTTGCCGCTAAGGTGCGCACAAGATTGAAAGAAAGCTTGATATTGCGAAGCTGCAAATCCCAGAGGTAGCCACTGCCTACTCGGATCAGCTCTCCCAACTACTACGACACAGCGCCTCTACTTCTAACGTTGCCGATATACAGTGGCAGCACATAGCATTTTCCATGGCAACCGCTGCAACATCTGTGCTTGTATATGAAAACGGTGGTCAGACGAATCCTGGTACCATGAACAATGTCGCATAGTGTCTGAGGAACAGGATGTCGCTTATAGGGCAACGCTGCAGCCAATTGTAACCCGGGCTGTTAGGGAACGGCACAAGGAGACAGTAAGACAGGCGAGACAGCTATTTAAGCGAAAAAAACTTTTAATGAAGGAACGGGAGAACGAGGATATAGACCGATATAGGGATAGAGGCGAGGCCCGAAAATTTTACCAGAAAGTAAAAGCAAAAGGCTACGGTAATGGGCTCCCCTTCTGTAAGGACAAGGATGAAATTCTGGTTACAGATACGCAGAGTGTGCTGCATACATGGAGAGAACACTTCCAGTAACTGCTGGTTCCAGAAAGCAGCGCACGTTAAGGTATCACGCCAATTGTCGACGACGGCTTAGATTGCCCACCACCAAGTCAAGCCGAGGTACACAAAGCAGCCGGTGCCGACGGTCTTCCGGCAGAGCTCTTCAAGTCCAGTGGCGAGGAGCTCATAAACACGATTTGGCTCAGGGAGTGCATGCCTGATGATTGGAATCTAAGTGTCCTATGTCCCGTGCTTAAGAAAGGCGATCTAAGTGTGTGTACCAACTATCGCTTTTTACCCATAGCATACAAGGTCCTGTCTAATGTGTTATGTGAAAGACTAAATCCCATTCTGGCGAACCTGATTGGACCTTATCAGTGTGGCTTTAGACTTGGTAAATCCACGACCGACCTGATATTCTCACTATGACAAATCCTGGAGAAGACCCAAGAAATGCAGATCGACACCTACCATCTGTTCATCGACTACAAAGCTTCATTCGATAGTCCGATACGACAGAAATTGTTGGATTCTATGGCTGAGTTTGGTATCCCCGCGAAGCTAATACGACTTTGCGCAAGAACGCTGTCTGACACGAAATCTTCAGTAAAAATTGACAAAAAAATCTGACAGAGCCATTTTCTACCAAGAGAGGCTTTAGACAAGGCGATATTCAGTCCTTCGGTCTCTTTAACATCGTAATGGAGATGATCATACGGAAGGCTGCAGTAAACAGGAATAGTACCATCTTCAACAAAAGTCACATGCTGCTCGCGAGGACTGCGGGATGTTACTGCGGCCTTTTCGAGCATTGAGAAGCAGTCGGCAGAAGTGGGTCTGATGTTTTATGAGGACAAAACTAAGTTATTTGTTTCAAGAAACAACGAATTTACTTGTTTGGGACGCTGCGTGAACGTTGACATCTATAACTTTGAAGTGGCATATGATTTCGTCTACCTCGGCTTCGCCATAAACAAAAAATATAATATCAGCCTGGAAATCAAGAGACGAGTATTGATCGCAAACCGCTGTTATTATGGCGCTGGGCAAGCGTTTTAATAATAAAGCCCTCTTTCGACTAGCGAAGATCCAACTCTACCAGACACTGATCCCGCCTGTCTGCCCCAGCGCAGAATCCTGGGTAATGACGCAGGCGGATCAATCTATTCTGGGAGTCTTCGAGAGAAAAATACTACGCAAAATATTTAGACCCATCATCATTAACGGCGAATATCGTCGTCGGATGGATCATGAGCTGTACAACGACATCGACGTAGTCAAGTGCGTGCAAATATACCGAATGCGATGGCTTGGACACGTTGTACGAATGGACGAAAACGCTCCGGCCCGAAAAGTCTTCGGCAATAAACTCGATGGGCCGCGCAGGAGGGGACGACCAAAACTCCAATGGATGGACCAGGTGAAAAAGCTGTTATCTAATCTTGGTTTGACGAACTATCTACTGAACGCAAAAGACCGGAGCTCTTGGAATACTTTTCTACGTGCGGCTACTCATAGATACAGTTCTGTTGTTGCTGCCATTAAAGATGAAGAAGAATTTTTAGATGACTGGAGTCAGGAGTTGAACCTGGGATCTCCCGCATGGTAGTCGCGTGTTCTACCCATCATGCCATGGGCGGTCCCAATATATAATGGGTATGAGTAAATCGGTATATCAATATTTTCGAAATTAGTCCACTCCACCATAATTACAAAAAATTTTGTTCTCATGATCAAACAAAAATAATTTCTGATTTTCTGTTAAATTGGTCCATTCATTTAAACTTTTGGTATATATGCACCCCGGCGCCATCTACCGGGTCCATTTTTACAATTTTTGTTATGGTCAAACAATTATGTATTTTAAATTTCAGTAAATTAGTCCATTTTTTTTTCAAATTTAAGATATAAATCCACCCCAACAACAACTACCTGAACCATTTGTACATACAATATTATCTCATGATTAAACAAACATACATTCTGAATTTTAGTTAAATTGGTGCATCCATTAAAATTAACGAAATAAATGCACCCCAGCGCCACCTAGCGGTATGAAAATACAATGGTACCTATTCTCATACGTACCAACTCTATACATACAAAATTTCATAAAAGACGGAGGATTGCTGTGACAAACAATAAGATAAGTATACAAATTTTATCAAGTAACTTAATTATCTACTCTCGTATTATCAAATTGACAACACCAGCAAAAACAACAAAATTTCTTACATACACATTGTTTGATTTACGTCATTAAACATCCAGTCGCAGCATCTATAGACAACAGTATTTATTCCAAGCAAATTACTCTGGTCACTCAGCCTATGGTGGAAGCTTTATGTATATCTGCATCTGGTTATTGTGAGAAATCATCTCGTACCTCTTCTACACCATTGTATCCAATTGAACATCTGTTCCATCAGATTAGATTTTCATTTTAAAACAAAAAAATATTTCAGTTTGAATTTGAAATAGAAACAGAAACAATCGGTTTGCGGGAAAACAAATACATAATAACAAAAAAAAAAGCAAAAGCAAAAGCAACAACATAATAAATAAGCCAAAATGGCTAATTCAAATCTCAAGAGTATCGCTTTAATATGTGCCAGTTTATTTGTTGTACTGACCCCATTATGTTGTGCATTTTGGATATATCGATGTGTCATGTTCTATGAACCAAATGCTGATGAACGTAAGAAAAGAGAGAGAAAAACGAGAACTTAAATTATGTTTTGGATATGAAGGCGGGTGGAATATTAACTAGTTGAAAAGTTGGTCACATAACATAACATACTGACTAACTAAGATAACATAGTTATAATTCTATAATTAGAATTGGTTAATGTTGATAATACTATAATGTTTGTTGTGAGCAAGTTTTAAATAGCCAGTGGTGAACGGTTATTTATAGCTCGCTTAAAAGTTAACAACATTAGGTTTATAGTATTTTTGGTACGCCAGAATTGGCAACTTGTTTTGTAGATTTGCATTATAGAGAGACGACAACAAACACAAATTCCAACATACGAAATTTCCTTTAACTATATATATATTCTCGTCGATTCTATAAGGAGCATAGGGTCTCCCCTTACTTAGTGCATATATATCTTAATGTTCTCTAATCAACCAACGTTGTCTTTTTTTTTTTCCAAATTTTTTTTTTTTTGTTGATTCAATGTAATATCGATGTAAACATTCAGTCGGCTATAGAGATACTAGATTTTGGATTTTAATTGTACAAACAATTGGCTGGGGCATATCATTCATCGCCTCTATGATTTTAATAAGGGGCATCAAATTGGTAAGAGACAATGTACAGCAGTAACTCATGTGGCTTCATAACACTTTGTATTGTATTTTCTTTTTATCTCCAGGAGCGTCATGATTTGTTTGTAATCTTTCTACATACCATCAACTGTCTCTATGTATCTTGTGCAGTTCGTGCCCTATATGGAGTCTTCATACATATACGTAAAAGGATGCAAGCTGATGAGGTTGCAGTAAAATTTGCCATAGATATAGCACCAGTGGGTAAGTAGTTGAATTGTGAAAGTTATTTTGGCAGAGACATATAAAAAGGTTACCGAATGTAAAATATAAACCAAAGATAGGGTTTCATTCAAAAATTCTTGGTTATATGCTGCATGTAGCAAAGTATTAAATGTCCTGTGACCTTCTGAATAAATAACACAATTAAACACTTATGACTATCCGTGATCGAAGCTAATACATATTCCTCCTTTTTACGTATGTCGTAGTCGACTTTCGACAACATACGACTGTTTTTTAAATTTGAGTAAAATTAGTAATACTAAACAAAAATGTTTATTGTTAAGAATTTTTCATTAATCATGATCAATTACACAACTATGAGAGTCCTTGATCGAATCAACTAGATACTCTCCTTTTTACGTATGTGTCGTAGTCGACTTTCGACAACATTCGAGTGTTTTTTTTAATTTGAATAAAATTAGTAATACTTAACAGTAATGTTTAGTGTTGAGAATTATTAATGATCTGATGAAGAAGAACATAATAGTGGCAAGGACAGTCGTATTTCTGTCTCATAAACGACATAAGCGATGCCAAATTTGAAAAACGACAAAGATTCGACATGACTACTACATACATAATGAAAGGGATTAGTGTCAATTTGTATCATGACTCGATTTGAATTGTACTTTATAACTATTATGTTGGTATATTGTTAATGTCCATTTCAATTGATTTAAATCTAATGTAATTTCCATTTCCATTACATTCCTTTACAGTCATTGGAGTCGTCCTGGTGATACCGATCTACAGGCTATACAAACTATATAGAATCAAAAGGCTATACAGTGCGCCAGAGTGTTATGCTTTAACCCGAAGTGAACAACATAATACAAATTGTCAATCATGAAAGTTAAGAAAGATTAGAAACTACCCCAAATTAAAAGAACACACGCTGTACCTTAATATGTAAAACATTGAGCTATGAACAAAACCATTATGGTTACAAAATATCAAGCATTTAACTGACAATTGAAGAACTTTTTTTGTTTTCATTCCTTTTTAAACTTTATGCAAGTTTTTTCTAAATAATGCGTTTAGTAGAACAAACAAATGGGCTTGAAACAACCCATAGATTCCTTATTCTTCTTATTTGGCGACAGCAACAGAAATTCACCCATCAGTAGCCGCACGTAGAAAAGAATTCCAAGCGGAATTCTCTTGAATTCCGGATATAGCTCTTTACACTAAGCATACATAACAACTCTATCATCTGGTATATTCAACGAAGTTTTGGTGGCCGCCTCCTGTGCCGTCCATCGTTTTTATTGCCGAAAACTTTTCGAGCTGGAGCATTTTCATTCATTCGTACAACATAACTCAGCCAGCACATTTGGTTTCTTGTGAACACGCTTGACTACGTCAACGTCGTTATACGCGTCATATTTCATATGACGGTGATGGGTCCAAATATTTTGAAAAGTATTTACCTCTCGAAGACTCCCGGAATATATTAATCCGCTTGGATCATTACCTGTAGCTCAAGATTGCTAGGATCAGTGCCCGAAGAGTTGGACTTTTTGTTCGCCTCTGTTTTGTCCTGAGACATTGCGAGATTCCTGGTTACGAATCAGCAGATCTATTGGCCAGTGGAGGCTGTACTACCATGACTCCGCACATTTCGCAGTATAACACATGATTTTGGGACCCCATTCTGAGAATTACCCGTGAAAGTAGCTCCAAAAATAAGAATTTCTGCATGGGAGGTACGAAAAGGGGCGTGGCCCATGTAGCCCATTTTCAATACCGTAAGTAGTTTGTCAAAACATGTGGTAATGTCTTTCGAAAGTTATCGTGCGTATCCGCTTGACAGTCAGACTGGCAGGCATTGCTCAAACGACTTAAAAGTCATGGATCGAATTTGGTTCAAAGAAACCCAAGGTGTAAAGTGACTCCTTTTAGGTGTTACACTTTTCGGTCGTATCAAATGAAATCTACCCTTCTACCCGTAGGGTGAGTGTATACAAATTCGTGTGGCCTTTCAAGTAAAATTCTCAGAAAAAAATCCCCAAATCAAGCTGAAAAATGTTCTACTGTGTTTGTAACCTTTTTGGCTTAGTGGAGGATTGGATGTGGAAAACAGACAGCGGATTTTAAATTTCCAGAACAGATCGCTGTGGCACGACTACAGCAGAACACGATCAACTTACAAGGTTGACTTTTGCAGAAGTGATTTAAGACTGGCCTGTGGGATTATAACAGACCATTGCAATATCAGGCACCTGACAGGTAAATGCGATGGATCCATACCCTCCTACTGCCGTAAGTGTGAGGATAAGTCCGGGATATCTTATTTGTAGCTGCTCCGCTCTAGCCAGTAGGAAGCTAATACACTTAAGGGAAAGTTATACACAATACCTAGAGTCTCTGTCCTCAGTCGGAATAGGCAAATTAGTATTTTTCATGGGATGTCCTCCAGGGCTAACCGCGTATCTTTAATCTTCTTCTCTCTGTCCTCCCCATCCCTTTCAACTTTTTCCATCGGACAATCACAATGGATCAACAAATTTTGGTATGTAGTGTGATCTGGTTTTTACCAGATTTTTGCGACTGGAGAGGTTCCGGCAGTGGCATGATGTTTAAAACACGCAAATACAATGCAGGAGATCCATGGTTTAATTCCTGTCTCCAGTCATCTACATTTTGCTTTCACCCCTGGCCCCCTCGATGTTGTTAACAGCAACTTCGCAGTATAGTGTCAATCGGCATGTCTAGTAAAAACTTTGTCAAACAGTGACGTTCGGATTCGTCGATAAACAAATAAAGCGTAGTAAAGTAGAAAGCGTTTTAATTCACAACGACGCCAGAAGCTATTCCATACCTCATTCATGGGGTGTAAAGGGGAAATTAAGTTTTTAAGTAAGTTGCCCTGGCCATGGCATTACAATTGCTGTGGGAGATTTTGCTAAATAGGAAGGAAAGGGAAAAATAAAATGGTTCGCAGTCGGAAAAAACGGTTAACACAATAACAAGTCCGGCAACGGATTCAGACTTGTTAGTTACGCGTCAGCAAAATACATGGTAGTGAGTGGAACCAGATTCCCGCATAAATATATCTACAAGCCAACCTGGATATCCCCTGATCAAATAACAAGAAACCTGGTTTATCATTTGATGAACGATGGAAGGCATGTCTCATGCGTTATGGACGTGTATGTGATGTGCGGTGCAAATATATAATAAGGTACGCACAAGATTAAGAAGTGCCAAAAACACTTTTTACGAGACGCAAAGAAAGCTAGACAGCACAAAGCTGTATATCACCGATGTAGCCAATTTCATCTCCAACCAACTATCTCAATTACTTCAAATACCTCTCCCAACCCCCTCAATTCTGATGTTTCCGACAGGCAGTGGCAGCATATGTCGAAATTTATGACCGCTGCAGCAAGGACCGTACTTGGTTACGACGATAAGGAATGTCGGGCAATGTCTCAGGAAATGAATGCTGCATATAGGGCAAAACTTCAGCAAATGGCAACAAGTGCGGCGACGGACACATATATTTGAAAGAGGAGGGAGATGAAACGCCTATTCAGGCGTAAAAAGCGTCTATGAAAGAAACGAGAGAGCCAGAATACCGAAAACTACAGGGATAGAGGTGGAGTCCGAAAGTTCTACCAAAAGGTAAAAAGCAAAGGTTTTGGAACAGGATTCCTCAACAGTAAGGACAGAGATAATCACGGACACTCAGAGTGTGCTGCAAATATTTAGGTAACACTTTTGTATCTGTTCGTTGCGGAAGGCAGCATAAGTGACTAAATTATGCCATTTATCGACGGAAATTGTACGACTTAAATCCAATAAAACTTCGGGAGCCGATGGACTACCAGAATCAAATGAGTAGAATCCGAGTGTTCTTTGTCCTGTGCTATAGAAGAGCAATCCAAGTATGTGTACCAACTATCGCCTTTTACCCATTGCATACCAGGTCCTGCCTAATGTGTTATGGGAAAGACTAAAACCCATCCTAGCGAACCTGATTAGACCTTTTCAGTGTGGCTGTAGACCTGGTAATACCGCGATAGCCGGTACACACACTTGGATCGCCTTTCTTAAGCACTACGACAAATCCTACAGAAGATCCCCAAATACAGACCGATACCAAACAACTGTTCATCAATTACAAAGGTAAGGTAAATAATTAGAAGACTATCCACGCCCTTCTGGTACCTCCCATACAAATGTCCCATTCCGCCTACTTTAGAAATGAAGTAATAATATCAATACACCCAATGCGATCGTGTCTAAATTTTGCACTTTGTTAAGCTATAACAGGATGAAGTTTTGGAACCCATACAAATGTACCATTCCGACCGCTTTAGATATCGAGTAATAATATCAATATATACAGCGCGATCGTGCCCAAATGCAGTATTTTGTAAAGCTATAACTGGATAAAGTTGTGAAGAAAAAAATGTGAAATTTAGTTCTGGTATCTCCCATACAAATGTACCATTCGGACCGCTTTAGAAATCAAGTAATAATATCAAATCCCCCCCTATTGGTGAGGGTATTTATCAGTCAGTTCACCTGACTGCAATTTCTGTACTGGTTTTTACTTTTCTTCGTGTTTGTGTAATAATTGGTTTTGTTTAAGGAGAGTGGCTTATTAGGCCACCGCGCCCGATCTTAGTTTCTTGAGGTTACCAAAACCACTAAGACAGCTTTTGTATTTCGCTTCAGTAACTTCTGTTACCTGCTTCCTTAAACGTATCGGTGGTAGCAATGCCATTTAGTTACTCAACATTGAGCTTACCCACATTTGCTACCATTAAACGGATATTCAGTGGGATTGCCCGCGGAAAACGTGATCTTTCAGTTGTCGTGAGCTGCGTGGGGACATTCAAAGAGAGACTTTTGCTTATTGACAAGTGAATAACGATCAGAAAACTCAAATTAGAAAATCTTCAATCCCCCTTAAACCATACAAATTTTCACACACATTATTATGAACGATTAATCTCTAACGACAAAATTTCTTCATAAACCTTTTGAATGTTGTCTAAACAATTTATAATTTGTTATATACCTTAATATGAATATCACCTTGAGTCGCCCTACTGCAAAATACCACATTTGAAATGTAGAGGAAATAATTTATCCAAAAAACCCAATTTTCTTCACTAGCTGTTCATTGTGTTGACAAACATTTGTTTAATCATCAATGACTCGCTATAACGTCATCTGTGTTGACTTGTTTACACATATTGAGTTCTCTTTTTTCATTTTTGCGTAGCTCATCTAACGCGGCAAATTGTTGTCTTCTCTGCTATTCAAGTGTGCTAAACTTATGGGTAGCTGCTGAATAGCTTCAGCTATTGAAATGCAAAACGACAGACATCAGTCTAAAGAAAATAGTTGAAGCTACAACAGGTTGTTCTAAAGAGCACTAGCATCAATAATTTATAAAAAAAAATCGAAAGCATAATGGCTTGCTGTAGTCTCAGATGTTTTAGTTTTGTATCCGCTATCTTAAATTTGCTGGGTAATATCCTGGGAGCAGCTGCTTCTATAACCTGTTGTGTATGGTATAAAAATGAGAACCGAAAGCAGCGTAATGAAGAAAGTAAGATGAGAAAGATCAATAAATAAAGGATTTTATGTAATTATTGTTTTTCAATTATTTTATACAGTTGGCCTTACGGACACCCCCTATTGGATATTTGTCATGTTGTCAATTTCATTTTCATTTGCTTTCCTAAGTTCGATCTCGTTATTAATTGGCTTAATTAGGGTAAGTAAGAAACTGTGTTAAATTGTATACAAGTATATCTTTATATGTTAATGTTTGTTTCTTAAATTTCGGAGTGGGTTAACAAAAAGATACAAATACCATGATACCGATATATCTATTTGCGCACATTGAAGTATATAAATAAACCCAAAATAAATTCAATATGGTGTCGAAAATTTGCATAGAGCTTAGCTAGGTTGATTTAATTTTGGAAATGGTAATAAGACTCGTTTCTCTGAGATAGATTATTGTGGTGTTTGTTAAAATTGAAAAATACTTGAAATATTTAAAGTCTAGATTGTAGAACAACAGCTTGAAAAACAAAACAAAGCAACTTCATTGTCTAGAAATGTTGAAAGTTAGATATTGATCTACAGTGTTATTATCATAGAGCAATACAATATAGAGGCAACAACTCGCTGTTTAAAATAAGAATCCATAGAGCGATGAAAACTTTTCTGTTTTAGTTATGATGCACACATTTTAGCGTATATGCGGTCATGGTCACGCCTGTTGACAAAAACTAAAGCAACAACATATTCATAATTTTTGTATTACTCATAATAATTTATGTTCTATATAATTGTTCCACTATTAAAGAAATAAAGAGCATATATAATTTTTTAATTAAGGCAAAATTTCGGTTTCGAAACCAATTACTAAAAGTTTAATAATAATTTTTTTTATACAATTGCTAAGTTTTATTAATAAATGGGTGTCGTATGTAGAATTAATAATCATTAAGATTATACATAAATTATAAATGTGTCGGAAATATGCTTCTTGGTCCAAAGATCATATTTTAATTTCAATTAGTTGCCCACACAAAACTATTTGTTTTGTAGTATAGTGTTATGCAATCTAAAGAACATTGATATGATCTAAATACCACTTAAGCTTAAAATAGCTGCAGAATCTTTATGTAAGTAAATTTATGCCTTAATAGCAACTCGATGCTACAATGTTATATAAGCAGTGCACAGTGGCTGGAAGCGTCAAAAATATGCTAACAAGTCCGGCCAATGTTGATATACCATAACCCTTAGGAAGAAGGGTATATATGGGAAACAGTGTAACTAACGCTTTAAAGGAGACGTGTTAGTCCCCAAGTACGTTAAGGCCAAATTCGTTTCAGTACTTGTGTCTTGCTGGATAAATGGCAGTGGGATAGGATAACTCGCGTAAATCAAAATCATCCTTATGCAAATTTGTAATATCTCCCATACAAAACCAGTACAGAAATTTCAGTCAGGTAAACTGACTCACCCAATGTAAGCCCAATGTAAGATATTGTTTAAGGCTTCAGTTATTGAAATTAACCAATTTTTTATTCATATTACTTATTATTATTTGTCTGTTTGTAGATCGTAAAAGGTTGAAGATAGGACTTTCGGTCGTAAGACCAGAGGTTTACACAATTTATACAATGCTTAAATAAATAAGTATTACATAATACTTACAAAGATATGAACTATGGGGCACATTTTTGGTCATTTGTATGTCAGGTAACAGAAGGGGTATGTCAAATAGTAAGTTTTTCTAAAGTTTTACCAACTATTACCACAAAAATTAACTGACCAAATTTAAATATTATTGACGGGTCCGTTTGAAAATTATAGGAGAAAAAATAATTTTCCAAAAAAAAAAAAGTAATTTTGTATGAAAGGTACCAGAAGGGGCAAGGCGAGACTTCTAGTTTTTTTCTCCAAAATTATATTAATACAGAATTTGGGCATGATCTCCTCTCCACCAACTGATTCAAAATAATAATTTGGACAGCAAATGTTGTCCCTCCAGGGCTTAAATGCAAATTGGCCACGCTACATGCGCCCACTTATTGAAATATACAATTTTGTATAAATATACAAAAATACAATATATACAACAATTGTATATCTACAGTGGTGTGCGATGAAATAGAGTCGAACCTAACCAAAATTGTCAAAGCAAGAAAAATGCACAAAAAAATATTTTTTTATGGAACTTTTAGTTATTTTTATTAAATTTCAATATTAATCTGACAAATTCGAATATCGGTGTGGTAGTTCAATACATAAAATGGCACAAACAAACAAAAGTATTTCAAATTCCCAGGTTTTTGCTGTGAACAAAAATAGAGTCAAAGAATTTATCAACCTTAATGTAAATAAAAAAGTAACTTAAATTATAAAAATATTAAAGTTATATCTTACTTTACCTCAGTAGTTTGTAGAATAGCCATTATTTTTATTTGCTGCTGTGCAAAGCTTTGGCATTGAATCCCCTAACTTTTGACAAGTCTGTATTGGAATATTCTTCCAAGCAGCTTCAATTAATGTCCATTGTTCATTCCTTATTAGAAGGATTCTTACCTTTCAGAGCTATTTTTACCTTCCGCCACAAATTCTCATCATTTTTTAGGTCTGGCAATTGGGCAGGCCATCTTAATACTTAAATTTTGTTGTTTTCGAAATTCATTTTAGCCAACTCCATATGTGTTTCTGTTCGTTGTCTTGCTAAAACACTCATCGAAGTGGCATTTGTCATTCAGACTAAGGCATCATGAAGCCATTTTAAATATTTGTGTAAAATGTAGCGTAAATTTTACCCTCAGACCGAAATACAGGCCCAGTACTATAGTACGAAAAGTAACCCCATATCAGTATGTTTTCACCACCATGTTTTATGGTCATAATGGTGTGTTGGGGACGATATTCGTTGATGGGGACGATAATCGGTGTTGGGTGGTCTTTGTAAAGGAAGCTCGCTGCGATGAGAGTTAAAAAAACTACACTTTCGTTTCATATGACCACAAAATATACCGCCACTTGGTTACTGGCTAATCCGCAAGTTCTTTGAGGAATTAATCTCTTCTTTTTACGTTTCGTTTATGGTAAAATAGACGCTAAAGTTTGCACAAATGTTCTGAATGACATCATTATGCCTTATTCTGAATGGGAAATGCCACTTTGATGGGTGTTTCAGCAAGACAACGACCCGAATCACACATGGAAAATGTCAAATTCGATTTCGAACTAACAAAGTTGGAGTTTTAAGGTGGCCTGCACAATCGCCAGATTTAAATCCTGTTAAGAATTTGTGGCGTTAGTTAGAAGTAGCCCTTAAAGGAAAAAATACATGTGATAAGAATGAACTATGGGCAATGATTAAAGTTCTGTGATATAATATTTCAATACAGACTTGTCAAAAGTTAGGGGATTCAATACCAAATCGTTCCGCCTAAGTAATTAAAAGTAATGGCTGTTCTACTAAGTACTGAGGTAAAGAAAGATATAACTTAACCATTTTTTTAATTTAAGTCACTAATTTATTAACTTTCAAGTCGATAAATTCTTTGACTCTATTTTTGTTCACAGCAAAAACCTGGGAATTTGAAATACTTTTGTTTGTTTGTGCCATTTTATGTATTGAACTACCACAACGATATTCGAATTTGTCAGATTAATATTGAAATTTAATAAAAATAACTAAAAGTTCCATAAAAAAATATTTTTTTGTGTATTTTGCTTGCTTTGACAATTTTGGTTAGGTGCGACTCTATTTCATCGCACACCACTGTATATCCCTACAAAATGTTTGCCATGCCCACTCCGCCCATTGGGTACAAAATTAAAAATTCTTAATATTTAATTGTATATCTATAACAGTAAAAAATTTATGACACGCCCACTCCGCCCATTGGGTCGAAAATTAAAATTTCGTCTGCATAATCAAATTTGCGTTGTCGAGTACCTTATGGATATCAAATTGTGTTTCTCTAACTCTAGAAAAAAGTTTTCCCACGCCCACTACGCCCATTGGAACTAAAATTGAAACTTTTCATCATTCTCATATTCGAGTTGTCCAGTACTATCTGGACATCAAATTGTATCCCTCTAGCTCAAAAAAAAATTTGTCACGACCACTACGCCCATTGAGTCAAAAAAAAATATATAGCTTACGGTTATTTCGGTACTGTATACAAACTATACTCCAAATTTCATTGAAATCGGATCATCAGTTTGGACTTGATTAAGCCACACACAAACAAACAGGAAAAGGGGCGTGGCTAGATATTAAGTTTTTTCTCCAAAAATTATAACTTGTTACAGCTTTACTCAATACAGAATTTGTGCACGATCGCGTAGGCTGTATTGATATTAGTACTCGATTTCTAAAGTGGGCGGGATGAAACGTTTTTATGGGAGGTATCAGACTTTTAGACTACTATTTTTTCTCTACAAAATTTTATCCTGTCTGGATGGCTGTTGGGCAGGATAACCCGCGTCAATCCTAACTGATACAATTTGTCAATTTGACAGATATATAGTATTCCTCCGGCACTGTATTTTTTCAACGGCGGTTCAATAGATAGTCGGAGTCATGTACCTCGATATTGGGGTTCTAAGATGGGTATTATAGAACTATCGTAGTAAATGTTTTAGGGACATAAGACAGGTGCTGTAGAACAGACACAGGAGTGGTTTAAGTTATGCCGTAGGCTTTTAATTCACACCTCCAATGACAAAGCTATGTTAAAGTGATGTGCCTCCTTCATATATTTGAGTTAGAACTTGGACCGGTCCATACCCACCAATGACCAGTCACAGGACTAGTTCGGTGTAAGTTTGTTTTTCCGAAGGGGGATAACTGGAGGATATTTGAATTGGATCAGTTTATTTAATGTTGTAACAACAACAAAAACCCTCCCAAAAAACCTTAAACCTTTGGCATACCCCTCTGGTTCCTCCCTCTTCTGGTTCCTCCAATTTACCCTCATAGTTTTATATTCATATCTTTTTTGTAAGTTTACTGAATTAAGTCATATTTGGCGTAATACGTACGCTTATGAAAATTTGACTTTGGAATAAATCCATACAAAATTACCTATTTTTGGAAAATTAATATTTCTTCCATAACTTCCAAACGGACGACTGGATGATATTTGATTCGGTCAGTTTTATTATCTGGTAATAGTTGACAAACCCACAGAAAACTGAAACATTAGCTACACCCCTTCTGGTACCTCTTATACAAATGACCGAATTCACCCTCATAGGGCCATGAGCACAAATCCGCATGATGTTGAAATATTTCGCCTTGGTGCGGATTGTGGCTATTGGATAACTAACAGAATTGAACCGCGAGAAAATATGTTTGAGTCCCTCGCCAACTACAAATCCATATCCAAATTCATACTTTTTTTTTTAAGTCTCGACCATCCTTGTCCATCTCATCTCCTGAGTGACGGTGATGTCAGCCTTACATTTTTTGAGAACATCCGCCAGTCGAATTGTGGCACCTTCTCTATAGAGAGTCCGGGCGTTCGAGGTGCATATCCTTAAATCATGGTCTTATTATGTTTGCAGGGGTTCCGTTTGTTACTTTGTCTTTCTCGTGTTTTCATAGCCAGTAAAGGACCTGGTTCAACCATCAGGGTTCGTCGCTCACTGTCTGCCGCTATATTTGTATGGGAGGTAGGAGTGGTTTTTGTGCGGTTTGGCTCATCGTAGAACTTAAACTCCGACATGAGGATATAAAGTTTTATTCCTAATTTCAGCTCGATATCTATTAAAATACTGCTGTAATTGTGGAGAAAGACAGACAGACGAACGTCTTTAAATCGTCTCAGAATTCGACGCTAATCATTTTATTCATATATTTTGTCATACCTATCACGCCTCCTTATGGGCGTTTCAAATGAAAGAACAACATTAATATACCCTTCAATCCGTTCGTGCGCCCAGAGAAGGGTGTACAAATCGAACACGTTTTGCTGCCCTTACCCAGTACCTCCTATACAAAAATGACAATTTTATATTTTTTCAATAACTTCTAAAAAAAACTCCTGCAGACGTCGAAAATATTTATCTTTAAATATTTTGTACTTATAGGTGAAACTTAAAAAACTAGGAGGTTTGGCCCAACCCATAAGAAATTATGAATTCCTTTGAGGTTTTTGTACGAATTAACTAGAGACTTTTTCGGTAACCATATGTCGAAGATATAGAATTGAACTATCATGACAAATTCATTAACACTTTCTCCAACGGAAACCCTTTTTACAATTTGACTAGATGTATGTTAACGTCTGACCATACGACCGAAAGTCCTATCGTTTACGCTCACTGCAACTGATTGGAATTTCTGTACTGACTATAAACTTATCATTAAAAAAAACCTCTCTCCCACTATTTTGTGGCATCATTACTAACATTGAATGAAGAAAGTTTAAAGTGAGTTTAAAATAAAACAAAGTATCACAGTCTGTTCCTTACGAAATTTTCGATATTTTGAAAGTTAAGTTTGTAATATCGCTTTAGTAGTTTTTGAGTTTGCTCGTTACAAACAATATAATAAATAACCCAGAATAAAGAATCGTACGTTTAAGTAGTAAAAAAAACAGAATAGCTGTTCCAAAAAGTTCTTCGAATGATATAACATTGGCTTGCCACACGAAGAAAGAAATTCACAACATATAACAATAACACTGAAACATATTTTTATTTATTAAAAACTATGCGTACATATATATACTACTATTTATTGGGTCATTCCATATACTATTTAACAATTGAACATTTTCTTTTATTACCTTTACAGGAAAGTTGTAAAATGCTAGGAACTTTCATGACCACCATGCAATGGGTTGTGCTATTCCTCTTGATCCGAGCCTTTGTGGTAATGTCCAGACACATTAAGGCCAATCATTCAGCAGGCTCAGTGTTTTCTGATTTCTGTTTTGATATCTTATATTTGAGTAAGTAACGCTTTCTAATTGTTATCTTTTCATCATTGTTTAATTATATCTGTCTTTTTTATGTAGTTTTCATTGCCATCACCTTAATTCCAATCTTTAAGATGTACAAAGAATTAAAGGGTAATAATTTTACTTGGTGTTCCCTTAAATGCTGCTGAGTTATTCCACGGATAGTTGCTGATACCGAAGATGAGGCACAAATTTAAAAAAAAAATCTTTTGTTTTCAGTAAAGTTTTTATGTTTTAATTGTAAAATGAAAAAATTATTTGCTGTAGAATTACTAAGTTAAAAATAAACTAAAAGATTTAAATCAAATTTTGAAATGAAATAATATTTAATAAAAAATAGTAAAAAAAAACGTAAAAAGTTTGCGATTTCGAGGCAAAAAATAGGCAGATATGACAAGTTGTTTTATAGAACTATATATAACATGAGATTATTATTTCCAAAAATGTTAATTAATTAAAAAATAGTTCTGATCTGACTGTAATAATAGGTCATAAGTTATGTAAGACACGAAAATCCGGGTTTTGAACCGTAAGTTTAGCAGAATTGAAGGGAATGCCAAATCCTTTGGGAGTTTCACTGTACTGACCTATAAATTACCTCCAACCTCTAGATTGGCTGTTGGACTGAACTATTAAACCATTAATTTATAAAATTTTAACAAAATGCGTATGATTAATATAAAATCCACATAAAATTAATATTACTCATACGTTGTACATATATATGGAGAGAGTAACATATGCAAATTTTTTACATATGTACAATACAGTATGTACTTAGGTCAGGGGTCGTCATTCCATATCATCACCAATGGACATGTTTTTACTTGTCACAGATAAGACTGTCTATATATGCCCACAAATTTAAAGTTATTAGAGAAAAGGTAATAAATGACAATTGTTTTAATATTTCATTCGATAAAAGTCAAACTTGATTTTTTGCAAAGATATATTAATAAAAATTATCAATTATCACAATTTAGCTGAAGAATGAAATTGAGTCATAAGGTAATAATATAAATAGTCATAATTTAGTATAAGAAGGTTCCCGCGTTCACTCTTAATTGAGGCATTAATATGACGTAAAGCCCCTTAAAGTGTGATCAACAAATTTCCATTGTCTTATGCCCCATGAATTGAGTATGATAAGCGAACATCCCTATTATCCATACGTTATGGCATTTCATCAAAAAATCCTAATCATCATCACAATTTTCAGCAGCTAATGTTATCAAAAATTTACTTAATGACAATTTATGTGAATAAAGTAATAAAGTTGTCATTGAAATAATGAAAAACGTATCTAAGAGTTCAGTATTCTTAATTTTTCTTAAACATAATCAATGGCGGTGATAATGACTAATATGTGACAACATCATCAGTGGCGACGAAACGGAAAACTAAATAAATAAAACATATAAAAAACAAACATCTGTGTAGCCAAAGTATTTCGTCTATAAATCTTCTTTTTTACTTAAGGCACATACACATACAGCACGTGTTCGATAAAATATAAACGTTTCATATGTTTATAACAATATTTTATATTGATACACCAGGACGTTACGGAGAAATATTGAGTGATAAGTTATACTTTCTGTGTCAAATTGGCAAACTGGCTGCCAACGAAACCATTGGCTCCTAGAGATGACAGACAAAATCTTAATGTGAATTCATACTATAGGATAATTCAATATATTTAGCTTAAATGACTCAAAAGGGATGATATATTGTAGGGTCTTAATTAGGATATACTCTACTATTCAATAAGACATTATTACTTACTTACTTACTTGGCTGGTACTTCTATGCAATCCCAGTGGATTATATACCGCACGTAGAAAAATATTATAAGCGCCTCGATCTTCTGTGCTTCTTCTCCAGTTAGTCACACCGAGTTCTGTAAGGTTCTCAGTAACCTGGTCTTTCCAACGGAGTTTAGGTCGCCCTCTTCTGCGCCGTCCATCGAGTTCATTGTCGAAGACTTTTCGAGCTGGAGCATTTTCGTTCATGCGTACAACATGACCTAGCCAACGTAACCATTGCACCTTAATGCGTTTGACCACGTCAATGTCAGTGTACAGCTCGTACAGCTCATGATTCATACGACGCCGATGATGGGCCCATATATTTTACGGAGTATTTTTCTCTCGAATACCGCCAGAACCGATTCATCCGCTTGTGTCATAACTAGGCTTGCCAGATTTAAAATTGGAAAATTCTTGACATTTGCCAAAAAATATCTTGATTTTGAAAAAAATTCTTGACAAATAAAAACACTCATGCGTTAGAAGATATTTCAGTCATATAACTGACTGATAAATACCCTTACCTTATGTATGATATTATTATTTATTATTAAAACTAAACGATTTTTAAATGAAATTACTTATGTATTAAAATTGTCCAGCTTGTGGAGCGTAAACGGTTGGAAATAGGACTCTCGGTCGTATGGTCAGACTTTTACCGGCACGTAGTTACACCGTAGAAAGATTACAATGCAAAAAGTATTAATGAATTTGCCAACAAATGTAGAAATTTTAATTCTATTTGTCTGGACATATTGTAATTTTGTATGGGGTTACCGAAAGAGTCTTTTACGCACAAAAAACTCTAAAGAATTCAAAATTTCTAATGGGTTGGATGAAACACTTAGTTTCTTTAGCTTCACCTATGAATGCAAAGTATTAAAAGTAAACTATTTTCAACGACTTCAGTAGCTTCTTTTAGAAATTTTCAAAAATATATAAATTTTCGGGTAATTGGCATATTTGTATAGGAGGTACCATCAGGGCAGCCCGATTATCATTCGCAGGTCTACATTGAATAAGCTTTTACTTTGTTCAAAATATCACTAAATTCAGTGTCCTTATCATAAAGGTTTGCATGTAGAACTATGTGAGTGTTTTTGGTAAATTTTAAGGGAGATACCACAGAAAGTGTGACACACGTTTAAGTTTTCCAATGATTTTTTTAAACCGACCAAATTTAAGCATTCTTCAGTTCTCGGTTTATATGTAATGAAAGAAATATTCATTTTCAAAAATATGTTATTTTTTATGAGAGAAATCAGTTGGGGTCGGCCAATATAGTTCACATTTATCTCGGAGTGAAATTTTTATTACATGTTCGAATCTAGTGTACCAACTAAATAATATGTATGTAATATAGGGTTTTCCAATAAAAAGTTTTATATTGGTATTAAAAAAAAAATTCAATTTTTTGAGATAAATGATCGAATGTTTGTTTCGTATAAAGAGGAAGGTATGCCGTTAATTAAGAAAAACAACATCAGCCAAATGGCCACCACGAGACGGCTAACAGGACCATATCCTTTCCATGAAATTGTCCTCGATAGCCTTGCGAATTTTATCTTTGAGGTCTTGAGGTCCGAGCCCCAGATGCGTCAATTTTGCTTGTTGACATAGCCACCTAGGTGGAAATGGGCCTGATTTTTCGATGGAATTTCGGATAATTTTCATGCATTTCATGGACCCAATCAGCAAAGACATGACGTTGTTGATGATCGGCCGGCTTGAGTTCTTGTGATAACTGAACTTTATAAGCCTTAAGACCAATACGGTGTAATGACGTTTTTTGGAATGTCCAATTCCAAAGAACGACGAGGAATGGACAACCCTGGGTTTTCTCAACACTGGATTGCAGCTGCAATATTCTCAGTTATTCTTGAGAGGCGTGCAAAAAGGTCTGTGTCCGTTCCGAGAGTTCTGAGTGTTTGTCTACTATAACCTCATACCTAAGATTGAGGGTATAACAAATATAGTGGGATTACTGATGTAGACTTTTTTATTTTGCGACATACTGTCATTGGTAGATGTAATACTCCGAAGAACAAAATGAAAAAAATTGCCATTAAAAATTAATTCGCTGGCCTGACAATGTCTCTCTACAGCTTTCTAGAGTCATTAAGGATTTTCTCTACAAAAATAAGAGGGCGGCAATCTTTAGCCCATTAATCTAATTTTTGGGTTTATACGAACGAGCTCCTGCTTCAAATTGGCTGTTAAATGTTATCAAATTATTAATGTCCAACAGAGCGGTCAAATATAAGTGTTGATAGATATTAGTACAAATACAATAAGAAAACTTTTCCAATAATACTTCAATGAACTGTTCATTTGATTTTTACAAAACTTTGTGCAAGCGAAAAACGTTAAAAAAAAATATTTATGTTATTTTTCGGTTGGTCTGTAAAATTCATGACACAACTTATTTTTTCTTGATTCTTGACGGGCATCAAAAATTCTTGTAAATCAAGAAAAATCAAGACCGTCTGGCAACCCTAGTCATAACCCAGGATTCTGAGCCATACATTAAGACTGGTAGAATAAGTATCTGTAGAATAAGTAGCTATACCAGAGTATAGCTTGAGTTTTGTTCGTCGAGAGAGGGCTCTGTCATTGAATCGCTTGCTTAGTCCGTAGTAGCATTTATTTGCAAGCAGGATTCTTCTCCGGATTTCTAGGCTGACATTATTTGCTTTGTTGATGGCGGAGCCTAGGTAGACAAAATTACCTACCACCTCGAAATTATAGTTGTCAACGTTCACGCAGTTTCCCAAACGAGTAGATTCTTTGTTCGTCGAAACTAATAACTTCGTTTTGTCCTCGTTCACCGTTAGGCCCATTTTCGTTGATTCCTTCTGAATGCCTGAGAAGGCTGCAGTCACATCCCGCAGTTTTCGACCGATAATAATTACGTCATCAGCGTACGCGAGTAGCATGTGGCTTTTGTTGAATATAGTGCCACTCGTGTTTACTGCAGCTTTTCTCATTATCATCTCCATCACAATGTTGAAGAGATCGCACGATAGGTTGTCGCCTTGTTTTAGGCCTCGTCTGGTATAGAATGGCTCCGTAAGGTCCTTGCCAATCTTCACTGAAGACTTCGTGTCAGTCAGCGTCAATCCGCAAAGACGTATCAGCTTCGCTGGAATACCAAACTCAGCCATGGCTTCAAGTAATTTCTGCCGTATCGGGCTGTCGAAGGCAGCTTTATAGTCGACAAAAAGATGGTACGTGTCGATCTGTTTCTCTTGGGTCTTTTCCAGGATTTGCCGAAGTATGAAAATCTGGTCAGTTGTTGATTTTCCAGGTCTAAGGCCACACTGATAAGGCCCGATCAGGTTGGATAACACTGGCTTTAGTCTTTCACATAGCACACTCGACAGGACCTTAAATGCGATGGGTAAATGGCTGATCCCGCGGTAGTTGGAGCACACACTTGGATCACCTTTTTTCAGCACAGGACATAATACGCTTACATTCCAATCGTCGGGCATGCACTCTTTAAGCCAAACCGTGCGCAGGAGCTGGTGCATGCTCGTTATCAACTCTTCGCCACCGGACTTGAAGAGCTCTGCGGGCAGACCATCGGCACCGGCTGCTTTGTTGTTTTTCAGCCGCGATATTGCTCTTCTTACCTCGGCTTGACTTGGTGGTGGGCAATCTAAGCCGTCGTCGACAATTGTCGTGATAACTTCACGTGCGCTGCCTTTTGGGACCAGCAGTTGCTGGAAGTGTTTTCTCCATATGTGCAGCACACTCTGCGTATCCGTGACCAGATTTCCATCACTGTCCTTACAGGTGGGGAGGCCATTACCGTATCCATTTGCTCTTACTTTCTTGTAAAATTTTCGAGCCTCACCTCTATCCCTGTATCTCTCTATATCCTCGTTCTCCCGTTCCTTCATCTGACGTTTTTTCGCCTAAATAGCTGTCTCGCCCGTTTTACTTTCTCCTTATGCCGTTCCCTAACAGCACGGGTTACAATTGGCTGTAGCGTTGCCATATAAGCAGCATCCTGTTCCTCAGACGCTATGCGACATTCTTCATCGTACCAGGATTCGTCTGAGCGCCGCTTTTCATATCCTAGCACGGTTGTTGCGGCGGTTGCCATGGAATGTGCAATATGCTGCCACTGTGTATCGGGAACGTCAGAAGTAGAGGCTAATAAAAAAAAACTTAATTTCCCTCTACATCCCATGAATGAGGTATGGGATAGCTTCTCGCGTTCCTGCGAATTAACACGCTATCTATTTTAAATTCACAACAAACGGCACCAACTTGTTTATCGACGAATGCGATTGTTTAAGAAGCTTCTACTAGACATGCCGATTGACTCGACACTTATACTGCGAAGTTGCTGTCTACAACATCGAGGGGCCGGCAATGAAAGAAAAATGTAGATGACTTGGTTCACTATGCCACGGCCGGTGTTACGAATAGATCACATTCAATATGAAAGAACGTGTCACTCTAACGAATTATAGCTAATATAGAAAATTTCTACTGCAATCAAACAATCAATGCCCACTTTTTCTCTCGGAACATTCATATGTGTATGGACCACCTTTATCTATGTATATTTAAGACTTTTGTCATTTAATGTACATCATTTGATATATGTGCATTTTAGTCAGCTATTAATGGCAAACACGACAACTTGTTGCCATTTTTCTGTTAAGTCTTACAAAAACAAAATACCCCATAAATCCAGGCAGGCCAAATGTCTTCGAACACTAAGGAAAAAGGATGTTGCAATGTGCGAGTACTCAGCTATATTGTGGCCGGTATACACTTAGTGATTAATTTTGTAATCATAATATTGCTTACAGCTGTTATATTCATCTATCAACGCATTGATGTACAAGGGGACAAAAGTGATGGTAAGAAAGAAAACAATTATAATTTTTCTTAAATATTATTTACTTTACGATTTACTTGTCCTTCAAGGTAGTTTTACTAAAATACCCCTACGAAATTTTGTAATTGCTTTCATTGTGTCGGCTGTTTTCTTTTTTATATGGCGGTCATTATGATACGAGGCATTATAGTGGTAAGTTTTTGCCCCTCTCTCGTATTTAGTATTTTATAAACAAATTTATATTAAAATTTTTTTACGCTGTAGCATAAAGCCAATTTAATTTTGCCATTTGTCATTTGGAATTCTATCACAATAATCGTCTCTCTTGTTACGGCCATTGTTGAGTTCATTACTAGTCTCGTGCATAAGCAGCAATTTGCCACAGTGGTGATGCATTTCGTATGTGAATTTATTTTCATTGGTGAGTAAAGGTCTCAAAGTTTATATGGTTGAAATGTGTTAAGTAGAAGAATTAATTTGTTTTTTTATGTATTTTTCTCTTAGTGTTTATATTTGTTCTCCTGGTACCGGCAGTGTTGCTCTACAAAAATCTCAAGGGCAGACGCTACTCATCACAAGTACGTTCTGCATAAACAGTGAGATAGACTGAAAACGTGTACTGAAGTAGAAGAAAATATATTTTTCACACAAAAAACTGTCGACACATTTTGAGTAATTTAGAAGAATTTTTTAAATTCGATATATTATTCAACACCAAAATAATCAATTAAACATATTGTTAAAGTGATAAATTCACTATATAGCCCGAAAAAATTGTATGCCATTGTTAACTCAATATCAATTAAAAATTTAATTGTATTTACGAAATTATTATTTTTATAAACGAAATATACTAAATAATACACTGATGCATAATGGAAAAAATGTAAGGAACTTGGGGAGTGATCTAGAGCATGGTGTAACATTAATCTTTACTCCAAAATTTCCTAACACCCTCAAAATCTTGACCTACGCACAGTGGCCCAAACGGCCAATCTAGCGGGATTTAAGTCGAATTCCAATGTTTGAAAATACCGATATTTTTTGTTTTCTTTTAATTGAAAACACTTGTAAATGCTTCTAAAAGCTTTTACATGAGCATTTAGGTGCATTCCTTATCTGCTGCGAGCCTTCAAAGTGAACAAATTTTTAGCACATGGCCCGCAAAGATTTGGCATCATTTTTGGACTTCTCTTGGTTGATAAAAATTACAAACAAATTTTACTTTATTGAATCAATATCTTTATTTCTCATTCAGAGAAGGTATGTAGTAAATAAAAATTATATGTTTGTGAACAGTCTTCTCATGTGTACCAACAAAAATGTGGTAGAATTAAGCTGTTGTGGCATATACGGTTTTAGAGCGCATACTGACATCTTTGGATTAAAACTAATGTCATTCAATCGTATTGAAGCTTAATATAGCATTAATGTAAAGTGTGAGTCCCTGTGGTGTAAAAATAACCAAAATGATAACCAACTACGACCAACTGTTGGAGTTATATGGAGAATAGTCCCACCACCTTTGGTACCTCCCATACAAAATGATCAATGTTTGAAAAAAAATAAAATTTGTTCAATAACTTTCAAACGGGCAATTGGAGGATATTGAAATTTGGTCTAGATATAAACTTATTGAAATTTGGCTTAGAAATTAATATGGACTATATCGTCCGACCCCTTTTAGTACCTCCCATACAAAATAACCAGACGTTTTTTTAGCCAACCACATTTGGTAGCCCCCATTACAGGAATTTCCGAATCACTAATATACTAACCTATATATATATACTATATATATATATATACTATATATACTATATACTAACATACCAATTGGCATGATGTATGAGGAAGCATTTTGAAGCGAGGAATAAAAAATTCCGTGATTTACGTCAAAGCCATTCCCGTAGAGAAAATAGAAGTAACACAATGGAAGATGTTATCAGTTGTATGGGAGCTATGATATATAGTTGACCTAGAAAATTGAATTTGAGGGAATAAGTGGTATAGGCGTTAAATAACTTATGTTTAAAATTTCATTAAAATATCTCTTCATTTACTAGAGCTGTTAATTAAATCCCGCTTGCACAGCTGTTTGACCCACTGTGCTACGGTTCAAAAACCAATTTTTCGGGTCCATCCTTACTTACTGATAGCTCAGTCAGTTTTGAATCAATTACTGATTTTTTAATAGTTTCGGAAAGAGGATTTTCATAAATTTTCAAATTTTTCGATTTTGTTCACTATTATTTAAGTTAGAACGAGTTTTTAGCCACTTTTATACTAGAATAGCCTTATTTTTATCATATTGTACACGAGATGCATGTTGTCGTGTGTAAAACGCATATTTGATTGTAAAAATCGGTTAACAAGTAGTTAAGTTATTCATGTTTTTCTAGGAACGCAACAACATTCACAATTTTGTAAAGAAGAATCTCAGACCTTTCAAAAAGTATATTCAGTTCTTTAAATAACTTTCTAAATATGTCTGTTTTTGACTCACAATTTTTTGGGGGACCGACAGTGGCATCGACGGTTAGAACATGCGACAACCATGCGGGAGATCCCAGGTTCAATTCCTGGCTCCAGTCATATAAAAAACATATTTTTTTCATTGCCGGCCCCCCTCGATGTTGTCGTCAGCAACTTCGCAGTATAAGTGTCGATTCAATCGGCATGTCTAGTAAAAGCTTCTCAAACAGTGACGTTCGCATTCGTCGATTAAAAAAGTAGGTGCCGTTAGTTGTGTATCTAAAAATAGAAATCGTGTTAATATACAACAACGCGAGAAGCTAGCCCAAACCTCATTCATGGAGTGTAAAGGGAAATTAAGTAAAGTTACGTATCACTAAGTACTTTTATTGTACTAAAAGGTACTTTTATTGCACTGACTAGTACTTTTTTGACAAAAATTTCTTTTAATGTATCAAAAAGTACATTGTTGTTGTATAAAACTACATTTTTAGACTTTCAACTTAAAACCTGGGTAGAATTTTCTTTTTAATTTAGACGAATCCGAACTTCAATTGTTTGTGAAGCTTTTACTAGATATTTACTGTGGAGTAAATGTCGACAACATCGAGTGATCCGCCGTTGAAAGAAATTTAGATGACTGAGAACGGCATCGAACCCTGATCTCCCGCATAATAGTCGTATGTAGCAACCATCTTGCCACAGCAGGTCCCATCATTCATACTTAAATTTGACTACTTTCTCCTTCCTATGACAAGCCAATGTTAAAATCATCAGTGATTTGCCTAAATCCGAAGTCATTAATTCTGCTTCTTCTGGATCAGTAATTTTGTTTCAGTACCAATTCTGCGTAAGCATTTTTTTAATGGGTATTCTCGACAACATCGCCACATTGTTTTATATTTATTATTTTATTTTGTTTACTTCTGAATTCTCATAATGTATAATGTGTGTATGAATGCAGTCATTTTTGTATACTGTAAACAAACAAACACAAAATAATCATAAGAATAATAAAAATAATTTTCAGTATTCCATATTTTAGTCTTTGTGAAATTCTTCAAACATAAATATGCTGATAAAAATATATAAATGTGATATCGTCCAGAGTCGACGAAACTTAGCGCAAAACAAATTATTTTTTAGAAGCAAACCCAAAAACTGTTACAGCAACATAATACTGAGCGTTTTTGTAATTACCGAATACCATATCGGAGGGGCTATTATTAATATTAGCAATTAACGCAATACCATGGGGTATTCTCATTACTTATTGTCATATTTATTTTTTGTTGACACTAATTTGGGCGCAGTTGGAATCCTTAAGATATTTGAAGTGCTCAAGTGATACATAACAAATACTCGTAGTGGTACGCAAGATACAACATTAGTTTGCAATTGAAATAGTTGTGTTACTAACAGCACAGAGACATGAAAGTGCTTGGGTAACAGTCGGACCTGCGTAAAATAAGTAAAGTGGAAAACAAATAAAGAAAACTGACTGTATACGAGGAAATCTGGGACTGGCCGTGGCATAATGGTTAGAACACGAGACCATCATGCGAGAGATCCATGGTTCAATTTATGTCTCAGTTATCTAGATTTGCTTTCATCGCCGACCCCCTCAATGTTGTCGACAGCTAGTTCGCAGTAAAGTGGCGAATTTGAACGTGATGTCTAGTAAAAAGCTTTTCAAACAGTTGAAGTTCGCATTCGTCTATAAACAAGTAGGTGGCGTTTGTGGTAAATCTAAATATAGAAAGCGTGTTAATTGACAATAACGCGAGAAGCTATCCTTAACACATTCGTGGGGTGTAAAGGGACATTAAGTTTTTTTTGTTATTATAAGAGGAAGTTTATATCAAGAAGATGTGGAATTATTCGGACAATATGCCATATTTGCCTGTGGAAAATTTAGTCAAACTTTGTCAATAATATTTCAATATTATTATAAAGAAATACGATATTTCATATAAAAAATATTGTATGTAACCATCTTCTTCCGTTCTATTTATTGCTGTTTTTATCATTTGAATTATTTTTAGAATATTGGTATTGATTATAATTTCAAAAACAACAACATCGTACGAATGATCGACGTATTGGCCTATATAAATTAATGACGAACTATGAGGAGCACTTATTCCATGCTTGCTAACAAAGATAGCAATGGTAACAGCAACAAATAACATATGCACACATGCTTATTTTTTTATCGAAAATAATAACAAAACAGACAGTGGTGTTTGATCTTGCTCAATTCTAGTAATGCTCTGCATATGGATCTCTTTATACAGGGTTAGACATTTGATGGTTCGTAAAGTGTGGGACTGATATCCAATTGTATTTTAAGTGTTTCATTCAAAATGAAAGAAAAAAAACAAGTTAGAAAGTGTCAGTCGGGTAAATCGACTTACATATTCCATCACGCTCAGTAAATAACCGAAGGATGTTGGCTAGGGTTTAAATAGTTTTTTAATGCTGTATCTAGTTAAAGAATTACTACAAAGATATTATAACACGAATACAAAATGGGCGGGATGGGATGAAACTTTTGTATGGAATTTGTCAGAAGGGGTTTAACTTGATTTCCATTTTTTTTCTTCTAAAACTTTATCCAGTTGTAGATTTACTTAATAGAATTTGGTCAAGACTGCGTTTGGCGTATTGATAATATTACGCGTTTATTAAAGTGGCGGACTTCTTCTTCTTTACTTGCAGCAACAACAGAAATTCATCTATCAGTAGCCGCACGTAGAAAAGCATTCGAAGCGCTTCGGTCTTTTGCGCACCGTAGATTGTTCGTCACACCAAGCTTAGTTAACAGCTCTTTTACCTGGCCCATCCATCGGAGTTTTGGTCGCCCCCTCCTGCGTCGCCCATCGAGTTAATTGCCGAAGACTTTTCGAGCCGGACCGTTTTCGTCCATTCGTACAACGTGTCGAAGCCAGCGCATTCGGCCTATTTGAACGCGCTTGACCACGTCGATGTCGTTATACAGCTCATGATTCATTCGACGACGGTACTCGCCGTTCTCGATGATGGGTCTAAATATTTTGCGAAGACTCCCAGAATAGATTGATCCGCTTGAGTAATTACCCAGGATTCTGCGCTGTAGAGCAAGACAGTTAGGATCAGAGTCTGGTAGAGCTGGATCTTTGTTCTTCGAGAGAGCGCTTTGTCGTTAAATTGCTTGCTTAGCGCATAGTAGCAGCGGTTTGCGATCAATAGTCGTCTTTTGATTTCGAGGCTGGCATTATTATTTTTGTTTATGGTGGAGCCAAGGTAGACAAAATCATGTACCACCTCAATGTTATATTTGCCACTACAGATATAAATAAACTTAAAAAACGTATTTTCCCCATGAATGAGATATTTGAGAGCTTCTCACAATTAAATGATTAACAACCTTCTATTTTTAGACTTACACAACGTGGCCTACAGTTTAATGACAAATCCGAACGTCACTTGCTTGTGAAGCTTTGTTAATACTTGGCCACTGCGATGTTGCTGTCGACAACATCAAGGTGGCCGCCGAATGACTAGATGACTGAGAAACTGATGACTGAGTAATGACATTTGTTGCCATCAGTGGTGGAGAGGGCGTGGTAAAGTTGTATTTGAGTCCCAGAAATATAAAATGTACAATACACAGTTATACACATAGCTCAACTGCTACGGAATGCTTCAACCCCTGATAGTATTACTTTCCAGTGGCAATATATGGCCGATTCCATAGTACGAACTGCAAGAAGCGTACTTGGGTACTCAAAGCCGTCTCAAGATGATGCCTGGTAGGATGATGAATGTTGCAATGCCACGAGAGAGACGGGCGCTACATACAGAGCGAAACTGCAAATCTTTAGACGGAAAAAGACAGGATGAGTTCATAGACTTGTTTCGAAGTAGAGGTGAAGCCTGAAAATTCTACCAGAGAGTCAAGGCAAGAAAGCGTGGAACAGGGTTGCCCTCCTGCAAGGACAGCGATGGCCAGCTAGTAATAGATATGGAGAGAACAATTTAACAATCTACTGATACGGACACCACTCCAGAAGACCCCGCACCAACCCATGACAATGGTATTAACTGCCCACATCTTTAGCCTGAGCCAGATACGCCTTAAAAATAACAAAGTGGCTAGAGCCGATGGTCTCCCTGCTAAATTGTATAAGGAAGGTGGAGAGAAGCTTTATAAGCCGAATGCATCATATAGAATATCTGCATACCATTGAGGAAGCCTATTACCAATTACGTACAAGGTCCTTTCGAGTATATTGTGTGAACGTCTGAAGCCAATTGTAGAAAAACTAATTGGTCCTTATCAGTGCGGCTTTAGACTTAGTTAATCTGTGACGGATGAAATATTCACCTTACGGCAAATAAACCTGGAAAAAAACTCATGAAAAGCCGATCGACACCTATATGAAGCCATGTCTTAAATTTTGTATTTTGTCAAGCTATAACAGGAAAAAGTTTTGGAGAAAAAATGGAAGTCTAGCCAGGCTCCTTCTTCCCATATCCATCTAGTACCACCCAATTTAAAAATCGATTAATACTATCAATACAACCAACGCGATCGTGCCAAAATTCTGTATTAAGTAAAGCTAAAGCAGCATAAAGTTTTCGAGAAAAAAATCTGGAAGTCTAGCAATGCAACTTCTGGTACCTCCCATACCCATTTGATACCACCCACTATAGAAATCGAATAATATTATTAATACACCCAACGCCATCGTGCCCAAATTCTGAATTTGGTAAGGAAAAAGGAGGGTAAAGTTAAGGAGAAAAAAATCTGGTAGTCTAGCCACGCCCCTTTTGGTACCTCCCATACAAAAGTACCACCCCGCCCACGTTAGAAATCGAGTAATAAGATTAATACACCCAACGCTATCGCGCTCAAATTTGGTATTAAGTAAGTCTATAGCAGGGTAAAATTTTGCAAAACAAATCGAAAGTCTATCCACGCCTCTTCTGGTACCTCCCATACAAATGTACCATTCCGCCCACTTTAGAAAGCTACTAGTAACAATACACTCGATACGATCGTGCCCAAATTCTGTTTTTTTTATAAGCTATAACAGGTTAAAGTTTTGGAGAAACAAATTGGAAGTGTAGCCACACCCCTTTTGGAACCTCCCATACCAATGTACCATCTGTACTTTAGAAATCGCGTAGTTATATTAATATACTAGAAAATATTATGTATCACTAAGTCGGGTTTCCCGACTGATATTTTCTCACCGGTTTTAAAGAAAAACAACACAACAATTTCAGAGAAATTGTCAAAATATTGGCTTTTTAACTCACAAATTTCATGGCATTATTATCAGACAAGTAAACTCTTTGTTTGTTGAAATAAATAACTGTCTCCAGAATCAATTCTGCCGGTATCTCAATGCTTAAAAAAGGCTGCAGTAACATACCAAAGTCTTCGACCAATGCTATTGATTACGACTGGTACCAGCCTTGTTCACCGTAACATTCCGCATGATCATCTTTAGTTTGAAGCCTCGCTTGGTATATAATAGCTCCGTCGGGTTTTTGACTATCATCTCGCAAAGTCGTGTCAGCTTTGTCGGGATATCAAACTCAGCCATGGCATCTAATAGTTTCTATCATATCGGACTGTCTAGTGCAGATTTATAGACGTTTAAAAGATGGTATGTGCCGATCTGTTTAACTCCTTTGCTAAATTTTAAATTTACTTCATTTTATTTCATTCTCATTCCAGACAATGTTATACATCTGGAATTTTTAGCAAACATTTTTGGCAACGTTTTTTATTACAAATTTGCAAACAAAATTCTCTCATTTGCGACAGTCCAAAAACAAGAAAAAAAAAACAAAAACACGAAAAGAATAGAATTATGCTACCATATTGTTCTCCATACACCTCCACTTAACTACTTACTGTTGCTGTTGTTGACGCTAGAGCCGCTACACACTCAGCGAACGCACGCAAAAGCTGCACACGCACGCACACACACACACACAACGGGTTAGCATCCACGGTATCGATAGATGGACTCTTTTTCATTGCCTTGATGTGAACCTAACAAAAATTAGTTTAGTGTATGAACGATAACTCAAGCTACAGGTCGTTAACAAAACGAAAACCAAACCGCAGTGAAATCGGACGGAAATACAACAACGAATAAAAAATCTAAAGCGCAACGCTAACAAAATGTCGGAAATTAAAAAAAAAATTACAAATTGTATCAATCTTAAACTTCTGAGTTACATTGTGGGCATCATCATTGGCCTGGTGAGCTTTTGCATCTTGGCCCTTTGTATTTACATTATGGTCATTTATGACAACCCCGAAGAACAAGCTAAAAAAAATGAAGATGGTAAGATACATAGTAGTTATTGACATGAGCCGCGACATGTCTGAGAGCGAAACAAAATTAACCAATTGCGATGCTGACTCGTAGGTAGCATCGCCAGTTGGCCATTCCGAGGTTATGTTATTGTATTCCTGTTTGCTACATTCACTCTGTTCTGTTCGGGTCTCTTGATGAGAGGCATCAAAGCGGTGAGTATTTCGAAGAATCGTGGCTTTACGGATGATGTAAATGGTGATCATGGAAATTATTATTTGCCCCCTTTTGTGTAGAATCATGCCAATTATGTTATGCCGTTTGTGTTGTGGATTGGTCTGCTGGTCTGTGTACTCTTGGTGCGTGCTGTTTTAAGCTTTATAACGGGCTCGGTGCATCGTGAAGAATTCTCTGTAGTTTTAAAAAGTTTCCTCAAGAATGTGGCCGTCGGAAGTAAGTTGATTTTATAAATGTTTATGTATTTTTAAGGATAAGTGTATTTCAATGGCAGCAATGTGTTTTTGTTGTTGTTGTTTGATAGTAGTGGATTGTTAAAGAATGACCTAAATTTGCCATTGCAAGTTGTTATTGAGAAAATTCATTTGTTTAGAAAGAGAGAGGGAAGAAGTGTTAGAGATTGAGAAAACATAATTAGCTTGAAAGAGAAATCGAAAGTGATAACAACAAATTGTTATGAAGAAATGCACCAACGATTGCACCAAAGATTGTTGATGCTGTCGACACATTCATTGCCAAATTGACGCAATTTTTAACAGAATCCGGTAAACAGAAACAAATGTACTGCAAATTTAACAACAACAAAATTTCTATAATACAAAAATTTTACAAAATCATAAACGGAAAGGAAAATAGTTAGTTTTTATACTGGCTTAAATATGGATAAGATTGTTTCGACAGCAACTATTTTTTTTTCCATTTTGTAACACATGTCAAGACATCTTAATAAATTTCAATAACTGATAACTCACATTATAAGTTTCCTTCACAGGATATCAGAAAGAAATTTTGACAGATTTAAAACAGAAACTTCAATAGAAAAAAACCTAAATTATATTTGAATTCTTAGGTAAAGAGGCAACAATTCTAAGGTAATCGATAAATGCAATTAAATCGTATAAAATTAAAGTAAAATTCAAATTTGTAAATGAATTGAAGATTTTCGAGTTAATTAATTTTTTCGATTTAAGTTTTTTATTTTCTGAATTTCTTTTTCTCAAAACTCTTATATTGTGCCCTAGACAAATAATAGTGTTCTCAAAAACGAGTTAATAAAATCGGCCCAGCAATTTTCAAGTTTACCCGTTACAAACAGACTTAATACGGTGAGTTTTTTTAGAAGTATAGAACTCTTGTTAGCAATGAAACATAAAAAATTCAACGGAATGGAATGAAAAGTTGCCTCTATTAGTTCACAAATTTTAAGGCATTTAACGTTTACAAATATTGTCTGGCATATTCCGACTGAGCGTCTGCGCCTTATGAACGCCATCCTGTCGTTCCAATTTTATACCAATTATTCCAGCATAACCGGTCTCATTTCGTCGAATGTTGGCTTCTAGATATTTGACGTACCCCCAAAAAAGTAGTCCAAGGTGTCACATGCCACGGTGTCAATAAAGGTTTCTTAAGATACGCTTTCGGCATGCACCAAACAGTGATCTTATGTAATGGAGTCTCATAGGGATTATGCTCTCTCTCAAAACGAAATTTCAGATTTGTATATCCTCACCTTTCGGGATGGGAATATATATCATTTGATGCGAGTAAAAGTGTAACGCATCAAAGGAGACGTGTTAGACCTCGAGTATCGTAAAACCAAATCCGGATCAGGATTTTTTATAACGGTTGAGCCATGTCCGTCTGCCTTGCTAGCTTGTGGCCAGGATAACTTAAGTAAACCTTTACTTACCTCAAAAACTTTGCCACATCCCTTCAGGTACCTCCCATACAAATTACCGAATTCACCCACGTAGTTTTTCATATATATCTTTTTGAAAGTACACTGAAGCCAGACATATTTAGCATGAGTTCTATTTTGCATAAAAATTTGACTCTGGAACGAATATGGACTATATCGACTGACTTCGTCCCGTACCTCCCACACAAAATTACCAATTTCTGGAAAATTAATATTTCTCCTATGACTTTTAAACGGACATCGGAAGGATATTACCATTTGGTCCGTTGGTTTATCATGTAATCATAAACTAAATCATTTGAAAACCCCTTTCTGGTATCTCTCATACAAATGACCGAAAATGTGCCATAGCTTAACTGCATATATTATTTTTTTTAAGTACACTGAACTGTCCGCTTATAAAAATAGGACTTAAGAGTGCATACGGACTTTATTGGCCTCCTTATCTGGTACGTCCCATTTATAAAAATTTGTCTCAGGAATCAATATGGACCATATCTGCTGATGCCTTCTGGTACCTCCCATAGAAACTGAACTGGAAAAATAATACTTTCCTCCTATCAGGTGCGCTAGAATAGCCTTTAATCTTTCACATAATACACTAGGCAGGACCTTGTAAGCGATGGGTAAAAGGCCGATCCCGTGATAGTTGGCACACACTTGGATTACCTTTCTGCCGGCAGTTCATCGGCTCCCGCAGCTTTGCTGGTTTTAAGTTGTGTAATTGCCGTGCTGATATCACTTTGGCTCGGAGTTCGTTGATGATCGGCGTGATTTCGTCACTTATGCTATCTTCGGGAACGAGGAGAGAACGGAAATGTTTCCTTCATATTTGCAACACACTCTGAGTGTCCATGAACAGATTTTCATCCATGTCCTTAAAGCAAGGGAAATTCTGGTCTAAAACCATTGCTTTTTACATTTTAGTATAACATTCGGGTTATACGACTATCCCAATATTTTTTGATATCCTGGTTCCCCTTTTCTTCCATAAACTCTTTGTCACCCTGAAAAGGTGTTTTATCTCCCCCCTCTTCTCATTACATCGTTCCGTCACCGCAGAGTGGCCAGTGGCTGCAGTTTTGCCTGTATGCAGTACCTTTTTCCTCAGGCATTGCACGTCAATGCTCATCGTACCAGGACTTGTCTAAGCGTGGTTTTTCATTGATACTGTGGTCATAAAATTTGCAATATGCTGCCACTGGGTGTCGGGAACCTCAGAAATAGGGCGTTTGTTTGAAGTAATTGAGAAAGTTAGTTGAAGAAGGCATTGGCTACCTCGGTGGTATGCAGATAGTTTCCTATGCGTTTGATTACGAGCGTTTTTATCAATACTTAGTCGCGTGCGATCCTTAGCTGTAACTGGGTGGTAATCTTAATCATTGAAAGCACCGCACAACACTTGCCACATGCCTTACATCGATTTGTACATGATCAATCTGGTTTCATGTCTTTTGATTATAGCATATCCAGGTTAACTTATGGATATCTTTAAGCGAATCTGAAATCTGGTTTCACTCACTATCATGTTTCTTTCCAAAGCGGAGCTTACCAGTCTTAATTCATTATCGGAGGTGGTATTGTGTAGAATAAATTTTCCGTTTGCTGAACCAAAAGGATTTTAGCTTTAATTTTTTCCATAAAATGTTTAATATCTTGTGCAAGGCAGCGGTCCTGTAATTTTCCAGGCGCTCATAGAATGCATCTTTAATGACCTCGGCTTTGTCCATTGTCTTCGGTCGGGTCCTGTCCACAGATCAGCGTTATGTAAAAATGTTTCTCCTTGATGAGAATAGAGTTTTTTCGGTCACTTACAGGATTAAACCTCTTGCCGACTATGAATCCACATTCAAATTCTTGTCTCTCTGTAGAAAATGTCACACATCTTTTGTCGTGTATAGCTCCTGTAACATCCATCAAATTTTTTGTATGGCGGTGATTTCAGCCTTTCATTTGTTAAGGACATCCGCTAATTGGCTAGATGCACCATCTCTGTAAAGTGTACATACATTCTAGGTGGATATTTTTAAATCATGGTCCTTATAATGTCTGCGGGGGTCGTCAACACTTGGGGAGGCTTTTGTTTTTTATTTTCTACGTGGTTTCATACTCACTAAATTATCCTATACATCCCATGAAGCTTCTCGCGTTGTTGTGAATAAAAACGCTTTTTCTTTTTAGATTCACAACTAACGGCACCTACTTGTTTATCGACGAAAGATTAGAGCGGTTTATTAGGCCACCTCATTCGATCCTAGTTTCTTGGGCCGACCAAAGCTACTAAGGGAGCTATGTGTTGAGCTTCAGTAACTTCTGTTACATACTTCTTAAGACGTATCGATGACACGTGGAGCACGTGATCTATCGGAACTTGTGAGCTGCTTGGGGACCACCAAAAAGAAATTCTGGTTATAAATAACGATCAGAAAATCCCTTAAATATCAAAAACAATTATGCCCAAAGGCAAAACAATAAAATTCAATTGACAAAAGAGCATGGAGCGCTATTTTCAATGTCAACAAATTATCACTTTGAGTCCCCGAATCTTTTTGGCCCTTCCCAAAAAAAAATGTTGAAAATTAATTTAGTGTCGTTTTTTTCAAAACCCAAATTTCAATTTGGTTTTCCTTATAGCATTAAAAAAATTTTCAATATTTCTCTGTAACAATTTTTGTTTTCTCTATTACTAGTATAATTTTCGTTACTAAAAATTCCACATGCAACTGAGGCACTGCACTGCGTTACATTGTTTCTTTGTGGGCAAACAAAATGTGCTTCTGCGAAATTGCAACCTGGAATCTGATGAGTTGATGAAAACACTTTGATATCGCATGCCAAATAATGAGATTTTTCTGCATTTAATGCTTACTCGATAGACTATTGGAAGATGTTTTCGTAGATGACGCACATGGGGAGAAAAGTGCCATTGTATCGCGTCATAAGTGAAAATTTAACGAAAATAAAACTATTGACACAGATAGTAAATCATCAAAAATAATGGCATGTGGCAGAATTTGGTATTTTTTGTTTGATTCGATTTAATAAATAAATCGAAATATAAATAAACATTTTTGTATGAAGTCCTTTGTACTTATTTATGTATTCATGTCCTATTTTTCTTCTGTAATAGAAATATTAGAACAATTTCCAATTTTTTTTATTTTTGAAATATATTTTATTAATTTATATTATATCCTGGATCCAGTCATCTTAAAAAAAATGTTCTTTCATTGTCAGCTCCCCTCGAATGTTGTTGACAGCTACTTCGCAGTATAACTGTCGAGTCAATCGGCGTGGGTAGTAAGAGCTTCTCAAACAGTGACGTTCGCATTCGTCGATAAACAAGTAGGTGCCGTTAGTTGTGAATCTAAAAATAGAAAGCGTGTTAATTCACAACAACGCGAGAATCTATCCCATACCTCATTCATGGGGTGCAAAGGAAAATTTAGATTTAGTAGTAGTATTTTATATTTAAATTTCTTTATAAATTCTAATTTTTTATAACAATAATTGTCATTACCTTAATTTTTTTTCTTCTATTCCCTTAAAAATTCTGCAAATTTTTAGCTGGTGGACTTATACTGTACCTGCCGGTCTATATTTTCTATAGCAAAATGGATACAACCCCATACTATCCCGCTATCACCGAGTACAATTAGTTCTATAAATAGATGTGTCCGTATATGGTGTAAGATATGATGTGAAAAAATCAAAAATATTTAAAAAAAAGTTCAAATAAATTTACTTAATAATTATAAATTATACCAAAAAAAAAAAAATAATAATACAATGTAGTTGAGCATAAGAATTTGTAATGAAATTCTGAATGAAAATATAAAAATGTGTTGTTGATAAAAGACAAAATAAATGTTTTCTTTGAGGCAGTGCAGGTAAGTTTTATGATTCATGTAGAAAGGAAAATTTAAGAGACTACCAAAAAAAACAAAACACAGCAAAAAAAGTAAAATACAGGTAAGTATTTTCGCTTCTATAACATTTTACCGAAGGAATTAAGATATTGAAAAATATTGATCTAAGGAAATATATTGTTACTAAGATCAATTGAATAATTCTTCAATGAAATCTTTTTTTTTATCTCTACACTTCAAAGTTGCCCACAGACAGACAGCTCTCGTCATCTTTATATTTTTGGTATTTTTTATTTTTTGCAGAATATTTGACGTAGCAGCAAAGAGAGCACTCAACGCAGTTGAAATCATTTGTTTTCGAAGCTTATAATCAGAATAGCGAAATACAAGTTTCGTCCGGTTTTTTCTCGTTGTCTATTACTTGACGTTGCTATGCTTCTCCACACTGTTCTCTCGCATGTTTGTTATTTTTTTTTTTGTTTATAAACAAATGTGCAATAATTTATGTATGAATTTAAAAATAAACTAATTCTACGTCAATGCTGCGCGCTTTTTGATGGAGGCGACTTTTTAGACTGCTTATCAGTGTTTTGGGATACATTAGCTGTTGGCAACATAGTCTATATTTAGATTCAATATAATATCGAATAGTACAATATTGGGAATATCGACTAATTGAATTGGGATCAAAGATACAGGGAGGGGAGGGTGAGAGAGAGAGAGGGAGGACATAGAAAAGCGTAAAATTCGCATTTGAATGACAATTGGTCCAATTCCTTCTCTAAATATAGTTTTTTTTCCAAAATAAATATTTCCAAATTGAAAATGAAAAATTAAGATTTTAAATTTTTTAAAGTTTAAAATTTAAATTTTAATATTTCATTTTCAATTTCCAATTTTATTTAAAAATTAAAAATTAAAAATTAAAAATTAAAAATTAAAAATTAAGAATTAAAAATTAAAAATTAAAAATTTAAAATTTAAAATTTAAAATTTAAAATTTAAAATTAAAAATTAAACAAAAAAAATTAAGATTAAAGGTATTAATAAAAAATAAAAATCGTCTAGTAAAAGCTGAAGAAAAAAGAGGTTTTTGTTTTTAATACAGTGAACCAAAGTTATCTGCTCGTGCAGAGTAAAATTATAACAATAGCATAGAATAGGTAAAACTTTGTTTTTCGACAACTGGTTAATGTCTGCCATCCAAAAACTATCAATTCTTATGAGTTTACAATTAAAAAATTATTGCCTCAATACCTCTAATATGTAGCGGAAATCATGAAATTTGGCTAACTGATTAATCATATACCATAGACGCCGCATAATATTAGTGTGAGTATCTGATAATAAAAACGGTAAATATATAAAAAAAATAAATCATAACATAAAGTGTCAATATTAAAATTGTATTAAGTGGTTATAACAGCACAAGGTAAACAAGCCTGTGTATCTTAGTTATTAACAAATGTAATATATTAACTAAACTAGCATAGATAGAAGTATTTATTGTTATAATTATCATACATTTCCACACATAATTAATAAGATTTATCAAATGATAATGATTTGTTGTTAAGTTGATGTCTTAATAGTAAAACAAAAATACAAATATTCTACTACAGAAATTAGATGTAGTAACATATTGATTTCAACAGTCAGTTTGAAAGGAATTTTATCAAATAAAATATATCCACGCGCATTGAACGGAATTTAAATAACATATTATACCATAATATCCACAGCACCATAAAAACTTCAATAAAACCAACAAAATTTCAGTGGAATTTAGAGCAGATATTGCGTAGAATATATGAAAAAAAATTATTTAATGAGAGAAAATATGGATATAATTGTGAAAACAATTAACCCATGTGTGAATGAATGAATGGCAGCGTTTGGGAAAATATGACTATTGTGGCGTTCACATAAAATCTAATATTAGTGCTATTGAATTTGACATTCAGCTATCATCGTGTGCTTGTTGACTACCATTCAGATTAATTTCGCATTAGTAGACAAATCCAACATATAAATGCATAGCTGGATTCATTAGCAACTCGCATGATGTTGAGAAGATCACACGAAATATTAGAACCTTGTCGAAGATGAAGCTTGGCATATAAGACTCTAACCTACCATCATAATAGAATTTCAAGAATACAAAACTCATCAACAGCTTTTTACATTTCTAGAAAACAATTTAAATTTTATTTTGCATTTTTTTTTCGAGTATTTCACTGTAACATATAACACATGATTTTGGGACTTAATTCTGAGAATTGCACGTGAAAGTATCCCCAAAAATTAGAACTTCTGCATAATTCGTTTTGTCAAGTTAATAATGTAATGGCCATTTTTTGCTCAATTTAGATTTTTAGCACTTTTTTATATTTCAGCATAATTATATCTCGGATTACTTTACGAAATATTTTTTTTGTGTCTGAAACAAAGTTGTTGATGAGCTGAAAAACGTTGTAATGTCTTAGTTATCGAATGGATTATCTACAGCAAATTGTCATGATTATCATCTAAATAATTGGCTGGCAACATAGCTATTGGTTCAATCTTACAAAATATTTACAAAGCTTAATAAAAAGTTATCCAAATCAAATTTAAAAATAAATTAAAAAAAGAACAAAATTTCTAAAAAAGTAAATTTTTTTAGCTTTGAGTTTAAATCATGCAATTTTTCAAAGTAGTTACTTACACGTGTCTTATGTCCTTTATAATCAATAATTTGTATATCAATGAATTTGAGTTTCCAATTTGAGGATCTATTATAGCTGAAAATTAAAAAAAAATATTTATTATTTCTAGTTCAAGCATTTAAAACCAAAAAAAAAAAAATTTTCCAAAAAAAAAAATAATTAATAAAAAATATATTGTACAGGAAAACAAAATCGTGATACGAAATATTAAAAACAAAATTTTTATTTTAATTTTAATTTTAATTTTAATTTTAATTTTAATTTTAATTTTAATTTTAATTTTAATTTTAATTTTAATTTTAATTTTAATTTTAATTTTAATTTTAATTTTAATTTTAATTTTAATTTTAATTTTAATTTTAATTTTAATTTTAATTTTAATTTTAATTTTAATTTTAATTTTAATTTTAATTTTAATTTTAATTTTAATTTTAATTTTAATTTTAATTTTAATTTTAATTTTAATTTTAATTTTAATTTTAATTTTAATTTTAATTTTAATTTTAATTTTAATTTTAATTTTAATTTTAATTTTAATTTTAATTTTAATTTTAATTTTAATTTTAATTTTAATTTTAATTTTAATTTTAATTTTAATTTTAATTTTAATTTTAATTTTAATTTTAATTTTAATTTTAATTTTAATTTTAATTTTAATTTTAATTTTAATTTTAATTTTAATTTTAATTTTAATTTTAATTTTAATTTTAATTTTAATTTTAATTTTAATTTTAATTTTAATTTTAATTTTAATTTTAATTTTAATTTTAATTTTAATTTTAATTTTAATTTTAATTTTAATTTTAATTTTAATTTTAATTTTAATTTTAATTTTAATTTTAATTTTAATTTTAATTTTAATTTTAATTTTAATTTTAATTTTAATTTTAATTTTAATTTTAATTTTAATTTTAATTTTAATTTTAATTTTAATTTTAATTTTAATTTTAATTTTAATTTTAATTTTAATTTTAATTTTAATTTTAATTTTAATTTTAATTTTAATTTTAATTTTAATTTTAATTTTAATTTTAATTTTAATTTTAATTTTAATTTTAATTTTAATTTTAATTTTAATTTTAATTTTAATTTTAATTTTAATTTTAATTTTAATTTTAATTTTAATTTTAATTTTAATTTTAATTTTAATTTTAATTTTAATTTTAATTTTAATTTTAATTTTAATTTTAATTTTAATTTTAATTTTAATTTTAATTTTAATTTTAATTTTAATTTTAATTTTAATTTTAATTTTAATTTTAATTTTAATTTTAATTTTAATTTTAATTTTAATTTTAATTTTAATTTTAATTTTAATTTTAATTTTAATTTTAATTTTAATTTTAATTTTAATTTTAATTTTAATTTTAATTTTAATTTTAATTTTAATTTTAATTTTAATTTTAATTTTAATTTTAATTTTAATTTTAATTTTAATTTTAATTTTAATTTTAATTTTAATTTTAATTTTAATTTTAATTTTAATTTTAATTTTAATTTTAATTTTAATTTTAATTTTAATTTTAATTTTAATTTTAATTTTAATTTTAATTTTAATTTTAATTTTAATTTTAATTTTAATTTTAATTTTAATTTTAATTTTAATTTTAATTTTAATTTTAATTTTAATTTTAATTTTAATTTTAATTTTAATTTTAATTTTAATTTTAATTTTAATTTTAATTTTAATTTTAATTTTAATTTTAATTTTAATTTTAATTTTAATTTTAATTTTAATTTTAATTTTAATTTTAATTTTAATTTTAATTTTAATTTTAATTTTAATTTTAATTTTAATTTTAATTTTAATTTTAATTTTAATTTTAATTTTAATTTTAATTTTAATTTTAATTTTAATTTTAATTTTAATTTTAATTTTAATTTTAATTTTAATTTTAATTTTAATTTTAATTTTAATTTTAATTTTAATTTTAATTTTAATTTTAATTTTAATTTTAATTTTAATTTTAATTTTAATTTTAATTTTAATTTTAATTTTAATTTTAATTTTAATTTTAATTTTAATTTTAATTTTAATTTTAATTTTAATTTTAATTTTAATTTTAATTTTAATTTTAATTTTAATTTTAATTTTAATTTTAATTTTAATTTTAATTTTAATTTTAATTTTAATTTTAATTTTAATTTTAATTTTAATTTTAATTTTAATTTTAATTTTAATTTTAATTTTAATTTTAATTTTAATTTTAATTTTAATTTTAATTTTAATTTTAATTTTAATTTTAATTTTAATTTTAATTTTAATTTTAATTTTAATTTTAATTTTAATTTTAATTTTAATTTTAATTTTAATTTTAATTTTAATTTTAATTTTAATTTTAATTTTAATTTTAATTTTAATTTTAATTTTAATTTTAATTTTAATTTTAATTTTAATTTTAATTTTAATTTTAATTTTAATTTTAATTTTAATTTTAATTTTAATTTTAATTTTAATTTTAATTTTAATTTTAATTTTAATTTTAATTTTAATTTTAATTTTAATTTTAATTTTAATTTTAATTTTAATTTTAATTTTAATTTTAATTTTAATTTTAATTTTAATTTTAATTTTAATTTTAATTTTAATTTTAATTTTAATTTTAATTTTAATTTTAATTTTAATTTTAATTTTAATTTTAATTTTAATTTTAATTTTAATTTTAATTTTAATTTTAATTTTAATTTTAATTTTAATTTTAATTTTAATTTTTAAACATAATATTATTCCATATATTTCAATAGTGACTAATACTAATTATACATTTGTAAAAAATATTTTTGAAATTTATGTAGTTAAAAATCTCCTAATAGTCATGTCTTCGTGGTATTTCTGTCTAGCTTCAGTGACAGACAACTACGCTTTGTAATTTCTAATATTTATCATAGAGACTACTTCTAAAGACTAAAAACAGATATCCAATGTTTAGACAGCGGCAACATTTTCAGTCATTTCAAGCGATTTGTTAAATGAAGTGTTTTTTTGGATAGTGCTTCTTTTGAGCGATAGGCGCTATTTTTTACCGCAATATAATTGAAAACTGTACAATGGTTGGTAGAAAGAGAGAGAGGACGTCAATATGACATCACCCGCACATCACAATCGATGCGGAAACAAAGTTCATGAAATGTATGCCTCAAAAAAAAAAAACAATTCGGTAAATAGTTGAAAGTACACATGGAAATATATGTATGTGTGTTTAGGTATTTTTATATGGGTGAACATAGGGTTTGAATAATAAATAACAGTAGTATATGGGCAAGATATGAACTCAAAAGAAAACAAATGTTTTTTTTTTGTTTTTCTCTTTATTCCCTTTTTACATTACAGTTTAGTCATTTGGTAGTTAAAGAAGGGGTTACCTGGAAAGTTTTTTTGTAGTATTGAAACTGGGTAATTTCATTTATATCGATGTGCTCTTTGCGAATTTCATCTTCGCCACCTCGTATCACATATTGACGGACTTTAGACTAAGAACTTGTCGACGAATTTCTATCTAGCGTATAAAATCCCTTAAGGATCATATATCTATAGAATCCCATCCCCCTTTTTACCCCACTTTTTACCACCCTTTTAACAATTTCAACGGCCTTCAGATAAACACACATTAAATACATGCTTTTCTAATCAACATCAACTTTAATTTAGCATTTTTTTATTTTTATGGTGGATGATGGATGATGCCCAAAATAAATTTAAAGGAATTTATATAAAAACATTTTTGGTGTTTTCAAAGTCATTGAACTAAAATTAGATACAAATAATTTGTACGTGATACTGAATTCGATCAGTATGTTTTCTAATGACTGATGGCTGATGGGTAATAAGTGTGAGTACATTGATGGTATGCGAAATTTTTTTACGTTTCAAAATTTGAAAAATTTTCACCTGTTATGTGAGAAAGCCCATTAAGATAGTTGCTGGTGGTCTGACTGACAAATGGGAGGTACTTTGAATCAAGCTGGGTGTGCACTATAGGGCGGCAGCAAAATTTATGAATCTTTATTTTTTCGGATACTTGAAAATATCCGACCGCAATACTGTGCCACTTGATGTACGAAATATATGACGGAAATTTGAGTAAAGTCGGACAACTTTTTCCCTTGCCCCAAAGTGGTCAAAGGTCAGGATCTTAGTAAATCCTTAGTAAACCCTTTGTTATTCACTGATTTTCGATAAAAGAATTGTATTTTTTCCGTGTGGGGGCGGCACCTCAGCCCTTTTGGTCAATTTGGTTCCAAATGCCTGGTTATATCTCTACTATACTGTGAAATTTTCAGGATGATCAAACTATATGGCCGTTATAGCGGATTCCTTTAAATGGGGCGTGGCACAGCCAACTTCCATCCTGGCTGTAATTCATAATGTACCAACAACACATACCAAATATCAGCTTTATACCTCTTGCAGTTCATGAGATGCAGTCTTTTAAAGTTTTATACCACGCTCATACCATAATAGTACTTTTTGTTGCATTAAAAGTATGTTTGGAGCAATAAAAGTTATTTTCAGTGCAGCAAAAGTCTTCTAAGCTTCAGTAAAAGTTCTTTGTGGTACAACAAAGTAAATTTTCGCCTCAAAAAAGTACTTGTTTGTACAATAAAAGTCTTCTAAGGCACATTCAAAGTACTTCATGATGAAAAAAAAGTTCTCTATTGTATAATAAAAGTTATTTTTGGTGCAATAAAAGTTATGTTTGATGTGAAGATAAGTACTTTTTTATACAATAAAAGTACGTTTTGGCACAATAAAAAAGTTTTAGGTACAGTCAAAGTCAAAGTACTTCTTGATGAAACGTAGCCCAAGTTAATATTTCCCCAAAACTACTTACGCTATTGAAAACGGGCTACATGACCACGCCCCTTCTGGTACCTTCCATACAAATGTACCATTCCGGCCACTTTATAAATCGAGTAATAATATCAAAATACCAAAATTCCGTATTTAGTAAAACTGTAGCACGATAAAGTTTTGGAGAAAAAACTATAAGTCTAGCCACGCCCCACAGTGGCACCGCCCCATACATTTCTTGGAAAAAAATAGAGAAAGTGATCGTACAGCAATGAAACATTCTTAATTGAGTCCTCCTTATGAAAAAAAAATTTAACATATATGGAATGCCACGCCTACTTTAGATTTTACGCCCATTGAAAGTTGTAGATTTTGGGTGTTGTTCTTAACTATCTAGAATCATATGAAAATTTCATATAAGTTAAAATATGTTAATTTTTATTCAAAAGTTAAACATGTGTTGTCTTCATACAAAAGAAGAGAATATCCCTAACAACCCTCCGCGAAAGATATTAGCCTTCAAATACACCGAAAATATTGCACAAATTTTTTAGTCAAGTATGACAAGTTAATGTGTGTAACACCTTAGTCATTGAAACAAATTAATATAAAATATAGTTATGAACCCTTTTTAATGCTTTTTAATACATATTCGTAAAATAAATAATGTTTCACTTATAAAACGTTTAAAAGAATACCCAATTTTTTTGTCTTATTTAGCATTTGTATTAAATATTGAAAGTGACTTTTGAAATTAAAATCAATGTTACTAAAAGGGACGGTATTTGGCGTTTATTTTTTTTTTTCTTAACTGAAAGTACAGACTCGGACCTTTCATATTTCTTTACAAAACCAAATCATTAAAATTTTGAAATTGGAAAGTTGAAAAACCCTATTTTTTCCGCCGAAATGCCACTGTGCGCCCCTTCTGTTACCACCTATACAAATGTACCATTCCGCCGACTTCAGAGAGCGATTAGTAATATCATTACACTCGACACGATCGTGCCCAAATACTGTATTTTGGAAAGTTATAACAGGATAAAGTTTTGGAGGAAACATTATAAGTCTAGCCACACCCCTTCTGGTACCTCCCACACAAAAGTACCGTTTCGCCCATGATCGTGCCTAAATTATATATTGTGTTTAGCTATAATAGGATGAAGTTTGCTAAAAAAAATGGAAGCCTAGCCACGCCCCTTCTGATACCTTCCATGCATACGTTTCCATCTGCCCACTTTAGAAATCGAGTAATAATATTAACATACTAGAAAATATTATGTTTTACTGACGGATAGGGTCTTACAAATCCACAACATACGCATGTAATCTAAATTGAATTCGTTATGTCATAAGTAACACTAAAAAGATTACAACACTCTCCTCAGTTTATAGTTTAAAAATGTTGTAACCTTGAACTTGACCATTGAATTCATATCAAACATTGTCAATGTGAACACAAAATTGTAGTCGCGTGAATTGTTGTAGAAACGTTCGCGCGATTACATTCAACCCAGTGGCTTTTTATTCACACGTTATCGCATGAGTCAACACAAATTTTATTGTATATGTAAACAAGTTTCCACGAGTTGCTGCCATCCGGTTATTGAGTACTACGCTAAGACGACAGATTACAACATTAATTGGTTGTTTTCGGTATTGAATCGTACAACGCAGCTAACATCAACAATGAAATGCGTAACAGCATTGCCTGCAGTAATAAAGCTGCGTCGTATGTGCCGCCACGTGTATTGATTTTACACTTTCGATTTCAGTGCATGCATTCATTCTTATTTATTTGTATTTTATCAGTAGTCAGCTAGGCAAATAATACCGGCGCCGTGTCTGGTAAAACACTGTTGTTTGAACATTTCCGTCGAAAATGGTCACAAAAAAATAGGTCAGCCAGCACTCCTGATAACACTGTAGTTGGTTTTATTTATATTTTTTTTTTTGTCATATAAATTGTTATTGATTTTGGCTCTCTTATCTTTTCTCGCAGCAGCGATCGTCACAGAGAACTGTTTTATATTTTTTGTAATTAGAAAATTATTAATTTTGTAGCCAAATATAAAATGTTGCCGCAACAATATACAATTGTTGTGGCAACAATGTTGCTGACAGTGTTTGTTGTGTAGAAAGAAAGCTTTTTGTTGTTAAAGCTTATCTGTGATGGTAAGTTGTTATTTATGAAATGTAACTTTATAAGTACTTATTGAATTCAAAAATGTATAAATCGTAATTTTGAAGCGATTAAGGCAGATTAGGACAGATATACAGTCGAAACTCTCTATAAAGAATTCCAAGGGACTGGATATTTACTTCGCTATATAGAAAATAAAAAAAAATTTTTCCTTTTAACATTTTTTATTTGTAGTAGTCAGTTATTTTGGTAGGAAGTAAATTTTTCCACTTTTCTTCTTCAATATAATTTTCTAATACATTTAGAGAAGTAAACACAGTATTTTGTACGATGGTTTTCATTTTCAAATAGGTACGGAAACCTTCAACTGATGAAGAAAGTTGTCCATATGTGGGTAACGGTTTCACAATATCGGCAGATTCTTCTTCGTATTCATCTGAATATGTTAAGAGATGTATGTAAATAATAACGAAAAATTATTTGAATAAATTCGTTATATGGAGACTAAAAACGCTTCAATCTTGAAGTTAGGGTCGAAAAAATGCTTCTTTATAAGGAAATATTCGCTATAGGGAAATTCGTTATATTCGTTATTCGATTATAATACATTCAAACTAAACCCAAAATACAGTGTTCATATAATTGCTTCGCAATAAAGAAAACTTCGCTATATAGGAGTTTGTTATAGAGAGTTTCGACTGTATATGTCATTGCCAGATATCATTAATGTTTAACAAAAGGCAAGCAATTTATTTGTATCAAATTTTAGTAAGAAAAAATCGACTATAAGCTAAATTTTAGTAAATTATTTAAAATTTCTAAAATTACAACTCCAAACAGCAGCTAAGTCTATGTTGGTATATACTAAAGGATTTAGAATAATCTGCACCAATATCGTACGTATAGAGCTTCCATTAGAGATAACTGTAAAACTAGCTGTCATACTAATGAAGTGTCGATCTGATGCCTATCTCATCAACTCGGTCTCTGCCCGTGCACTACTGGAAAAGTTTTGGTCCATTTCCATACTGCTGCAAGAAATCAAGTCAGCGGACCATCAATTGCGTCGTCTGTTCGGTGAATAAGTTGTGGATCAACTGGAATTGAACAAGATTAGTATCGTCAAATCATCGCCAAATCTTTCAGCAGAGTACAATTCTAAAGAGCACTATTTGTTCTATTTATAGTGTATTGAAAATTTCATCTCAGTCAAAAAATGAAAATAACCCGGAAAAGTTTTCGTGCGATTACTTTTTACGATTTTCGGCATGAATTTTTGAGATAAGAGTGTCTCAATCAACTTGTTTAGACTTTTGGCGATGAAGCACCATCAAAAACGACTGTAAATCGTTTGTACTTACGGTTCAGTGTCAGACACCGTTTGCTCCAGCATGAATTTCATGAAGATTGTCCAATTGCAGTCGTTTCGCTTGAAACCATTGATGCTGTGCGTAAACTGATAAAGCAGAGATTGTGAGATTGACGTATCCTTGGGCATTAGTATGACAAGCATCAATAAGATATTGCATGCTAATTTGGCAGTGAGAAAGATTTGTTCTCGTTGAATCCTGCATAATTTGATAAAAGCTAAAAAAAAAGCTCCTGTCGATTGGAGCAAAGAAAGGTTGTAAAAATACAACGACGGAAGTTCAAATACAGTGTATAACATTGTCACAGCCCAGCAAACAAAATACTCAGCCTTCGGTCAGAAATCGGTTCGACAGTCGGCAAAATCTTACGATATCGGATCCGAAGTCGGACCGAAGTCGTTACTTAAAACATATGAAGTGGTTGACACGAAGTCTGACTGGTTTGCTGGGAGGTAACGAATCATAGATCTAAGCATATGAAAATCCGCCAAAGCATATCGAAGCAAATAATCATGGTTTTCGGTATACCAGGTCATGTGGCCACAGTGGCTTTAGTGGAACGTAGTACGATCATTTCTGAGTGGTATACCAGCTTCTGTATGTCAACAATATTGGAGAAAATAACGAAAAACAATATGAGCTGACGGATCATCAGGGCAATGCGAGCTCTCAAACAACATTTGCAACATTAGGCAATTTGAGCACTCAATATGCAGGATTGATGGATCATTCACCGTACAGCCTTGATTTGGCATTCGATAAATTCTTTTTATACCCTCTTAACAAAAAAAAAACTTAATTTCCTTTTATACCCCATGATATGGGATAGCTTCTCGCGTTGTTGTTACTACGCTTTCGATTTTAGATTCACAACTAACGGCACCTACTTGTTTATCGACGAATGCGAACGCCACTGTATGAGAAACTTTTACTGGACGGCATGTCCATTGTCGAGTCAATCGGCATGATTGACTCGACAATAGAAGTTGCAATATAAGTTTCTGTCAATAACATCGAGGGAGAAGGCAATGAAAGAAGAACATAGATGACTGTAAACGGCAATCGAACACGGGACCTCCCGCATGATAGTCGCGAGTTCTAACCATCATGCCTCGGCCGGTTATTGCTTCACAACAAGAAAAAACTGCATGGGCAACGTTTCTCGACGCTCGCAACAGCTGTTGAAGCGTTTTACAGTGGTTATATTTTTCTTAACGAAGCCATGGTACGGTAAATGGGAAGTATAGCCCCACCACTTTTGGAACCTTCCATACAAAATAACCATTTTTTTAAATAAGTAATCCTCTTATAACTTCCAAAAGGGAAACTACATGAAATTTACACTTTATCAGATTAAAAACTTTATAAAAGAAGGGGAACCGTTGCCACACCACTTCTGGGACAAATGACCTAATTCATCGTTATGTTTCTACACTGAGATATTTTGTGTAAGTACGCTGAAATCTTATAAAAAATGACAAATTTTTTGGAAAGTTAATATTTCTTCCATAACATCCAACCCGACAACTTGAGGATGTATGAATTTGGTCAGTTTAATTATCTTGTAGTGGTAGATAAATCCTCAGAAAACTGAAACCGTTGGCACAACCTTTCTGGTACCTCCCATACAAATACACACATACTTTTACAGACAGTGAAGTCAGTTATATATTGCGTATGATGTACGCTGACGTAAATTTTACTCAAGAATAAATATGGCCATTCCGGCCGTACCCTTCTATTGCTTCTTATACAAAATGACCTAATTTTTTGGCAATGACCGATATCAACAACCTCATAGTTACATAATTTTACACTAAATTCAGAAATATTTTGAGTGCAATATATGCTTGTAAGAGTTTGACTTATGAATGAATATGGACTATATCAACTGACCCCTCCTGCTACCTCCCATACCAAATATTTCACCCAAAAATTCAAGCGGACATCTTAAGAATATTCGAATTTGGTCGTTTTAATTATCATGTAATAGAAGACCTCTTCTGGTACCTCCCATACAAATTATCGAAATCACCCACATAGTTCTACAGACCGTGATATATATAACATATGATGCACTCTTATGAAATTTGACTTAGGAATGAAAATGGGTTATATTGGCCGGACCCTTCTGTTGCTTCTAATACAAAATGACCTATTTTTTCGATAATTTAAATTTGTCCCATGACTTCGGAACGGAAAACCGCAGGATATATGAATTTGGTCAGTTGTATAATTTAGAAAATTAAGCAACACCTCCGATACAAATTAGCTAATTTTCTGAAAATTTATATTTTCCCAAAAATTTCTTAAAGGAAACAAAGTATTTACAGGTAAAACCTAAGAAATTATGATTTCTTTGGAGATTTTTGTGCGCATTAAAGAGACCTTTTCATTGACTCTCAGTTGGTACCGTAAGATTATTTCGGTACTCCTATAAAAATTTAATGTATGCCCAGAGATATTTAATTTAATTTGCTACATTTTTTGGCTGTAACCTTACCTACAGTTTGCCTGTATGTGTCGTCTGGCCATAAGACCGAAAGTCGTATCTTTAAATATTTTACCCTCCACAAGCAGGCTAATAACAAAACATAAGTAATTTCTTTCAACAAATCGGTAAATTACAACAACTTGAGAGTTTAACAATATGATATATAGGATGGGGGTATTTATCAGTCAGTTTACCTGACTGAAATTGCTGTACTGGTTTTAAATGCCCATATGTTTTAATTTGTAGTCATAAGGAAAACGGGAATTTGCCTATATGAGACGGGTTGATATTATGATGTAATTAGCAAAAAATAAAGTTAACAGAAATTTCGCCTATTAAACTCTTTTACAGTTACAATACATATCAATTTTATTTTATAACGCAAAAGCTCTCAAAAATGTCTCTGTTTGTGAACCTCATAACAATAGGTTCAGTTCAAATTGGTACTGAATATCAGCAAAATCTCATCTCTGTGAGCTTTTTTGTGGTAACAGAAAACAGCTTAATGAGAGCTTTCTATATCAGAGATGATAAAGATTACCTTAAAAAAAACTAATTAAAAGACAAAAGGCACATATAGGACCGATACACATTTTTAAAGTTTTAATTTTTTTTAAACTTTTTTCAGTATTGTGATATTTATAATTGTTTTAAATGTTATGATATTTTCAATGTTTTAGATAATTTTTATAGTATATTTTGACAAATTTTGTTAACATTTTTAATATTCGTAATATTTTGGAAATATTTTGATTTTTTCAATATTTCTGACCATTGTATACATTCCATTACACAACCTTTGTTAAAAATAGAATAACTTGTGTTCTGGTATAAATTGTGTAATTCTAAAAAATTTCCATTGCATGTAAAGGTTTTTTACCTTAGAAGACATTATGAGCTAAAAGTTGACAACTTTTCATATGTTACGATGTTAAGGCAAACACACAAATATTGTTGTTTTGGAAGAGCTTTTACGATTATCTCGATTACGCGATTTCTACAACACCAAAGAACCCCGGATCAAATAATGTAGGTGTCCGTGACAGGGCTCGAACCCAGGTCACCAGCACGATATTCTCAATATTATATTTTTATCTTAAATTTTCTCAATATTGGTTTTCTTTACAAAAAGTAAAGAAAAAAACACTTCAACTTTAATTATTCTTAATCGCTGATACTAATTTAATATCTATTATAAATCTTTTCCCCCTAATAATTTAACCCCAATTCCAATCAATTCTAATATAGCTCATTTTTATCGAAAAGTTCATCATCGGTGACATCCGACTCGTTGCCCTCTTGTTTCAGACGGATCTCCAGTACACTTTTATATAAAACAAATATCGGATAAAATATACTGACATGGAAAACTAAAACAAAATAATTTTTATTAAAGTAAATCAACAAAGACACGATCCATAAATCCCAACTCACCAAACAATAGAAGACCATAGAATATTCTTAAAAGGTTTTCCTCTAGCGTTAAGAGATTAATAAAACTCGATATTGTGGAGACGAGAACATACATAAAATTTGCCGCAATAATTGCAAAAGTGAGACCCAACCAAGGAGCCATACAAAAATGATTTTGCTGAAAAAAAAAAACAGATCACAAAACATAAGCTCACTCGATGACAGTGACATGACCACCAAGACTTACCTTTAAAATTCCTACAATTAAGAGAATACATAATATAATCGTAAGCACACAAAGGAATAGCAAAGGTACACATATAGTTATGGAATTTTCCATCCATTTTTCACCAACTGATATTAAAGATTTAACATTTTTAGATTATTTAAAGTTTTTGAAATATTTCCCAGTTTCGCCTCTACTTACGACTGTCATCCCCCAAGGAACTGCTTAGGTGATTTATGATAATTCTCGAAATCACTACACACACTATGATGTGTATCACAGCTACGATGAGTCCACATTTAGGATTGGAAAATACTTTAGGCATTTTTGGTTTTTGTCGGAATAATCTTGTTATTAAGCGTTTTGTTGCTTATGAACGATCTACAAAGTAACTTAGGCGTAATGCGATCAAATCTGTAGTCTACTCTGATGAGTCTTCACATGTGGCGTACAGAAATACTTTGGTGGTTAACCGCTTACAATCTATGAGACGCAAAAATGTAGATTCAATAAGAGTTGCAGCGAATAGTATATATTTATATAAATCCAGCGAATACTGGCAGCAGAATTGTTATAAGTGAAGTGATTTTAGATTATCCTACATTTTCTTCTTAGTTGGCAGAATGCCACAGATATGCACCCATCATTTGCGGCACACAGAGAAAGTTTCAAGCAATCTGTATACATTTCCTTATACTTAGTTTGGGTAACAACTCCTTAGCCTGATCCATCCAATATAGATTTGGCATTCCCCTCCTACGCTGCCCATCTAGTCTATTGCCGAAGTCTTTTGGAATTTGAATTGGATTTTTATCCATGTCCCAACAGAGCCTTGGTTCACATTTCGTTTTAATTTATCCATGATAATTAATCTTCTATCTCTCTCGAAGGTTCCAAGTACAGATGGATCGGCTTATGTAATTACCAAGTACTCTGTGATCAAACTAGGTAGGGCCAATATCTGCTACAGCTGGATTTTTGTTCGTCGAGAGAGGTATTTGTCTTTCAACCCTTGCTTAAAGCGGTTTGTGATCAATACATCTATCCTGCCGAAGACTTTTTAAGTTGGAATTGGATTTTCAACCCCACATGTTCCAGCAGAGCATTGCTTCAAATATCGTTATACAGATCAATATAGTTTATCTCCTTTCTGTCGAAAGATTCTTAGTACAGATTGAATCGCATATGTCGTTACTCAGGATTCTGTGATGGAGATCAATCTAAATAGGGCCAATATTTGGTACATGTGGACTAATGCACTTCCAGAGAGGACTTTGTCACTTGATTAGCGCACAGTATCAGCGCTTTGCGATCAACCCTCGTTTCTTGATTTCCAGTCCGACATTATTATTTTTGTTTACGTCGGAGCCAATGTCGGCAAAGTCATCTACCACTTCCAGTAGTGGCCCTCGATAGCTCAGTGGAAGCGACGTAGATTTACATTCCGAAAGTGTCAGGTTCGGTTTCCGGCCGGGACACTAGCGTCAACATTGATGGAAAATTACTTTTCTAATACTTTGGAGTTCTCCAGCCAACAAAACATATCCTAGATGCTTCCACTACAAAAATTCAGATTGCGCAAGGTCCAAGGAAAAAAGGAAAAGATTTATCAACATCGTAAAAATAAATTAATAAAACCAGCTGGCGCCATCTCTTGGAGGAAAATGGTGGTTAAAACTCCCAACAACAACACCTAACAATACTTGACACAAACCTTGTTATCTACAAAGGAACAAAACGTAGTTGTCAGCAATGATCGTATTATAATCGGATTACATGCCCGATCGAGTGCCGAAAAATTCAAAAATCGGTATAAAAAATTATCAGCCCAGCTACTTCCTCCAGCTGTTACAATAACAACAACAACCAGTCCAAAGTTGTAGTCGTCAAAGTTGATTCTGCGTCCCAAAGAATTAAGCTCGTCGTTCGTCACCGATACAAAAAACTTTGTTTTGTCCTCATTTATTACCAGATCCACTTTTGCGACTGCTTTTCAATGCTTGAAAAGGCCTTAGTAACATCTGGCAGTCCTCGGGCAGAGATTTCTATATCATTGGTATAGGTTATGTTAATTCGGCAGACGCATTCAGTACACCACACACGGTTCCTAGTATGAGTCCCATTTCCAAATTTTAGCAACTAATATTCGGTCAACGTCGCTCCCAAGCCATTTCGTTGCTCTGATGAAGGCATGGATAATACGCTAATCGCCTCCTGATAGAGGTACTCTCCCCAAGTGTTGCAAGTGTCCGATGACCTAGCTTTTCCTATCTCAGGAAACCAAAAGCAGGACAGTGACATAGAAGATGCTTCCTGGTCTCTACTTCTTCCTTATCATTGCAGTTTCTACAAAAAATCGTTGTAGGGAAGTTTTAACCTCTTGGCGTGTGTACCAACCGGCCAGTGATCGGTTAGTACAGTTATGATGTTCCTCAGATGGACTCTAGACATGTTCAGCCCAAATCGTGACCTCTGTATATCCACTGTAGGTAAATCTTGCAACCATCTTTCCCTAGCAATGATGTTGTGTTCGCCCCTTATAAGAGGAACACCAATGTGAACGTATCACCGACATACACGAGCAGCATGTGACTTTTGTTAAAGATGGTACCAGTCGTGTTTACTACGGGCTACAGCATAATAATTTTCATTATGAAGTTAAAGAGATTCCATGACCGATCATCGCCTAATGGTTCGTGTGGTAAAAAATGGCTCAATCAGATTTTTTTCCTATTATACTTCGTGCCAGTTAGTATCATCCGGCTTAGTCGAATCAGCTTCGCCTGGACACCAAACTCAGCCATGACTTCGAGATATTTCGTCCGTACCGGGTTGTCGAAGGCAGTTTTACAGTCGACGAAATGATGATATGTATCGATCTGAGTTTCTTTGGTCATTTCCAGGATTTGTCGTAGTGTGAGTACCTGTTCGGCTGTGCATTTACTAGGTCTAAAGCCACACCGATAAGGTCCAATCCTGTTCGCTAGAATGGGCTTTAGACTTTCACTCGACAGTGCTTGTATTTGATGGACTTAAAGACTTATTCCGTGAAATACTCTTCTTAAGCACATTGAATACTCAGATTCCAATCATCGAATTCCAATTCTTTAACGAAATAGAATTTTAGAGCACGCTATCAATTTATAACCGCTGGCCTTGAAAATATCTGCCGTCAGGCCATCGATAAACGCGGCTTTGTTTTTCTTAAGTCATGCTTTTACCTTTCTGATCTCGTTGTGGTTCAGTGGTAGACAAACGGTTTCCATTTATGTTTTTGCTGGTGGGAATTCCTTTTGTGAAAAAAAAAATCACAACAACGTGAGAAGCTATCCCATACCTCGTTCATGGGGTGTAAAGGGAAATAAGGTCAAGTTTAAGTTAGAATGCAACGGTTTCCGAAACATGTACTTACAAACAAAAACTTAATTTCCCTTTGCACCCCATGAATGAGGTATAGGATCGCTTCTCGCGTTGTTGTGAACTAACACGCTTTCTATTTTTAGATTCACAACTAACGGCACCTACTTGTTTATCGACGCATGCGAACGTCACTGTTTGAGAAGCTTTTACTAGACACGCCGATTGACTCGACACTTATACTGCAAAGTTGCTGTCAACAACATTCGAGGGGAGCCGACAATGAAAGAAATATTTTTTTTGTAAGATGACTGGAGCCAGGTTTGAACCTGCGATCTCCCGCATGGTAGTCGCGTGTTCTAACCACTATGCCACGGCCGGTCCCTCCAAAACATTTGCACTTATGAGAATTTGACCGTGGAATGAATCTGTACTATATCTTAAAAGAACCTTCCATGCAAAATTACTAATTTTTGGATCTTGTTATAGCAGACAAACGCTCAGAAAACCGAAACCTTTGCCACGCCCCCTTCTGGGAACTCCATTTTGTGGTAGGTATGACAATGCATATATATATTAGGGCGGAAGTTAAAAATGTTCGACCGGACTATTTTGATTTGTAGGGAGGCAAAAACATCGTTCAGACATTAGAATTCCTTTTAGAGCTATGGTTCCTCTGGCAAAGTTTCTTATTTGATCCCTAGAAGTCGAATTTCCTTACCACTTGGGCGATTTTTAAATCGACCAGCCCACTGTTCCGATTACGAACTTAGCTGTCAAATGTATCCACACAAAATTTGTAAGGTTATTGGAGAAACAGTTCTCCAGATGTTGCGGTTTTAAAAATATGGTCTAATTGGTAGGGCCACGCCCATTTGATAGATCAAAAATGCAAGTACCCTATTTTCACAACCTACCACACAATTACAACCAAAAAGATTGGTCAAGCCGTTTTCTTGTTCTAAAAAATGCAAACAAACAAAGACAAACTCATTTTCATATATATTGATTTGACCTTTGACCTCTTTGGGACACGGCTTCAAGTTGGCCGACTTCTGCACAAAATTTTACCATAGCTATTATTATTATCAAATACCAAATATCCAAAGTTGAATTTTCGCTGCCACCCTAATATCAGCGTCGAATTTTGAGTCAATTTAAAGAAGTCCGTGCGTCTGTCTTTCGTCGCGATTACAGCCGTTGTTTGAGAGCTTTCGAGATCTCTAAGCGGAGGTTAAGTTCCAAAACGTCAAAGGTCGGACAAAAAATACTTCCACCTCCTAAACAAACTCTACCTTTTTGAGGGTGTCCGTATGTCTGTCTGTTCCCTCGATTACAGCCATAGTTTAAGAAATTAGGGATGCAAGCTTCTAGCCTCTTAGCGGCCGTTAGAATCTAACATGAACAAGGTCTGACAAGGACTACTCCCACTTCCCTTATAAACTCCCAGCCGTAGTTAAAGAGCTATCAAGCTGAAATTTGGTATGCAGCCTTCAATTCTCTAAACGAAGATTATGTTCTAAAAAGAGAAAGATCGCACAAAAACCACTTTCACCTCCCATAAAAACTTACCCTTTTTGTTAACAACAGCTATAGCTTAAAAGATATTGAGCTGCAGTTTGGTATGCAAGCTTCGATTCTTCAAGGGGAATTACTATTTTGACTCCTCATACAACCCCCTTTTTGGATGTATAAAATTCAGAAACAAATTCTATTGAAATATTTATCTTACTAGTTTTAATTTAGTATAATATTATCTTCAACCGAATATTTGACCCACTGAATTTGTTTTTATCGTTTAGCTTCAGATCTACTTTATTTTGTCTAATAGAGTTTGTTTTACAAAACAGCTATTTCGATAGCTGTCAAACTATCTCATCAGCGCACTTTTCTGTGATCCCTAAACTATCATCTAAAACCTTATGTTTTAAAAGCTCCATTAAAGAAATGAGAAGTCAAACACTCCGGTGCGAAGATAGCATCAACGAAGAACACATGTCAACATAATCCACACAAGCTCTTGTCTACGCATTTGTCCATCGAACAAAATTGCTTTTTGGCACAAGTGCCAACCCAGTGTACCTCCCATTATTGTTTTGCTCTTGTTTTCTTTGTCGATCTGTTCTGACTATGAATTTTTATTTGTGGGTCAATTCAATTGACTGTTTTTGTTATATATTTGTTCTCATTTCTTAATTTCTGAAAACACTTAAGTTTGGAAAAACATTTTACATAAGTCCACAGTTCCATTTAACTGGTGGGATTCTCAAGCGCAGCAGTCTTAATGGCTTGATTGCGTAATTGCCGGTAAAGTGTATAAATGGGCTGGAATATTATACATTGCAGCACTAAAAGCAAATAATTGTGTTAGTATGTGGCGTTTATATATGTAATGAAGTAAATAACATTTGAAATACATACTGCAGCTAATAAATCCTGCCATAGTCCATGTGGTACTGTGATTCGGTGATATAGCAAAGTAGAAAGTAACAAAGAAACTGCCAAATATAGCGATCAAGTTAAGTAACAACCAGGGACGCATCAATTTATGACGACTCTACAAGTATAACAAATATTTATTTATTTTAATGAAAAACTTTATAATTACATGTGAAAATTACCTTAATAATACCCGTGACAAACAAACACGATGCTGTGGCCATTATCAGACAGACCACCACAGCCATAAGCGTTACATGACGAAAGGACATTCTGGCTGAACAAAAGGATATTTAGTTATCTTTACAAATAACACCTTTAAGAAACTTACCATTAAATATTTTAACACGTAAATTTTTGTTAACGTGTTCATTTTTCACTGTACTATCGATTACCTCTTTGCATACTAATACCACGACCGAGGATATTAAACCAATACCAAATAGGATAGAATTAAAATAACCAACAAATAAAGCAAATCCCGAGCGTTTCAACATTTTTGCAATTACTTAAAGACAGACTGACCGAATCTGGTAAATGACTGATGCATAGAAATCGCCTAGAGAAATAAACACATTTGTGGTCAGGAGATGATGCTAAGATTAAACGAACGTATCGTTGCCGTCTAGAGTGAGTGAGTAATAGGGTCTATGCATAGTAGGCAGAGTAAAGCCCCAGATACAAAGTTATGGGAATTTAGAAAAAAATATTCTTGGTATTCTAAAATAGTATACTGGGTATGTCATGTTAGACGCGTACGTGATAAATAGGGTAATTTTTATTTCAGCTAAAGAAAATCTTTCAAAATTTCTGTAACAGTTTGACCAGGAGTTGCTGAAGACAACCCAATTTTACAATGGAATGTAGGGCCGATATGAAATACTATTAAAGTGGCCATGCAAGGAGCGGCTAAGCAACGTCATCACATATGTTGTTACTTGTTGCTCTTACTGCTCTGTCACTCAGTATGCCGCTCAGTATGTATATAGTATATTAACTAATTTTTAAGAAACAATCCTTCAATGTTATGTATGAAAAAAAAAACTTTCCACTACTTAGTATCTGGGGCTTTACAGTCATTATTCATGAGTCCCATGACTCATCAAATCGATTCTTATTGTTATTACTCTTAGTCACATCTGACCACAAGAAAATATTATTTATCTAGGAAATTTCTTTATCAGACATTCGCATAGCCACTGTCAGAGCCTGTGTAGTGATTGCAATGTTTCCAAAAATCTTAACAACTTCGACATTTGCTTTATTTATAGCTTATTCATATTCTATATTTTTTGGAATAGGTTTACTTAACTCGCTCCTCTTATTTACGTTCGAAGAGTTAATTGCTAGGACAGTAACAGATGACAACGATCAACGGAGCTTACACGTGGAAATCATTAATGGTAAGTTTGTAACATGCCAAAGACTAACTGACTTATGTTAAAACTAATTTGCTTTTATCTCTATTGTTCAGTTACAATGTCCCATCGCCAGATACTGCTAATAGCTGTGGCATTCTGTCTGATTATGTGCGTATCATCATGCCTGTTTGTGACGGGCATTAAGATGGTAAGTTTGTTATATGTTATCATAAAAATTACCATAAGAATCATCAATTTTTTACTGTATTTTTTAAGAGACGTCCTAAATTTATAAGACCCTGGTTGTTTATGAACCTTATCGTTATAATTGGCACTTTCTTTGCATCATTCTACTTTGCTGTGTCATCGTCTTATGATGCCTCATGGGCTATGACAGGATTTGCCAGCAGTGGTATGTAATAAATATGATTTTTGGTAACGTAATAGTTTACGTTATTTATGTAATATACTAATATAATAACACTAATTCTTTTTAGTTTCACAATGTATAATATACAAGGCAATTTATTTATTTTACCTGGGGATAAGCAATAAAGACAGTACAACTGCTGCCATTGATGACTTCGTCAGTTAAGTTGAATTGTGGACTTACAAAAGACGATTTATGTATACTGAAGTGTTTTCTTAAATTAAGAAATGCGAACAAAGAGATCATGACATTTTATTTAACGATTCTTTAAAACAATTAAAAAGTTGTCATTTCAATAAAAAAAACAATAAAACATATAAGGTAATTTTATATTTTTATATTTTTATATATTTATATTTTTATATTTTTATATTTTTATATTTTTATATTTTTATATTTTTATATTTTTATATTTTTATATTTTTATATTTTTATATTTTTATATTTTTATATTTTGATATTTTTATATTTTTATATTTTTATATTTTTATATTTTTATATTTTTATATTTTTATATTTTTATATTTTTATATTTTTATATTTTTATATTTTTATATTTTTATATTTTTATATTTTTATATTTTTATATTTTTATATTTTTATATTTTTATATTTTTATATTTTTATATTTTTATATTTTTATATTTTTATATTTTTATATTTTTATATTTTTATATTTTTATATTTTTATATTTTTATATTTTTATATTTTTATATTTTTATATTTTTATATTTCTATTTATTTTTATATTTTAATATTTTTATATTGTTTTATTTTTATATGTTTATATTTTTATATTTTTATATTTTTATATTTCTATTTATTTTTATATTTTTATATTTTAATATTTTTATATTTTTATATTTTTATATTTTTATATTTTAATATTTTTATATTTTTATATTTTTATATTTTTATATTTTTATATTTTTATATTTTTTTATTTTTATATTTTTATATTTTTATATTTTTATATTTTTACATTTTTATATTTTTATATTTTTATATTTTTATATTTTTATATTTTTATATTTTTATATTTTTATATTTTTATTTTTATTACCCACGCCTCTTTCCCCCCCAGATACCGCGCGAGCTGGGGTCCATTTAAGCTGAACATGACGGTGGTCTCGGCCACAAGTCACTTCAGCACTTCATGTTAAAGTGTTAATTTTTTTTTTGTTTTGAATTGAATTGAATTATATTGAATTGATTTGAATTAAATTGAAGTGAATTATATTGAATTGAATTGAATTAATAATATAAGAGTTATAATTGTTCATTTCCACATATCACTGTTTTACGACGTGGGGCGTAACATCAGCCCAAAAACATCCTCATAATCCGGCATGTTCCCAAGGCAATGGCTTTCGACATTTCATGTAAAAGAGATGAAAGTCCCAATTCGTCGATATGTTGCGTAACAGAATTTACCACAATACCAGTACTCGATATTACAATTGGGATAGTCTGCACAGTTGTTAGATGTTCTCTTTGCTTTATTTCAAACGCTAGATCTGCATATTTGGATATTTTTTCACTAATGGTTCGATTCACGTTATCCGAAAGGGGAACTGCGACATCTAGGATGTATCCAACCCTTCTGCGTATGTCTATCCATATTATATCTGGTCTGTTGGCGATGATTGTCCGATCAGTTGACATTGTTCGGTCCCAATAAAGTTTATAATTTCTGCTCACTAACACTGCCTCAGGTTCATACCTGTAATATGGAAGTTTTTCTTCCAAGAAACCGCTTCTTACAGCAAGGCTTTGGTGGATTATTTTCGCCACATCGTTATGTCTTTTGAGGTATGCCGTACTCGCCATTACCGAACAACCATTGATGATGTGTTCCGTAGTCTCCGCAGCCTGACCACATCGCCGGCAACGGTTATCAATGTCTTCATGCAGGATAACTCGGCGGAAATGCTTGGTGTGCATTATCCCATCCTGTATGGCCATTAAAAATCCTTCCGTTTCCGGAAACAGTTGTCCGTATTGGAAACATATAGTGGAGGCATGTTTATCCACATTTTCGAGGTCCAGTTGGTGTGGAAATATGCCATGTATGGCCTTATGCTTCCATTGCTCCACTATATCGGCATCACTAGTTACATTTTCCAGGGGTGCAAAACTAGGTGTTGATAGTTTAAGTGGGGTGTGGTTTGCGTCCAGATTTACCAGGATGGAGTATCGGTCAATCTCCGATGCAGTTTCATAGAAAAATTCCCGGAGATTGTGAATCTGGCTATAATTTTGGTTTTTAATGTTAACCACACCCTGTCCGCCCAGATTACGTGGCAACATTACTCTTTCGATAGAAGCCTGTGGGTGGTGTTGTCTATACCTCGTTAGTGTTGTTCTTATTTTTCTCTGAGCTGAATTCAATTCCGTGTCGCTCCACGCTATTATCCCGAATGAGTAAGTAAGTATTGGGATGGCATAGGTATTAATTGCCTTAATTATATTCATTGAATTCAGCTTAGTTGCACATAGACTTCTTATTCTTGCTTCGAATCGCATTTTTAAACCTTCCCTTATACTTGTATGGTGGATTCCTCTCATTTCCTCCACTCCCAGGTACTTATAGGTTTGGTCACACTGCAGCATTTCTATAGTACCATCATGGAGGGTAAACCCTTGTGAATGAACTACTTGTCCTCTTATCATTTCAATAGATTTACACTTATCGAATCCAAATTCCATGCATATATCTCTGCTGAATGATTCGACCATGCGTACCAGATTTAAGAGGTGGTATTTCGATCGAGCAAACAATTTTAGGTCATCCATATATAGAAGGTGGGTGACCGCGGACTGTCGCTGTTGATATTTTATGCGATATCCATTAGGGGAGTTGTTCAATGCTGTGCTCAGAGGTGAAAGGCTTAGACAAAACCACAACGGGCTAAATGTATCTCCCTGGAAAATCCCTCTTTTTATTTTAATTTCCCTGGTAGTTATCCCGTTAAGAATGATTTTTGTCCTCCATGTGGGCATAATCCTTTCGAAAAAAGAAACTATTTTTTCGTCCACTCCGTTGTTTTTGAGTGTTTGGATTAGGTATGGGTGGGGTACGCTATCGAACGCTTTTCTATAATCAATATAAGCAACACTTAAGTTTCGTTGGTGGCAAATAGAATTTCTTGTGATTATAGCATCGATTGTAACCAATTCCTTGCAGCCTCTTGAATTTCTTGCACATCCCCTTTGCTCTAATGGTAGTAAGTTGTTTGTAGTACAATGGTGGTAAATTTTATCAGATATGATACTAGTTAGTAGTTTATACAAAGTTGGTAAACAAGTAATAGGGCGATAGTTTTCGGGGTTATCTGTATCACCGTTTTTATGCAGAAGATAAGTTCTGCCAGCTGTTAGAAAAGATGGAATTACCGCTTCCCCACTCAATATCTTATTCAGATGTGATACCAGATATGGGTGAGTACTAGTAAGATGTTTCAGCCAATAATTTTGTATTCCGTCAACTCCCGGTGCTTTCCAATTTTTCGTCTTGCGTAAAGCCAGTTGCAGGTCCGATTCAGTGATGGAACTAGAATGCATACGTTCTGGTTGCATAGCTTCAGTCCATATTGGGTTTTCGGTGTATGTAGGGTCTGATTCCCACAATCCTCCCCAAAACGATTCTAAATCTTCCTGACCCGGAGTCGGTGAGTTGTTGGCCTGATTTTGGTTTTCTTTCTTAAGTTCGCGATAAAATTTGCGCTGGTTAACCGTAAAAAGTCGATTCTCATCTCGTCTAATCTTGCTTGTCAGGTATCGTCGTAGTCTACTACTAACTGCCTGTAGTATCTGCGTTTTACGGTCTATTAAATCATCGAGGGTTCTGGGTGTTAATACCTCCATAGCTTCTGATCCTAGCATACGACTGACCATTCGAATTAGATGTTGTGAACGGACCCCTCGTTTGTACTGAGTCAGTCGTCCAATTTCCGCTCGCAGTCTGGTCTTTCTGCTTTCAAGGCGTCTTTGCCAAGGCGGTTTGTTGCATCTGCTCCGATTGCCACTATGGGCCACTACGATCCTCACGCCACACATTTTGCACACAGTTAATGCTGCACAATATATTGCGCTGTGAACAGATTCAAAGGTATCATGTTCGCTTAGGAGATTATCCAAGATGTTATTAATATAAACCAAGTAGTTTTTTGCCTTTCCATTAATCTGGATTTTCGGTATTTGGGGTCTACAAATGGGATCCAGCATTCCATATTCTAAAATGGTTTCCTCGAATTTGTCTAGAATTATTTGGAATTGTATGTCATCTTGACGATTTAAGGATCCTGTAACTTGGACATCGTTGACTACTGGTTGGTCCTGAATTTCTGCTTGGTGGGACAATGAAACATTATTAGAAGCTTGGCTTAACCCCAAAATGTTTCCACTCATTGAAGACCTCATCAAGCTTATACGATTGGATGATCTTATTTCCTCCTGTATCTCCCTCGATATTTCCGTAAGTTCAACCTGAGATATCATATGGTTAATTGTGATATTTCTGACCCTCGTTGCTATACTTTGCTCGTTCAGCCGATGTTGTAGGTGTGTGTATTGGGAAATGAAATACGTATACTGCCTACTTCGATAACCTATTGGATTGTTTCCACATCTAGTGGCTTTATAATGACAACGCATAATATCCTTATTCATTTCATCAGTCCATCTTATGCGCTGTCTAGGTTGGCCTGCTCTTGTGGTCGAAGACAATGAAGCCCTCGAAACAGTAGGAGCGGGTTCGGGTCTCACTGACGTTATGTCATTGTGAACTTGCAGACTATGGTTGGTTCGGGTTTCCCCGGTGGGCAATGTCTGCAGAACTGCTCCACCACTACCGGCTCGTATGCTGCTCCCTCCAGCGGTAGCTCCAGAGTTCGCCCGGGCGCCCCCGGATGGCGACAGTTGAACAATTCTATTTCTTAATCTCCTCTCCATTGATGGGTTGGTTTATAGTTTTCCTTCTAAGTTGTGAATTGATCCTGGTTTCGCTGCTCATTTTGGGCCTTACCAGTATGGGTGTCCCTGCCGATACATAAAGTACCACTGGCATCGCCCCAAAACTCCTTGCAGTTACTCAGCCCCCCCACCACATCAAGGTGTCAATTCCCGGGGGGGTATATATTTTATATTTTTATATTTTTATATTTTTATATTTTTATATTTTTATATTTTTATATTTTTATATTTTTATATTTTTATATTTTTAAATTTTTATATTTTGATATTTTTAAAGATCAGATTTCCCTCAACTGCGTCTGTCAGACTTCGAGTCAACCACTCCATACGTTGTTAGTAACGATTTCGGCCCGATTTCGGATCCGATATCGGAAAATTTTACTGACTATATCTGACCAATTTCTGAGCATTTTGTTAGCTGAGTGACTTAATACGGCGTATATTTCTAGTACTGGCATATGTAGCTAGCTTTTAAGCTTATGTGCGCATTTAGGAGTATATAATTAAAGTAACTGCGTTTCATTATATCTAAACTTCCATTTATGGATAACTATTTTAGGTAATTCTGACTGAGTGTAACGCTGCGGTTTACCTAACATCTAAGTATCTAAAATACTTATATTATTATTCAGACTATCCACAATACTTAACGCTATAAAACTGAAAATCACATACACACAAATATACCATTGATAAAATTGTGCCAGCGATTTCATAGCGGTTTTGTTTGAAACAGTAGATGTTTGACATTATCATCGCAAGTAACTTCTGGGATATTCTTTCTCTGTGTGCTCTGTCTGATCTTATCACGATACTTTAAAATGTGCTCACCACATGTTCACAGGATATATGGTCTAGTTATTGCATACATAAGTCTAGTATGCTGGTGTATGTGTGTCATCAGCTTTGCTGTTTTTTTAACAAATAAAGAATTATTCACTCAGTTGGTGGGCAGTAAACACAGTAACAATGGTACGTTTGTGACATTGCAGAGAATGCAAGTTATTGTTTTTTACGCATTATTCTTAATTCTTTAGGTGCTGTACGTGGTGTCATTGCTTTATTCTTGGTCTTATCTCTTGGATTGCTCTTTATATCAAGTTTGTTGATTAGAGGCATTACTATGGTAAATCCAAAATTAGTCATTAGGAAACAAATATGAAACGAAATGTAAAATTTTTATAACACAGAAATGTTATCGGCTTATGATCCCTGGATTGCTAACGTTTGTTACGTTTATCGTATGTACTTTATCCATTACATTGGTTATGTGGTTGCAACATGGAAGTCGATCTATGCATTTCCTAAATGGTATTATCGTGTTAGGTAAGTTGGGGGGAGCGGAGTGATCATGCAAGGCACTGATGTTTTAACGCAATACTCTTTTTTCTTTTGCATATGAATTTAGGCAGCGAGTGCGTTATCTTCTATCCAATGTTTACCCTATACCAGGATATAAGAACTGAGGCTAAAATATTATCAAATTCTTACAGAGCGGTATATGAAATGATGTAAACTACATGATGTCCTTTTTGTCGGCGGTGAATTATGCTAATAAAACGGCATCATATTCTCCCAAATTATATAATATGATATAAGAGACATAGAGATAATAACGCTTCTATAAAGTAAATATGTAAAAAGGTACTGAAAATAAAAGATTATCCACAAACACATAGATAATGAATAAAAACTTTATGCTATTATAGTATAGGTTTTATAAGTATATAAAAAAAACTTTATAACACAGTACGACAAGCTCATTGATTTGGGACTCAATTCTGAGAACTACACGTGGAAGTAGCCCCAAAAACAAGAAGTTCTGCATTATTCGTTTTGTTAAGATACATGCCATATTATTTAATATCGATTTGAAGTTAGTAAGTATGGCATAGGGGAATTTGTCACGTTTTAGGCCTTTTAGTTATATTGGTACTAGTGGGCCCGGCAATGCTTCGCTATTGCATATTAACTTGTAATATATTTCACATTTAGGTCTACAAATTAATTTAAAATGTTACTTAAGCTCGACAATAATATGTTGAGTTTATTAACTTATGTAACTTATTTCAAGTAACTCATTAATATGAAAGTTAACTAATTAAGTTTTATTGTTTTAAATTCTAAATATCATAGGCTCTATGGCGATAGTAAAAAATTCATCATCAAAGTCATATCTTTGACAAATCGGAAACAGACATTCCGTTAAGATCAAAACTCAATTTTTATTTTTATCTGTAGCAGCGGGAACCGTCTGTATACTAACTATCTCTTTGGGCGTAAAAACACTTTTGTCATGCCAAATAATGTGAAATGACATGATAAATAAAAAAATCAATTGATCGTCCACTGGCTTTAGTTTTTCTACCAGTTGGATTTTATATGAATGTAGGCCAAGATCTTTCCTCAGCATTTGCAGAGACCGAGTTGCTGAGAACGGCGTCGGTTCGATAAATTCGAGTCGCCTGTCACACGTTTACCCCTGTCACACGTCTACGTCTACAGTGTTGGCTTATATTAGCTGCTCAGATGAATGAGTATATGCACCGTAAACTTCACAAAGGTCTCCGTATGTTTGGCGAACAGAACGCGCATTTTGAAAATAAAGTTGCAAGATTTGTAAACGTTGTTCTTGTGTAGTCTTTACATGGTGATTTTCCAAAGTATACTGAATGAAAGTCTATTATACTTCATTAGTATGACAGTTAGATTTACAGTTATACCTATCAGAGGTTATATACGTCAAAAAAATATCCCTTACATAGGTAATTTACAAATGTTTGCTAATGTTACCTCTGACATACTAAAAAAATTAAAATTGTGCCCCAATCAAACAAAAGGTATTTTCAGGTGGCGATATTTTTTTAGTGAATGAGCAATTAATTGCAACTTCAGACCTATGGGCTCGGCTCTAATTTTAACAATCATTCCGATGCTTGGAGACTAAGACGAAGAGAATGGTATATTTTTGACATGATTTTTAAAAACTTAACTTCTGTGTAACAACTCCCAGAGGCCATAACTTTTTAACTAATACATTGATTTGCTTCTGCAGAACTACATTTAGTTTTCCCATCAAGCAGAAGGTCTTAAAGAATATATTTTATTTTTGAAGTTTTCGGTTTGTGCTCATTTAAAAACAAAAAATCTCTATCTGAAATGTTCATGCTTCCCAGCGCGAGCTAGAAATTGATTTTAGACACAAAGTTTATTGGTGAAATTTTCTAACAATTCATCGTAGATTCCGATTTTGGTTACGATTTTTGCGAATAAAAAATTGGCCCACCTTACTGCTCATATCTCTAGGCAAACTGCAATATACTGTGGAATTTTGACAGTTAAAACTGTTTATATTAAAAGGGTTGTGGCACATTCAACTTTCACAGCCCCACTGTGATTCATACTGCAACAACAACATATGTAACATCTTCATACCTCTGATAGTTCATGAGATATAGCCTTTTTAGTTTTCACGTTGTATGAGCGGTGCCAATCACAATTTAGTGTAGCCACGGACTATCAACAGGTCATCAGTACTACTTGGTAAACTTTTTGTATCAATCTGTCTATTGGAAAAGCCTGCAAAGCGATTTTTTAAAAGCGGGCGTGACACCGCCCACTTCCACCCTGGCTGTAATTAATACGGCTCCAACAACATATATACCAAATCTCATCTTCATACCTCTGATAGTTCATGAGATATAGCCCTTTTGATTTTCAAGTTGTATGGGCGGTGCCACGCCCCTTTATCCAATCACAGCCTATTAAAGCCAGGGACTATCAACAGGTCAACAGTACCACTTGGTAAAATTTTCACAGCATTCGGTCTATTAGAAAAGCCGTTAGAACGATTTTTGAAAAGGGGGCGTGGCACCGCCCACATCTACCTTGGCTGAAATTAATACTGCTTCAACAACATATATACCTAATCTCATCTTCATACCTCTGATAGTTCATGAGATACAGCCCTTTTGATTTTCAAGTTGTATGGGCGGTGCCACGCCCCTTTGTCCAATTGGACCGAATTGTAAATCTAAACCATCCGGGGCGCCACCCAAACGCATACAAAATTTATGCAAATCGGTCCAGCCGTTTCGGAGGAGTTCAGTCACAACACACGTACAGTAGAATTTTATATATAAAGATATGGTGGTGCTACAAATAAACCCAGTTCAAAATCATTTGATGAATGGAAAAGTGAAACTGTTGCTTATGTAGGGAAACGTTATATAAACAGATTAAAGGAATTGCAAGTTTTGATTTTTTTAAATTTGTTTCAGCTAAATCGAGCCAGTGGTTCTCGAGTTATATCAAACAAAAGAGCCTATACGATACTTAACAACTTCAAATCGATATTAAATCATTATGGCATGTAACTTGACAAACCGAATGATGCAGTATTTCTTCTTTTTGGGGCTCCTTTCACGTGCAGTTCTCAGAATTGAGTCCCAAATCAATGTATTGAACAATTTTGAACTGTGTAATGTTTGAAAATTCGCCATGCTAGGACTTATAGCGCTACAACGCACAGTGAAATGACTCCAAACATTTTTGTGCAAAAACTAGGAGAAATGGTCCTAGACCATTGCACGTTGACACTGACCATTATATTGACTAAAGTGCGAAAAATTGTAAAATTTCAACAAAATTGGCCACGCTCAACGCCTACCGCTTATACAATTTGTAAAGAGTTTTAAGCATAAAAATTTGACTATCCCAGCAAAAGTGTGCAAACACTATCGAGAATAAACAACGTATGCGTGTCAACTTTCATCAAAGTTAGCCACGCCCACCACCAATGGCTGAGTGGACTGTTTTTGTGTGGAAAAGGCATGATGCGTTGAGGCACCGCCTGATGCAGATGGTACGTCATTGTGTGCAATATTGGCCTGGTTAGAAGGGGTTCGAGGGGCATTGAAATTTGTACCTGAGGAAGGGGGAAGTACGGGGTCGGAAGAGGCAGGTTCAGGCCTGGATCTATTCGATTTTGATGGGAGCGAATGGTGCTTCTTACGGCACATAGAGCAAACATATGAACTATTGCACTTCTTGTATTCGTGTGAAGTCGCGAGGCAGTTAGTGCAACGTTTCTGCGACTTCACAATGGCAAGGTGACAGTCATTTTCAGAAATTCTGAACATAATCGCAGGGGATGTAACTCGCTACAAAGAGAATATTTCTTCGTATCGTTAGTCACTTTGTTGTAAGAAGTATTAAGCTTTTTGCCTCTAAACGCATACCCCTCTCCCCACCCCCTGCTAATTCCGTTTCACGGTATTTTTATTCCCTCTTATACTTCTTGTGTGAGTCTTTGCTAGATCCGGCTCGAACGACCAACTGTTGAGAGGTTGAGCCGATCTAGCAAAGACTCACACAAGAAGTGTAAGAGGGGATGAAACGTGAAACGGAATTAGGAGGGGGTTCAATTTCTGATGTATGGCTTATTTGGGGTTACCTTTTTGTTTGGGGAAAAACGGGAGATAAAACACTATATTTTTTATTATAATATTATTTATAATATAGGTTTATTTTAAAGGGTTAACCGTTTAGAATTTGGGCGAGTTGAGGAAAACAGTAACGACTGCGCGGGTTGGGTTGAAGTATGTAACTTACAAAGAGATCGCTAAGAAGCTTATACATTTAGTACTTATAACTATACATTTATATTATTTTAAGGGAAAGAGAGAGAGAGCTTTCATGGGTAAATCCAGATACTTAAGGAGAGGAGGGAATTAAGTCAAGGGTTTTAATTCATGGGCGCTTAAACAGGCCCGCCCCTACTTACCAATTGGGGTAAAAGCCAAAATCTATGCATAAAATTCTTACTGTTGCGGAAATTTCCGAGCATTATTATACCACAACGCCGTATGCATGCCAGCAAAATCATCACACGTCCAACCGCCCCTATAAACCAATATGGGTTTAAGCCAAAATTTTATGCAATAAATTCTTATTGTTCCGGATATTTCCAAAAATTAGTATACCATCACTCCAAGAGTTGCTAGTATAAATCATTTGATACGAGAAAAAGTGTAATGCATGAAAGAACCTGCCGTGGCCTAGTGGTTACAACACTCGACTATCATGCAGGAGATCCGTGGTTCGATTCCCGGCTCTAGTCATCTAAATTTTTCTTTCATTGCCGGTGACCTCGATGTTGTCGACAACAATTTCGCAGTAAAGTGTCGAGTCATGTGTCGGCATGTCTAGTGAAAGCTTCTCAAACACTGACGTTCGCATTGGTCGATAAATAGTAGGTGCCGTTTATTGGCAATCTAAAATAGAAAGCGTGTTAATTCACAACAACGCAAAAAGCTATCTCATACCTGATTCATGGGGTGTAGAGGGAAATTAAGTTTTTTTTATTAAAGAAAAAGTGTTAGATGCCAAGAATCTTAAGACCACACACGTTTCGGGACTTTTCGTTACGATTGAGCCATGTCCGTCTGTCTGGCTGACCGGCTCGCTGGCCGGTGGGCAAGATAACTCTAGTAAACCTTAACAGATCTTACTGAAAATTTATCAGTTTTAATATTTTTCAAAAACCTGTAAGAAAGTTTCAGTCGGGCAACCCGACTTACATATACCCTCAGTAAAAAATATAATTTTCTATTATATTGATATTATTACTCGATTTCTAAAGTGGGCGGAGTGGTACATTTATATGGGAAGTACCAGAGGGGGCGTGTCCAGACTTCCAGTATTTTTCTCCAAAACTTTATCAAGCTTGAACTTTATTAAATACAGAATTTGGGCACGATCGCGTTAGGTCTATAAATAAGAGTAATCGATTTCTAAACTGAGCGGTACCAGATGGGGCGTGGCTAGACTTCCAGTATTTTTCTCAAAAACTGTATCCTGCTATAGCTTTACTAAATAACAAATTTGGGTACGATCGCATTGGATTTATTGATATTTTTACTCCATCTCTAAAGTGGGCGGAAAGGTACATTTGTATGTGAGGTACTAGAAGGGGCGAGCCATGTAGCCCATTTGCAATACCATAAGTAGTTTTGGGGAAATATTAACTCGTGCAAAATTTCAAAACATTTGATTGTGTCTTTCGAAAGTTATCGTGCGAACCAGCCGGACAGACGGACAGGGCTCAAACGACTTAAAGTCATGAATCGAATTTGGTTCAAAGAAACCTAGGGTCTAAAGTGACTCCTTCTATGGGTTACACCTTTGGGTCGTATCAAATGATATATAAAATGACCAATTTTTTTAAAACATTATTTTCCAGTCATATTTTACGTAAGATGTACTCTTACGAAAATTTGCCTCACGAATAAATATAGACTATACCAGCTGACCCCTTCCGGTACCTTCCGTACAAAACGACCTATTATAGGAGAAATAATATTTATCCCCTTACTTTTAAACGGATACCTAGCAGGATATTTGAATTTGGTCAAATTAATTATCTTATGATAGTCGATAAATACTGAGGAACCCAAAGCATTTCCCTCAGCCCTTCTAGTACCTCCCATACATATGACCTATTTCACCCTGAAAGTTTTATATGCATATCTTTTGTGTAAGTGCTCTGAATTCATTTATATTTTACGTAAGATGTAAGCTCATAAAAATGTGTCTCACGTATGAATTAGGACCATATTGGTTGACTCCTTCTTGTACATACCATACAAATTGACCTATTTTGGGATAAATAATACTCCTCAAATAACTTTTAAACGGACAGCTGGATGATATTTAAATTTTGTCAGTTTTATAACCTTATAATAAGAGACTAACCTTTAGAAAACCAAAACTTTTGTTACACCTGTTCTGGTGCCTCCCGCACATATGACCGATTTCACCTTCAAAGTTTTACATGCATATCTTTTGTGTAAGTGCTCTGAATTCAGCTATATTTTGAGTAATATGTACGCTCATGAAAATTTGGCTCACGCATGAATATGGACCATATCGGCTGACCCCTTTTCGTACCTCTCATACAATCTGACCTATTTTGGGATAAATAATACTCATCCAATAACTTTTAAGCGGGCAGCTGGAGGATATTTCAATTTTGTCAGTTTTATAACCTTATAATAACTGACAAATTCTCGAAAAACCGAAACCTTTGTCACACCCCTTTTGGTACCTCCCATACAAATGACCGGTTTCACCCTCATAGTTTTTTATGCATATCTTATGTGTTAGTGCTCTGAATTCAGTTATATTTTGCGTAAGATGTAAGCTCATGGAAATTTGTCTCACGAATGAATTTGGACCATATCGGTTGACCCCTTCTCGTATCTCCCATACAAATTTACCTATTTTAGGAAAGTTAATATTTCTCCCATAACTTCCAAACGGCTAACTGGAGGATATTTATATTTGGTCGGTGAATTCAATTCATAATACCGAACTAACTGTCACAACCCTTCTAGTACCTCCCATACATTTGACCTATTTTACCCTCAAAGTTTTATATGCATATCTTTTGTGTAAGTGCTCTAAATTCAGTCATATTTTACGTAAGTTGAACGTTCATGAAAATTTGTCTCACGAATGAATTTGGACCATATTGTCCGACCCCTTCTCGTACCACCCATAGAAATAATCTTTCTCCCATAACTTCCAAACGGCTAACTGGAGGATATTTATATTTGGTCAGTTAATTTTTCTTGTAGTAGTAGTCCAAACCTCAATAAACCGAACGATGTGATACAACCCTTCTGGTAACTCCCATACAAATGGCACAAATTGCCCCCAAATTAAAAAGAACTATAAGGGGTTTTATCATCACCGTCGAAACCTTTAGGTGGTCAGTGACAAAAATGTGATCAAAAACAAAAAAAAAAATTTTGTCAACTAGTGTCAACTGAAATAACGCGTATAAGAATGTACCATATAAAAATACCCATTATTACACAGACTGACCGCAAAATTCTTAAGTACACATCTACTAATGAAATAGTCACATCGATAAAGATATGCAACACAAGTGATTTCATAGCCATAGAATATTGTATCGAAACAGTTGCTGTTCAATCTTACACAGCGATAGTATCATCTGAGTTTTTTCTTCCGCCTTTCGTCTATCGCAAGAATTTCAAATGTGTTCAAGGACGACATATTGTTTAATCATTGCATACTTGCATTTTATATGCAGTTGCTTGGGTGTGATCACCTTTACCGTATATCTGGCTAATAAAAAACTCTTACAAGAGTTTGCCAATGACGCCGAGACTTCAATTGGTAAGTTTTCACTGAAATGGGCGGATTAATATGACGTGGTCGCTTAACAGGGAAAATTGATTGCTGTATCGTAATGTTATACTAGAAGGGTTTAGTCATACAAGTGACTAAATATATATATATATTGTAACAGTTTGATCCAAGTCAGATTATAATCTGTAATAGTTTCATTACACTATAACATAGAAATATTAAAATTTTCTTCCTTCGATCTGATAAAGAAAGTCCTTTATAAAAGTGATCCTGACATTACACTATACATAGAAATATTAAAATGTTCTTCCTTCGATCTGATAAAGAAAGTCCGATAAATAAGTGATCCTGACAAACTGCATTTCAATAATATGCTAACATATTTCTTCCACCCTTAGATGCTGCTCGCGCTGGCGTTACGTTCTTTTTGGTAATATTTGTTATATCGGTTATCATAGCGGCTATGTTAATTAGAGGCATCCATAAGGTAAGTTTCAAATTAAAATATCAAACTGAAAAAAAACCATTTAAAGTATTATTTTTTTTTTTCTTTACGTTACAGAGAAACCATAGGCTAATGTTCCCTTGGTTGTTGATATGTGCCGTTGGTATTGGTATTTCTTTAATCACTAACATTTTGATTTTATTCAAATTTAAAAATCCAGCATCGAAATTTATATCTGGCATGATCACTTTGAGTAAGTAGGACAGAGAATGCTCTAAAATGCCTAACAAAATTTTTAATAATTTTTTCCATTTTTATTTAGTCGTCCAATGTGTCATTATATATCCGATATATACCTTTTACAAGGACGTAAAAATTGAAGGCGAAATATTCGAAAGAACTGGCAGAACGGTATAATTGTGAACAATTACAAGTACTCCTTATGCCTTAATTGCCGATATTTTATATAAATCATAATAGCGAAAATATCCGCATTTAACATATTTGTTATGAGAGCGCGAGAGAGAGAGAGAGAGAAAGCGTTATAGTGCGCGCTGCATAAATATATCAAAGTTTGTAAAGGACATGGGGAAGAAGAAATGTAATTTTAAAAATATTCCTGTAATTGGTTGTATAAACAAATACATTTATAGAAAAATAAATTAAATTAAAAACTGAAATTAATTTTGAAAAAATTTGATATAATTTTTAAAGTTAACAGAAACGCAAACTTTAAAGTTCTAATAGCACCTAATAGCATTAGCATTTGCTGTTCTAAACAGACTGGAAAAATATTGAGTTCATTTTCAATAATAACAATAGTCTAACTGAGCCAGAAGTAGCTACCAACTTAAAAATTAATAAAAAATTATTAAAATATAATTTAAAAGAAATTTTGTTTTTTTTTTTTTAAATTTTATAACGCTTAAAACTACTCATCAAATTAAAAAATAGTATAGGCCAATTTATTGGCGCGGCCGTGGCATAGTGGTTAGAACACGCGACTACCATTTGGGAGATCCTGGGTTCGATTCCCAGCTCCAGTCATTTTCATTTTTCTTTCATTGCCGTCCCCCTCGATGTTGTCGACAGCAACTTCGCAGTATATGTGTCGAGATAATCGGCATGTCTAGAAATAGCTTCTTAAACAGTGACGTTCGTAATCGTCGGTAAACAACTAGGTGCCGTTTGTTGTAAATCTATAATAGAATGCGTGTTAATTTACAACAACGCGAGAAGCATCCAAAACCTCATTCATGGTGCGTAAAGGGAAATTTAATTTAAGTTTTTTTTTAGGCCAATTTATGCTTATTTATTTGAACAATATCATGGTGAGAAATTTCCAGTCAGGAAGAAGTTATCATAAAGGTACTAGGTTAGTATTGTAAAACCCCCAAAGTGTGTGGCGTTCCCGGGCTAGACTTTTCAAGTTGGACCAATTTTATCGAATGAAATTTCAAAATGTTGTAATTTATATACATATGTATGTATATACATATCCTCGTTAACGGAGAGTATCGGCGTCGTATAAATCATGAGCTGTACGAGCTGAACACTGACATTGACGTGGTCAGACGTATTAAGCTGCAACGGTTGCGTTGGCTATGTCATGTTTTACACATGGACGAAAATCCTCCAGCTCGAAAAGTCTTCGACAATGAACTCAATGGACGGTGCAAAAGAGGGCGACCAAAACTCCGTTGGAAAGACTAGGTTACTGAGAACCTTACAGAACTTGGTGTGACTAACTGGAGAAGAAGCGCAGAAGATCGAGGCGCTTATAAAATTTTTCTACGTGTGGTATATAATCCAGTGGGATTGCAAAGAAGTACCAGCTAAGTAAGTAAGTATATGTATATACAACGTATGGGCAATATTAATTTTATGTGGATTTTATATAAATCATACGACCATCATTCCAATATTGTGGATTTATAGCACAGTACAACACATGGGACTCAATTCTGAGAACTGCACTTGAAAATAGCCCCAAAGGGAAGAAGTTCTGCATCATTCGTTTTGCCAGCTTACATGCCATAATAATTTAATATCGATTTGAAGTTAGTAAGTATCGTATAGCGGATTTTGTTACGTTTTTGGCTTTTTTGTTATATTGTTATATGGTGGCTTATGATTATGATAAGTAATATTCCACGTAAATCATACGCCACGGAGTGCAACAGTTTTATTGTAACTGCTTCAAAATAAACCCAGTTCAAAATCATTTGGTGAATTGAAAAGTGAAACTGTTGCTTATGTAGGTAAACGTTATATGAACAGATTAAAGGAATTGTAATTTTAAATTTTTTTCAAATTTGTTTCAGCTAAATCGGACTAGTGGTTCTTGAGTAATGTCAAACAAAAGAGCCTTAAACGTAACAAATTTCCCTCTACGATACTTACTAGCGTCAAATCGATATTAAATTATTATGGCATGTAACTTGAATGGCATGAACTGGGTTTATTTTTTAGCAGTTATAATCCAAGGCGTTGTACTGCATGGAGTGTTGTACTCCGTGGCGAATGATTTGCGTGGAATATTACTTATGATAACCATACGCCACCAAATAACAATATAACAAAAGAGCCTAAAACGGGACAAATTCCCCTCAACAATACTTACTAATTTCAAATCGATATTAAATTTTTATGGCATGTTAATTGATAAAAATAAAATGTTAATTGATAAAACAAATGATGCCGAACTTCTTTTTTTTTGGGGCTACTTTCACGTGCAGTTTTCAGAATTGAGTCCCAAAATCATGTGTTGTACTGTGTAACGATATGAGAAATCATCAATGGTTTTTGAGTTATAGCTAAAAACTAAGCGAACATTCATCAAGATAAGGAAAGTATGATAATGTCACAAAAAATAGTTTAGCCTGAGAATGTCAAACCCTTTGGGGGTTTTATTATACTGGTCTAGTACATTTACCCTGACATGGAATTTCTAACCCCCTCCCAAACAATGACCCCGCAAATGTTTCACAGTGTAATTTATCATAACTCGAAAGTGACTTGTTTTAATTTTTTTCAAATAAATAAAGAAAATATCTCCGATACTATTTTGTAATGTGATCAATAGTTTTAAGAGTTAAAAAAAGGATTTTTTAACTTATTTTTAAAATTGTATAATGTGTAAAATTGTCATTCGAAATCAAATTAATATTTTCTTGGTTTTGTTAAGGGCAGCAAATGCTGATGCTGGTAGGTGATACCAAAACATAATAGTTAAAGTTTCTTTAAAAAGATAAAAGTTATATGAAATAGAGCTTGTGCTTGTGTGGATCATGTGGACGTGTGGTCTTCGTTGATCCCATTGTCGCACCGGTGTGGTTGGGCTTCACGATGGTTTCTAGAAGCTTTTAACACTTACGGTTGTGATAATGTGTGGAGAAGGCAGAGCAAAGGGTGCTGATGAGATTGTTTGGCAACTATCAAAATAGCTATCCGACCTGCCAGCTGTCAACATAATCCATTTCACACAATTCTTGTAAATCAAAAACTCTATTAACGCTAATAGAAAATAGATCTCAAACCGAACAATAAAAAACATATTCATACATGAAATGTTATAAAAATTTTTTATTCAATTTATTTTCCTAAAATTACAACATTACTTCCCTATATCCTTCTACAAAATTGATATATTTCTGCTTACTTTAACGCTCTCTCTCTCTCTCTCTCTCTCTCTCTCTCTCTCTCTCTCTCTCTCTCTCTCACATAACAAATATGTTAAATGAGAATAATCAATTGCAAAAGGACGATAATTACTTGATTATACCGTACGGCCCGTTTGTTCGAATACTTAGTTCTCATCTTTTATATCCTTGTAGAAAGTGTAAATCGGATACGTGAAGACACATTGGATGACTTTATGCAAATGGAATATATATAAATTTATGTTAGACATTTTAGAGCATGCCTTACTTACCGAAACTGATTGTGAAATTTATACATTTCCATGCTGGATATTTAAGTGTGACGAGGAACACAATAGTTCCGATGAAATACAAACCTATTTGAATAGCAGATCCCACCAGCCAAGGAAGTATGAGCTTACGATCTCTCTACAATTACAAAAAAACTAATTATATTGTTTTTTCACTTGATATTACAATTTGAGATATACCTCATGAATGCCTCCACATAACAAAGCCGCAGTGACAGCCGATATGACCGATAACATAAGGCAGACAGCAACGGCAATTTGAGCAATATCTAATTTATAAATTAAAATGTTAGCATATTGTTGAAATTTAGGTTTTTAAGGAACACATTTTATAAGGGCTTCATCAGAACTAGGTCAGTTTATTTTTTTAATAACATATTTATATTGTGTTTCACTGGTGTTAGTCTTCTATATGCGACCAGCGACCATGTCATATTTATCCCAAATATGTATCAAATGTACACCTCATTTAAACAAAAAAAACTCACCAACTGATATATCCAAGTATGTGGCTACCTCTTGTGTTTTTGAGCCTGACAGATAGAAGCTGTAGACCATCACACACAAGCAACTGCATGCTAAACTTAAGTAAGCAATAACTATACAATATGTCGTCCTGCTACACATCTTAAATTATTGCGCTATAGATTGCGGAAGGAAAAACTTAATATGATACTTTTGCCGCAACGAGTCTAACAGCTATGAGATCTATATCTTTAATGTTATAACTATTCAATTTGAGTTTTATACTCGTATTAACGAATATTGCGGTTAGTCTGAGTAATATAATGTACGTATATATGTTTTGCCAACCGCAGCGGGAACACATCCAAATAGACTTAGAATATTTGACTTAAAATAACTCTTGACAAATACTGCTAATCCTGGAAGTGTATACAATTACAAAACTTGGCCTCATATATATCGGAGGCATGAAGATTTATCTTTTCATTCATTAGCAGAATTGTACGGTTAAGGCTTAAGTAAATAATTGCCGTGTAAAATATTAAGTTAAACTACTTTTTATCAAATGAAATTATCAATTAAACCACGAATTTATAATATTGGAACGATGTGCGTATGATTAATATAAAATCTGCATAAAATTAATATTACTCATACATTGTACATACCTACACACATACTATTTTAGAACAACAGACACAATATTCCGTTGGAACATGATTTTTGACATGAATAAAAATCACATTACAAAATTTGTTAGCTCATTGATTCGGGATTCAATTCTGAGAACTGCACGTGAAGTAGCCCCAAAAAGAAGAAGTTCGGCATTATTCGTTTTGTCAAGTTACATGCCATAATAATTTAATATCGATTTGAAGTAAGTTAGCATCGTTTTATATAAATCGAGAACCACTAGTCCGATTTAGGTGAAACAAATTTAAAAAAATTAAGAATTACAATTCCTTTAATCTGTTTATATAACGTTTGCCTACATAAGCAACAGTTTCACCTTTCCATTCTTCAAATGATTTTGAACTGGGTTTATTTTGTAGCAGTTACAATAAAACTGTTGAACTCCGTGGCGTGTGATTTACGTGAAATATTACTTATGATAATCATACGCCACCATATAACAATACAAAACGTAACAAATTTCCCTATACGATATTTACTAACTTCAAATAGATATTAAATTATTATAGCATGTAACTCGAAAAAACGAATGATGCAAAACTTCTTCTACTTTGGGGCTACTTTACGTGCAGTTCTCAGAATTGAGTCCCAAAATCACCTTGGCTAGACATCTGCTGCAGAATGAAATGAGAGATCATCAATGGTACTTGATTTTTAACTGAAAAACTAAGCGCAAACATCAATACTTATAAACAACAAGTCTGAAAGTTTCTGTTGGCTTAACCAACTTACATATACCTTTACCCTCAATAAAAACATAAAATTTGCTTACAAAATCAAGAATATGGGCACTATCGCATTGGGTGTATTGATATTATTACTCGTTTTCTAAACTGGCCGGAGTGCTACATCTGTATTGAAGGTTACAGGAGGGGCGTGACCATGTAATCCATCTGCAATACCGTAAGTAGTTTAACGACTCAAACGACTTAAGAAATCATGAATTGAATTTGTATCAAAGAACCCTAGGGACTAAATTGATTGCTGCTATGTGTTACACTTTTGGGTCGTATCAAATGATGTATACCCTTTTAACAGTAGGGTGAGAAGATAACAATATAAAAGGTCATAAAAACAGGTTTGATCTGAGAATACCATATACTGTCCTAGTACCTTCTACCTGACTTTGAATTTCTTATCCTCCAGATAGGCTGTTACACTGTGTAATTTATAAAATAAACCCACCAAAATGTTTTATTTATTTACAGGTGAAACCTTAGAAACTGAAAGATGTTACAGCTTTCATCTTCCACCTTCCAGTTTCTAAGGTTTCAACTATATAAAATGTCATAACAAAAGTTTAGCCTGAGAATGTAAAATCCTTCGGGGGTTTTGCTATACTGACCAAGTAACTTTATCCTAACTTAGAGAAATCACCCAAAATGTTGTATTTATATAGGTGGAACCTTAGAAACTGGAAGGTAAAAGATGGAAGTTGGAAGATGAAACACCTTCCAGTTTCTAAGGTTTGACCTATATAGGTACAACACTTTGGGTGATTTCCCCAAGTTGAGATGAAGGTACTAGGCCCGTATAGCAAAACACCCGAAGGGTTTGTTCCATCTTCCAGTTCCCACCTTCCTGTTTCTAAGGTTCCACCTATATAAATGCAACATTTTGGGTGATTGATCCAAGTTAGGATGAAGTTACTAGGCCAGTATAGCAAACCCCCAAAGGGGTTGACATTCTTAGGCTTAACTTTTTTATATGACTTTTTATATTTTTTCCGTATCTCTTAGTTTTTCAGATATAACTCAAGAATCATTGATGATTTTTCACATCAATCTGTATTCATATAAAAAATCAAGTTGGCCTAATTTTATCGAATGAAACTTTCAAAAAGTTGTCATTTTCTCTAAAAATTTCCCCCCATAATTCCAAGTTTCTGGCCATAGATGGTCTATCTCATGTGTGATAAGTAGAAAACTGGTCATTGCAGATGATATTGAATGACGATCCCGACTCATGTATTGTATGGTAAATATGGTGCTGGATTGCGAATTGTACATACGTATGTACAACGTATGAGTAATATTAATTGTATGCTTATTTTATATTAAACATACGCACATCGTTCCAATATTGTGGATTTATGGTTTATTACACAGTGCAACAGCCAATCTGGGTTGGTGAGAAATTCCAAGTTAAGGTAAAGGTACTAGGCCAATATAGCAAAACCCCCAAACTTTATATATATATCCTTTTATATTTTTTTCGTATCTTAATGTATGTTCGTTTAGTTAATCGACTGTAACTCAAGAACCATTGATGATTTGTTATATCATTCTTCAGCAGAAGAATAAAAAAAAATAAAATTGAACTAATTGTATCGGATAAAACTTTCAAAAAGTTGTCATTTATTGCCTTTTTCTATAAAAATTTCTCCCCATAACTCCAGGTCTCATCTGTAATAAGTAGAAAACTGGTCATTGCTGAGGATATTGAATGACGACCCCGATCCATGTACTATACTGTAAATATATACCGTGTCTGCATATAATACTCGCTATATATGTATGTATTAGGATGGCAGCGAACAGTCAGCTTAGGATTTTCGGTAATATTCAAGCGGAATATTGTGTCAGTTGTTCTAAAATAGTATTTATATAAGTATGAATGTATGTGCAACGTATGAGTAATATTAATTTTATGAGGATCCCATATTAATCATACGCACTTTGTTCCAATATTGTGGATTTATGGTTTAATTGAATATTTCATTCGATAAAATTAATCTAATTTGAATTCTTACATGTATATATTAATAGCAGAAGAATGAAATGATAAATCTTCATGCCTTCGATATATATGAGGCAAAGTTTTGCCCTTGTATATTTCAGGATTAGTATTATTTGTCAATAGTTATTTTATTTGTTATCGTTTCTATTGTCTTTTTGGGTGTGTTCCCGCTGCGGTTGGCAAAACTTATATGTATATTACTCAGACTGACCGCATCGTTTAAGATATACAACACAAGTGATTTCATATCCCTCAAAAACTGTATAAAAACAGTTGCTGGTGATCCATTTGTATCATTATTAAGTTTTCCCTTCCGCCATCTATATCGCAATAATTTAAGATGTGTAGCAGGACGACATTGTGTTTAGTTATTGCATACTTAAATCTTATAGGCAGTTGCTTCGGTGTGATCTTCCAAATCGTTGCGCTTGTAGATAAAGATGTTTTAAAAACGGTAGCCATAGACTTCGGGTCATCATTAGGTAAGTTTTTGCTGAAATGGAGCTGTGGTAAATTGTATATTTTGAATAACGGATGAATATGACGTGGTCGCTGGAAAAGCAAAATTGATTTGTATATCGTAATGGAGATAGAGATGCTGATTTTAACATCCAAAAGATAAATGTAGATGTATTACTACATTTATATGTATAAAAATATGAGATCCTAAGAACAGCAATATTCTTACATTTTTTATTTATCCCTTAGATACTGCTCGCGCTATCGCTGCCGTCTACTTAGTGTTATCTGGCATTTCGACTGTCATATCGGCAGTGTTATGTACCGGCATCCATAAGGTAAATCTTGTTCTTGTTATATCAAGTGAAAAGAAAAAAAAACAATAGAGTTTTTTTGTTTTTGTTGCAGAAACGTCATAGGCTCATTCTTCCTTGGCTGGTGGCATCTGCCATTATTATTGGTTTGTATTTTATCGGAGCTATTGTGGCCCTGTTCACACTTACAGAACCAGCATCGAAAGTAATACATTACACAATCAGTTTGAGTAAGTAAAGAATGCTTTAAAAATGTCTTACATAAATTTATATATTTTCTATTTGAATGTAGTCATCCAATGCATCTGCACGTATCTGATTTACATTTTCTACAAGGATCTTAAAGATGAGAACTAAGCATTCGAAAGAACAAGTAGCCGTCATCACTTATATGCTGGTATTTTATATAAATCATAAAAGCGAGATTATGCGCAATTAAAATATTTAACTTATTTGGAGAGAGAGATAGAGAGAGAGCGTTACAGTAAGCCGCAAAAATATATCAAGGTTGTTTAAGGATATGGGGGCAGAAAATATTGTAATTTTAGTAATAACCCTGTAACTAGTTGTATAAATTTGCATAAACCAGTAAGAAAGTTTCTGTTGGGAAACCCGATTTACATATACCCTCACCCTCAATCAATCATACAATTTTGTAGTATATTGATATTATTACTCGATTTCTTAAGTGGGCGGTACCAGAAGGGTATGGAGGTTCCAAAAAGGGCGTGGTTAGACTTCCAGATTTTTTCCCAAAAACTTTATCTTGCCTTAGCTTTACTAAATACAGAATGTAGGTGCGATCCCGTTGGGTATATTGATAGTATTACTCGATTTCTAAAGTGGGCGTAATGATGTATTTGTATGGGTGGTACCAGAAGGGCCGGGGCCATATAGCCCACTTTTAATTCCGGAAGTAGTTTTATAGAAATGTTAACTCATGCAAAAAATTTCAAAACATTTGGTAGCGTCTTTCGAAAGTTATCGTGCGTACCAGCCGGACAGCCAGACAGACAGACGGACATGGCTCAAACGAATTAAAAATGTATGAATCGAATTTGGTTCAAAGATACTTAGGGTCTAAAGTGACTCCTTCTATGTGTTACACTTTAGGGTCGTTTCAAATGATATATACCCTCCTACCCGTATGTACAACGTATGAGTAATATTAATATTAGGCAGATTTTATATTAATCATACGCACTTCGTTCCAATTTTATAGATTTATGATTTAAAGATAATGACTACATATTATTTTAAGATTTCATTCTATAAAATTACTCCAACTTGATTTTTTACATGGATATATAAATTGGGGATGTAAAGTGAATCTTGCATCTCAAGAAGACTCACAACCTCTTTCCTGGTGGCACCTGGGCAACGGTGTTTGTGATATTTATACCATCACCCTTAGGGATGAGGGTATATATCATTTGATACGACCCAAAAGTGTAACACATAGAAGAAGTCACTTCGGACCCTAGGTTTCTTAGAACCAAATTCGATTCATAACTTTTTAAGTCATTTGAGCCATGTCCGTCTGTCTGTCTGTCCGTCTGGTGGCTGTCCGGCTGGTTCGCACGATAACTTTCGAAAGACGCAACCAAATGTCTTAAAATTTTGCACGAGTTAATATTTCCCCAAAACTACTTACGGGATCGTACCCAAATTCTGTACTTACTAAAGCTATTACAGGATAAAGTTTTGGATAAAAAATTGGAAGTCTAGCCACGCCCCATCTGGTAGCTCCCATACAAATGTACCTTTCCGCCCACTTTAGAGATGGAGTAATAATATCAATAAATCCAACGCGATCGTACTCAAATTCGTTATTTAATAATGCTGGAAGTCTGCAATAAAACTGGAAGTCTAGCCACGCCCCATCTGGTACCGCCCACTTTAGAAATCGATTAATATTTTTAATATACCTAACGCGATCGTGCCGATATTCTGTATTTAGTAAAGTTCTGGCAGGATAAAGTTTTATGGAAAAAATCTAGAAGTCTACACACGCCCCTTCTGGTACCTCCCATACAAATGTATCACACCGCCCACTTTAGAGATTGAGTTATAATATCAATACACTCGACACGATCGTGCCCAAATTCTGTATTTTGTTAAGTTATTATAGGATAAAGTTTTGGGATAAAGAATCGGGAAGTCTAGACACGCCCCTTCTGGTACCTCCCATACAAATGTACCTTTCCGCCCACTTTAGAGATGGAGTAATAATATCAATACACTCGACACGATCGTGCCCAAATTCTGTGTTTAGAAAAGCTATAACAGGATAAAGTTTTGGAGAAAAATTCTGGAAGTCTGGGCACGCCCCTTCTGGTACCTCCCATACAAATGTACCACTTCGCCTACTTTAGAAATCAATATAAAAGATTTTTTTTTTACTGAGGGTGATGGTATATGTAAGTCGGGTTGCCCGACTGAAACTTTCTTACTGGTTTTCTACGTGCGATATATAATCTAATTGGATTGCAAAGAAGTGCCAGCTAAGTAAGTAAGTATATAAATTATTTATTTATGATATGAGAACCACTTGATGGGTTCTTGAGTTATAACTATAAAATTAAAAGAAAACATTTTTTTTGTACCAAATGTAATTTTATTGCAACCCAAAAAGTATTATAGCAACAAAATTACGGATAAATGCACAACCCCTCCCCTTGCTCATAAGAGAGGTATTACGCCTAAAGACAGCTTCAATATATTTTGTATTAATATACGTGTACATTAGACCTGCCCTTATTTTTCAAAATGGCGGCGCTTAGGAGAGTAGGGTCCAAAAAGTTTCCATTTTATGCCACAATGCTCCATGTAAAATTTGGACTCGATCCGACGACTCTAAGTGGACCCAAAATTGAGTTGAATAATAAGTCAAGGTTCTATTATAAGAAATTAGGGACTTTATTCGGCATTTTTGGAAAAAACTCAATTTTGGTAACAATTTTGTCAATATTTTGTAATTTTCTTATTTTTATGTTATTCTTCACTAAATTACCTTTTCACTAAGCTATTACTCAGAAAAATCTGATAAAAAATAATAAAATTACAATATCTTAAACATTAAATAAAGATGTTTTTTTGAAAGATTAATATTTTTTCGATAAGCTTCAACAACTTGCAATAAGAATTGCTTTTAGTCTTCTTTGTTGGTCAGTATCCGAAAAACTCAATTTTGGTAACAGTTTTGTTCTGCTTCCTTTCGGCGGTTTTCTCGACGATATCGATTAATCGTTGTTCGATTAATAGCCAGCTCGTCTATGGAATAATTCAATGCTTCGGCGCAGGCTATCAACACATGAGCTGCCATTGGATCGGTTAGCTTGGAGTGGTCAAGCGCAGAAGCAAGTCGTGGCGGTAGAAAATTTCTACGACCTCTCTTCTGTACACCTTTGTGCGGTTCAACGATGTCACCAGTTTCGGCATCGGCAGTGCTCTCCTCAATCGCTTCACCCACGTCCTCAGCTTTTTCATCAATTCCTTCCATAACCTCAACCTCACCTTCATCACTCGATTCTATATATTGGCCGGCAGCAAAAAGTTTAAAATGTGTTATGTATTACATAAATAAATAAGAAAGAAAATGACATAAAGCCAAATACGAACCACTATCTTTCGGCTTGGACATTTCTTCAAATTTCCGCTTTCTCTGCTTCTCGTTCTCCTTTCGTTCCGATGCTCTTTTTCTCGCAGAAATAAAACCTTATCGCAGCCAATCATGCATCCCGGGCGCCCTGGTTGTCGTTGTCGAAGAAGAAACTTCTTATCTTCTTCAATTCGAATGGTTTTTAGGGCATCTGTAGTCGCAATATCAAACAAATTGTCCAGATCGTTGGTAAATGCAAGCTCCTTTTGTTTCCAAGCCACAGATCTCTTGCTAATGGGCACTTTTTTTATATCTTTCCACGTATTGTACAATTTCAAAAATTTCTCCGCGCATCTTGTTCCGTATCGTGTTGGAATTCGGGCTTGTTGCCAGAAAATATACACTGCATCGAGCGTTAATTTTGCACTTTCCTTTGCGTCGAGTTTCACAAAACGCATGTTATGAAAGAAGACCTGTAGGACTTGCCTATTGGACGGCAGTTTGACACCGGTTATCTGATGCGTTGTTCTGCCCACTAAGTCTATGTTGTATAGCGATTGAACGGTTTGACGCGTTTGTACCGAGGAAATGGCTGATGCAGAAGCCGATGCAGGTTTTGATGTTGATGGTTCTGACATTATAATTGTATCAACCTAAAAACAAAACTGTTACCAAAATTGAGTTTTTCGGATACTGACTAACAAAGAAGACGAAAAGCAATTCTTATTGCAAGTTGTTGAAGCTTATCGCAAAAAATATTAATCTTTCAAAAAAACATCTTTAGTTAATGTTTAAGATATTGTAATTTTATTATATTTTATCAGATTTTTCTGAGCGAAAAGGTAATTTAGTGAAGAATAACATAAAAACAAGAAAATTACAAAATATTGACAAAATTTTTACCAAAATTGAGTTTTTTTTCCAAAAATGCCGAATAAGGTCCCTAATTTCTAATAATAGAACCTTGGCTTATTATTCAACTCAATTTTGGGTCCACTTAGAGTCGTAGGATCGAGCCCAAATTTTACATGGTGGCATAAAATGGAAACTTTTTGGACCCTACTCTCCTATGCGACGTCATTTTGAAAAATCTTCATAGAAATAAGGGCAGGTCTAGTGTACATCTAAGATTATATAGCAGAACAGCGTTACAAACAACAACAACAACTTCATAAACAAATCTCAACACATTTAAGACAATGACTAAAGAATCACAAAACCCTGTTATTTTTTTATTTGACTAAGCCAGTGATAATTCAACATGTACCGCTGTACATAGAAATAACAAACGAAAGTAGTAGAATGTTTGGTTATCCGATGCGCAAATAAATTTCACAGTTGAAGTATTTACTCTCAACACTGGTTTGCGTTGCCGCAGCTATTAATGGTACACACAGAGCAGTAAGAGCAAAAACACGTGCGCAGCATTTCGGTCACTCATTGTCCATTCACCTATATTCGGAATGTGTTTATTATAACACAGTGCGACAAAACCAAGAAATACCTAGAAAATAATACCATTTTTCTGGTAGGCTGAGTACAACAAGAACCTGTTTTTGAAATATCTCAAACACCTCAAAAATCTTGACTTACGGGTAAAAACCGGTTTTCGTAGTTTTGCGCACTTATAAGCCAGTAACGTAAATGAATATAAACCGATTTTAAGTTTGTCAGCAAATTTGGAAATAAGTGACAAGATATACAGATAACTTGTCGTATCTGTCTGTTCTTGCTTCAAAATTGCAAACTTTCAAAAACAGTTGCTTGTTGTGCTCAGCAGTACGTATAATCTAGTATCATTTCCCAGATATTTTGACTTCTCTTTATTCTTTGTCGCACTGTGTTATTGGCATTGACTTTGGTGGTATTTAAAATGTTAATAACTCTCTCTCTCTCTCTCTCTTGCTGTCGTTTCCAGCCAGTTTGTACGAAATATTATTAAAATTTTAATTCGTTGTCGAGTTTATTTTTTTTCACAAAAAATTTGATTCAGCCTATGAATTTCTTAACTTGGAGTAAAGAGTGAATTTCAACAAACAAAATTGCTTGGCTTGCAAATCAAGACTGGCCTGTACATGCATGTTTATTGAAATGTTTTTTTGTTATTGCTTAACAAAAAGCTTATGGTTGTTAAATGTATACTCAAAACAAATGTGTGCAAAATTTGAAGAAAAAAAAACAGAAACAGTGGTTTTAAAGTTATGATTTTAAAGTGACTGCCTTTATGAAAAGCGTTGGCGTTAATGTAAACAACGTCGATAAATTTAGATTTACTTTTTGAATCGTGTCAAAAACATCTTGCTGCATATCACTATTTTGTAATTGTTATACAAACATAGTAAGGACCAATGGAAATTCTTTGGGCCTTTAATAAATGTACATTTCGGTACTTTTTGATGCAATTAAAGTACTTTTTGGTACATTAAAAGAACTTTTGGTACAATAAATGTACATTTCGGTACAATAAAAGTACTTTTTGGTATAATAACAATATTTTTTGGAATATTTAAAGTACTTTTTGGTACAATAAAAACACTTTTTAGTAAAATATCTGTACATTTCGATACAATAAGTTCTTTTTGGTAACATTAAATTACGTTAATATACAATAAAAGTACTTTTCGGTACAATAAAGATACCTTTGGTACAATTAAAGTACTTTTTGGTACATTATACATACTTTTTGGTGCAATAACAGAAATTGTTGGTGCAATAAAAGTACTTTTTGGCATAAAAAAAGTACTTTTAGGGGCAATAAAAGTATTTTTTGGTGCAATAAAAGTACATTTTGGTACAATTAAATTACGTTTATGTACAACAAAAGTATTTTTTTGGTACATTAAAATAAGTTTTTGGCACAATAAATGTACATTTCGGTGCAATAAAAGTACTTTTGGTACATTAGAAGTACTTATTGGTACAATAAATAAATATTTCGGTACAATACCAGTACTTTTTGGTGCACTAAAAGATATTTTTGAGCCAGTGAAAGTAATGTTTTGGTACAATTAAATTACATTTATGTACAATAACAGTGCCTTTCGGTACAATTAAAGTACTTTTTGGAACAACAAAAGTAGTTTTGGTTCAATTAAAAGTTAAACTTAGTACAATAAAAGTACGTTTTATTATATTTAAAGTAAATATTGACACATTAAAAGTACTTTTTGGTACAATAAATGTACATTTTGGTACAATGAATGTAGATTTCGGTGCAATAAAAGTAATTTTTGGTGCAATAATTGTACTTCTTGGTGCAATAAAAGTACTTTTTGGTACAATAAAAGTACGTTTTGTTATGTTAAAAGTAAAAGTTGACACATTAAAAATACTTTTTGGTACAATAAATGTAAATTTTTGGACAATGAATGTACATTTCGGTGAAAAAAGTGCTTTTACTTTTTGGTGCAATAAAAGTACTTTTTGGTACAATAAAAGTACTTTTTGGTACAATAAAAGTACTTTTGGTACAATAATAAGTAAATTTTGGTGAAATAAAAGTACTTTTGGTACAATTAAAGTACTTATTGGTACATTAAAATTACAATCAAATTACTTTTTGGTACAATAAAAAGTACTTTTTTGTACAATAAAAGTTCATTTTGAACAATCAAAGTACCTTTGGTGCATTTGGAGCACTTTTCGGCACAATAATTGTATAGCTAAAGTACTTTTTGGTACAATTACAAAAACTTTGGTACAATTAAAGTACTCTTTGGTACAATAAAATTACTTTTTTGAACAATAAATATGCATTTCGGTGCAATAAAAGTACTTTCTTGTACCCTTAAATTACGTTTATGTAAAATAAAAGTATTTTTTGGTACATTAATAGTATTTTTGGTACAATTAAAGAACTTTGTGGTACAATAAAAGTACTTTTTGTTGCACTAAAAGTAAATTTTGATACATTAAAATTCTTTTTGGTAAATTTAGGTACAATAAAGATACTTTTTGGTGCATTAAAAGTAAATTTTGACACATTAAAAGTACTTTCTGTTACAACAAATGGACATTTCGGTACAATAAAAGTACTTTTTGGTTCAGTAAAAGTACTTTTTGCAACAATAAAAATACTTTTGGTACAATTTAGTACTTTTTGGTGCAATAAAAGTACCTTTGGTACAATTATAGTACTTTTTGTTACACTAAACGTACATTTTAGTACAATATATGTATATTTCGATAGAAAAATAGCACTTTTTGATGCAATAAAAGTACTTTTCGGTAAAATAAAACTACTTTGAGTACATATATTTGAGAAAAATATAAGTACTTTTTGGTATAACAATAGTACCTTTGATGCAATTAAAGTACTTTTCGTATCATTAAATTAATATTTTGGTACAATAAAAGTAGTTTTGGTACAACTAAAGTATTTTTTGGAACATTAAAATTACTTTTTGGTACAATCAAAGTAATTTTTTGTACAATATATATACATTTTAGTACAATAAAAGTACTTTTTGCTGCAATAAAAGTTATATTTGGGGCAATAAAATCATTTTTTGGTACAGTTAAGTAACATTTATGTGCAATAAAAGTACCTTTTGGTACAATAAATGTACTCTTGCTACAAGTAAACGTTAATTTTGGTACAATAAAAGTGTCTTTGGTACAATTAAAGTACTTTTCGGTACAGTAAAAGTACTTTTTGGTGCAATAAAAGTACTTTTTGTTACAATAAATGTACATTTCTGTGCAATAAAAATAATTTTTGGTGCAATAAATGTACATTTTGGTGCAATAAAAGAAGTACTTTTTGGTGCAATAAAAGTACTTATGGTGCAATAAAAGTACCTTTATGGTACAATTAACGTACTTTTTGTTACATTAGAAGTAAACTTTGACACATTAACTGTACATTTTGGTGCAACAAATGTACATTTCGGTACAATAAATTTTCTTTTAGGTACAATAAAAGTACTTTTTGGTACAATCAATACATTTCTCTGCAATAAAAGTACATTTTGATGCAATAAAAGTTATTTTTGATGCAATAAAAGTACTTTTTAGTACAATTAAATTTCATTTCTGTACAATAAAAGTACATTTGGAACACTGAAATGTAAATTCTGGATTCTGGACCAAGATCTGTTGATCCATTGTGATTGACCTTTACAAATAGGCGAAAGAGGAATGAGAAAAGGCTGTATATAGAGAAAGAAGAAAACATCGTGGAAAACCCCCAATCAGGTTGGCCCGGTTAGCCATAGAAGGTACCGCATCAAACTACTTAAATTGCCTACTTTATCTGAGAAGAGAGACTCTCTATATAAACTTTCCCTAGGTATCTTAACCTCCTACGACCGGGCCGGAGCGGGTTAGCTACGAAGAAGGTGTTTCTGGCTTCACCTCGTCCTCACACACGCGGTATGAATTTAACGTGATATGAATTTAACCTATTTGTCTGTCAGGTGTCCGATATTGCAGTGACCAGTTAGAATTCCACAGACCAGTGTAAAATCACTGCTGCACAGGCCAACCATGTACACCGAACGAGATCTGCTATATTTGAGTCACAGCAATATAGCTGTATTATAGACGGTTCTAGAGATCAAACGTCTACTGGCTATTTTCCGCATTCAACCCTCGACTTATCCAAAAACGTACTCAATGCGCGGGTGAACATCTCCCAGAGAGTCATGATCAGTTGTAGTACAGCCTCCTCTAGTTAAAACATCTACTGATTCATTACCAGAGATCACACAATGCCCAGGGATGCAATAGAGGCTTTAGCCCATTCAACTTTTGCTTACAGTTCCTTACCAATTTTGATTTATAAAATGTAGGATTAATCGCCTTTATTGCAGTTTGTCTTTTTTCATTTGCTATTGTCAAAAAGTCAGTAAAAAAGAGTCGTTGTTCACCAAAAACCGGTGAATATTCCCTATGACCATGTGTGTGGGATTGGTCAGCTTTCCTTAGTTTGATAGCCTCTCGTGCCCCAATAGTTTTGACGTACAAGACAAGGCGCGGCAGGCACTGCAATACATCCCAAATCGGTTGCGTTGTGCTCCTTCTGGGCCCAGTAACCCGCATTATAGTCATTCTTTGGACTTTGCTGAGCAATTTCAGTAAATGTTGTCTTATTTAGGCTCCACCACTAAACAAGACGCAATATACAGCTACATTGTCACCTTTGGGTTGAGTCCCCAGCTTTTACCTGTAGAGTTCCGGCACGCATAAAGGGTTGCGTGACCAAACTAAGCTTCTGATCGAGCATAGCACCTAGGTACTTGGCCTCCGTTGAGAGCTTCAGTTCCATACAATTCGGATACGGTGGCCTAATGTCCTTTACCTTATATCTGCGTGTCAAGAGAACGAATTTCGTTTTCTTAGGGTTCACACCCAGACCACAGCTCATGGCCCAGTTCGCATAAGGTCACATCAAGTTGGTAGACATTTCTTAATTAACATGACGACCACGTCATCCGCACCATTTTCTTTAAATGATTTTAGTACTTCCTTTATCACAAGGAACCATTGAAGAGGGTAAAAGTTCTGCTATAGCTTTACTAATTACAGAATTTGAGCACGATGGCGTTGGGTGTATTTATACTCGTGCGCACCAAACGGACAACTAGAAAGACAGACGGACATGGCTCAAACGACTTAAAACGTCATGAATCGAATTTAATTCAAAGATACTTAGGGTCTAAAGTGACTCCTTCTATGCGTTACACTTTAGGATCGTATCAAATGATAAATATCAAAATACATAAACAAAAAGTTAGCCACAGCGCCTGAACAAAATTTTTATGAACTAGTAACATACTAAGGGGTTAAGTATGGAATTTTCACGTTTTTGAATTCAAACTAGTGTTCTTAAAACGACCGGTCAGCGTTAGGTATCCAACTTTTTACCGGACGTCCATAGTGAGGGTTTTGTTATCAGCTCTAGTTCATTAGTTAGATTGAGTACAGCTAAGAACCGCAAATAGTATCAAGTTTGAATTTTTTCACAGCATTAAGGGTGGACATATTTGTGATATGGCTTTGTGGTATTTATGCAGATATACAGCAAATACAATCATGTGTTGGAATCTTAAAGCAGCAGCATAGTTGGAAGATTGAGTCTTGGGTGTCAGCATCCGAATATTAATATATGCTCACATCTGATAAATACATTGTGTTATAAACATACATAGCAACTGAGAGTGCCAGTTATGTTCTCTTTTAATCTCAAAAATGTATATTTTTTTAAACGCATTTCTTTTCATCATTTTGTGATCTAATCAATACAAAAAAGTTCTAAACTGTATAGAATTCAGTCAGTTGTTATTCAGCTTTAGTATCGAAAGCATCTTGTGCGAGATTATTGTCGTGTGCTCATATCGACAAATCAACAAAATCAAAAATACAAGCAGTTAGAATCAAGCAACGCGCAAAATGTGTACCCGCAAAGGTTTTGGTTTGTTTATTGGCTATGTTAATATTGTGTGTAGCATCATTGCCGTGATCGCCTGTATAGTAATGTTTGTAAAAAATGAAGAAATTGCGACAAACATGCAAGTTGAAAAGGGTAAGTTAAGTTAAAAAAAATTGTGATGATTGCAGAAGGAAACTGTTGTGTTGTGTGTTTTTTACATTGAGACAAGTTAAAAAAATGAAGAACAACTTTAGGTATTCCTGTTAAAGGTAAACAGCAGAGTATTCAAATACTGGTTTCAGGTTTTATTTTGAAAAATATTTTAATATTATTTTATTTTCTGGTTTTTTCGTTTATCGATACTTGATTTACCAATAAACCCAGTTAACCGGAATCTTCTGGATTTTGCCGCAAATCTTATAACAATACGAAAGTATTTTATATACATAATATATATAATTGCGCTATACAGTGTCTCTACATGAGTTCAATACAAACTCTACACTAGAGTCATTTTTGTGTATGGTGTAGAGCTCTATGCTCTATCAAAATCCACAATGGCATCTGAGTAACTTTTTTTATAGTTTCTGATGTGCCAAAGATCTGATACCCTTCACCATGGTGCAATAACTGCACAGAAACTTTAGTCTGGTAAACTGGCTGATAAATATCCTCACCCAAAGTAAGATATTGCTTAAGTCTTGAAGGTATAGAAATTAACCCTTTTTTTTGTTGAATGTAATCATATATTATGATCTACCTGGAGCGTGGACGGATGGAGATAGAAATCTCGGTTGTAAGACGAAAGGGTTTACAAACATGTAGAACTGTTTAAAAAAAGGTTACAGTGTTTAAAGTCGACAAATGTAAAACGTTCTATCCACTATTCCTGGACATTTCATAAATGTGTATGATTTTACCGAAAGGATCTTTTACGGTACCAAGTAAGCACTAAGGAACTAAGTTTATTATTAATTTGAACCATCTGGTTTTTTAATTTTCATAAAATTTTAAAAGTGTACAAGTGTACCACTTTCAACGTTTTAAGAGTTTTTTATACCCTCACCCTACGGGTAGGAGGGTATATATCATTTGACACGACCCAAAAGTGTAACACATAGAAGGAGTAACTTTAGACCCTAGGTTTCTTTGAACCAAATTCGATGCCTGAGTTTTTAAGTCGTTTGAGCCATGTTCGTCTGTCTGACCGACTGTCTGTCTGTCTGGCTGTCCGCCTGGTGCGCGAGATAACGTTCGAAAGACCCTACCAAATGTTTTTAAATTTTGCACGAGTTAATATTTCCCCAAAACTACCTACGTTATTGCAAATGACCTATATGGCCCCGCCCCTTCTGGTACCACCCATACAAGTACATCATTCCTCCTACTTTAGAAATCGAGTAATAATATCAATACTCCCTACGGGATCGTAGCCAAATTCTTTATTAGGAAAGCTATAACAGGATAAAGTTTTGGAAAAAATATTGGAAGCCTATCCACGCCCCTTCTGGTAACTCCCATACAAATGTACCTTTGTGCCCACTTTATAGATAGAGTAATAATATCAATAAATCCAACGCGATCGTATCCAAATTCTTTATTTAGTAAAGCTATAAAAGGATAAAGTGGTTGAGAAAAAAACTAGAAGTCTAGCCGCGGCCCTTCTGGTACCTTTTATATATATCTAGTACCGCCCACTTTAGAAATAGATTTATAGCAGCAGTAGATAGATTTCGCAATATGCTGCCACTGGGTATCGGAAACATCATGTTCTTGTTTTTTTTTCTTTTATTAGTGTTTTCATAATAATTGGCTATGTTAAAGGAGAGTGGCTTATTAGGCCACCGCACCCGATCTTAGTTTGTTGGGGGTGTCAAAGCCACTAAGAGAGCCATTGCGTTGAGCCTTAGTAACTTCTGTTACCTACTTCCTAAGACGCTTCGGGGGTAGCTTGCCATTAGGTTACTCAACATGGCGCATTGCGTTACTCAACAGAGCTATTTAGCCAACATTTAGAATACTAGTTTCTATTCTTTCAGTGGAGGTTAAGTTCTAAGATAATCAAGATAAGACAAAAACTACTCCCACCTCAGATACAAACACCTTAATTTTGGGGGTGTTCGTCAGTCTGCCCACACTATCACAGGCATAGTTTAAGAGCTATAGATTTGAAATTGGGTATGCAAGCTTCTACCCCTCAAGTGGATATTAAGTTCAATCAACTTCAAAAAAAATAAATTTTTTAAAACGACCAACATATCATATAGCCTCGACTGCAGCTGCAAACGGCATCAGGAATTTGTATCTAGTCTCAACAATAGTTCTATAACGGTTTGTTACAGCCAGTTTAAATTTGAACTATGTAGGCGGAGCCCCGCCCTTTTTAACCCCAAATTCTGTGTGTGTTTTACAGTATTTAGTGATCACCTTGAGATCTTACCAGATGGTGGACTCAAACCCACTTGAACATACTACAATGCCGCTCTGAAATAATGCATTATTTGCAGTCCGAACCCAATAATCCCTTCTTAGTGTGCGTGTAGGTCATAAAAGAAGCCTACGTGCCAAATTGCAAGGTTCTAGGTTCAGCCGTCTGGTCTGAGGAGTGATCAGTCGGTCATGCAGTCCTTTTAAGGGGTATAAAAATAACACAGTTTGACTAATGTAATTTCAACAAAAATAACAGCAAACACAGTGGCAAAAATTTACTTTCATTTATAATCACCGAAATTAATGAAATTTTTAATTAATTGGCAAATCTTATTTTTTAGGTCTGCTATGTGGCATCATTGTATTTTTATTGATTGTGTGTCTTGTTGCAATCGGCATTTCTTGGATGTTGGTTTCAGGTATTCATAAGGTAAACAATATGTTGTTCTAACTACATAACACAGTGCAACACATGATTTTAGGACTCAATTCTGAGAACTGCACGTGAAAGAAGCCACAAAAAGAAAACATTCTGCATCATTCGTTTTGTCAAGTTACATGCCATAATATTTTTAAATAGCGATTTGAAGTTAGTAAGTATCGTATAGGGGAATTTGTCACGTTTTAGGCTCTTTTGTTATATGGTGGCGTATGATTATCATAAGTAATAATCCACGTAAATCATACCCCACGGAGTACAATAGTTTTATTGTAAGTACTATAAAATAAACCCAGTTTAAAATCATTTGATGAATAGAAAAGTGAAACAATTGCTTATGTAGGGAAACTTTATAAGAACAGATTAAAGGAATTGTAATTCTTAATTTTGTTTCAGCTAAATCGGCCTAGTGGTTCTCGAGTTATGTCAAACAAAAGAGCCTAAAACGTGACAAACTCCCCTATACGATACTTGCTAACTTCAAATCGATATTTATTTATTATGGCATGTAACTTGACAAAACAAATGATACAGAATGTTTTCTTTTTGTGGCTACTTTCACGTACAGTTCTCAGAATTGAGTCCCAAGTAAATGAACTGAAAAATGTTGTACTGTATAATAGAATATAGAAAAACAGTGTAAACAATGTAACACAAAAACTTTCTTCTTTCAGAAACGTCATGGTCTTATGTTGCCCTGGATAGTAATCAGTATCATTAGTGTTATAGTTTCGTTCATCTTGAATATTATACTGGCAATGCATCGCCAACAGGTGGCAATGGGCATAATATCTGGATTGATATCATTGGGTAAGTTTAAAATTGAATAAAATCGAAATATACTAAAGCAGAAATCTTTTTCTTTCCCTCTCTTTCCCTTCCTCACTCTCTCCAAATAGCCATCCAAAGTGCTATAATATATGCAATTTATATACTGTACAAGGATATCAAAGCTCAGAACATGGGCGCCAGACTGGGAAGAAAGATTTAAGTCTAAAGCTAAACGCTTTAGAATCAGACAGAGAGATGTTGCCGCAACAAAATATACGATATGATATTATGAGTACTAAATAACGATATTAAATATAAATTTTGTAATGGATATTATATGTAAATAGTGAAGTAATTTACATTGTTGTATCAAAATAAAAAATCTATACTATTAAATTATTCACCATGTTACTAAGATGGGCGCATGCTATAATGCAATGAAATAGCCAGTCTGGACCAATACTACTACTATAAGCCGGTTATCTCATTCACTTGGTAAACTGCCAAACTTTAGGCGCATTGGTTGTAGTTTAGTCGTATTCAAATATCTCAAAGGTGGCTGTTCGTGTTACATACTTCACAAAAAGGAGTACTACTCTCTCCACTATGTACTATGAAATCTCAACATCGATGACGATGCACAAGATGGAAGTGCAGCATAACTGTTTTTTATACGGATGACATAAAATACTAAATGGGGAAAAAGATGCTGCATTCAAGGTAACACTGCAACCAATGGCAACGCGTGCGGTGACGGAGCGATGTAATGAGAAGGGCAGAGAGATGATACACCATTTCAGGCGAAAAAGCATCTATGGAAGACAAGAGAGAGATAGAGCCAGGATATCGAAAATTACAGGAACAGATGTAAAGCCCGCAAGTTCTACGAAAAGGTAAAAAACAACGGTTTTGAAATAGGAATCACCACCTGTAAGGACAGAGATGAAAATCTGGTCACGGACACTCAGAGTGTGCTGTAAATATGGAGGAAAGACTTTTGTTGTCCTCTCGTTGCCGACGGCAGCATAAGTGACTAAATCATGCCAATCATCGATAATGAAGTAGATTGCGAGAATGTCACAGAGTCTGTAATGTTGAAATATCTTGAAATAGCACCTACTAACATCGCCACTTACTTCGTAATCAAGCGTGATTTCAAGCTCGCTTAAAACTCCGCTTATAAAGCAATTACAACTGCGACAGAGGACTGCCGTTAGAGCTTTTTAATGATGAGCTACCAACGTGCATGCACCAGCTCATAGACACACTTTAGCTTCAGAAATGCATGCCCGATGATTGGAATCTGAGTGTTCTTTGTGCAGTGATCATGCTCCGACAGAAGAGAAAAGCGATGACGACAAAGACGACAAGTTCTACGAGGGCCTCGAAAAAGGAATATGACCGTAGCCCGTGCCATGACATTACAATTGTACTAGGCGATTTTAATGCTAAAATAAGCAGGAAGACCGCATTTGAGCCTACCATCGGAAAATTCAGTCTGCACACCGAAACGTCGAACAATGGCATCAGACTGATTGATTTCTCTGCGTCAAAAAATGTGGTAGTTAGCAGCACTAGATTTGACCATAGAAATATTCGATAGGCAACATGGTTATCTCCAGATCAATTGACGGGGAATCAGATCGTATTTCCTGTATGGCGGTGATGTCAGACTGGTAATTGTCGAAGATATCCTACAATTGGATGGAGGCACCATCTCTGTGTCGATGGTGCGGACATTCTAGGTGCATATCTTTAAATCATGATCCTTATAAAGTTTGCGGGGTTGTCAATAATTTGAGACGTTCTTTATACCCTCACCCTACGGGTAGGAGAGTATGTATCATTTGATACGACACAAAAGTCATAAGAGAAGGAGTCACTTTAGACCGTAGGTTTCTTTGAACCAAATTCGATTCATGACCTTTTTAAGTCGTTTGAGCCATGTCATTCAGTATTTTGTAAAGCTGTAACTGGATAAAGTTTTGTAGAAAAAAATCGTAGTGCAGCCACGCCCCTCCTGGTTCCTCCCATAAAAATTTAACATTCCGCCTACTATAGAAATCGAGTAATTATATCACTACACCCAATAGGTACTGGTAGTTTTCTTTTCTTGATTTCATAATAGTTTTATTTTTTCAAGTATCCTAGTTTCTTGGCGCTGCCAAAGCCACTAAAGGGACCGTCCATTTTTTGTAATTTTTCTATGTAAGAGATTGCAATAATTTAGGGACTCCCCAACAAAAGAACAAAATGATACACATGAATTCTTGGCTACGTCGTGAAATGTCTTTCTTGACCAATCGACGTGGAATCTTTGAGGAGATCTAATGCACTTTCATGTGAAAAATTACTGCCTTCTGAAAGTTTTTACTGCAAATGCCTGTGGGATTCGCTGATTTCGAATCTTGAGTCAAATTTTGAAATAAATAAATAGCGGATACGAAATGGCGGACATTTTTTTCAAATTTAAGTTTGATCCGGCTCGAAGAACCAATGATGGGTTGCGGGTTGGTCGTTGTGAAGCACCTTGTCGGACCGCAATACAGAATTTGGTGGAAAAATTCGAGCTGTTGGGACAAGTTAGCGATGTGAAGAATAAAACCCATGCATGTCGCATGTAATGAAGAAAACCAAGGTTTGTCCATTCCTCTTCGTTCTTTGGAATTGGGCATTCCACAAACGTCATTAAACCGTATTTTCCATAAAGACTTGTGTCTTAAGGCTTATAAAGTTCAGTTAACACAAGAACTCAAGCCGGCCGATCATCAACAACGTTGTGTCTTTGATGATTGGGTCCTTGAAATGCATGAAAATGATCCGGAATTCCATCGAAAAATCATCTTGACTGATGAGGCCCATTTCCACCTCGGTGGCTACGTAAAACAAGCAAAATTGTTTTATCTGGGGCTCGGAAAACTCAAGAGTTATTGTTGAGAAGCCTCTCCATCCTCAATGTGGGCCATTGGACCTTACTTTTTCGAAAATGAGGTTGGATCAACAGTTAGAGTGAATAGATGGCGCAAACGAGAGACGATTAATGATTTCTTATGCTCGGAGTTGGATGGTATTGATCTGGATAACGTTTACTTTCAACAAGACGGCGCTACGTGCCACACAAGCAACGAAACCATTGATCTTTACGGGAAAAGTGTCCTGACCGTGTTATCTCTCGAAGAGGTGATCACAATTGGCCACCAAGATCTTGTGATTTAACACCTTGCGACTTCTTCTTTTGGGGGCCACGTGAAAGATAAGGTCTACACCAACAGCCCAGCGACGATTCAAGCCCTCAAAGAAAAAATTCGTGAGGCTATCAAGGACATAGGGCAGCCACTTTACGATTTGGTTATGACAAATTTCATGAAAAGGATATGGTCCTTTAAGCGTGCTCGTGGTGGCCATTTGGCTGATGTTGTTTTTCATTATTACCGGCATACCTTCCTCTTAATTATGAAATAAACATCCGATCATTTATCTCAAAAAATGGCATTTTTCTTTGAATGCCAAAATAACACCTCTTACTGGAAAACCCCAGACAATATTTCTTCTGCTTTTTCAAAACTTTTCATCCTCAAATGAGAATCAATCGTTATTTCCATTCCTGTTCAAATGATTTCCGATTGAATCATGTTACTTGGGAATCTTTGTAGAGATTCTGGTTATTCCCAAGTGATTAACGATAAGAAAATTCAAATCAGAAAAATCGCCAACCCCCTCATAATTATAGTAATAATGTTATGGAAAAATTAACCCCTCCCCCACCATAATACAGATATTTTCGTCTATCGCAAGCTGTAATACGAGTATATTCAATATAACACGTATACGTCATCGATAATAAATTTACAGCGTTATAAACAAATAATTAAACTGAACTAAACACGTTTATGATGAAAAAATCCCCCGGGTATTTTAATTGACTAAACCAGTACTCACTCAGCATTTACCTGTAGTACAGAGAGTGGTAATAATGAAAGTCGCAGAATGTTTGTTAAGAGTGTTTGTTTGCTTATCCGATGCTCAATTAATATTTTTACAGTTAAGCTATTTGCTCTCAAGCCATTGCTATTAATGACTTATAAACGACCAGAGACATTAGCCCTCTGGCTATAGCATACATTTTATTCTTATTTTAAGGTAAGAACGCAATTGAATTTTTCGGTCATTCATTTTCTAAAAGCCTCTATGGGATAACTAAAAACTAATATGTTCCTAACAAAAAACGGTTAGATTTGTGTGAGGTTAGGTTACAACAAATAAACAAGGTCCACCTTAGTGTACATATTATTATTGACATTGACTGTAGTATTTAAAATGTTAATAACTCTCTGTTTTTCACAATATTTGATATATTTGTTATCGAGTTTTTTTTTATTCTACGAAATACTTATTTGATTAGCAGACGAATTTCACAACTCAGAGTGGAGAGTAATTTTCGACATATATTGCTTTGCTCTGGCACATCAAGACCTGGCATGTAAATGTATGTTTTTTTGTTGTTTAGTCAATGTTGTTTGAGTCTGTTTTTAAGGGGGAATTCCCGTCATCCCTTCTAAGCCCTACAATACATGAGTGATAAGGAAACAATGTTGCCAGATTGCTGTTAAATAGTGTTATAACTGTTTTATTAAAAAAAATGTCATGAAAGAAGTAATTTCGTACATAAAGGGTTTTCCAGTGAGAGGTGTTATTGTGAATGACCCGCTATTTCGGTAGCTGTCACTTTTGATCGTCATCCCTTCTAAGCCCTACAACACATGAGTGATAAGGAAACAATGCTGCCAGATTGCTGTTAAATAGTGTTATAACTGTTTTATTAAAAAAAATGGCATGAAAGAAGTAATTTCGTACATATGTTATTGTGAATGACCCGCTATTTCGGTAGCTGTCACTTTTGAAGCTTTTATTCTTTGACATTTGACAAGTAGAAACTTCGCCATTAGTAAAACTGGAACGATACACGCTTCAACAACGCCTTGAAATAATTGAACTTCACTACAAAAATGGTAAAAATATTGCAGTCACAGTTCGCAAAACTAAAGCATTTTTTGGCCATTGTAAAGCACATTGTCGGACCGCAATACAGAATTTAGTGGAAAAATTCGAGCTGTTCCCAGCAAAAAACCTGCTTACTATTCTGCAATTAAGTAAAGGAAGGCCGAAGGGGTTAGCGCTTACCATAGCGCTGTATTCATTAATGATTTTGTAAAGAAATGTCCCACTTAAATGCGCATGATTTATGTATCCAAAACTGCGCTTCTATAATAGCAACTTGAATGGTGTGAAATAATTGCAACTGAAATGTAATGAAATCATGTTGTTATAAAAGTGCTTTCGTATTTGCAGCGCAAAAAGTGCTTATTCAGCAAGGAGCACACACGTCAATTATACCTAAATGAATATTGTAAAAAAAGGTCTGCTAATAATAAGAAAGCTTACATGATATTAGGTTAGTAAAACATGGAAGCAATCTTAAGTATCTAGCAATTAACTTAAAAAAAATAATAAACAGTTAATAAATTAACAGTTATTTCTTAATATAACAAACTTGCGTGGATACACCCGCTCACTATTATGACTAAGAACGAACTGATTGGGTTTTTGTATTATGCAACTCTTCGTCGTAAATAATACTTTCTAGTCGTGTAATATCGGTAAAGATCGTTGAAAAAAAACACAAACAATGCTGATATACATCATTGCAACTTAGTAAGCGAGATGGATTGCAGTAGAACAAAGCTCTCTTACGTGATTGCACCAAAATCAGCACTTATTACTGCATTCAAATATCGTTTCTGTTTCATTGTTGATAGAAAGCTTTTCATAACTGCCTTAAATATCTGCGTACATTTCAGCTATGAGGTAAGTGAGTATTCATTTATCTCCCTTACTTAGTTAAGGAAAAAATGCGCAATGTTCTGCGTTAAAAGGCAGCGCATAAAAGTAGTGCATCCGGTATGAAAGCAATATATCTACTGCTTCCAAATTGCAGAAAATTTTTTGCTGGGTTGGAACAAGTTAGTGATGTGAAGAATAAAACCCGTGCACGTCGCTCAAGAACAACTAAGAATATTACTGCTGTACCGCAAAGTGTTGAAGAAAACCAAGGTTTTGTCCATTTCTCGTCGCTCTATGGAATTGGACATTCCACAAACGTCATTACACCATATTTTGCATAAAGACTAGGGTCTTAAGGCTTATAAAGTTCAGTTAACACAAGAACTCAAGCCGCCCGATCCCACAAGCAACGAAAACATTGATATTTACGGGAAAAGTGTCCAGCCCGTGTTAGCTCTCGAAGAGGTGATTACAATTGGCCACCGAGATCTTGTGATTTAACACCTTGCGACTTCTGCCTTTGGGGGCCACGTGAAATATGAGGTCTACGCCAACAGCCCAGCGACGATTCAAGCCCTCAAAGATAAAATTCGTGAAGCTATCCAGGACATAGGGCAGCCACTTTTCGGTTTGGTTACGGAAAATTCCATGAAAAGGATATGGTCCTGTAAGCGTGCTCGTGGTGGCCATTTGGCTGATGTTGTTTTTCATTATTAACGGCATACCTTAATATTAATTATGAAATAAACATCCGATCATTTATCTCAAAAAATTGCATTTTTCTTTGAATACCAAAATAACACCTCTTACTGGAAAACCCTCTACAATTAATTTTTTTTTTTATTAAAATTGAGGCAACAAAGGCCTTTGTATTTATATTTTTTGATACTGATTTTATACCGAATTTATCACATTATTAATGCTTGAGACCGGGGTTTGATGTTGTCTACAGCAACTTCGCGTTAATGTCGAGTCAATCGGCATCATCTTGTTAAAGTTTCCTTAAACAGCTGAAGTACAAATTCGTCGTAAAACGTATTTGATTCACAAGCAAGAAGCTCTCCCATATCGCATGTATGGGGTAAAAATGGAAAATAAGTAAGTATATTAAAAAATTAAATGGTAACAATTTATAGCTAAAAAAATAATTTAAAAATTAAAAAAAATAGCATAAAAATACTTTGCATTTTTGCAATAAATGCTAGCAAATGACGTATGTATGCCAAACTGGCAACTCTGTTTGTGTTTTACGTTCTATAGCACCAGAGAGTTTTAGAAATCAATACATTAATAAATAACTTTAAGCCCGAATTGAATTTCCTCAGTTGTAGTTCAGCTGTAACATCGAAAGCATCTTCTTCGCAAGTTCTAGCGTCACATCATATCGCAAAATCGAAAAACACATACGGCGCAAAATGTGTACACGAAAATGTTTTGGTTTGTTTATTGGCTATCTTAATATTGTGGGCAGTATCATAGGAGCGATCGCTTGTATATTTATGTTGGTAAAACATGAAGAATTTGCGACAAACATGAAAGTGGATAAGGGTAAGTTAAGTTAAGCACAAAAACTGTGATGATTGTGAAATAAGGAAAGTATATGATAACAAAGATTTATGTGCCCACGCCGCTACTAAAGAAACTAGTGATACATTACATACGTGTATAATCCTATGGAAATTCTTTGAAAACCAAACACAAGTTAGAGCAGATTATAGTAAAATTTTGTAACGATTTAAGCAGAAACTTTATATGCCAGAAAAGGTGAGAAAGAAAATTGTTGTAAACTTTGTGTTTGTGATGATAACAGAGAGTTCAAAAAGGCTACTCAACTTTTTAGTTAAATTACCTCAATCTGTATTGAGAAATAGTACTGGCATACAAATAACCTTCGTCATCCCTTTGATAAAGATTATTCAAATTTTGTTGCAATTCATTTTTTGTTTTTGTAGTAAAAATAACAAATAATAAATTCCCCCTAACAAACGTTGTTATTATCAGTGAATTAAGTTGTTCACGCTCCGATACATCAAAGCGATGACAATTTTTAATTATTCAATCATATATATGAGATTATCGCAATTACATGAATTATGATTACGTCATATTTTGAAATGATGATGACGGATATGATTTTCACATTTATTACACAGACGACCATCCTCTTTTATATATGTATATATGTGTTCCTCTTACTCCCATTGGAGCATAGGGCGTATGTTACAGCCGTCCGCCATCGGACACGGCTCTGTGCAATCGATCTTAATTGGTTCCAGGATACGCCGAGGTTACTCATTTCGCTTTCAGTGGAGCGTTGCCATGTTATACGTGGTCTCCCACGCCGACGACCTGCCTGATGATAGGAATTCCATTTAAGTGCTTGCTTAGCCACGTTGTCATCATTTCGGCGAAGAGTATGTTCAATCCACTGCCACTTATGATTACGAATTTCCGTTGCTAGTGGTATTTGCATTTGAGATGGTACGGGGCCAGAAAATGCGAAGTATTCTTCTAAGGCAGCGGTTGACAAAAGTTTGAAGCCGATTGGTAATACTACTGGTAACTTTCCAAGTTGTACATCCATACAGAAGTACAGACTTCACATATGCTTCGAAAATTCGCAGTTTTGTATGGAGTTTGATTTTGTTACATTGCCATATTGGAGCCAGTATACCGAACGACGATCTTGCCTTATTTATTCTGCCCTCTACATCTAAATCAGAATCTCCTTCAGCATCAATTTCACGCTCCAGGTAGCAAAATTTAGGAGCATATTTGTAGGTTTCATCACCTACCCTTAATGGCGTTGTTGTTTCGGTTCCTATGCTAAGAGTCTTTGTTTTGCGGGTGTTTATTTTAAGACCCGTATGTCGCAGCTTTTCCTGGAGATCTAATGTTGTCCGTTTTAGATCACACAGCCTATGAGAAAGCAAGCAAATATCGTCTGCGTAGGCCAGGTAATTAAGGTATTTGCCGCTGATTTGCCATTGTATTCCTTGGCTTCGGTTCTCGATGGTTATAACTTTCCTTGATCAGAGATATTAGTTTTTCTGGTATATATCTTCTTCGCAAGGCTAACCATATGTATTTACGGTTGATGCTGCCAAACGCTTTCTCAAAGTCCACAAAGATAAGATGAAGATTGAAATTGAATTCCAAATATTATTCCACAATAATGCGCAGCGTATTGATGTGATCTGCACAGGAATATCCACAGCGAAAACCTGCTTGACAGGAGCTAATACTACGTTCTAGGTGTTCTTTAATTCGGTTTAGAATTATTTTTGTAATTAGCTTTGCTATCGTTTGGAGAACACAAATACCCCGCCAGTTGTCTTTTGGCAAGTGGATAATGTTTTTTTTTATCAAAAGGCTGTGTTGAAAAGAAAAAAAAATTCCCATGTCTGCGCGCTATCGCTTACAAAGTAAGCGACAATGTTAGTAGGTGCCATATGTATCGCAATAATGTAATAAGCGGAGTTTTAAACGAGCTTGATAACATGTCTGATTACAAAGTAATAAACGATGTCAGTAGGTGTTATTTCAATCGGAGTTATAATGAGTAGACAATATTTTTTTCATTACACACACGTGAGACATTCTAAGTACTCGCATCGCTCGCTTACAATGTCATACAGATGTCATGAATACATGGATTCGTGGATGAAACGAAGTAGCTATTTAGTAATCCATGGCATCAGTATTTCATTGTAAGCGAACATCAGTACTTAAAATGTAATATGTGTGTAATGTAAAAAAAACATCGTCCACTCATTGTAACTCCGATTACAATGCTAATAAAATTACACCTACTGACATCGTCACTTACTTCGTAATCAAGCGTATTATCAAGCTCGCATAAAAAAGGTTGCTAAACTCCGCATATAATGTAATTGCAACCGAAATGGCACTTACTGGCATCTTCCCTTACTTTGTAAGCAAATGCGGACCGATTAAACGGCCTATGACACTCCTGTGTAAATGTAAGGCGGAACATAAGCGAAAGAATCATCACTGATTGCTACTAAATATAGCTGATATCAGCGATTACATAATGGGATTTTTAACCGCTGGGTTACTACATAGGTACTTCGTTCCATGTGATCTCGAGTAATATGGCAGCAAACGCTGGGACAATAAATTTACTCTTAATTTATAATATAATAAGACTCTTTTAACTTTCTTAACCCAAAATTCAATATTATAATTAATTCTAATTTTTTTAGATCTTCTATGTGGTGTCCTTGTATTTTTATTTATTATGATCCTTGTAACTATTGGCATATCTTCCATGTTGGTCACCGGCATACATAAGGTAAACAGTATCAGCTATTAAGTAATACATGAAAAAAAACAATATGCATTCTCATATCATTTCAGAGACGTCATGGTTTCATGCTGCCTTGGATAGTGATCAGTATCATTAGTGTTATAGTTTCATTCATCTTGAATATTGTAATGACAGTTCAAGGTCAGCAGGTAGCAATGGGCATAGTAGCTGCATTGATATCAGTGGGTAAGTTTTAAAATAGGAATTCTAAAAAACGGGATGAACCATAAAACTAAATCTTTCTCTTCTCTTTTTCATACCATTTACGTTTTCACAGCCATCCAATGTGCCATAATATATCCAATATATACACTGTACAGGGATATGAAAGCTCAGAATATGGGCAACTCACGTTTTGGAAGGAAGATATAATCTGAAGTTCAACACATCCAAATCAGAATTAATAAGGCTATCAGACATGATATTATGAGCACTTAACAACGGATCGAAATATAAAATTTGTAATTTGTATTATTTGTGAATAGTGTAGTACGTTACTATTTGCATCGAAATAAAAATCAACATTATTAAATTGTTCACGCTATGCAGCACACTAAGATGGTCGCATGTTATAATGCAATAAAATCGTAAGACTAGATCACTATATACTAATTAGTTGCTGGATTTATCATCTGTGGACATCTCGTAATGTTTTGCAACACTGTTGTCATACCCCCAAGCCATGCACAAGTTGTGTTTAACTTGGAATACACTGTTGTGCTCGAAATAATTATCAGCGTTCTAGTAAATTGTATCGGTTAGAGGCAAGCCTAGTGAGTTGATCGGTACCCCTGGAACGTCTGTATCACGCCATGGGGGGCAGGGTGCACACTTAAGTTTTTTTTAATTCGGTAGAATCGACAAAAAATATCGGTAGATTTGAATAAAAATCGGTAGAAAGTGCATTTTATTTAAAGAAACATAAAAAAGAACAAAATATACACATATATATGTACTTATTGCATGTATAAAAAATATAAATAACAGGAACTCAGTTTTAGTACATATGTAGGTTTTCGAAAGTTACTAACATAAATTTTAATTGACTAGCAAACATTTGTAATTAATAAGATTATATGTATGATATGATCCAATTGTAAAGTTAAACTTTTGTGCAAAGTTATTACATCAGTGGGAGGAATATGTAATTCATATCCAACACACATTTTTTTTTGGCAAATATTAGCTTGCTTATATATTCAGGTTTAACCGATTTCTTTACAAGGTTTTTATTAATTTCATTATAAGGTTTTTATTATTACCTCTCTGCGTCTGCACTGCTATATGGCAAAATAGCCAATCTGCAAATATATCGACTTAAATTACTAAATAATAATTCGTTAAATATATTATTTTCTCCGCGCAAGGTTTTCCGAACTCGGACTAAATTTCCTTCAAATATTTCTTTAACCTTTTTTTTTAAAGATTTAATTTCAATCGGGCTTTCAAGGTCATGTTGATGTCAAATTAAAAGATTACTTTCATCATTTATGCATCCGACGTTTCGCTGGGATTCTTTCCAGCATCTTCAGGGATGATTTTTTATTAGATATATAATCTTTGTCAATTTTCTTTACATATTTGTCAAGTTTTTGTAGTTATATGACACTATTACAGCACAACAAAAAACACAAAACTTCAAATAATTGCAGAAATAATTAAAAAATATCACAGTAAAATTGTTTCTTAACGCTAAGTATAACAGTTGGAATATAACCTTTACTTCTTTAAACAAAATAAACGATCGCCACTCACTATCCACTATTGGCATATCAAAAGACTGCATTTTTCTGGGTTTTAATATTCTAACAGTTTTAATTTATGGTTACTGACTTTAAATCTTTTTTTTAGTTCATCACACAGACTTACATAATAATTAAGTACATATTTTTAATAATATCATTTAAGAGATAATGCGTTTCTAAAAAGCCATTACAATTTAAACCAAACTACATTGAAGAAAATGACAAGAAATGAGAGTAATGCATAACATCGTTTGAAAAAATGCAAGTATTAAGAATGTGTTGCTGCAAAGAATACTCACTGCACATAAAAGTTGCCACAGAAAAAAAATCGGTAGATTTCAGGCCCTGTGCGGTAGAATTGGTAGATTGTAAAATTTACCAAAATAATCGGTAGAATCTACCGAATATCGGTAGAAGTGTGCACACTGATGGGGGGTCAAAAATGGGATCCCTTGGGTTTTATGATGACATTATTAATTAATATTTTTATACATATTTTTATATTTTTATATTTTTATATTTTAATATTTTTATATTTTTATATTTTTATATTTTTATATTTTTATATTTTTATATTTTTATATTTTTATATTTTTATATTTTTATATTTTTATATTTTTATATTTTTATATTTTTATATTTTTATATTTTTATATTTTTATATTTTTATATTTTTATATTTTTATATTTTTATATTTTTATATTTTTATATTTTTATATTTTTATATTTTTATATTTTTATATTTTTATATTTTTATATTTTTATATTTTTATATTTTTATATTTTTATATTTTTATATTTTTATATTTTTATATTTTTATATTTTTATATTTTTATATTTTTATATTTTTATATTTTTATATTTTTATATTTTTATATTTTTATATTTTTATATTTTTATATTTTTATATTTTTATATTTTAATATTTTTATATTTTTATATTTTTAAATTTTTATATTTTTATTTTTTATATTTTTATAATTTTATACTTTTTTATAGTTTATATTTTTATATTTTTAGATTGTAATATTTTTATATTTTTATATTTTTAGATTTTTGTATATTTATATTATTTTATTTTTATACTTTTTTATAGTTTATATTTTTATATTTCTATATTTCTATATTTAAATATTTTTATATTTTTAGATTTTTATATATTTTTATTATTATATGTTTATATTTTTATTTTTTATATTTTTGTAATTTTATATTTTTTTATAGTTTATATTTTTAGATTTTTATATATTTATATTATTATATTTTTATATTTTTATTTTTTATATTTTTATATTTTTATATTTTTATATTTTTATATTTTTATATTTTTATATTTTTATATTTTTATATTTTTATATTTTTATATTTTTATATTTTAATATTTTTATATTTTTATATTTCTATATTTTTATATTTAAATGTTTTTATATTTTAATATTTTTATATTTCTATATTTTTATATTTTTATATTTTTATATTTTTATATTTTTATATTTTTATATTTTTATATTTTTATATTTTTATATTTTTATATTTTTATATTTTTATATTTTTATATTTTTATATTTTTATATTTTTATATTTTTATATTTTTATATTTTTATATTTTTATATTTTTATATTTTTATATTTTTATATTTTTATTTTTTATATTTTTATAATTTTATACTTTTTTATAGTTTATATTTTTATATTTTTAGATTGTAATATTTTTATATTTTTAGATTTTTGTATATTTATATTATTTTATTTTTATACTTTTTTATAGTTTATATTTTTATATTTCTATATTTAAATATTTTTATATATTTAGATTTTTATATATTTTTATTATTATATGTTTATATTTTTATTTTTTATATTTTTATAATTTTATATTTTTTTATAGTTTATATTTTTAGATTTTTATATATTTATATTATTATATTTTTATATTTTTATTTTTTATATTTTTATATTTTTATAATTTTATATTTTTTTATAGCTTATATTTTTATATATATTTATATTTTTTTATATTTTTATATTTTTAGATTTTTATATATTTATATTATTATATTTTTATATTTTTATATTTTTATATTTTTATATTTTTATATTTTTATATTTTTATATTTTTATATTTTTATATTTTTATATTTTTATATTTTTATATTTTTATATTTTTATATTTTTATATTTTTATATTTTTATATTTTTATATTTTTATATTATTATATTTTTATATTTTTATAATTTTATATTTTTTTATAGTTTATATTTTTATATTTTTATATATTTATATTATTATATTTTTATATTTTTATTTTTTAAATTTTATATTTTTATAATTTTATATTTTTTTATAGTTTATATTTTTATATTTTTATATTTTTATATTTTTATATTTTTATATTTTTTTATTTTAATATTTTTATATTTTTAAATTTTTATATTTTCATATTTTTATATTTTCATATTTTTATATTTAAATAAAATTTTCATAGTAAAATTGTTCTATAAACCTCTTATAAATTATTATGAATTAGGCCTTTATATTACTCAGCTTTTTGTGTGTTAATTTTGAGTTATGTATCCCCATGATATGCAATAGCACAACGCTTTGTGAGCTATAGAACGAAAAAGTTTTGTATAATTACAAATTACAAGCTTTATACTAATACAGAGCTACATAAGCTTTGTCTTTGTATAAAGCTTCTAAACAGCAACAATGCATTAATTTAGTTGCTATTCAGCTACAAAATCGAAAGCATCATCACAAGATTTTTCTTGCGGTCAATTTCGAGAAAAATGTGTCCCGGAAAATGTTATGTTTTAATTAATGGCTATATCGATATTGTGTTCGGTATCATAGCCGCGCAATCGAATATGTATTTGTATTAGTAAACCCTACTGAATTTGGACCGGAGTGGCATACGGATAAAAGTACGTTTAAGTAAACACTTGGTGTATGATAACTACTTGCCCACGAACTCTAGTTTCAAGTTAAACAATTTGTAACTGGGATTCATTGAAAAGAATAATGTAAGATTTTCCCAATTAAGGAAGACAATAACTATGACAACGTTTGAGGTAAAGCTCAAATTGCATTATCTCAGTGTTAAACAATATCCACTAGAATTTTGGAGAAAAAACATAGGTTGAGGGTTAATTGACCTGATTGAAATTTTTGTACTGGTGCGGTACAACTTTTTAGATAACTCCAAGCAATTGAGCATAAAAACAAAGTCTTATGGGAATTTCATACAGTTTTTATAATTTTGTACACTAGTAAGATTAAGATTAAAGTTTATGACACCGGTCTTGAGCCCGAAATTTTTTTGCAATCGGTCCCGTGGCACCACAAATTTTATTCACCGTACCTGTGCCATTTGTCTAAGAATTTTCTTTAAATGCTAAAAAAAATATTATAAAAATCATACAAAATGTCAAACCGAGTTTTGGAAATTATTTTTTTTTTTTATAATTTTTTTGAACGTTAAAATGATAATGCCGTTTTAGCAATTGAGCGCTATGTAAAAATGTAGAGCTTTTTTAAAATAAATCAATCTCAAACTTTTAATTAGAACTGAACTCTGTCAGTTGTTAATCAGCGTTAACATTGAAAGCATCATCTGCAAGATTTTTGCTGCAATCAAATCGAAAAAAAAACACAAAATGTGTACCCGGAAAGTGTTTGGTTTGATTATTGGCTATATCGAAATTGTAGCCGGTATCATTGGTATGATCGCCTGTATATATATGTTTATAGAACATGATAAAATTGCGGATCACACGAATATGGATACTGGTAAGGATTAGTCACATCGGGAAGATTTCTGGAAAATACAAAAGTTTTACGATAACATTGTGTTTAAGAATCCTTGGCCACTAAGCTGCATTGCAACAAGTGATTCATTTCAACAAGTGAAAGGCAAAAATTTATATCTGGGATTTTGGGATTTATTTAAATCAGGACAAAAGTTCGACTTTCTTTTAAGGATAATAAGAGATTTCTAATCATGAGAACAGAAGTTTCTTATGCCGTAATATGTGAAAGAAATTAAATTTTGTAACGTAAATAGTGAATCAACATATAGCGAAATCATGACATTGTAAAAATTGCAAAAGTTTTTCTTAATCAAGCGAACTTTTGTTTGGAATTTAATGAATTTGAATTGAATTGCGCACACTCTAAATGTAATTGTGCTGAGTAGATTGGGCAATATACAAACAACACAAGTGTTGATAGTTTGACTAAAGGTTATCGTCGTTACATGGATTATAATTTAATAATACATTTCGCCTATACGATTTAGGGAAACCAGGCGACTATATTGTTTATTACACAGTGCAGAATCATTAGACCGATGCAGTAAGAGCCTATCCCAAGTCTTTCAATTGTTTTTAAATTATCATTCTTACGTGACCTTTGTTTATATTGTCGGTGCTGCAACCTGGAGCGGAAGTACTTGACAAGGAGGTGTACTCTTTCCACTACTATGGAATCTTAATATCAATATTCTACTAACGACGATGGGCAAGATGTGCTGCACTACAGTCGCCTATTACGATGACGTAGCAGTAATAGTTACCGCTAAGGGTCCTAAATTACTCTCTGAGATTTTGGAATCTGTCCTAAATCTTTTGCAAAATTGGTTTCATTATTCATCATTACTGTGGGCTGGGTGTAAACTTCGAAAAATCGGAACTGGTGCTATTCAAAAATAAAATCACTACATTGACTAAACCCAGACTAAATGAAGTCGCTTTAACACTTTCCAATAATGCCAACTAGTTTAGAGTCATATTAGACAGTAAACTTAATTGGAATCTAAATACTCAGATCAGGACAAGCAAAGCGGCAACGGCTCTATACTGCTGCAAAAGGGGCAGTCGGCCTCAACCGCGGAATCAGCTCCAAACAACGTAAACTGGTTATACGATTTGGTTATTAAAGCAACTTTTAACTGGAGTGCATTATGAGAACTGGTGGAAATCATTATAACATGGGCACTTAGAAGTACTTCAACTGAGGCACTGTTCTCGATCCTAAACTGGTTACCCTCAGACATTGGTTACCCCCCGAAGGTAGCCGAGAACACCACCATGCGTTTAGACGCCACGAAGGCATGGAAGCACAAGGACTAAATTTGGAATATAATCTAATCAACTATGACCCTAATGTAAATACCCTACAATTTAGAGGAAGATATCATCCAAAGATAGGCCTGTGGAATCTTTTAGGAGGCGTAGCACCTTCAACTGTATAGCTGCATAAAATAGCTGCGGAGCATTTATTGGACTGTAATATTAATTTACTTACTGATAATAAAGTGACCGTCAGATCCCTGGAGAATGTGTACTTAGAGAAGTGTTTAGGAAAGCCAGTCGTTTCTGGAGGTGGTAGCGAGAAATTCGACGGTTACCCTCACATAGGTTCCATGACACGATATATGTCCTATATCGTCACCAAAGAGCCGACTCACTAGCTAATGCCGCCAACATCATGAATTTTTGCGAAATTTACTTTGTCAGTGGTGTTTCACCTTATTGCTAAGGTAAAATGGGATAAATAATCTATTTACACAGCGGCAAGTGGACACAATTTGTGTTGAATCTGTTTAGATTGCATCTGAGAAACGTCATAGATGTAATAACCGGGCACTAACCGGTTGGAAAAACGTTTTACCATAACAATTTTTGTAGATGCTGCAGCGGTGAGGACGAAGAGAAGACCACAGAGCATATTATATGTCCCTGCCCTGCTTTTGGTGACCTAAGATATGAAAAATTTGGTCACTGGACAAAAATAATCATAAGAACCCAGTGACCCATTCTAAGCGCGACGGTGACGTGTCCATTTTCTTATGGTCCATGGACCTTGTGACACAAAAACCAGTAGGAAAGTTTCTGTAGGAAAACCCGACTTGCATATAACCTCACCCTCAACATAAAATAAAATTTTGTAGTATATTGATTTATTACTCGATTTCTCAAGTGGGCGGAATGTTACATTAGTATGGGAGGTACCAGAAGAGGCGTGGCTAGCCTTCCAATTTTTTATCAAAACTTTACCCTGTTATAGCTTTACCATATACACAATTTGGATACGATCGCGTTGGATGTATTAATATTATTACTCGATCTCTGAAGTGGGCGGAAAGGTACATTTGTATGGAAGGTACCAGGAGGGGAGTGGCTAGACTTCCAATTTTTTCCAAAACTTTATCCTGTTATATTTTTACTAAATACATAATTTGGGTACGATCCCGGTGGTTTTATTGATATTATTACTCGATTTCTAAAGTGGGCGGAATAATGTATTAGTATAGGAGGTACCAGAAAGAGCGGGGCCATGTAGCCCATTTGCAATACCGTAAGTTGTTTTGGGGAAATATTAACCCGTGCAAGATTTCAAAACATTGGATTGCGTCTTTCGAAAGTTATCGTGCGTACCAGCCGGACAGACGGTCATGGCTCAAACGACTTAAAAAGTCATGAAACGAAATTGGTTCGACGAAACTTAGGGTCTTAAGTGACTCCTTCTATGTTTTACAATTTTGTCATAAAGTCCATGAAAATTATGACATAACGAAGACATATTTGGTGGATCGTGGTATCAGGACTCATGGGCCCCGCCACCATTTTAATACTTATTAGGGGGCGTGGCATCAGGACTGTCAAAATGGTGGCGGAGCCCATGGTAAAAGTACTTTAAGGTACACTTCAAATAATTTTTGATATAAATATAATTGTTATATTGTTGTTATTGTCAAGTAATTTATGGTGCAACAAAGTACAACCCTCAGAGGAGCAGAGGTGGTAAGATAAGACTCACCTTGGTCAACTGCTTGTAGTATGAAATATGAAAACTGCGTTACTCAAAAAATTTAAAAACTGCGTTTCTCAAAAAACGTGAATAACAACCCCTTATTAACCGATTTTACCATAAACTTTTGGGTATTCCTATAAAGTATTTTTTAAACTTGAAAAATAGAGAAAAAATCAAAAAGTTGAAATTTTCAGGCACATACAGACATGATATGTCAAGTTACAGAACTGACTGATTTATTAGCGTATAAGTGAAGAAAGACCGCAAAAATCGGGTGTTGAGACGTAAGACAAGATTTTGAGGGTGTTATAAAACTTTGATATACAGACACATGTTGTCCTTGACCAGATCTACACCATGCACTTGGTTACTTCCCAAGTTTCTGTAATTTTTTACATTCTGTAGCAATGTATTATTAAAAACGTATTTTGTTTATTTTTACTAGATATTCTCATTGGACTCGCGGCAGTGTTTTTCATCATGACCATTGTATCGATCAGCATAGCCATTTTAATGGTAACAGGCATTCAAAAGGTAAACACAACCCCTTCTATCGTGTAATAATCTACAATACAATTAAAACTTCACTATTTCAGCTACGTCCTGGCTTCATTTTGCCTTGGATAGTAATGTCCATCATAAGCATAGTAAATTGTTTCATCATGAATATTGTAATGTCAATCCAAGGCCAACAGTTAGTAAATGGTATAATAGGTGGATTAATAGGCGTGGGTAAGTTTATTATGTGTAATATCGTTGTAATGAGCTTTTAAAAAAATCTCCTTTTTTTATTTTGTGTATATGTATATAAAAAAAGGTATTCAATGTGCTATTATATATCCAATATACACATTGTACAAGGATATGAAAGCTGAAAGCATGGGCGGTACAAGACGAGGAATAATGATGCTTTAAATGATAATACGAAATAGTTTTAATTAGATGTGTTGTTAAATAATATAACATTTAGTTTAAATGAAATATGTAAATTTTTACAAAAAGAAAATTATAGACATTGACACATCGCATTTTGACTCAGAAACCGGACAAATGTGTGAAATACAAACTTCATTCAATATCATCCAAATTAATGTTTTTCGACACCTTACTCAACGTACTATTCTACAATAATCTCACAAAAATCAAAATTTCTAATGGGAAAACACGTTTTAAGGACTTTCTTTCAGAAATATTTGGAAAAATATTAATTTTCACGAAATTGACTAATTTGTATAAGAGGTACTGGTAGGCGTAGCACAACGTGTCGGTTTTAAATATTTTCTTGACTGAAATACTGGGTGCGTATATATGTAGAATAGCTCTGGTACCTTCCATATCAAAATTACCTATATTTGGATAATTAATATTTCTTCCATAACTTCTAAACGGATAACTGGAGGATATTTGAATTTGGTCAGATAATTAACCTTGTTATAGTAGACAAACCCTCAGAAAACATTATTAAACAATGTAATGATGTTCCAAATTATATAAAAAAGGTTTTGTCAAAAAAATTCGACTCAATTCACATTGATGCGTTTTTGTAAAAGAAGAAAAGAAAAAACTGACTTATTTTTATGTCACGTAACGGTACCCTCTTTAGTCGCTAATATTTTAGAATCGGTCAGTTCAGTGGATATCTTCTCTTTTACTAAATATAGAGCTTATTAATTATTGGACAAAAAGTTAAAGAAGTAATAAAAAAATAATGTTTTAAATTGTGTCCGATCTCCTTGAAACGTACTATCGTCACATATCGCGACCTAAAGTTGCAAAGGGTGGAAGTTAAAAATTCAAAATTTTACAGGAGGGACAAAAAACTTTAATTTTTCCTTTAATGACTTACTTTTTCAAAACTTTTAATGCAATTATGTGTAAATTATTCATATTTTGGTAATATTAAAATTTTTTCTGAAAAATGCTTGGTACTTTTTTTTGGAGCGTTTTTTTGGACTTTGAACTTTTTCGCTTTTTAACTTATCGATTTAATTTGGACTTAGCGCCTTTTCCTATAAGAAAATTTTTAAGAAAAAATAAATCTCAATTTTCTCTTTATTATAATTTTTTTTTATTTTTTTAGATATAATATATTCATTACGGTTTTAAGTAGAAAGTATAAATTTTTTAAGTAAAATTTTGAAAGTTTGCTAAACATATAATAATCGACACTCATCAAACGAAATTTCCATTTTCGATCAATGGGCGGGGAAGGCATAACAGAGGTGTTTTTGCGCTACTACATTTGAAGACGTAATTTTTAGTTTTGATCTTTAGTGGAATGTCTACTTCCGATTAGTGAAAGAAGTGGTTTTTCGCCCTACATAAAGGAAAAACTTAATCTACATGTCGGCACTTTTGATATTACTTAGTGCTTCTGATAAACTTTTTACTATCGTCATAGAGCCCAAAAAATTAAGCATTTAAACAATAAAACTTTCTTGGTTAAATAAGTTACTACACTCAGCATATTATTGTCGAATTTAAGAACCGTTTTTAATGTACTTTGTAGGCCTAGAAATATTGTAACGCATTTCACATCTTGAAAAAATGTTGAAAACTTTTCAAGTTATCGAGGTTTGAAATCTAGGAAAAATAATTTTCCACTTTTAAGACTATAAAAGTGGTGCTAAATATAATAATTATTCACACCAATAATTTTTTTGTCGTGAGATCGGATCCTTAAGAAGAGAATTGTTTAGTTGTAAAAAGCACCAGAAAAATTAATATACAATTTTTTTTATCCATAACCTCATTTTTTTGATAAAATCTACTGCAGCGACGCCATACCCATCTTCAAAAAATCCCAAAATTTTATTCGAAATTCTTTTAGATTACAAGCTCTAATATTCCGCTTCAAGAGTTGCAAAAAATCGCCCTAATGTTCAGTTTAAACTTCTCTATAACGATTTTTTTTTTATTCAAAAACAAAATTTTCCTATTGTTTTTCACACATTTTGATTTTCTATAACATAGAAATCAGCGATCCCCATTATTATTTATTTTTAGCTATAAGAATTGAAAAATAAGAATAAAACTTACCTATAAGGTGTCGAAGTTTGTGTTGTGTTGTTAAAATATTGAAGTGACGAATTTTTTAATATAGTGAAGCCTCCTGTTTAGTACCTCTAGTATCAGCATTATACTGGAACATAGTTTTAAGATACTGTAAAATTATTATGAAGGCTTTTTAACATTATTGTAATAGTAGCGATATTTTTTTTATAATTCGCTTTTTATTAAATTCATTTCGTATTACATTCACTAATCAAATTACACTACACTTTGATTTTCTTCTTATATTAATGCTTATATCATTGACTTTTACAGCAGCCATATATGTATGTTTATATCACTTTTGAATTTAGATAAATTTTCATAATCATTTCATTTTACTTTGTCAGAGAAAAGTTTTTAAAACTTATAGATATTACTTTTATTTCTCTTTACTTATTTTTTTCATTTCGTGTTACTTTACAAAGTGATTAATATCTTTGATATTTTTTTCATTGCATTTTGTATTACTTTGCAAAGAATTTAAGACAGCTCTTTGTTTTTCTTTTAATTTCGTTACTTTTATTATTTATTTAATTTATTACATTGATTCATTAACCGAGCCATTATGGCCCTATATGGTTACAAACTTCTACTAAATAAACGATTATTATATTAGCGATTATTTCAACAGTTTTAGTTTTTAACCTCACTTTTTAATAAATTTTTTTTTCGTTTAATTTTACTTTGACAGAGGTAATAACACCACTCTTTTATCTTCTTTTCATTTTCTTGCTTTTATTAACTGGCAACTCTCATATTAACTTAATTCTTGCTCTATTCCCACACTCAACATTTGCACAATTGATGGGAAACGGAACTTTACGGAGGTTAACACTCGATCTAACAACAAAACGCATAACACAGCTCTTTTACATTCACAATAGAATAATCACTATTTTCCCTTTTCCAGTTGTGAACATTCTTCCATTACGACCTCTCAATAACATCATTTTAGCAAACACACCAATAACGGAACTTCTTAAAGAAAGGCAACGATATTTTGTCACTTTCATGCATTCGTTCTATGCTCTCGTATAAACTACCGACCGACGAAAGACGTTAACATAAGAAACACCAACCGGCCGCGGACACATTTTACTCGATCTCCGATTTTACTCTGGATTTTGTGATGATTACCCGGGATTACCGTAATAGTTTAGTAGAAATTTAAGAAATTGTGTTACATTTTTTGCTTTAATCAACTTTTTGTACCATTTACATTCTTTTAAACCGATAAATTCAATAATTTTCTTGAGATCCTCCTAAATAACTTTTTCTATTTCTGCAGTTGTAATTAGACTAAAGGAAGTGTCAAAGAAAGAAATCAGAGTGAGTGTTTGTCTATGCATGAAAACTACAAGAGCAAGAGATAGAGAGATGAGCGAAGATATATCAACAGTGCAGTGTTGCCATTTTAGCAATTTAAGTGCATTTTTAGCATTATTGTGCCGATGACGGAGATCAAGTAAAAAGTTTTAGCGCCGGTTGGTGTTTATTTTGTTAACGTCTTTTTGCCGGTCGGTAGTTTAAACAGACGAGAGTAGAGCGGAGTTCAAATAGGAAGTAGAATAGCGAAAGCGAAAAAATATCATTGAGTTTCTTGAAGTCTTTAATATAATCATAGAGTAATGAATCTGAGAATGAATCTGTGGTATAATTAAAGAAGTTCGACTATCCGTTTGTTGCACAAATGGCAAGGTTGAGAGGATAATTTTATAAAAGAATGCAGTAAAATGTACCCAAGTGGAATAGAGAAAATAGCGGTCGTTTTATTGTGAATGGAAAGAACAGTGTTGTGTGTTTTGTTGTTAGATCGAGTGTTAATCTCTGTACAGTTCCGTTTCCCATCAATTCTAGTGTGTTTAATTGTGGGAATAGTGCAAATGTTAATAAGAGAGTTGCCATTAAATAAAAGCAAGGCAATGAAAAGAAGATAAAAGAGTGGGATTTTATTCTCTGTCAAAATAAATCTAATTAAAAAGTGACATTAAAAAATAGAGCTGTTGTAATAATTACTAATAAAAGTCCTACGAAAATTAGAAGCAAATTATAGAATAATGTTTTGCAAAATAATAAGAAATGAAATAGAAAAAATTAATGAGAAGAATATTGACAAATTGTCAATGTAATACGAAATGAAAAAAATTACAATTAAAAGTGGAACTTAAAAATAGGGCTGTAGTAATATAATCATCCAAAATTAGAAGAAAATCAAAGAGTAGTGTAATTTTATTACTAGAAGTAATACAAAATAGAACAAATAAAAAGTGAAATTTATGTTATAAAAATATGGCTGCAGTTGTAATAATCCAATAGATCTGTATAATGTGTTTAACGCGTCTTAAAAATAAGTTAGTGCAGGAAGTGGAGGCATTCTATTGATGTCAATTATGAAAAAAAAATTGGAAACTTAAAAGGTAAGCTTATTTAACAAAAATTTTGAATACTAATAAATAAATATAATTAGGTGGAAAAATATGTATGTCGGCATTTTAACATTTTTTAATAGTCCAATTTTATTACTCAAGGTTATACAAAAAAAAAATGATAAAGTAAATTTTTTAAAAATATGGCTTCTTTTGGGATAATCGCAATAGTTTATGTGCAGGTGTTTAAATTATGGATACCATGAAAAAAACTTTCGATACTTAATTAGTAGGTTTTTGCTTTAAAATATTTTGAATTTTAATAAATAAATACAATTATGTCGAAAAATATTTCAACGTTTTAACTTTTACTTACGCGTATTAGATTGATCCAAAAGATCAAAGTTGTGGCAAATCGAATAGGGTATGTCGGTTACTAAGCAGAGGTGGGAGAATAAGAAAGTTGAAATTCCGTATGGTTGGATTTACAAAAATCGTCGAAAATTTTTTTATATGTATTTTTTTTAATTTTTTATTTAAAATTTTAATTTTTGCAAATACATATGTATTGTTAAACAGTTTGCTGTACAAAAAAATTTCGCTTGTCACTCAAAATTTACTTTTACTTAAATTAATTTCAGCCAAAGTTTTTGACTGATATGGCTGAAATTTGGAATTTAAAACTTTTTTATTGGCAGGCACGCTGGGGTTTTTGATATTTGTAATAGTTGCAATTTTTATGGTTGCCACCATATGAAAATGAAAAAGTGCTGAGATTTCGAAAACTGAGGGAATCTTTTTTATGAAAAAGTCGTTAATTTTTCCGTGTGCCTTGTGTCACCTTAATGCTTAATTTGTACAAAAAGTCAAATATTGTTTTGACACAATATTTAAACTAATTTCACTTTCGTTATATTTTAAACTGATGCTGTCTGAATGAAAGTTACATAAAATAAATGCAGAACTCTTTTGTGAACACTTTTCATCAATGCAAAACATGGCAATCCACGCCCAACGTTATCAAAAGTTTTTGCAAAGTTTATTTTTGTTGAAAAAGTGATTTATTTGGGGTTTAGTTTGAATTACACCTTGTGCTAAAAAAAATAATAGCATCCACTAAAAAATTTTGGTTTTTTTAAAATACTTACTACCCTCTCTCTTCACCTTATTATGCACGACTTCCTTCTTTTTGTTTAATAACTGGTAAAACGTTTTAATTTATACCAAACTTACACTTTAAATGATTCCTCAGCACACGTTGCTTGTAAATGTCTACTTTGACTGCCCATAAATCAGTTGATATTTGTTTTTACAAAAATCAAGTATGCAGTTATTTGCTTTGACATGTTCTTAATCGAACGTCATACAAAATTCCTTATTTTTAGAAAATTATAGCTTCTTCCATAATATTAAGACGGGAAACTGGAGGATATTTAAATCTGGTCAGGTAAATTTTATAGTAATAGTAGGCAAAACCTCCGGAAACCAAATCGTTACACACCCCCTATTTGTTTTTTTTTGTAAGTACACTAAATTTATTTAAATTTTTTATAAGGTAAATGTTAATTGAATGTTGACTTAACAAATAAAAATGGCACATATAATGCTGTCCCTGCTGGTACCTCCTATAAAAAATCGCCAACTTCCCAAAAAATTATATATTCCCAATAATTTTGAACTCTCATACAAAATGAACATATGCCCAGTGATATTGAATTTAATTTTTTACATTTGTTGGCGATTTATATCATTTTACTTTGAATTTAACTTTTTACATTTGTTGGCGAATTATATCATAGCATAATTAGATCATAATATCATGCACAGGGTGGAGGTATTTATATGTCAGTTCACCTGAATTTCTGTACTGGTTTTATCACCCTTTTCATCTACCTCCAATTCAATATGTATATTTACGTATTTAATATATAATATGTATCTAAATAATCACAGCATCACTAGAATATCTTGTTCGTAAAATATGACTATCCTGGAATTATCCATATGAAATTATGTCCCAAGATTACACAAAAAAAATTATTACTATGAAAAATGTCTTACTACATAGTGCTAAGTATTGTGATGTGATTATTCATCACTCCTTTTACATTTTTGAATTTAAACAAGATAATGATAACTATGCAACTAATCCTTCAATAATCTTGTTTATCTCACACTGCCTAGCTTTTGTTATTCCCCCATTGGTATTTCGTAAATAACATCTTGGCAATCTCACTCCCATTTTATTTGTTCGTTGCAATCAACAAGTAAAATTCTTCTTGGCGTCGCCATCTCGTACTCACTCTTATACACTAAGTGCTTTGTGAAATAGTTGGACTCTCATCTCCAACCCACCTCTCACCATGTTGCTGAGTAAAGTATAGCATTTCAATGCATTTCTTATCGCAGGCAATGTCTTATAGCTTTTCTCATACGGCGAATAAAATTTCTCTCTCACTCTCACTGTAGTAACTGTTTGTTTACATTTTGCTTAATCTTTGTCTTTGCATATAAGTGACGCTACAGTATGTGAGGCAGTATTATTCTGCAAGGCTATATGTAACATTTGGATAAAATTGTTTAAATTATGTTGGAATGAAGATATAACATAAGTTAAAAAAATGTAAAACTAACAAGTTTTTAAAGCGAAATCTTTAGGTAAATTTCGAGATTATATTGAAACTATTTTGATTTTGATCTTTTTCATCTAACTTCTTGTTGCAAAAGAAAAATTTTTATACTAGAAATGTAATAAAGGAAAATTTAAGTTGTTAATAATAAAACAAAAAAAACATTAAAATTCAGTACAATAATAATAATGGGGCCAAAATAGATTTTTTAAAAAGAGTAAATGATTTTTGAGAGTTGTGTAAAAAAAATTATTTTTACAAAAATATATTTGATCAATTCAAAAATATATTAGGCAACAGCTGCGGGCAAAAACTATTTTCAAGGCAATATTATAGTAAACGATATAAGATTTTTGGAGAATGTTTGGGAATATTTTTATACAAAAAATTACGAAGAAGAAAAAATTAGTAAAGAAATATACTGTGACGAAAAAGTAAATGTTTTGACAAAAAAAGAATCTGATCGTCTAGAACAAAAAAAAAAAAATTCCGAACTTTTGAAAAAAAATTTTAAATCTCAATTTATTTAACAAAAAAAATATATTTGATCAATTCAAAAATATCTTAGGCGACAGCTGCTGGCAAAAACTATTTTTAAGGCAATATTATAGTAAACAATATAAGATTTTTGGAGAAAATTTAGGAATATTTTTACAAAAAATTACGAAGAAAACAAATCTAGTAAAGAAATATTAATGTGACGAAAAAGTAAATGTTTTGACAAAAAAAGAATCTGATCGTCTGGAAAAAAAAGAATACGAACTTTAAAAAAAAAAAATTTTAAATCTCAATTTATTTTTTGCTGCCTTTTGGCAAGGGTGAAGTTAAATTTTTCATCTAAAAGCTTCCAACTTTGGGAAAAATATGAGTTGCTTTTGCAAAAGTTTAATCTTTAATCAAGATATCTTTAAAAATAATGGTAGATAAATTAAATTTAAAAAATATTATTGTAGAAAAAGTGACGAATTTTTATTAGTAACACTTTTATGACTTACAAGAAAAATAAATTAAATAGAAAATATAATTTTCGAAGGAAAAAAAAATAATTTGTTTTATTAATTTGGGAGGTAAATAATTTAATTAAAAACATTTCGTGATGCAAGAAGTTTAAATTTTTTAGGAATGTTTTACAAAACTAGTGCAGAAATTTCAGTCAGGTAACTAACTGACAAATACCCTCACCTTAAGTAAGATATTGTTTAACTCTCGAGTTATAAAAAGTAACTGACTTTTTTTTATTGCTTATGGAGCGTAAAAGCTTGGAGATCGAACTTTGGGTCGTATGGTCAGATGATTAAGGACATGTAGTAAAACTGTAGTATAGGTTGCAGCCAACAAATGTATAAATTTAAATTCAATATCTCTGCGCATATTGTACTTTTTATTGGGGTTCCGAAAGGGTTCTCCACGGTACCAACTGAGATCCAAGAACCTCACTGTTTCTCAGGTTTCTTCTATAAAAATAAAATTATAATTATAAAATTATAAATATTTGGAAAATATTAATTTCCGATAAATTGTCTAATTTATATAGGAGGTACTAGTTGAGGCATCAATACGTGTCCGATCTTTATTGGTAAGTCAACGGTTAGTACACATTTAACTAAACTCATCGCTTCTACAAATGAGGAAGATTTCGGTAATTTGAATGGGAGGTACCAAAAGGGGAGCGCCATATTTACAAAATAATGAAACAGACCAAATCCAAAGAGATATAAATTTTCCAAAAATATGCCAAATTCTACGGAAGAATATTCGGTCATTTGTATGGGAGGTACCAGGGAATGTGAGGCAAATGTTTCCGTTTCATTTTATATGTTAGGTACCAGAAAGGGTAGGCCAATATAGCCCATATTGATTCCTAAGTCAGATTACCATAAGAGCTTTCCTTGGGCAAAAGTTAACCGAATTCACTACACTTACAAAAAAAATTTGTATGTAAAACTATAGGGGTGAATTCGGTTATTTGCATGGAAGGTATCAAAAGGGAACCCAAATGTATTGGGTTTTTCATACAAGATAATTAAACTGACCAAATTCAAATATCCTCTAGTTGTCCGTTTGGAAGTTACCAAAGAAATATTTGTTTTCGAAAAATAGGTCATTTTGTATGGGAAATATCAGAAGAGATAGGATAATATATTTCAGATTCCTGAGTAAGATTTTCATAAGCTATTTCCTTGAAATTCGACTGAATTCAGTGTATGTACTTACAAAAAAGATATGATTGTAAAACTATGAGGGTCAGTTCGGTCATTTGTACGGCAGGTACCAGCGGTTGTGTGAAGATATGTCTATTATTAAACGATGATAAAACTTCGGATGTTATGGCAGAAATATTAATTTTCTAAAAAATGGGTCATATTGTATAGGAGGTACCAGATGCGGTGAAGCTATTCTTTCTATTTACAATCTCACATCGTCATTTGGGAAACTATTACAGGTAGTAAATTTTATTTGGATCATTGAAGTTTTACTCGAGTTATAGTGCCCACCAGCCAGACAGATAGACGGTCATGGCACAATCGTCTTAGGCCGAGCGTCAAATATGCGACCGGCAAGAGCGGCGGGCCGCAAGGAGCTTATTACTGAGCGCTATTTAGGAGCGGTTAGTTGTTAAAATTCAATTATCAAGAGAGACTTGATTAATGTTTCAATACGAAAATTGCGTTTCAAATTTCGAAAGTTATGTTATTTTTATATTTTTATAATTTTTTATTTTTATATTTTTAAATTTTAATATTTTTATATTTTTATATTTTTATATTTTTATATTTTTATATTTTTATATTTTTATATTTTTATATTTTTATATTTTTATATTTTTATATTTTTATATTTTTATATTTTTATATTTTTATATTTTTATATTTTTATATTTTTATATTTTTATATTTTTATATTTTTATATTTTTATATTTTTATATTTTTATATTTTTATATTTTTATATTTTTATATTTTTATATTTTTATATTTTTATATTTTTATATTTTTATATTTTTATATTTTTATATTTTTATATTTTTATATTTTTATATTTTTATATTTTTATATTTTTATATTTTTATGTTTTTATATTTTTTTATTTTTATATTTTTATATATTAATATTTTTTTATTTTTATATTTTTATATATTAATATTTTTTTATTTTTATATTTTAATATTTTATATATATTTATAGTTTTATATTTTTATAATTAATAATTTTCAAATTTTTATACTTTTATATATTTATAAGTTTATAAATTTATATATTTTTATATTTTTATATTTTTATATTTTTATATCTTTATATTTTTATATTTTTATATTTTTATATTTTTATATTTTTATATTTTTATATTTTTATATTTTTATATTTTTATATTTTTATATTTTTATATTTTTATATTTTTTTATTTTTATATTTTTATATATTAATATTTTTTTATTTTTCTATTTTAATATTTTATATATATTTATAGTTTTATATATTAATATTTTTTTATTTTTCTATTTTAATATTTTATATATATTTATAATTTTATATTTTTATAATTAATAATTTTCAAATTTTTATACTTTTATAAATTTATAAGTTTTATATTTTTATATTTTTATATTTTTATATTTTTATATTTTTATATTTTTATATTTTTATATTTTTATGTTTTTATATTTTTTTATTTTTATATTTTTATATATTAATATTTTTTTATTTTTATATTTTTATATATTAATATTTTTTTATTTTTATATTTTAATATTTTATATATATTTATAGTTTTATATTTTTATATTTTTATAATTAATAATTTTCAAATTTTTATACTTTTATATATTTATAAGTTTATAAGTTTATAAATTTATATATTTTTATATTTTTATATTTTTATATTTTTATATTTTTATATTTTTATATCTTTATATTTTTATATTTTTATATTTTTATATTTTTATATTTTTATATTTTTATATTTTTATATTTTTATATTTTTATATTTTTATATTTTTTTATTTTTATATTTTTATATATTAATATTTTTTTATTTTTCTATTTTAATATTTTATATATATTTATAGTTTTATATATTAATATTTTTTTATTTTTCTATTTTAATATTTTATATATATTTATAATTTTATATTTTTATAATTAATAATTTTCAAATTTTTATACTTTTATAAATTTATAAGTTTATAAATTTATATGTTTTTATATTTTTATTTATTATATTTTTATATTTTTATAGTTTTATATTTTTATATTTTTATGTTTACCGCTACCCAAAGTCGTCTCTACCGACTTTTGACTTTTATATTTATTTTAACAATTGCCAAACCAAACACAATAACTGGCAAACACACAAACTACAGAGAATTATATTCGAACTGCTTGCTTGCTTGCTCGCTTATCAATGCCATAGCGGAAAACCTATAGCAGAGCTTTTGTCAGTTGACGTTCTCCAACGTATCGAAACAAAAGTGTCGAACATTAAAACGCATAGCTGCGACATTTGTATCATAGAATTTTTCCATATTGCGTTGTGGCAAGATAAATTCCCATTTTTGCTCTTGTGAGTGTGATAAATTAAATTAAACAAAAACGCCCCACGGACCATCGAAGGGGTCGGACTCTGCTCGAGTGCATTTTATTAAAATTTGGATACCGGTAAACCCACGAAAGGGAACTTGTAGCCAAAATGAATCATCTTTGCGGCATACGCTTGTCAACGGTCACCATTGTGGTCGGCTGGCTGAACCTCATCGCAAGTCTCTTTACCACGGTCCTGTTATGTGTGGCCTTTGTATATTTAGACGATGTGGTGAAAGCTGTCGAGGATCATATCAATGATAGCACCAATGAAATGGGCGTAAGAACCGGTAAGTATGGTTGGAAAGATGCATCCAATGATTTATGAATTGTAATGTTTATTTCTTTGTGTGTGTGCGTGTGTCTTTGTATCATACAGCTGTTATCATTGCTCTGACTGTTTACTTTACGACCAGTGTGGCAAATGTGATTGCATCGTCTTTACTGATTGTGGGCACCATTAAGGTAAGTCCCGGTGTAAACACCCATCACATATTTATTTTAACTTTAAATTTTTTTCTTTGTTCTTAAATCTGAAAGAGATTTTCTATGGAATTGTTCTTAAAAGTTCCAAGGGATTTCGTTGTAATCTAAAAACTGGTAAGGGGGGCCCAAGCGAATTTTGTGACTTACTACGTATGTTCATGTACGTACGTGTATATGCATATCTCTCTCCCTACTTAACGAATTGTGATGAAATAACTTGTATACTGGCGTGCGGTACGGACTGTAGAATAATTCCATTTTCATGTGTAATCTGAATGAAAGATTTAATTACACATCTGTGGTCCAGACAATGCCTTTAATAATATGGGCGGAAGTAGTCGATAGCATATCGTAACAGCTGCTGTAAAGAAAACTTGTTGATGGTTTTACAAAACCGGTGAAATGTCAGCAGAAATTCATTAGATTGAACAATTCAATGTTCTACAAACTCATGCATACAGAGCGAATTTTACACCGCTTTTATGTAAAAATTTAGTTCCACACTTTTGCTAATTTCGATAACCGGTTTTTTTAAAACTCTAATTTCAACACTAGATAATTTGAAAAACTGATTATAAAAATTTCGGTTATGTTTTTTTAAACCGGTACCCAAAACCGCAATAATATAAAAATTAAGTTGCACATTACCGTTTCTTTAAACCGTTTCCTTTTTGGCAATGGGTTTATATAAAAATTTAGTTCTTAAATTTTGCTAACTTCGATAAAAAAAATACTGGTTTTTATACTAAATTTCTGAATAACCGGTTATGAAAATTTTGATTTATATTTTTTTTTTTTTTGGAAACCGTTAACCAGAACCTATTTTATATGAAATCTAAATAAAATACTTGCAAATTTGGTTTAGCATCTTACGTATAAAATAAGTTTACAATTTTGCTAACAGCAATAAAATACAAACGGGTTTTTCTCGATCTATTTATAGATTCGGATTTATTGATTCGATTACACGTTTCAATGACGAGAGCTTACTTCTCAAATAAAGAAAAGTTCACTAGAAGTATGGTCAAAATAGCAATGAAGCACATGTCAGGTTTTCTAGAATTTCAAACTTGTTTCACAATATTGTTGACGCCTGTAAAAACCGGTTTGAAATCCGGGTTTTTCAGAACCGGTTTTCAAAAGTTCGAAGTAAAATATAGGTTTAAAACCGCTTTTGGAAAACGGTTTCCATATCCGCTTTTTTATATATGGTCACAAAATGTTATTAATTAAGAAAAAAAAGCCGGTTCCTAAACAAGGTTTTTGAAAACTGTCTTCTAAAAAAGGCTCAGTGCAAAATACGGATAATTTTAAAACCAATAGCCACGTATGAAAATGAATTAACTTTCAGAATTTTTACCGAAAAGGCCTAAAATCCAGCTCGTAAATCCGGGTTTTGATAACCGGTTTCTAATTTTAATAAACCTTCTATATTATTGAAAAAAGAAGTTCTACAATTCTGTCGATGTAGATAAAAAACCGGTTCTCATACCTAGTTTTTGGAAATCAGTTTCTAAAATCGCTGATTACAAAATTATTGTATAGCCGCCTTTACGTAACACTTATTAAATTAATATATTCAAACAAGTTTCACAATTTTGTTGTTGACCGTTAAAACCGGGTTTTGAGAACCGGATTCTAAAAATTTGGAGTTAAATTTAAATTCTGAAGCGTTTAGTTTTTAATTCGTTTCCCAGTATGTAGGAATAAAGTCGAGAAATGTTGTTGAAAAAACCGGTTCCTAAACAAGGTTTTTGGAAAAGATCAATGCATATACGGGTAATTTGAACCGATTACCGCGTATAAATATTAACTAAGTTCCACAATTTTGTCGACAAGGCCAAAAAGCCAACACGTAAATCCAGTTTTTGAGAATGGGTTTCCGAAATCTTCGATTTCTAAATAGAGCAACTTTATAAAACGGCGGTTTTTTTTATTGTAACAGGAAGTTCCACAATTTTGTCGATGTACATAAAAAACCGGTTATTATACATACCTAGTTTTTGGTAACTATTTTCTAAAATCTCTTTTGTCAAAATAGTGTTTGTTTTTAAACCGGCACCCAAAACCTCTTTTAGGTAAAAATTAGATTGCACAATTTTGTCGAATGTGATAAGTAGAACGGAAACCGGTTTGTAAGAAATTATAGGTAATTTAAAGAACTGCTTATACCTATGTTTTTTTAGAATTTTATTTAAAACTAAGTATCACAATTTTGCTAACGTTAATTAAAAACCGGTTCGTAATTTAAAAAACCCGGTTATGAGATTTTCGATTTAGCATTGAAGTTTTGTCACCGGCTTAAGATTAAAAAACAGTTTCTATTCCTGCATTGTAGAATTCTACTTAAGGTTCACAACTTTGTAGATGTCAATAAAAACCGGTTAATTAACCGTTTTTTTGGGAACCGGGTTTTAAAAAACACTGTTTTCGGAAAAACCAGTTATATACAACCATTCAAATTTACCATTGTAAATCGTTACCAAAAAAAAACTTTTTTTCAAAAACCGAACTTAAAACCGGTTTTTTTTATCGGCGTCGATAAAACAATAGAACTTAATTTAAAGCAAAGATTCTAAAACGAAATTCTCATTACAGGTTTTTTAAAATAACTAATCGTTTTTTATGAACCGGTTCAAAAAAAAAACTGTTTTTTTGTCGACGTCGATGAAATTGTGAAACTCAATTTATACCTTAGATTCTAAAACGATTTTTTTTATAACCGGTTTGTCAAATAACTCAACGTATGAAACCGATCCCAAAAATCGTATTGTAGTAACCGGTTTTTTAATTAACGTCAGCTAATTTATGGGATTTAATCTCTAAACTAAAGTTTCCATAACCGATTTACAAGTTACCCTATTCTGAATTCAGCGTTTTTTTCTTATAAACCGCTTACAAAAAAAACCGGGTTTACAACCGGTTTTTATCCTGCACAAAATTTAAAATGGGATAGGTTTGAGATCACCACAAGCCGCTTTTTTTATACAAATGTGTATATCTGACGTGTTTGACCCCAAGTATCTTAAGACAAAATCCGTTTTAGGACTTTTTAAGACGATAGAGCCATGGCCGCTTGTCGGGCTGGCTGGCGGATAGGATTACTAGGGTAAACCTTAACTGACTCTTATGAATATTAATCACTATTAACATTTTTCAAATGAAGTTATAGGATTGTATATGGGCAGAATAGCCAGCACCTCTTCTGGTACCTCCCATAGAAAATTACATATTTTTGGATAATTCATATTTCTCCCATAACTTCAAAACTGAGGAGGGTACCTCCCATATAAAGAACCGAACTGACTCTCACAGATTTACATACATATCTTTTTTGTAAGTACACTGAATTCAGTCAAATTTTCGCGTAAGTTGTACGGATATGAAAATTTGAATCAAAAATGAATATGGACTATATCAGAGTTTAGTTCAGTTTCAGTTTAGTTCATAAAATCAGATATGTTATGAATATATTGAGCCTTATCCTAAGAAAATCTATGTAGAAATTTTGATATTATTCGCAAATTTTAAATTGGTATTTTTCCTGATAATCATAGGATAATTATTATATTACATCTCACATTTTAACCCCCTCTCTTCTGATTTGCTTTTGCAGGAACGCCACTTACTCTTAGCACCATGGCTGATCAATGCCTACATATTCATCTTCTTTAATGTGATCAATTTCATCTATATGATCTATGTGGCCATTGCTCAAGGGCTGCCAGTGGATTCAACAATTGTAGCCGTCATTACTACGGGCGTTGGTTTGGGTGAGTCATGCGAATATGTTTTTGTTTTACTTTTTTGTTATAATTGATTTCATGTGTGCATACGTATCAATTTATGGGCACATATTCTATACATACATATAAAGACTTATTAAGTTTCATTACTCTTTATTTATTTATTTACACTATACATGGTGAAATCACAGTTGACTTTAATACAAAACAAAAAAAAGTGCATGTTTAAATGGCGAAAAAAATAACAATTCTCTGGAAAACAACACAATAACAACAATACAAATAATTACACTTATCTTGATTTTTTGTTTAATGTTACTCATAGTATACCACGAATGCAAAGGTTTATAGAATTTTGTATGTATAGAAATATTTGTATTTTAGCTATCTAAAGGATAAACTCTAACCCAGAACGATAAATAACATAAAGCCTTCTATGACATTTTTCTTCGCCTTGCACAGTGGCAGCAGTCTATCCTAATGAAATTAATTGAATTTACTTATTTTTTTAAATAATTTTTTTTTGTAACTATCAAAAGAGTTCTGATATTGTATGGTCACCTATTTGGTGTTTATTGAAAATAATTATGTAGGTAAAGATGTTAAAAGACTATCTCTCAGGCCACTCTCTTTCCCTCTACATATCTTATATATTTATACCTTATCGATTTATTAATTTCTCAGAAATTTTCTATATATCAGTATTTGCAATATTTTTTTATTAATTCTTTGTTTTTTTCATCTCTTTCTTTTTTCTCTTGCAGTCATTCAATGCACCATCTGGAGTGCCATTTATTCGCATTTCAAGCAGCTACGTGCCAATCGTGATCTCCAGCAGCGTCTCTTGCCCACCAGCTCGTCAGGCCCCTCGTATACCAACTATACAAAAATGCCTCCAACTGTGGAATAAATAGAAGTGCTGCAAGAAGAGAATGATCAAAAAGCTGTGGAAAATTATGAAAAAATCTCGACACCTTACCACCAACCACATGTGAAACTCAGTTGCAGAGAGATGAACAAATGCGAAGAGAACTTTAGGCTGTTGCTTAATATTATGAATAGAAATGTAGTATTTTTGCCAGAATATGTATAGAGAAACTAAAAATATGAATATCTAATATATCGCTGGTATGAAAAAGTATCTATGTGTATTTATGAACCACCTATATACATATATGTATGTACCTATATATATATACCTATGTTACAATTTTCGAAGTATTTTGTTAAATGCAGGAAAAAAATTAAATGTTTTTACGATTCAATAAATATACACACATATATACTTATATATTGCGAATGGAAAATGGATTAGAATTTTTGAAAAAATTATTAAAAGATAAGTTTTCTAAAAAAAAAAAACTATTACATAACACAGCACAACACATGATTTTTGGTACTTTTTGGTATCAACAATTACACTTAACGTAAATTAATATAATGTACTGTAAGATCGACTATCAAAACACAAATTGTACTTTTTGTTACCAAAAATTTAACTTTTTGGTACCATAAACTGTACTCTTTGGTACCATAAATTGTGCTTAGCTATTGAATAGGTTCCATAACTTGCCCTTTTTGGTACAAAAATTGTTAATCATAAATTGTACATTTTGGTACTATAAATTGAACATACATGACTTTGGGACTGAATTCTGAGAATTTCACATGAAAGTAGCCCCAAAAATAAGAACTTCTGCATCATTCGTTTTGTCAAGTTGTCTGCATTAATAATTTAATGGTCATACGAGTTTTTTTCCTCAAAGTGGATTTTTAGCACTTTTTCTATATTTTATCTCGATATACTGTACGGAATATCTCTTTTGTGTCTAAAGCAAAGCTGTAGATATTGAATAGGAACCATAAATTTCACGTTTTGTTACAATGAACTATATTTTTTAGTTCCACAAATTCATCTTTCTGGTACCATAAAAGCACTTTTTTACAATAAATTGTATTTTTTTGGTACCACAATTTGTAGTTTTTGGTACCATAAATTGTACTTTTTCTTACCAACAATTGTACTTTTTGCTAACATAAATTGTAATTTTTGGTATCATAAATTCTATATAGATGTCGAATAGGTACCATAAATTGAACTTTTCGGTACCATAAATTGTACTTAGATATTGAATAGGTACCATGAATTGCACTTTTTAGTACAATAAATTGTACTTTTTGGTATTATAAATTGTAGTTTTCGGTACAATAAATTGCACTTTATGGTACCAAAAATGTTACTGTTTGGTACAATTAATTGTACGTTTTAGTACAATAAATTGTATTTTTTTGTGCCATAAATTGTACTTAGATATTGAATAGGTTATGGTACCAATTTTTGGTACAATAAATTTACTGTGTGATATAATTATCTCTGGCCACGCCATTAGTAAAAATGGTGATTACAATATTAGGGGTATTCACGATCAAAACTGGGAATATCTCATATCTCAAGTAATGCAGTATTTTTGATAAATTTATTATACGAACTAAATTCCAAATACCTAAAACTTACTTAATTTCCCTTTACACCCCGTTGTTGTGAATTAACACGCTTTCTATTTTTGGACTCACAACTAACGGCACCTATTTGTTTATCGACAAATGCGAACGTCACTGTTTGAGAAGCTTTTCACTAGACATGCCGATTGACTCGACACTTATACTGCAAAGTTGCTGTCAACCAGAGCTGTAAACTAATCATTACAATTTGTACTCATTACTGCTCAATTACAAATACAAGTACATCTAAAAAGGAATTGAAAGTTAACTACAATTCTAATTACATGAGGAATTGGAATTGAAACTAAAAGTCTCAACTACACAGGTAATTGTACTTGAAAGTAATGATTCCTAATTACATTTCAATTAGCTCAATTACTTTTTAATTACAAGGAATTGAAAGGAATTGACGGAATTGGGAGGAATTGGAAGGAATTAAGAGGAATTGCTGCAATTTGGAAAGATCCGTTATGTTAAAATATATTGCTCCCACTCTCCTTTTCTAAATTTTTTTATTGTTGTGGAACTTACAATTTCTACCCCTTATTTCAAAATTATTTCAATACCTTTCCAAATTGCAGCAATTCCTCTTAATTCCTTCCAATTCCGTCAATTCCTTTCAATTCCTTGTAATTAAAAAGTAATTGAGCTAATTGAAAAGTAATTAGGAATCATTACTTTCAAGTACAATTACCTGTGTAGTTGAGACTTTTAGTTTCAATTCCAATTCCTCATGTAATTAGAATTGTAGTTAACTTTTAACTACTTTCGAACATGGTAGGTAATGATTACTTGTAATTGAGTTTACAGCTCTGCTGTCAACACAACATCAAGGGAGCCGGCAATGAAAGACAAATTTATTTTTACTTTTTTAGATTTCTGGAGTTGAACCTGGGATCTCCCGCATGGATCTCGCGTCTTCTAACCATCATGTCCCGGCCGGTCTAAATACTTACAAAGCACACAATGCGTACAAAATTGCAAAAAAAAACAATTTTTTTAAAATACTGACTACAATTACTCCAGACATCTAAGATCGTGAATAGCCCAATTCTCTTTAACTTCTTGCGTTATGAATTTTTTAACGCCCAAAAAGGGGAAGTTTTTACTGAAGGTGGAAGAAGTTTTAGAACTTAACCTCCGTATAGAGGATAGAAGGCTGCATACCTAATTTCAACTCGATAGCTCTTAAACTACGCTTGTATTCAGGGAAACTAACATACGGACACCCCCAAAAAAAGAGAGTTTATATGAGACGGTGAGTAGTTTTTGTCCAAACTTCCACACATTGCAGATACTAGAGTATTCAAAACCGAAAACGTCAAATCGGTTTTTTTGTTTAACACCGTCAGCCGGTTTTTACAAAATATTGATTCTCGAATAACCGGTTTAGCCGGTTTTTTGAGGTCGGTTTTTTTTTGTTTTTTGACGATTTTTTTGGAAATATGAAAATAACAGCATAAAAATAGTTTTCTTAAAATATACTTCCTTTACTTAGCTGGCACTTTTTTGCAATCCCACTGGATTATATACCGCATGTAGAAAAATATTATAAGCGCCTGGATTTTCAGCGCTTTTACTCCAGCTAGTCACACCAAATTCTGTAAGGTTCTCAGTAATCTGGTCTTTCCAATGAAGTTTTGGTCGCCCTTTTGTGCACCGTCCATCGAGTTCATTGTCGAAAACTCTTCGAGGTGGAACATTTGAATTCATACGTACAATATGACATAGCCAACGCATCCGCTGTACCTTAATACGTCTGACCACCTCTATGTCGGTATACAGCTCGTACAGCTCATGATTCATACGACGTCGTTACTCTCCGTTAAAGATGATGGGCCCATATACTTAACAAAGTATCTTCCTCTCAACTACTGCTAGAACCGATTGTGAAGCATACATCGAGACAGGTAAAACCAGAATCTGGTTTAGCTGGAACCAGAAAGAGGGCTGTGTCATTAAATCGCTTGGTAAGATCGTAATAGCATCTATTAGCAAGCAGGATTATTCGCCGGATTTTAAGACTGGCACTATTAGTTTAATTGATGGCGGAGCCTAGGTAGATAAAATCATTTACCATCTCGAAATTTTAGTTGTCAACGTTCACGCAGTTTTCCAAAGGAGTACATATTTTGCTCCTTGAAACTAATAATTTCGTTTTGTCCTTCATCACAGTTAGACCCTTTTTTCCTAATTACATCTGTATACCTGAGAAGGCTGCAGTCACATTCCGCAGTTTTCGATCGATGATGTCTACATCATCAGCGTAAGCAAGTAGCATGTGGCTTTTGTTGAATATCGTGTCACTCGTGTTAACTACTACTTCCCCATGAGCATCTCCATCGCTATATTGAAGGGGTAACACGATAGGCTGTCGCCTTGTTTTAGGCCTCGTCTGGTATAGAATGGCTCCGTAAGGTTTCTGTCAATCTTCACTTAAATACTTCGTGTCAATCAGCATCATTCTGCAAAAGGGGTATCAGTTTCGCAGGAATACCAAACTAGGCCATGGCTTCGAGTTATGTCTGCCGTATCGGGCTGTCGATGGCAGCTTTATATTCGACGAAACGGTGGTGCGTGGATCACCTTTTTTCAGCACAGGACATAATACGCTTACATTCCAATCGTCGGGCATGTACTCTTTAAGCCAAACCGTGCCCAGGAGCTGGTGCATGCTCGTTATCAGCTCCTCGCCACCGGACTTGAAGAGCTCTGCGGGCAGACCGTCGGCGCCGGCTGCTTTGTTGTTTTTCAGCCGCGATATTGCTCTTCTTACCTCGGCTTGATTTGGTGGTGGGCAATCTAAGCCGTCGTCGACAATTGGCGTGATAACTTTACGTGCGCTGCCTTCTGGAACCAGCAGTTGCTGGAAGTGTTCTCTTCATATGTGCAGCACACTCTGCGTATATATGACCAGGTTTCTATCCTTGTCCTTACATGAAGGGAGCCCATTACCGTATCCTTTTGCTCTTACTTTCTGGTAAAATTGTCGGGCCTCACCTCTATCCCTGTATCACTCTATATCCTCGTTCTCCCGTTCTTTCATCTGACGTTTTTTTTTTGCTTAAATAGCTGTCTTGCCTGTTTTACTGTCTCCTTGTGACATTCCCTAACAGCACAGGTTACTATTGGCTGTAGCGTTGCCCTATAAGCTGCATCCTCTTCCTCAGACGCTATGCGACATTCTTCATCGTACCAGGAATCGTCTGTGCGTCGCTTTTCATATCCAAGCACAGATGTTGCAGCGGTTGCCATGGAATGCGCAATATGCTGGCACTGTGTATCGGGAACGTCAGAAGTAGAGGCGTTGTGTCGTAGAAGTTAGAAGAGCTGGTTGGAGTAGGCCGTGGCTATCTCTGGGGTTTGCAGTATCGCAATGTCCAGCTTTCTTTGTGTTTGGTTACGTGAGTTTTTTGCTCTGCAGTCTTAATCTCATCGTATCTTCCGTCGGGACATGTGCACAAATCAGTGATGTAGTAGTATTTCGTCTTGATGCGGACTGTGGCTATTCGATCTCTAACAGGATTGAACCGAGACACAAGATGTCTGAGTCTCTGGCCAATTACAAAACTACATCAAATCTGAATGGCAGCCGTAAAAGATGTCGCAGTTTTTACGTCGCGAACATTCCTGTCCTGTCTATCTCATCTCTTAGATGGCGATGATGTCAGCCTTATATTTGTCGAGGACATCCGCCAGTCGGATAGTGGCACCTTTTTCAGTATAACGATTCCGGCCGTTCCAGGTGCATATCCTTAAATCATAGTCCTTATTACGTTTACAGAGGTCATTAACATTTGGGTGGTTCCGTTTGTTACTTCTGCTTTTCGTGTTTTCAAGGCCAGTATATGATTTGATGGCGGGTGGCTAAACCAACAATCAGGATTACACAGTTGTAAGTAACTTGTTACTGTTTAAGCACACACAAGCTTACAAAGGCAGTTGAACAGCAACACGTGCAATAGAACGAAGTCAATGAGTTGTTTGCTTGTTGCCTAAATAGAACATGCTTATATAACTAGAGCGCTTGTGGCTTTGTTAAAGAATAACTCAACTACACACAATTTTGAAAGCGCTCAGTTATACGGCAGTTCTGTTTAGGTTTGGCAAAAGTTAAGCTAAGTTTGATATTGCCACCTTCTCTATGCAGAGTCCGGACGTTCCAACAACATTTGAGGGTGTCCGGCTGAACTGGAATTTTTTTCAAAATAATTACTCCAAACCTTCGAACTCATTTCCCCTTTAGTATCAAATTCATCAACTCCTCTCTTTTCATCTGACTAGATTTTGTTTTTTTCCTTTATTGCAATTATTACACAAAAATGTATTTAGCTTAAAAATTAAAATTCGATATTTTACATTTTGAAAATAAACACACACACATAAAACAGCACACTTTCTATAAAATGGAAGCTTAAGAATAATAATACGTAATAATAATATTCAGAATCCGGAAGGAAATACTATAAGAGACGTTTACACACACAGAAATGACATCAAGGCATTCGTTGTTGATTTTCTTTGCAAAATTTACATCCTTACGGGGATGTGGGGTATAGGTATACCCATGCCGAAGTTACGTTATTTACCCAGGCCCACCCACATATAGTTGGGATCGAGAAATTGTGAACCATGAGCCCATTGCCCATGAGGATTCATAGCGACAAGAGAGCGAATTTTTTGTGATGGCCTATAGAAACGTATAGCCTTTATCCATTCGCCCGCTTGATCGGTCTTTAGATGTGGCTCCGACAGATGATGATGCAAATTGCCAAATGTTGGATCACCTTCGAGTAGTTTTTGTTCCTCAGAGGTCCATTGGTATTTTTCGCTGAATTGCACGTTTTTAGAGAGATCACGAAAAAATTTGCCTAAATTTGTCATTGAACCTGAATAGAGAGAGGGGTGAAACATGAGATTGTTATTATAAATATTTAACAATGTTTTAATAAATTTACCTCCACTAACCGCTGGTAGAAATGGTGTGCTCGTCAGCGGTTTAGGTTTCTTTTTGGCACGAAACGGTGGTGATTTTGCTCTCTTTCTCTTCTCTGCATGAGTTTTTGAATTCTTTCCCGGATTAGTGTTAACAAATTCATTATAATTAGTACCATCGTCATTATTCGTATGTGCCACATTAGAATTGCTATTACTGTTGGTGGTGATCTTAGTGTCATCAACATCCTTTACTTCAGCGGCAGCATCATTAACAGCAGTAGCATCACCATCACCACCTCTACCATCACTGTCCTCTTCGTCCTGTGTGTGTTCAATACCAGCATTGTTGTTGTTGCTGTTGTCATCATCATCATCTTCTTTACGCAGCTCCTCTAAAAATGACGTAGCTGTGTCCTTTTTATCGGGTCGTTGTTGTGCCATAAATGAGGGTACATTGACGCTTTTACCATAACGGCGGATATTTGTTGCCGTCTCCGCTAAAGGTCGTCTCAACGGATATTTATGACGCACTAACGGCTGCTGAAGCAAAATCATTTCTTTATTAGCATTCTCATTTAGATATTTTGGTGGTGCCGGTAGCCAAATTGCATTTTTCATATGGTTGACATCGAAATCATTTAAATTTTCCATTGTAATTTCACTCGATGTCATAGGATATCCTTCGTGCCCTCGTCCGATGCCATCTCCTCCTCCTCCTGCTTCTCCTCCTTCATTTGTAAGCCAAATATCACTTCCGCTCTTAGGACGATTTGAGCTTAACAATGGACCACCATAGTCTATGGTGGCATATTGATATTTATCCTTTTCGGGTGTTTGCCACAGCGGCGGCAGGGTATAGCTGCTGCTGCGCCCATGCAACAAGTCAACATCCCTGTCCGCCAACAATTGATAGGGATATGGTTTTATGAGTAGCGTTGTTGGTCCTCGGTCGTCGAGTTTGTAGCCATTACTCGGTTGCAAAACTATTAGAACTTTTGAGCAATTTGTATGGAAGTAGAAAAAAAACAAAAACCAGAGACACAGGAATTAATTGGGATTACTGTGTGTGTGTGCGTGTGTTTGTATTGTGTTTGTACTACTTTAGATAAAGGCCATCCTTCCTTATCTGTTGTATCTACAACAATAAAACTTCATAAAAAGTAGGCGTTTGTAAATTGTAAATGCTCTCCTTTGGCGTCCTTTGGCTTCTTGCTGTCGTTTCTTGGGTCGTTTTGTTTAAAAGTTCCATTGTTGCGCGCCTTTCCATTGTTAATGAAGAAGCATTTGACATGTTAATTACTTTTTTTTCTTTCAGTTTTTGTCTTGTTTTGTAGTGCTACAACAAACATTACCCCTATAGTTGATAACTAATTAAGATTAAAAATGTAAAACATGTTGAAAAGGACAATGGAAGGATATCTAAGTGAATTTGAATATGAATAGTTTAGGAATTACGCATAGAGATAAGCAATTGTGTGATGATCGTCATGAAATGTCATCAATAAAAAACTTGATATTTTTATGAATATAGGGAACCACAGACAATATATTGTTGATGTAATAAGTGCAAGTATTGGTATAGAGTGTCAAAAACACTGGTCCAAAATTGTTAATCCAGTAGGGATACAAAGTGTCAAAATCTTTTTATGCGAGACGAAATTATACTAAGAATGGTTATTTAGTGTAAAGTTTACAGTGTCGTTTATACATTTACTTCGAAGAAATGCGGCCAACACAAATAGGCTTGAATTTACACCAAGCAAAACATTCTCAACTGTGTGCAGAGTACTTAAACACATTTTGAACTGTACAAATGCTGCTAAACTTAACATTTGCGATACCTAAACAGAACTGCCGAACTGTGTGTGTAGTTGTGTTATACTTCAACATAGTTACATTCCACTGGCGCTACAAACAAACTAACAAACATATTGTTATGCTCTAGTTATATACGCATGTTCTATTTAGGCAACAATCAATCAACTCATTGACTTTGTTCTATTGCACTTGTTGATGTTCTATTGCAGTTGTAAGCGTGTGTGTGTGCTTAAACAGTTGTACGTAACACAAGTTTCAATCTACAAGCGCAGTAAAACCACATACAAGTTGTTGTGCTCTAGTTATATAAACATGTTCTATTTAGGCAACAAGCAATCAACTCATTGACTTTGTTCTATTGCATTTGTTGATGTTCTATTTCCGTTTGTAAACTTATTAACATAGATGGTTGGGCTAGACACTTGACTTCAGGTCCTTTATTGCCAATGAAAACACGAAAAAGAAAAAGTAACATATGGAAACCTCCAAACGTTGACGACCCTCACAAATATGTAATAACGACCATTATATAAGAATATGCACCGGACTATATAGAGAATGAGCCGATATCCAACTGGCGGATGTCCTCAAAAACTACAAGACTGATATCAGCCCCATCCAGGGTATGAGTTGGACAGAACAAGAAAGCTCGCGACATAAAAATTGTGGTAAGTAACAAACGAAACCACCCAAGTGTTGACGACCCCCGCAAATGTAATAAGGACCATGATATAAGGATATGCAGCTCTATAGAGAAGGCGCCAATATCTGACTAGCGAATGTCCTCAAAAAAATAAAAGGCTGACAACCACCATCCAGGAAAGGGATGCTCGCGAAATAAAAATTGCGACATACATTACAGCTGCCACGCGGAATTATATAAAATATGCTTAAAAAGGGAAATTTTAAAACAAATGTGACATATAAAATATTAAAATATGCTCATTAAACCAAAAAATTTCGAAATATGACTTTATGGGTAAAATATGCTGAAATATGCTCTAACAAATAGGTCTCAAGACTCTTGTAGGACCATGAAACATGTAAATACCTTACCCATTTGTTAATATCTAGATCTAAAAAAAACATGCATTTGCATATTTCCGGTTGCCCTGGTCATCACATAGCGGCAATCCTCATTAAGGTGATATATTCCACATCATTCTGATTTGTGCACATGTTTCGACGGAAGATGAAGACGATGAGATTAAAGATGCATTCTATGAGCGTCTAAAGGAAACTTACAACCGCTGCCCTTTCCATAACATTAAAATAGTTCTGGGAGATTTTAATGCAAAAAAAAGGAAGGAAAGATGTTTTTGGTTCTTCGATCGAGAAATTCAGCCTGCATACCGACACGTCCGACAACGGCCATGGATAGCTTCGCAGCGGCAAGGAATACAGTATGTAGTGAGTGAAATCAGATTACAGCATAAAGATATACACATTCAACTTGGCTGTCGTTTAATGCACACCAAAAATCATAGTGATCATGTGATAATCGAAGGTAGGCATGTCATGGACGTAGTGTCATCCTTGGTGCTAAGATTGGCTCAGATCATTTACTGGTTGCATCCATGATACGCACAAGATTGAGCAGAGCCTAAGACCAATCACAAAGATAGCTGGATATCGCCAGGCTGCAAACTCCAAAGCCACTGCCTACTCCAACCACCCAGCGATAAATGAAACGAAGCACGTATGCAATCCGTGTGTTATCGAAAAAAAAACATCGTCCACTCATTATAACTCCGATTGAAATGACACCTACTAACACGTCGTTTACTTCGTACTCAAGAGTGTTATCAAACTCTAACTGACATTGTCGGTTAGCGAGAGCGAACCGATTAAACGGCCTTTGAAACTCCTATGCAAAATTTACATTAAATAACTGATTAAGTAATGCAGGTGCCACTATCTGACTAGCGAATGTCCTCAAAAAAATAAAAGGCTGACAACCGCCATCCAGGAAAGGGATGCTCGCGAAATAAAAATTGCGACATACATTACAGTTGCCACGCGGAATTATATAAAATATGCTTAAAAAGGGATATTTTAAAACAAATGTGACATATGAAATATGCTCGAAAATAAGATGTTTTTTAAATATGCTCATTAAACCAAATAATGCCGCAATATGACTTTATAGGTAAAATATGCTGAAATATGCTCTAACAAATAGGTCTCAAAACTCTTGTAGGACCATGAAACATGTAAATACCTTACCCATTTGTTAATATATCGATCTAAAAAAACATGCATTTGCATATTTCGGCGCAGAAGAGGGCAACTGAAACTTCGTTGAAAATACTAGGTTACTGAGAACCTTGCAGAACTTGGTGTGAAAAACTGGAGAAGAAGCGCATTAGATCGAAGCGCATATAAAACTTTTCTACGTGTGAAACATAATTACAATATACGATTGCAAAGAATTGCCAGCTAAGTGAGTATATGAGATCTTGTCCGATCTTAGGTTAGGTTAATTTGGCAGTTGCCTTCAGCCTAGCTCAATTACACCAATTATTCCTATGCATTTGTTTAATGTTATCCATGACAGAACTTACGATGATAATAATGATAATACCCTAAACTTTGGGGAAGATGTCATCCTAGTATTCATTGCTCAGGACGAGATAACGGCCATTTGAATAGCAGTGGAGCATATTCAGTATCATAGGATATCGGCCGGCAATATTCTTTTAAATACTGATAGTATAACGGCTCTTGTGAAGGACGTGAACATCACTTCGAAAAATGTTCAAGAAGGATTTAGTTCTTTTTTGTAGAAAGACTTCGAATCAAAAAGAGATCTCAAACTAATTTACTTGAAATCACTAAAGAAAATAAAAATATAAGAACTTGGTAGATATATGTGGAACAAATTCGACATAAAGGGTGGTCCAACCATAAACGTCAAGTTTCTTGTCCAACTTAATTTGGCATTTCTTTGTTTCAGTGTTTAAACAAGTCCTTCTATTGTCGCTTCCTTTCATTAGGCCTATATCTATATATTTCTCTCTATACTTACATTTTTTTTCAATGACCCTAAACCTTGCTGGAGTGTAAACTCAGTACCTTGCGATTTTAGTTAGCTATGCTACTATCTAGCCTATGACTATGCATTCGAATTGTGTGACTGAAACTAATCATAAACTAATCAAAACACACGAAAACCTACCCGTTGCCTTTTCTTTTCCCTTTCAAAGAAGGCTTGCAGCAGTTGTCTTTAAAGAATGGAGTGAACATATGCTCGCGTTAGCATGAAGAAGGCCTATTTTAAGGCCTGTGAAAATAAGGATAGGCTGGCAGCGTTATCGGGCCGTACTTCTTCGAAAATGTGATCGGCCATGCAGTTGCCGTGAATGGTGTTCGCTATCGCGAGATGATAACGATCTACTTGTGGCAAAAAATTTATAATATAAACGTGGATGATATGTGGTTCCAACAGGATGGTGACAATTGCCCTCTTTTGAACGAGTAATTCAACTGCCGTATTCACTCACGTCATGTCGATTTTATCATGCGATTTGACAGCGTTGGACCTCTTTCCTTGGGGATATTTAATGGAAAATGTGTTCGTCAATAAACCAAAAAAAAAAATACACGAGCTAAAGGATGAGAAAATTCGGTACATTAACGACATTACACCTCAATTATATCTCAGAGTCATTGAAAATATGGACCATCCGATAGAGGTATGCCACCAAAGCCGTAATGAGCATTTGGCCGATGTTTTTTTACACTCCTAATTATACCATCACCCTTAGGGATGAAGGTATATATCATTTGATACGACCTAAAAGTGTAACACATAGAAGGAGTCACTTAAGACCCTAGGTATCTTCTTTGCACCAAATTCGATTCATGACTTTTTGAGTCGTTTGAGCCATGTCCGTCTGTCTGGCTGGTTCGCACGATAACTTTCGAAAAACGCAACCAAATGTTTTGAAATTTTGGAGGAGTTAATATTTTCCCAAAACTACTTACGGTATTGTAAATGGGCTACATGGCCCCGCCTCTTCTGGTACCTCCCATACAAATGCATCATTCCGCCCACTTTAGAAGTCGAGTAATACCCAAATTCTGTATTTTGTAAAACTATAACAGGATAAAGTTTTGGGAAAAAAAGTCTAGCCACGCCCCTTCTGGTATCTCCCATACAAATGTACCTTTCCGCCCACTATAGAGATGGAGTAATAATGTCAATCAATCCAATGTGATCGTACCCAAATTCTCTATTTAGAAATGCTTTAACAGGATAAAGTTTTTGAGAAAATAATTGGAAGCCTAGCCACGCCCCATCTGGTACCTCCCATACCTATCTGGTACCGCCCACTTTAGAAATCGTTTAATATTATTAATATACCTAACGCGATCGTGCCCAAGTTCTGTATTTAGTAAAGCTATAACAGGATACAGTTTTGGAGAAAAAATTGAAAGTCTAGCCACGCCCCTTCTGGTACCTCCCATGCAAATGTACCACTCCGCCCACTTTAGAGATGGAGTTATAATATCAATATACTCGACACGATCGTGGCCAATTTATGTATTTTTTTAAGTTATAACAGGATAAAGTTTTGGACAAAAATTGGAAGTCTAGCCACGCCCCTTCTGGTATCTCCCATACAAATGTACCTTTCCGCCCACTATAGAGATGGAGTAATAATGTCAATAAATGCAACGCGATCGTACCCTTATTCTTTATTTGGTAAATCTATAGCAGAATACAGTTTTTGAGAAAAAAAAACTGGAAGTCTATCCACGCCCTATTGTGAAAATTTAAATGTATGGACCAATTTAACCGAAATTCTAAATGTATGTTTGTTTGATCATGACAAACAATTTTATGTAAAAATGGTGCCGATAGGTGGCGCTGGGGTGGATTTACACTGACAAATTTACCAAATGGACCAATTTAATTAAGTAAGACTTAGAGTATATGTTTGTTTGATCATTAGGTATGTAGCGTTGGAGGGGGCTTATATATGGTCCGATTTTACTCAAAACCAGTATGTTGAACATATTTGTGTTGTACGTATGTATCAATTTATTTGAAATTAAGAATGTGTTTGATCATGAGAAAAAATTTTATGAACAACTGAACCCGATATGTGGTGCTGGGTTGAATTTACACTGAAAAATTTACCCAATGGATCAATTTAAATGAAACTTAGAAAATAATTTTTTTGATCAAAAGAATTTTTTTCTATAAATTGATTGGACTTAATTCGAGAATAGAAGACAGAACTCCTCTAAAAGGCTGCAGGGCATGTAAGATATATTTCTTAGGCCTAGAGAAATAAATGATTTTTTACTGCAGATATGAATATACAGACAAACGTTTTATGTTTGAGTATTGGGAGGAATTGGCGTGGCAAATGTATATGTTGTAGGACGTATAATCAATCACAACTTAATTAACTCTCGTATCGATTTGTGATTTGGTTAGCAGTTAACAAAGATGCACAATGACATTCAAATAACTAATAACAGTTTTTAAGTTTAGAAACTATTTTTTATCCACAGAACATCAAAATTCAATGCACTGATGATACTTGGCACTACAGATATGAAGGTGCAGACCAAATGTTTATTTTAGATAAGTGGGCGTGGTAAATATATTTTTAGCCCTAGAGCGACAAAAAACCATGCACTAATAGTATTTGGCACTACAGATATGATTATACAGACGAAATTGTTATTTTCGATCAGTATGGGACGTGGCGTGGCACAAATGTATTAAATAGCGAAGATATAAAATTTGAAACACAGATAGTACTTAGCACATCACATATGAAAATACGGCGAAGAGCGCATAAAGTTGGCGAAGAGCACATAGCATGGCCCGCAACGGCGACAACATCCTTCCCTACAATCTACTTAGTGTAAACTTTAAACAATTTGAGCTACCGATGTAAAAAATGGTAAGTGTATATGAGGCTACCATTCTTTTGTTCTTTAACTACTTTCCCTAAGAATCTACTTTAACATTGACATGTCATTGGACGAGGTTAATTGTCCCCCATCTGCATTACCAACGTGCTAGTACTTTAGCTATTGAACAAGTAATAGCCACTTGACTAGTCAACAAGTCCCCACTGTGTGTCGTAAAGCAAAACAAAAACCAACAGGAGCCAAAAAGAGCGTGGAATGTCCAAATACACATTGTGATCGTGAGGGTGGGTTGCAAATCTACAACAGAACACACATGAAACCCGTTGAACTGTCCCCTCTATGCATTACCATAGGACTAGTGAAGTAGATAGGTGTTAATGAGCTAGTGAAATCGACTGTAGTGGAAATTGTCACATCAAAAACTAGAGGGTCGGTACATGTCATAGGTATGTATTTAAAACTTTCTTAAAATTTGGTTTGATACATTAGGAGATCGAACTTTAATATTCTGAAAAAAAAGCAAAAGTGTTTTTGTGGAAACTCCATAGCCCATGTTTGTATTTATAGTTGGTGTGTTTTTGTTTTTATCGGCTGTAATAGTCTACAGCGCTACATTAGAATTTCTGTCATAGATGCAATCTCCGCACACTACGCCTTCGTAATGTTTTATTTAACACCAAAATATTTACTAGAAAAAAAATTGTATGGCAGAACAACGTTTGCCGGGTCAGCTGGTATATTATACAGTACAACACATGATTTTGGGACTCAAATCTGAGAACTGCACGTGAAAGTAGCCCCAAAAATAAGAAGTTCTGCATCATTCGCTTTGTCAAGTTACATGCCATAATAATTTAATATCGATTTGAAGTTAGTAAGTAGGGGAATTTGTCACGTTTAAGGCTCTTTTGTTTGACATAACACGAGAACCACTAGTCCACAAAGACAACATCCGTTTTTGAGAATATAAATGAACATGATTTGTCTCATGCATCATGTTTTATTATCAACGTCTGAAAAGTACTAAGACTTTTATTCCATTCTGTATTTGCATAGGAAAGTCTTTAGAGGGGTATATTTGAATGAAAGCAATATTTTCGGGCTAATATTTAAATGTAAAAAAAGACCCAAAAAAATATTCACTACATTAATAAGTTCTTCATTACAGCAATAGCGTTGCTTAAAATATTATGAAAAATAATTTTTGAAAGTGCTATTGTTTCATGACAATTTCAATTCGTTGGTGAAAATACAAATTTGAAAATTTTAAATTTTCACGACAATCCCACTACATTGGTAAAAATGCTAAATTTCAAAACATTTCATTAAATATTAAAATGATTTTTTACTCCTGCGAAAGCACTTTCTTTTCTGGGCTATGTAATGTATTTGCTTTTTAGCGCAATTATGTTTCGCACCATGCCGTCTGGCATATTAATGATGGACTATGGGCAGCCACTTAATCATCATTGTTTAACCATTTCAAACTACTTTTTGAATGCAATAATAGGAGACTGTTGCACTGCTACTAAAATGGTAATGCACAGAATGGCCAGTGCCATTAATAATTTTGCTTTTTTTTACTACTCCCTGTTGGCCTGAGTTGATAGATGTCATCTCATTTTTCTAGCCACCAAGCGATAGAATTGTACGTAAAAGAAATTAATATTAACATTTAATTAAAATGCTAAAATTATTACCACGTATTGAAAATTAATTTAATATAATGCCATATTAAAGTTATTGCTCACAGTAGACCAAATAAGTATTCGAGGTGATAAATAAAAGTTTCATGGGTTCAATATAAATAACTTTACAGACACTCGCTCCAAATATTAAAAAAATAAAATTGTAGCTTTTATAAACTGAGTTTAGCATTTAGGAGCTATACACAAATATTGATAGATTTAAATTCCAATTTCAATACAAAAAATAAATATTGCTAAATTTAAATTCAAATTTGAATTCTATAACTATTTTTCGTCTAAAACAACAAAAGCCGCACTATTTAATTAATAATCCTTAATATTGTAGTGTACATAGTTTCCTTTTTTTTGCCTTCTTTTATATTTTAACTTTTTCTATTTTTGTTAATTTTCACTTTTACATTTATTACTCTTTACCTTGCCACACAAATATCCACAAAAATAACGTTCCAAAATTACAAAGTTTTAGCATTCTTAACATTTTCCCCACGGATCCATTCAGGCATTAAATGGATCACGGCGAAAAGTTTAGTTTGTTTGTTTTATTTTTTGTAAAATCACAAAAACCACTGTTAAATCCACATTATATGTTTAAGGATGTGGCAAAATGTGTTCAAAGCCAAACACTTTTTACTTTGTACTTCCGCGTGTAAACAATAGCGAGGTTGCGCGAACTTTGGCGATGGTTTAACAGCGTCCAACTGTTGCGAATTCACTGGAGGACAATGGTTTTTATAGCCGCCGTCTGTTGAATGTCTACGTAGAGGATTCAATAGCAGAGATACTGAGGGATAAAATATAAAGTGCTAAACCACCTGATAACACAGTGAATGAGGTGTTGATGTTTGTGTGTGTAAGTGTGTGTGCTACACTTACACTATATGCCTTTGTATGTGTCATTATCCTTTGACATCGTATTCAAATTGAATTCAATGGAGTTGTTGTCGCCCAAAATAATGGGCGACCCGGTTGCATTTGCACCGTTAAGGGATATAATGACAAGGGGGTAGGAAGGTAAGTTATTGCACGTTGTCCACAGCGGAATTGCGTATGCTCATGCGCACGAGATGAGAGGTGAAGTGAAGACAATACACGAATACAACGCAGCACATGATTCCACGGACATTGTGCGTAAATTCATTCAAGTTTTTTATCTCTAGGGAATGTCACTACAATAATTTGAATTACGCTCGAAATTAAGCGCTACAGCAGCTAATTGAGATATTTATATAGTGGCCCAACATATAGTGGAACAAAGGTAAAAAGGTAACAATTAATTAGGTAACAATTAATTAGTCTTAAACACCAGCAAGACAAAATTTATAAGATTTAAACCTTATGTGTGCGGGAGTGATGGAAATATGTCAATACATGTAGACGGCTCGCTTATATCTGAATCTCAAAGTGTAAAATATTTGGGAATGACTCTTAGTCATAACCTGTCATGGGATGCTCATATTAACGAGGTAAAAGCTAAAATTTCCTCGGCCACTGGGATATTATATAAATTCAAAAATAAGCTAAGCAGGGATATCAAAATGATGGTTTATGAATCTCTTATACACTCACATTTAACGTATCTTCCGATTATATATGCTTATAAGAAATGCAGTTCATTGAAAGCTTTACAATCCGCACAAAATAAAGCACTGAAGATAGTTTATAATTTACCATTAACATATCGTTCGATCAATTTGTACAAACATAAGGCAAAGACAGTTTTGCCAATACAAGGTCTTTATAAGCGACAACTGTTAGTATACATGCACAAGTCTGCTCTAGTAATATCAGAGGGATCTGTTGAGTTTGTTCGAAATCGACTAAGGACAGGAAGAAATACGAGACAAGCGGACAATATTACAATTTCTAGATGTCGATTAGATGTAACAAAGCAACGTATTGGTTTTGCTGGACCTAACGAATACAATAACATGCCTGCTTATTTAAAAAATATTCTTGCCATTTCAGTTTTTAAAGGAGAAATAAAAAAATACCTTTTAGAAAACGTTGAAATACTTCTTATGTAATAAAATCAATATATATTATTAATTGTTATATTTTTGTTTTTTTATAAATTTTGTGAGAATCAGATATTATGATAATATTAATAATAGTTGCCAGTTTGCTCCTATAAAGCCTATAAGGCGCTGGGGCTATAAATATTAAATGTGTATGTAATATTGAAATATAAATAAAAAAAAAAAAAAAAAAAAAAAAATAACAAAATAAAAAATTAATATTCAGATGCGGACAATGTTTGTTCTCATATATTACATTTATTATATATATGGGCATTTCCATAGTGTCGAACGTGACTGTTTTACACATTTCAGGTGAAAAATATGACAAAATAATATATTATTCTTTTATAAAATAGGCGTATCTTATAGCTCCCAATTAGGCCGTTAATTATTGGTATTGTAAACCTTTGGGCCATTTTCCGTTTTCAAAATATTTGCAAAAAACCAAGGTGGTCGCACGTGACCAAAAACAGAAGTGGTTTTCGTGGCAAAAAAATCAAACGCGGATTTCAGCGAAATGGGAAGCAATGTTTTCATGTAATTTTTTTTAATTATGTGTATTGATGTTCCGTCAAAATGGCTAGCATTGTAGACATTAAGGATTTATATATTTTTTTTTATGTAATAAAAGAGATGGTCGCACGTGACATGTCGCACGTGACACTTTTTTCGATCACAATATTTGTGATCTATATTTCCATATTGTGATCCATATTTGTGCTCTATAATGCAATTCAAATAAAAAAACTATGCATAAGTCAACCAAGTGAGTATGGTTGTGTGAAAGTATAACAAACATTAATGAATTTGATTATGAATATCCAGCACTGTTTTTTTTAGAATATGCAGTTTTAGCTGCTTTTATTGCTTGACCATAGCAAGAAAAAAAGTGCAAATGAGAAATGCTTTGTATTAAAAATTTGTAAAGTGCGTATTTACATAAATAACACTACTTTACAAATAATTATTTTTCTCTGGTCTTTGAACATCACTATTTTTTTATGATAGAGGATGGGTTTCTGATTAAGAATAAAGATTTTAACAAATTTTTAATGGTGCAGATTTTTTTAAAATTTTTTTTTTGTAAAATTTTTTTCTTTTTTTTTCTTTGCCCAAGGTACCTTTGGATTTTGACCTATATATCAAGTTCTAGACGGGCAATCAGGACAAAAGAGGTATAAAATTAATTAGAATCAAATGGCCAACAAGAATTAAGCCACTTAAACTCAGCAAATTGCATAATTTTGCCGTACTGGCTTAATACATTTGAAAAATTGTGTTTTTTCATGAAAAATAGCGTCTCTTTTTTTAGTTTTTAAATCGGGAAAAATCGAAAACTCGAATTAACATTTTTTTGAAACCTTTTGCGTAGGGCGAACACCTCAACAAACAAATGTAGAATTGCTGAAGAGAATCTATGGACTGGTTACAAAGTAATAGCCTCTGAAAGTTGGCATGCAGAAACGAAGTTTTATAAATACTTGAATTTTTGCCTTTGTGGGAACTGCAGATTATGGGCTGAGAGCCCAAACAACAACAAAAATATATCATTCACTTCGTCTTGGTCCCATAACATCGAAATGGTAGGTCAAAATAGGAGCCGAGGCCCATCACGCCCTTGGAGTGGTCAAGATAGGGGCTCCTTGGATTCTATGATGACCGCCTTATGCGGGTACTCAAATGAAAGATATTTTCGATACGAATCCAATGGTGTAATTTTTAAGACTCTTTGGGGCCCTAGGGACACAAAAAAAGGGTCTCCTTCAGTGCTTTGGTACCCTCTATGTGCGGGTACCCAAATGAAAGGTATTTTTGAGACCAATCCAGTGGTGTCAATTTCAAGACTCTGCGGGTCCTACCGTTGTATTCGTTTCGAAAATATCTTTCATTTGAGTACCCGCACATAGGCTATCATCATAGAATCCAAGAAACCCCTTTCTTGAACCCCGAGTGCATAATGAGCCTCGGCTTCCACTTTGACCTACCATTTCGATGTTATGGGACGAAGACTAAGTGAATGGTATATTTTTGTTGTCGTTTAGCCCCTCGGCCCATATTCTGCAGTTCCGACAAAGGCAAAAATTCAAGTATTTATAAAAACTTCATTTATGTTTGCCAACTTTCAGAGGCCATTACTTTTTAACCAGTCCATAGATTCTCTTCTGCAATACTTTATTTGTTTGTTGGGGAGTTCGCCCTACGCAGATGGTTTCAAAAAAATTTTATCACGAGTTTTCGATTTTTCCTGATTTAAAAACTAAAAAAAGAGACGCTATTTTTCATAAAAAAAAACACAATTTTTCATATGTATTCAGCCAGTACGGCAAAATTATGCAATTTGTTGAGTTTAAGTGGCTTAATTCTTGTTGGCCATTTGATTCTAATTAATTTGATACATCTTTTGTCCTGATTGCCCGTCTAGAACTTGATATGAAGGTCAAAATCCAAAGGTAAAGAAAAAAAATTTACAAAAAAATTTTTAAAAAAATCCGCTCTATAAAATTTTTTTTTAAATTTTTTTTCTTAATCAGAAACCCTTCATCTATCATAAAAAAATAGTATTATCCAAAGACCAAAATGGCTGTAAACTACTGCAATTGATCTATGTAAGCAAAAAAAAATTTATTTTGAATTTCTCACTTACCATGTCGCTCGTGACCAACTTTATACAAGTTAAAACAACACAAATTTTTAATTTTTTTACCGGTTTTTTTTCTTTTAAATTCGCATGAATAAACTCTATTTATAATAATTATTTTGTTAGCTTACTGCATGTTCTTCCGACGCACTGAGTAAAAATGTTCTTTTTGCATGTCGAACGTGACAACGAACTAAACGAAAAAGCAAATCAAAAATGTACCGTTATCTTTTATTGCGTGGTTACATATGATTATGTTTTTTCGTTCTTTATACTCCTAGAAAGATTTGAGCAAACAAAAATCGATGCATTATGTATGTGTTTAATAACTGTTATAAGGACAAGACATACCAAAGAAATATCAAAATAAGCAATATTTCACATTTGCGCTCTTTGCATCCGAATATTTCACAATGAGATATGAATAAATGTAAAATGTATTTAAATTACTTAAATTTGATTGTTTCCCTATGTGAATATGACATCAAACATTGTTATCAAGAACTTTTAATTTTTTCGTTTCGGTTGACCTTTTGATGGAAATGCCCATATTATATATAACATATATTAAATATTATAGGTTTTAATTAAATAAAATTAAAATTAAAATTAAAATTAAAATTAAAATTAAAATTAAAATTAAAATTAAAATTAAAATTAAAATTAAAATTAAAATTAAAATTAAAATTAAAATTAAAATTAAAATTAAAATTAAAATTAAAATTAAAATTAAAATTAAAATTAAAATTAAAATTAAAATTAAAATTAAAATTAAAATTAAAATTAAAATTAAAATTAAAATTAAAATTAAAATTAAAATTAAAATTAAAATTAAAATTAAAATTAAAATTAAAATTAAAATTAAAATTAAAATTAAAATTAAAATTAAAATTAAAATTAAAATTAAAATTAAAATTAAAATTAAAATTAAAATTAAAATTAAAATTAAAATTAAAATTAAAATTAAAATTAAAATTAAAATTAAAATTAAAATTAAAATTAAAATTAAAATTAAAATTAAAATTAAAATTAAAATTAAAATTAAAATTAAAATTAAAATTAAAATTAAAATTAAAATTAAAATTAAAATTAAAATTAAAATTAAAATTAAAATTAAAATTAAAATTAAAATTAAAATTAAAATTAAAATTAAAATTAAAATTAAAATTAAAATTAAAATTAAAATTAAAATTAAAATTAAAATTAAAATTAAAATTAAAATTAAAATTAAAATTAAAATTAAAATTAAAATTAAAATTAAAATTAAAATTAAAATTAAAATTAAAATTAAAATTAAAATTAAAATTAAAATTAAAATTAAAATTAAAATTAAAATTAAAATTAAAATTAAAATTAAAATTAAAATTAAAATTAAAATTAAAATTAAAATTAAAATTAAAATTAAAATTAAAATTAAAATTAAAATTAAAATTAAAATTAAAATTAAAATTAAAATTAAAATTAAAATTAAAATTAAAATTAAAATTAAAATTAAAATTAAAATTAAAATTAAAATTAAAATTAAAATTAAAATTAAAATTAAAATTAAAATTAAAATTAAAATTAAAATTAAAATTAAAATTAAAATTAAAATTAAAATTAAAATTAAAATTAAAATTAAAATTAAAATTAAAATTAAAATTAAAATTAAAATTAAAATTAAAATTAAAATTTAAATTAAAATTAAAATTAAAATTAAAATTAAAATTAAAATTAAAAATAAAATTTAAATTAATATTAAAATTAAAATTAAAATTAAAATTAAAATTAAAATTAAAATTAAAATTAAAATTAAAATTAAAATTAAAATTAAAATTAAAATTAAAATTAAAATTAAAATTAAAATTAAAATTAAAATTAAAATTAAAATTAAAATTAAAATTAAAATTAAAATTAAAATTAAAATTAAAATTAAAATTAAAATTAAAATTAAAATTAAAATTAAAATTAAAATTAAAATTAAAATTAAAATTAAAATTAAAATTAAAATTAAAATTAAAATTAAAATTAAAATTAAAATTAAAATTAAAATTAAAATTAAAATTAAAATTAAAATTAAAATTAAAATTAAAATTAAAATTAAAATTAAAATTAAAATTAAAATTAAAATTAAAATTAAAATTAAAATTAAAATTAAAATTAAAATTAAAATTAAAATTAAAATTAAAATTAAAATTAAAATTAAAATTAAAATTAAAATTAAAATTAAAATTAAAATTAAAATTAAAATTAAAATTAAAATTAAAATTAAAATTAAAATTAAAATTAAAATTAAAATTAAAATTAAAATTAAAATTAAAATTAAAATTAAAATTAAAATTAAAATTAAAATTAAAATTAAAATTAAAATTAAAATTAAAATTAAAATTAAAATTAAAATTAAAATTAAAATTAAAATTAAAATTAAAATTAAAATTAAAATTAAAATTAAAATTAAAATTAAAATTAAAATTAAAATTAAAATTAAAATTAAAATTAAAATTAAAATTAAAATTAAAATTAAAATTAAAATTAAAATTAAAATTAAAATTAAAATTAAAATTAAAATTAAAATTAAAATTAAAATTAAAATTAAAATTAAAATTAAAATTAAAATTAAAATTAAAATTAAAATTAAAATTAAAATTAAAATTAAAATTAAAATTAAAATTAAAATTAAAATTAAAATTAAAATTAAAATTAAAATTAAAATTAAAATTAAAATTAAAATTAAAATTAAAATTAAAATTAAAATTAAAATTAAAATTAAAATTAAAATTAAAATTAAAATTAAAATTAAAATTAAAATTAAAATTAAAATTAAAATTAAAATTAAAATTAAAATTAAAATTAAAATTAAAATTAAAATTAAAATTAAAATTAAAATTAAAATTAAAATTAAAATTAAAATTAAAATTAAAATTAAAATTAAAATTAAAATTAAAATTAAAATTAAAATTAAAATTAAAATTAAAATTAAAATTAAAATTAAAATTAAAATTAAAATTAAAATTAAAATTAAAATTAAAATTAAAATTAAAATTAAAATTAAAATTAAAATTAAAATTAAAATTAAAATTAAAATTAAAATTAAAATTAAAATTAAAATTAAAATTAAAATTAAAATTAAAATTAAAATTAAAATTAAAATTAAAATTAAAATTAAAATTAAAATTAAAATTAAAATTAAAATTAAAATTAAAATTAAAATTAAAATTAAAATTAAAATTAAAATTAAAATTAAAATTAAAATTAAAATTAAAATTAAAATTAAAATTAAAATTAAAATTAAAATTAAAATTAAAATTAAAATTAAAATTAAAATTAAAATTAAAATTAAAATTAAAATTAAAATTAAAATTAAAATTAAAATTAAAATTAAAATTAAAATTAAAATTAAAATTAAAATTAAAATTAAAATTAAAATTAAAATTAAAATTAAAATTAAAATTAAAATTAAAATTAAAATTAAAATTAAAATTAAAATTAAAATTAAAATTAAAATTAAAATTAAAATTAAAATTAAAATTAAAATTAAAATTAAAATTAAAATTAAAATTAAAATTAAAATTAAAATTAAAATTAAAATTAAAATTAAAATTAAAATTAAAATTAAAATTAAAATTAAAATTAAAATTAAAATTAAAATTAAAATTAAAATTAAAATTAAAATTAAAATTAAAATTAAAATTAAAATTAAAATTAAAATTAAAATTAAAATTAAAATTAAAATTAAAATTAAAATTAAAATTAAAATTAAAATTAAAATTAAAATTAAAATTAAAATTAAAATTAAAATTAAAATTAAAATTAAAATTAAAATTAAAATTAAAATTAAAATTAAAATTAAAATTAAAATTAAAATTAAAATTAAAATTAAAATTAAAATTAAAATTAAAATTAAAATTAAAATTAAAATTAAAATTAAAATTAAAATTAAAATTAAAATTAAAATTAAAATTAAAATTAAAATTAAAATTAAAATTAAAATTAAAATTAAAATTAAAATTAAAATTAAAATTAAAATTAAAATTAAAATTAAAATTAAAATTAAAATTAAAATTAAAATTAAAATTAAAATTAAAATTAAAATTAAAATTAAAATTAAAATTAAAATTAAAATTAAAATTAAAATTAAAATTAAAATTAAAATTAAAATTAAAATTAAAATTAAAATTAAAATTAAAATTAAAATTAAAATTAAAATTAAAATTAAAATTAAAATTAAAATTAAAATTAAAATTAAAATTAAAATTAAAATTAAAATTAAAATTAAAATTAAAATGAAATAAAATAAAATAAAATAAAATAAAATAAAAAAAAATCCAAAAAGTTTCTTTAGTTCTTAGTAAAGTCCATTTGTAAGAATATAGAAAAATACCTTTGCTACTATTTTCTCTGGGTGTAAAGTGTATTGGTCCATCAAACACGAGAAGGGGTTTTATTTAAGGCATTTAACAAAGACATTAAAGGTCACATATGTAATATGCTATGTGTTATCTGTCATGATGCAGGTGTCCGCTTAGCATAAATATCTATAAAAAGTTATAAAAAAGCCCCATCCCGTTTTATTATCTAATTTAACAAAAGAAAACTACACGTTTATGAATGAAAATGCTTCAAAATCAAAAATCGTACGCTATATAGATATGATCTAACAACCAGTTGCTAAGAGTCCTTGTTGTTTCGTCAAAAAACAGATGTTGCTGGCTGGCATCAATTGGAAAACATGACGTCGATGAATTGGTTACAGAAGATATTATGCACGACTCTTACTTGTTATTTTTTGTATGTGTTATATTATAAAAAAATTACGTTTAAATTCTAAATAATCAAGTAAGATGAAATAACAAATTTCTTGTGGGAGTAAACTTTGATCTTCGAATGTTAGTCCCAGTTAGGCCAATGCAAATTCGATAAGAATTTTTTTCTGGATTTTTTGTTTATTTTATGAAGCATTTTCGTAACATTCCAGATCTACTAAATTATTGCTGCCTAATCTTTTTTATCAATACAGCTACAATAAATTTGTTGTTGAACGGCATTTGATATTTGTTCTCCGTTGTACTTCAGATCTAGTTTATAGTGATTGTTTATAGTTTTGCGGTTATTGGTTTTAGTTTAATTCTATTCAGTGGGGCCAGAAGTCCGACAATAAAGCCAAGTGATTATCAGTCGCTTTAAGAACATCGATCTCAAAGGAGTCACATCTTATAGGCGGTCAAAATGGTATGGGGTAATTATAAATTCCTAAGTTTTATGGTGGCCTGTCTCCATATAGTATACAGTGCCAAAGAAGGCATTTTTCTCAGTTTATATATAATCGAGTGGAATAATATAGTTGGCCAAGGTAAGGTTGGAAAATTCTATCTTAATGTCATATTTAGAATGTAGGACATTCTCAACATATCTTTGAGTTTCTTTTCTGTGTGATTTTCATTTTGAAAATTTATATAGGTGACGACGTAAAGCCAAATATTTACAGAATTATCGAATTGAGTGTCATAGTTCTATTCTTTATTCTATCCATATTGCTGTTGATTGGCATTATACAGGTGAGTTGGGGTTGGGTACACAAAAATCGTTAAATAATACGTATTAAATATTTCGCTTTTTCACTTTTTCCTATCCGAATTGTGACAGAATCGTCCGGAATTTATGGCAGCCTGGATTTTTGCCCATTATCTGTTATTTTGTGCCATCATTGGTGTGATTCTATACCAAGTAAAGGAAGGCATACGGTTGAGATACTTATTGGCGACGATATATGTAGTTGCAATATATCTCGGCTGCTTGGGTATGTTAAGAACATACCCCATGACATAATAACAGCAATTCTAATATAATTTAACAACTTTTTTTAGCTATTACCATATTGTTGTACTTTCCGGTCTACAAGTTCTATAAGCAGCTGCTTACAACTCTACCAAGTCCTGGTAATTGTTGTGATTTTTTGTGGATCTTCAAATAACTGCCCAAAAAATACGTCATTAATGAGAACAAGCAATGCTTTCAGGTGTAAAATGTAATGTCGATGACTTCCTGAATAGAATGACTCAAAAAAAAAGTTAAATATAGGAACTGTAATAAAAGCCAAATGAAAAAAAAACTTTTTTAAAATCCAAAATAAAATAAATTTCCTAAAAATTTTTCACAAATAAGAAAAAACAAAAAACCAGTTCAGAAATTTCACTTACGTTAAATAAATGATAAATACCTTTACCTTATATGCTTTCTCCAAAATTTTTTATGGCAATTGTTAAAACTTTTATTTTGTAGCATAAGAACAAAATGACAAAAAAAAAATCGACATCAGTATTTCCACTAAAATTTATTGACGCAATATGGTCCCACGATTACAAAAAATAGCGAACGCAAAACCCTTTGGGGATTTTACTATGTACTGACCTAGTAACTTCAACTTGACTTGGAATTTCCATTGTACTATGTTATTAAACCATAAATCCACAATATTGGATCACTGGGCGTATGATTAATATAGAATCCGCATAAAATTATTATTACTCATAAGTTGTACATACACACATATGTAACGATTACCATATGCAAACTAGCTACATATGTACAGGGCTTTACTTGGGTCAGGGGCAGGGTCATTTAGTATCATCAGCAATAACCAGTTTTCTACTTATCACAGATAAGACAACCTATATATGGCTAGAAATTTGAAGTTATTGTGGAAAATTATGCAATAAGGCGGTAAAAGTACAATTTGTTGAAGATTTCATTCGATTAAATTAGTCCAACTTTATTTTATACATGAATATAGAAATATAAATTATTTATATAATCCCTAGCTACATTTCTGCTGAAGAATGAAATGATAAATCATCTAAGATTATGCGGTTCATAAAATGTGTGGGGAAACTCCAGACATTATTGTTATATGTTGTGTAATAAATGGTGACTCTTATCAATCTGCTAAAACAGAAAATGAGTCAAGAGACTGAAAGAAGTGCAGGAGCATGACAGCTAGAGATTTTCTGATCTTACTGCCCCAATGATGCCCCTAGATAAGTCAAATGTATGACGGATCCCCAATCTTTTGCTACCACTACTCTAACTGCCCCAAAGTTGCCTCTAGAGGAGTTAAATGTATAAGCGATCCCCAATATTATTGCAACCCCAAGAGTTTCTCAGAACATATCTAACGTCTATTTTCAACCCGTAAGGTAATCCCATTACAATTGTGTTGATGTTTTTTTTAATTTTTTTAAGGAATTAGATCCTGCCGCTTCCTTTGTGTCTCCTTGACGGATATAATGTATGAGCGACCTCCACTAATCTTTCCCTCCTAACATTTTTTCTGAACAACCCCATATATAAAAATATGAAAATATGAAAATATGAAAATATGAAAATATGAAAATATGAAAATATGAAAATATGAAAATATGAAAATATGAAAATATGAAAATATGAAAATATGAAAATATGAAAATATGAAAATATGAAAATATGAAAATATGAAAATATGAAAATATGAAAATATGAAAATATGAAAATATGAAAATATGAAAATATGAAAATATGTAAATATGAAAATTTGAAAATATGAAAATATGAAAATATGAAAATATGAAAATATGAAAATATGAAAATATGAAAATATGAAAATATGAAAATATGAAAATATGAAAATATGAAAATATGAAAATATGAAAATATGAAAATATGAAAATATGAAAATATGAAAATATGAAAATATGAAAATATGAAAATATGAAAATATGAAAATATGAAAATATGAAAATATGAAAATATGAAAATATGAAAATATGAAAATATGAAAATATGAAAATATGAAAATATGAAAATATGAAAATATGAAAATATGAAAATATGAAAATATGAAAATATGAAAATATGAAAATATGAAAATATGAAAATATGAAAATATGAAAATATGAAAATATGAAAATATGAAAATATGAAAATATGAAAATATGAAAATATGAAAATATGAAAATATGAAAATATGAAAATATGAAGATATGAAAATATGAATAGACAAGTGTTTTAAATTTCGGAAGAATGAGGAAAAACACGGGGATTTAAAAATCGTTACAAAACTTCATTTTATTGAGTTATAAATTACCTTTAATTCACAATTGATTTTAAATAACAATTTATACGGCACTGGGGGGGGGTTCGTTACTGTTAGAAAACCGTTAAAAATTGTATAAAAAAAACCAAGTATTCGGGGTATATATTAAATTGATCTTCACGGGTAGCAGTAGAAATTTTAACTAACTCTTTTCGTTATTTTACTGAAGTTAGAGGTGGGTAACTTGTTGAGTTTTGCACTGCTAGAACGCTAGAGTGAAAGCTCTTTACCGGACATTTTGCGCTGAATTGAGATGCGTTTTATTGTGCGTAGCTTAAGTGCGTGCGTCAGATTATTTCACGTAAACATACCGCCCCCCTTGCAGTATTGCAAAAAAAAAATTGTATAAAAATAAACAATTGGATACTTAAGATAGTATGAGATAAATTACAATTCAAAAGATAATTACAACAAAGAATTTCATAGTAGTTCAAAGGCAAAATCAATTAATCATAATCCAAGTTGTAAAAGATTTTACAAATAGTGTGTAATAAATTTGCTCATAATGCTGGATTTACATTGATGATGATTGTAGCAGTACGAGCATTGGAGGAATGACCAGTGGACACGCTCATGTTGTTCTGCTCTTTTCGTTCTGTGGCTTTGTGTTGTTGTTTGTTGTTAGGCCTTTTGGTCTTCTTGGCTCGAGACGAGTCGTGCAAGAGGGAATGGTGTTTCTGGAAACATACCTTGCATCTTTCACGGCTGCGGCATTCAGGAAGTTGGTGAGAGTGGGCGAGGCAATTAAGGCAGTATTTGAACCTTTTGACGGTGTTAAGGCGTTTGATTGGTGAAAGGTGGCGGAATCGGAAGCACTTCCGTAATGGGTGATCCTTCTGGCAATATCGGCAGTCTTTCCCCTCACGCTCGGTCGTGGATGTTGACTTCTGCATTAGCCTGCTAGTGTTTTCCGATTCGCGCTCAATCTGAATTCGACGTGGTGGGGTAGACATTATGAACTGTAAATAGGAGAAGAAGGATTATTATAGCTCTTGGGTTGGTAATAATACAAGCTTGACAATCGGTCTGCTTATAAGGCCGGTTTGCGTGCGCACTTCAGCCACTCTGACATTTGAATCAGAACCACATGAAACCTTTTCGATACGGCCAAGGCGCCATTGGTTAGGGGGAAGATTGTCGTATCTAATGATAACTAGATCGCCAACAGTAAAATTTCTTTGGGGGTATTTCCACTTAACCCTTTTATGGAGTTCTTTCAAATACTCGTTTTTCCACCTTATTGCGAATTGGTGATGTAGTAACTTTAATTTTTGCCAACGATTTGCGTGAGATACATTAAGTTGCGAATGGTCTAACTCAGCTGGGGCGAGAAGAGGGCTTCCTATTAAGAAATGACCAGGTGTCAAGGCATTAAAATCAGAAGAATTTTCGCTCATTGGACTGAGGGGCCTTGAATTTAAACATGCTTCGATGCGAACAAGCATTGTTAAAAATTCTTCGTATGTAAAATACTGAGACTTCATTATCTTTTTTAAATGGGTCTTGAAACTTTTTACCCCTGCTTCCCACAGCCCTCCCATGTGGGGCGCACCAGGAGGTATGAAGTGCCAGTCAATCGACTGGAAACTATTCTGAGAAATAAGCTGTTGTCTAACAGAAGTTAGTAGGCAGGTTTGATCTTTAGACATGATCTTGGCAGCGCCTGTGAAGGCAGTGCCGTTATCTGAATATATATTTTGGGGTGAACCACGGCGGGAAAAGAAGCGGGCAAAAGCTGCCAAAAAGGCCTGAGTAGATATTTCGCTTGTAAGTTCAATATGGATGGCTTTTGTTGCAAAGCAAACGAAAACTAACACATAAGCTTTAGTGATTTTTGTGCCGCGACCTACATATGACTTAATGTCGAAAGGGCCGGCAAAATCGACACCAGTATTCGCGAAAGGACGGGTTAGAACAGTCCTTTCAGGGGGTAAAGCCGCCATAATTTGTTGGCTGCGCTTGTGCCTATAAATAACACAAACTTTGCAATTGTGTATCACGCTTTTTATTAGATTTTTAAGTTTTGGAATCCAAAATTCCATTCGAGTTAGACGTAACATTAAAGAATTTTCACCGTGAATAGAAAGCCGGTGTAGGTATAGAAGGTATAGTTTTGTAAATCTGCCGGCGTAAGGCAGTATTTTAGGGTACCTTTCGTCATATGAGAGCGCAGTTGACTGCGAAAGACGACCGTTGGCTCGGATAATTCCATTCGTGTCAAGAAACGGATTAAGGGAAAGAATGGTACTGTCTTTATGAAGATGATTACCGCGGGCAAGACTAAAATACTCAGGAAAATATATTGTCTGACATAACTTTATAAGGCGATTTCGAACGAATGTTATTTCAGATTGACATAGTTCGTATGTGGCATATGTAACGCTATACCGGTGTAAAGGATGGCAGGAAAAAAAAAATCTAAATATATAGCATATGACACGCATAGCTCGAGGAAGGTCGGAGAAGCGGCTTAAAATATCGTTATCCGACAGTTGGGTGACATGAGTCTTGAGGGGTCGTAGTTCCTCTTTGGTTTCTAAAATTGCAGAACTCCTAGGCCATTGTGATTTTGGTAAAGTTAACCATGGCGGGCCATTCCACCACAATTTGTTATTGACTAGATCTCGAGCCGTTGTACCGCGAGAGGCAAGATCGGCGGGGTTGTGTTGTGAAGACACATGTGACCAATTATCATTTCCAACCTTGTCAATAATTGTGGTCACGCGGTTGGCAACGAAGGTGTTCCATTGACATGGGGCCTTTCGCAGCCATGCTAATACTATAGTGGAGTCAGTCCACAGGTATAAGCCATGGTTTTTGAGATGCAAGTCATTTCGTAGTGAGTAGATCATGCGTGCCAGTAACACAGCGCCGCATAATTCTTTTCGAGGTAAGGTCACAAACTTAACAGGGGCAACTTTGGATTTTGCAGCCACCAGGTGAGATCTTATTAGTCCATCTGGCGTTTCCACCCTTATATATAAGGCGGATGCATACGCCTTTTCGGAGGCGTCACAAAATCCATGAAATTCTATATTATAAGAAGAGTCATAATCTACAAAGCGGGGTATTTTTATTTCTCCGATTACGGGGTAATCATTGAGAAAAGTTTGCCATTGTAGCAGAGTTTCTGGTTGAAGATTCTCATCCCAACCAGTCTTATCTTTCCAAATTTGTTGCATAATCATTTTCGCAACAATAATTTTGGGGGCAAGCCAACCGGCGGGGTCAAATAGCATTGCTATTCTCGATAATACATTGCGCTTAGAGACGATATTTTCATCGGGGTTGTTACGGGGGGTAAAATAGAAGTAATCACTTCCAGCGTTCCATTTCAAACCAAGTGTTTTAGTTGTACTTGTGTCTGATAGTTTTAAGAACGCTGAGTCAAGCAAATGCTCGGGGGGAATGCCTTGTAGCAGAGAGTCTGTGTTAGATGTCCACTTTCGTAAGCAGAATCCAGCTGACCTAAGCACTCTTACAAGGTTGTCTCTAGCGGCAATAGCTGTGGAAAGATCATTTGATCCCCATAGAACGTCATCGACGTACATAAAATGTCTGATTATATCAGATATTTCGGGGTTTTCTGGCTCACATTGATTTGCAAGTTCAAGTAGAACTCTTATGGCCAGATACGGGGCGCAGTTGACACCAAATGTCACAGTGTTCAACTCAAAATCATGGGGATCACATGAGGATTCGTCTCGATGTAGAATCCTTTGATATGGGGTATGTTTGGGGTTCACTAGAATCTGCCGATACATCTTTTCGATGTCGGCATTAAAAACGTATCTAAACATTCTCCATCTAAGAAGTAGAGTAGTCAGATCTGACTGTAAGACGGGGCCCGTATATAGGACATCATTAAGGCTTATGCCGTTAGATGAGGGGTTTGATGCATTAAACACCACCCGAAGCTTTGTTGTGGTGCTTTCGGGCTTTAGAACAGCATGATGGGGAAGATAGTATGAGGCGGACGAATCTGAGTCAACCCTTGTCATATGACCAAGTGTTGAATATTCGTTAATGACCTTGTCATAATCGGCCTTTAACTGAAGATCCCTGTTTAATCGGGCTTCATTTCTTAGATATTGCGATAAAGCAATTCTTCGAGATTCTCCTAGTTCTATTTTACTCGGAAACTCTCGTTTGAATGGGAGTGAAACGACAAACCGACCTGACGCATTTCTATAGGTGGTGGCCTGAAACAGCTGTTCGCAATATTTGTCTTCGCTGGATGTCACTGGTAGCTCTGGGATTTCTTCCAACTCCCAGAAACGGGTTAATTGTTCGTTAAGCGCAATTTCATTATAAAATGATGCGACAGTGGAAGACAGTTTATTCTCAGTCACTTTACCCGTGACTATCCACCCAAAGACAGTCTTCTGGGCAACCAGAAGTTGTTTATTGTCCCATTGTACGCCGTCTCGAATAATTTTGGGGTATACATCGCCACCCAAGAGCAAGTCAATGGGTGAGATTGTATTTGAACCGAAATCGGCTATGGGAATATCGGGAAAACTGGTCTTGATGATAGACATGTAGGTCTGATAAGATAGTTGACCTGTAAGCTTTCGAATAATAAAGGCTTCAACGTCTATCTCGAAATTTGTATCAATAGGAGACCCTAGTGTGATTGAACAAATTTGACTGGATGTCGCCGTTAATGAGCCGCTAAGGCCAACGACACCAATCTGTGATGATTTTGCCGAAATGGCTAGTTTTCGTTGAAGGGGTCTTGATATAAACGAAGCCTCTGAGGCAGGGTCAACCAGGGCACGTACTTTGTACCTAAAGTCACCTATACAGACGTCGACTAACGCGGTCCCTAAAACTATAGCGGAGGAAGATGAAGCAGAAGTGGACTGTAAGTTCGTAGCATAAGATTGACGGGTTCCCGACGAAGTTGATGCTATATTGGCAGGGGTCTGTGATGGTATTATGCCATGATTTTGGGGGTTTCTATTAGTATCGACAATTTGAGAAGAAGCTGTCGTATTGTTGGGTCGATGTAGCAAAGAATGGTGCTTAGATCGACACAGTGAACAAACGTATTGGCTCTTGCATTTTTTAAACTCATGAGAGGTCGCAAGGCAATTCGTACAGCGTTTCTGTGATTTAACAGTCGCGTACCGGTCTTCGACAGACATTCTCAAAAAAACATGACATAATCGCAAAGGGTGGTTCTCAGCGCAAAGGCTGCATTGTTTTGATTGTTCCGACACCTGAGTGTGGTAAGCATTTAACCGCTTTGCTTCATGTTGATTTTGATTTTTATTCACGGGCTTGGATGTATTCGGAGTTACCGATGCTCGAATATCAGCGACTGATTCTAGCGTATGGAATCGTGCTGTTAGAAAAGAGTCGAAATCTTTCCATTTGGGTAAGTCAGACTTACTAACAAGTGATTGTTCCCATAAGTTCAGTGTTAAATCGGGAAGATTGGTCGAGCATACGTATACAAAAATAGGGTCCCATTTATCGGTAGCAATATCTAGCAGAGATAGATTAGCAATACAATCATTGATTGTACGCTGAAGGCATTTAATATTGGGTCCCGATTCTTTTGAAATAGGGGACAGGTTAAATAATGTTTTGAGTTGGGCATTTATTAAAACCCTTTTGTTCTCGTATCTATCGACGAGATTTTGCCATGCCATATCGAAGCCCTGATTAGTAAGAGGGCAAGTTTTTAAAATGGCTCGAGCTTCCCCTTGAGTCTTTTTGAGGAGGTGACAAAGTTTTTCAACTGCCGTCAGACGGGGATTGTTTTTATAGAGAGCAGAGAACATGTCTCTAAAGGTGGGCCAGGATACATAGTCTCCAGAAAAGACTTCAGTATCGCACGGAGGTAAAGATATACTGGGGTTAGGCATTTGTCGTGAATCATCAGTGCTTGGCGAATTTGATAACCCAACCTTGAGGTTATCTGCAAGCTCATTGGCCTTCGAGAGACATTTTAAATGGGCGTCAAAGGCCGCATAAAACTTTTTATTTATACTCTCAAGGTCAATTTCTTCCTCTTGAGACTCAAGGCTATCTAAAACAACGTCATATGACGTGCGAAGGGAGTCCCACAAATGTACGATCTCATCCTTTTGAACGTCCAATGTATGGATCGTGTGGTCGGTGTCGGGAATACCGACAAAATATTGATGGAATTGGATAACACGATCGGAAGCGCGAATGAATCGTTGCAAGGTAGACATGGCAAAGGTTAATTAAATTTCGGACAATATATTTAAGAGAATTATTAAAAATTATGAAATTCCGTATAGAATTATTTAAAAATTGAAAATGCGGATGTAATTACGACAAACTTAGAAGATTATAAGAGTATCGACGAAAAATAATAGTAAATTGATCGACAGCTTAAGGAAAAACAAAAAAAATCAGTTTAAATTTGAATTACGAAAAATTCAAATAAAGATTTAGTTAATTGAATTTGTCGAAGGTTTATTTTATTGAATCAATTGTAAAATTATTTAATTACAACTTTAATCGTTGGACTTATCGGTATTATATACGACAACTGTATAAATTTTCTATTTTCTCTTTGAAATTTTGGAGAAAAAAAATCATTTAACAATTTGTGAAGAAAGCTCGTTTTGTCTTTTTATTTGAATTCAAATTTATATTTAAAATTCAAAATTAGTTCCGTAAATTAAAGAAAAAATTTATTATGTTAGTTTTATTAGTTTATAAAAGTTGTATATAGCAAAAATGTTATTGGGTTAAGTATAATAGAGTGTATGCATAAAAGGGTTATGTTAAACTTTTTGATACATATAAGTGCAATACCAAATAAACTCAGACTAAACCGATAATGTTTTTGACCAATTTGAAGTTCATTAACCAAACATATGTTAAATGCATCTGACGGATTTGTCAGTCTCTCTTGGGTTCAATGAACTTCTATATTTCTATTCTTCTGTTTTTATTTCTTTTTATTCTTTCGTGTTTGTACAGTACAAATGAGAGTTATGAGAAATAAGAATATTTCCCATATGAGATTTAATACGTTGACGTATTCCGAAGCAATGTATGAAATTCAACTCAATACTTCTCTCTTACAAATGGTTATACTTCCAATGATAATTTTAAAAATAAAAGAGAAAACATAACATGCATAATACGCTGCAGAGAACCAGTTGATGACTATCGGTGTGTGTTGTGATATTACAGAGAGCTGACCACAGCTTTACGTTAGCCGTTCATAAGAGTATTATAATGTCAGTTCTCTCTGCGAATGTGGGCAATATTGCTCTGTAAGTGAAAGAGACCGTTTACAGAAAGCTTTTCTTCTCAAGTTCTCACTTGCAGCGTTTGATCTTTAAGAAAAAACACACACATGAAATATCACACAGACTATGGATCTCACAAATGTTATGCTCGAGTTGAAGATGAGAGAGAGGAAGTTTACGAGGCGAATGTTAAATGAGCATTACAATCACTCGAAATTATGTCCACAACAGAGAGTTTATAAGCACAGAGACAATATCGTAAAATTCTCTGTTAAGCTCTATGTGGATTTCGTTTCAAATTAGCAAAGAATATTTTTGTTTCACTGATGGTAAAACAGGTTTACCGTTCTCTCTTTGCTTATTGTTTTTGCAAATTAAAACTCTTTATTTTGCACTTGTTTCACGATATAATTGGAGTATATACACTTTACATACCTTTTCCAAATCTCGTAGGCGTACTTAAAGATGCAAAACCAAAAGATGATGTCAATTTACTCACTTCACGGGGATTGTATTTATCGGGTTGAATTGTAGTATGAAGTTTCAAACGAAAACCTGGAATTAAAATCTTCTTTCCTTTAAACACTTGTCGATCCGGTTCGATCGGACCAAAAATGTTAATGCGGGGGAAGAGGGGGTCGAATAGACAAGTGTTTTAAATTTCGGAAGAATGAGGAAAAACACGGGGATTTAAAAATCGTTACAAAACTTCATTTTATTGAGTTATAAATTACCTTTAATTCACAATTGATTTTAAATAACAATTTATACGGCACTGGGGGGGGGGTTCGTTACTGTTAGAAAACCGTTAAAAATTGTATAAAAAAAACCAAGTATTCGGGGTATATATTAAATTGATCTTCACGGGTAGCAGTAGAAATTTTAACTAACTCTTTTCGTTATTTTACTGAAGTTAGAGGTGGGTAACTTGTTGAGTTTTGCACTGCTAGAACGCTAGAGTGAAAGCTCTTTACCGGACAGTTATGCGCTGAATTGAGATGCGTTTTATTGTGCGTAGCTTAAGTGCGTGCGTCAGATTATTTCACGTAAACAATATGAAAATATGAAAATTTGAAAATATAAATATATGAAAATATGAAAATATTCTTTACTCCTAATATGAAAACTCTCCCATACAAAACTCAAATTGTTATAAAATTTGGCCCCATCCTTGGTGTTGGGTAAGCCTAGATAAGTCAAATATATTACTTTATAATGGGAATTAATGTTTTTATTTGCATTAAAAGAAATGCAGTGTGTAATGAAACATAATGGGACTGTGTGAGAGAGAAAAACAGTACAAGCGAATTGATCAAGCATAATCGTGCCACTGTTGGACGTCAACGATAATAAAATAGTGCAACTGAAATTCCAAGTCATGGTTAAGTTTACTAGGTCAGTGTATAGTAAAACATCCAAAGGATTTTTTTCGTTTGCTTGTTTTTGTAATCGTTGGGCCATAATGATTAACTTCGATGTAGTGGGAATGCTGACGTCGATATGTTTGTCACTTTGGTTCAAAGTGTAATTTGGTCCTACGCAACAAAACAAGGGTATCTACACCGTACAACACATGATTTTAGGACTCAATTCTGAGAACTGCACGTGAAAGTAGTCCCAAAAAGAAGAAGATCTGAATCATTCATTTTGTCACATTACATGACAACATAATTTAATATCGATTTGAAGTTAGTAAGTATCGTATAGGGGAATTTGTCACGTTTTAGGCTCTTTTGTTTTATTGTTGTATGGTAATATTCCACGTAAATCATACGCCACGGAGGACAACAGAGTTATTGTTACTGCTACAAAATAAACCCACTTCAAAATCTTTTGATGAATGGAAAAGTGAAACTGTTGCTTATGCAGAACATATGAACAGATTAAAGGAATTGTAATTCTATATCTGTTTAAATTTGTTTCATCTAAATCGGACTAGTGGTTCTCGAGTTGTGTCAAACATAAGAGCGTAAAACGTGAGAAATCGATATTAAATTATTATGGCATGTATCTTGACAAAGTGAGTGGTGCAGGACTGCTTCTTTCTGGGGCTACTTTAACGTTATCAACCAGTTTCAGTGAGTAAAATTTCTATAATTGGTTTTTGTCACTTGAAAGCTGTAAAAAATTTTGGCGTATACATTTTATTTTAGGTTTTAGAAACGTTTTATTTTTTCATTTGACATTTATTAGCAGTTATCCTAGTTTAATAAAAAATTTTGGTGTCGTAACCTGAAAGCCACGATTGTTCTCCCTAACAACGTATTTGTGTACATTTATTTGCGCATCCACTCAAAATCCTAAAAATTGCCAGCACTCGGTTAAAGTATAAGCTGCTGCTTATAGAATTTGTAAACTGGATAGTACAGCAATAAGAAAATCGCTAAAAGTTATCAAAAAACATTACATTTGCTATTCTCTGATGTGAAATACTTGACATACCCAACCATCTGACATATAGTTCAACAACATATAGCAATAATCCATAGCCTTTATCGTTGAGGTCTTGCTTTATTTGGTAAAGAACCGAACAAATCCGGACAGCTAAAACCAGATGATAGGCATAAATCCAGGCTGCCATAAGTTCCGGGCGATTCTGTCAATAGTCATGGGAGAGATAGAGAGAGTTGTAGAGAGAGAGAGCGATTTATTAACAAATAATATAACGATATTGGTGTACCCATCATACTAACCTGTATAATGCCGATCAACAGCAATATGGATAGAATAAAGCATAGAACTAAGCCACTAACTTTGATAATATTGTGGAGACATGGCTCAATGTGGTCTGCTATATACATTCGAATTGAAAACACACAAAATAAAATAAAAAAGTAATCCCAAGGAAACATTGATAACTTTTTGAGTTCTAATTGAAACATTAAGATATTTCAATTAAAAGATTACAAAAAAAAATGCACAAAGCATAATAACACAGTACAACATATGATTTTGAGACTTAATTCTGAGAACTGCACGATAAAGTAGCCTTCAAAAGAAAAACTTCTGCATCATTCGTTTTGTCAAGTTGGCTGCATTAATAACACAGTACAGCACATGATTTTAGGACTCCATTCAGAGAACTGCACGTAAAAGTTACCCCAAAAAGAAGAAGATCTGCATCATTCGTTTTATCAAGTTACATGCCATTACAATTTAATACGGATTTGAAGTTAGTAAGTATCGTATAGGGGAAATTGTCACGTTTTAGGCTCTTTTGTTTGACATAACTTCGGAACCACCCGTCCGATTTAAAAAAAATTAAGTATTACAATTCTTTTAATCTGTTTAAATAACGTCTCCCTACATAAGCAATTGTTTAACTTTTCCATTCATCAAATGAATTTGAATTGGGTTTATTTTGTAGCAGTTCCTGTTGTACTCTGTGGCGTATGATTTACGTGGAATTTTACTTATGATATTCATACGCCACCATATAGTATTTATGCTATGTCAAACAAAAAACGTGTCAAATTCCCCTATACGATAGTTACTAACTTCAAATCGATATTAAATTTGTATGGCATGTAACTTGACAAAACGAATGATGCACAACTTCTTCTTTTTGGGGCTACGTGAATTTCTTGCACGTGAGTTTCTCACAATTGAGTCCCAAAATCATGTGTTGTACTGTGTAATTGTATGACCATACAAATCATTTTTCAAATCAATGAGATGAAAAATGTTGTACTGTGTAATGTTGTTTTGTTTAAATGTATTATTTTATAAATTTTATCTATTTCAAACAGAATTGTTTGTTAGTTTCAGTCGATCGTGTTTTAAATATATTAAATTTACGTTAGAGTATCAAATGATACATCAAATTCGGCTTACGATCAGAAAAGTGGCACGGCACGGCCTAAAAGAACTATATGCTCACTTTGACACAAAACTTGAAGTATGCTTAGTTTACCAACAAAAATCTTGTAAAAAAAAGCTTCAGCTTTGAGGTAAAAAGGGAATCGTGGGAAAAGAATATCTTCCATTCTCATGTTTGAATATTAACGGTCAAATTCAAACTTTAATTGGTGCTGGACATTTTCGGCTGATATCTACTTCGCATGTACATGTTTGACATAATTGTAGATATATATATAGCTGATGAAGTAACCCATAGTCCACCAGTTCGTCACAAAGGGGTCTGAAGATGAACTCGTTATGGAGTTCGAAACACGTCATCGTAGTGCGTGACACACTGAATTTGACCAAAAGTATCAAACAATAAAAAACACTTTTCTGATCGTAAGCCGAATTTGATGTATCAATTGATACTCTAACGTAAATTTAAATTATCTATTTCTGTAAAGAAATTTCCAAGTCTTGACCATACATACTCGTAATCTTCCACTTGATCATATAATAACTGAGATAAATAGCTTTTGTGGCACTATATACTATATGAAGGCATGCCACAATCAAACTTAAGACTTTATAGTTTTCCAAATCCATTTTAAACACATTAAATATAATATATCTTTAATATCGTTGTAAGACTGAAACTGAATTTGCTTCAACGTCGAACTTCTGGAATAGTCTCTCTATAAAAGTCAACAAAAGCAAATAACCGCAAAAAGTATAAATAACACAGTGATACTACAGTCATTTGGAACTTTTGGGGAGTAACCTAGTGCGTGATGTCGGTCGGGTCGAGAACAACATGAATCAGTATACCAAAGTTTTCTTACACCCCCTTGAAATGATGATTCATAATACAAAAGTCGGGTTTTCGGGTCTTTCCTCCTCACAACTTATGAGCTGATGACCTAAAGCAATTTTTGTTTTGTAACAGTTTTGGGATAGAAAAAACTCAAACGGCATCTGAGATTTGCTCTACGTTCCACTAGACTACTTGGTTGAGTGGTTTATTTAATTTATATATCTTGCGGTTTTTTTGTTTTAGGTTTAAATTTATAAAATGTATACCAGAAGTCCGACGATGAAGCGAATTCAGTTTCAGTCGTCACTTTAAGTACATCGATGTCAAAGAAATCGCAAACATATTTAACGTATTTAAAATGGTTTGGGCAGCCTATAAAGTCTTAAGTTCGATTGTGGCATGTCTCCATATAGTGTATGGTGCCACCAAAACCATTTATCTTGGTTATTCTATGATCAAGTGGAAAAATATACACAGCCAAGGCTTGGAAATTCCTTCGGGTAGATTTTCTTTTAATAAGACAAATCATGTCTAAACTGACATCATACAAAAACATTAAAAAAAAAATTAAAAAAAAATATACGCAGCATCTTGTAAACTGACTTTATATGAAAACATTTAAACAAAAATGTATAAAATATACACGTAGTAATGTTTTGTGTATTTTTCTGTAATCTGTTTATTTTCTCAGTGCATAATCTTTTTTTTATAAATCTTTCAATGTCTTAATAAGACCTCAAAACTTTCTCAATGTTTCCTTGGGTTTCATTTTTTGTTTTTTTTTGTGTTTCATTTCAAATGTTTAAAGGTGACTACATTAAGCCAAATATCTACAGTGTTATCGAATTAAGTTGCTATGTTCTATGCTTTATTCTATCCATATTGCTGTTGATAGGGATTATACAGGTAAGTGAAATGGGTAAACAAAAATCTTTATATTACACAGTACAACAAATGATTTTGGAACTCAATTCTGTAAACTGCACGCGAAAGTTTCCCCATCATTCGTTTTGTCAAGTTACATGCCATAATAATTTAATATCGATTTGAAGTCAGTAGGTATCGTATAGGGGAATTTGTCAATTTTTAGGCTCTTTTGTTATATTGTTGTATGGTGGCGTATGATTATCATAAGTAATATTTCACGTAAATCATACGCCACGCAGTACAACAGTTTTATTGTAACCGCTTCAAACGAAACCCAATTCAAAATCATTTGATGAATGGAAAAGTGAAACTGTTGCTTATTTAGGCAAACTTTATATGAACAGATGAAAGGTATTTTAATTCTTAATTTTTTTAAATTTCACAGTGCAACACATAAATTGGTGGCGCCTTCGTAACCAGCTATTTTTGAAGTATATACCGAGACTAAAAAAATCCCCGAAGGATTTGGCCCCATTACATCGAAACATTTTTTTATGGATACTCCAATATTTTCACCCCTATACGATTTTTTGACTATTTTTAGGTAGTACATATTTCATAAACTGATCGGAATTTTTTCAAACGGCATAGTTGTTCGAAAAAAAGTTCGGCAAAGTTATAGATCTAAACCAGAGCAAAAAAAGTCTCAAATAGACCGACCCAAAAAAATTGCATCTAGTGCATGAAAATTACAAAAATATGGGAAAAAGGCTATTTTTTCATGATATTTTCACCACAAAATTATGATTATAATAAGTAATATTCCACATAAATCATACGCCACGGAGTATAACGAAATAAATTTTGTGTGGAAAACATCATGAAAAAATATCCTTTTTTCCCATATTTTTGCAATTTTCATGCACTGGATGCAATTTTTTTGGGTCGGTCTATTTGACATTTTTTTTCCTTTGGTTTAGATCTACAACTGTGCCGAAGACAAAAAGAAAAATTTTCGAACGGTTAATGAAATATGGACTCCGTAAAAATGATAAAAAAATCGTGTTGGGGTGAAAATATTGGAGTATCCATAAAGAAATGTTTCGATGTAATGGGGCCAAATCCTTTGGGGATTTTTTTAGTCTCGGTATATACCTCAAAAATATCTGGGTACGAAGGCGGCACCAGACGATGACCTTAGAAATGTTGCACTGTGTTTGCTTCAGCAAAATCAGACTAGTGGTTCTCGAGTTACGTCAAACAAAAGAGCCTAAAACGTGACAAATTCCCCTTATACGATACTTACTAACTTCAAACCGATATTAAATTTATTTTGGTATGTAAGTTGACAAAACGAATAACGCTGAATTTCTTCTTTTTGGGGCTACTTTCTCGTGCAATTCTCAGAATTGAGTCCCAAATCAAGGAGCTGAAAAATGTTGTACTGTGTTATTCCTTAATAAATCGTTTTCTCGCTCACTCTCTCCCTCTCTCTCTCTCTTTCTCTCCTAACTTACGACAGAATCGTCCTGAACTTATATCAGCCTGGATTTATACCTATTATCTAGTATTTGCTGGTATAATTGGTTGGTTTCTATACCTAGTAGAGTTAAGCGTAAACGATGGTGACTATGGATTTTTGCTATATGTTACTGGACTATATCTCGGATCGTCGGGTATGTCAAGGATTTCTACTGACAGAATAGCAAATGTAATGTGTTTATTATGATAACTTTGTAGCGATTTTGTTATTGCTGTTCTTTCCGGTCTACAAATTTTACAAGCAGCTGCTTTCACCTATACCGAGTTCTGGCAACTTTTTGGATTTTTCGTGGATGACCAAATGAATGTATGCGGGAAGCGTCGTTAGTGAGAACGGCATTGCTATCTTGTGTGTTATGTATTCATAGTTTATTTTATATAATTTTAAGTTAATTTCGATATTCGGATAATAAGTCCCAAGAAAATGAATGCTTAATAGAAACATAGATTCACGCGATTCGAAATTTATACCAAAATTTGGCATTTATTTCATAATATAATGAATCCCAGATAAGAAGTAACACAAAACCATTACAGAAATTTCTTGTTAAAATAGGTCTTGTTATGTTATTGAAATTAACTGATTTTTAATTGAAATTACTTGTGTATTATTACACTGTGTAACAGCCAAAATCGGCGGGAAAAGTTATTAGCTACTACTGCCAGCGAATAACTTCATCCGAAGGACTCAATAGCACCAGAACGGAGTTAAATAACACGACCGACTTTGATGAGAAATATTTTCATACTGATTTTATTAAAAAAGACTTGAACTTAAAACTAAATACTTACGGCCATATTCATAACAAATTTCTAAAGTGGATATGAAGCGTTCTCTGCTAAAGCATTCTTTAGCTCTAAAAAACCTTTAATAAGAAATTGTATTCATAAACGTTTGTTATCAGTCCTTTAGCCAAATGTGTTCCGGTGGCCACGACGACTGTTATTGGTCATTAATGATGTATAAAAAAAGCTTTATAATCGGATACAAAAGCTTTGTAATCGGATACCAAACATGTATTTCCACTTATAATAACTATGAACATTATTGTAGCTCAATGTTTCATTGACTACGATTCTCATGACAACAAGAAAGACGTTAAAGTAAAAATTATATTGAAAAAATGTATTTTCTTTTTCTCATGTTGAAATAATAATCGGATACCGATTACATTGTTTTCTTGTTTTGATTGTTTATACATCACGAATATTATTTCATTATTTAGAAATTATGTTTGAAGAATTTTGAAAAATAATTTTTCAAAATGGAATTCATAAATGAAAACTGTCAATTTAGATACTTTTCTGTATGCGCAATGATTAAGAAGAAAATTTCCTACACAATGAATTCATGCAACAACTCTTTCCAATAGGAAAAAATACCGAAAAACTCAAAATAAAGACCCAAATTCATAAATATACAATAAATTGTATTGTTTGTCACCCTCAAATTGTTTAGTTTATCTTTAGATGTTGCTCTGCTCACCTATATATTTTTCTTTATACTTAAACTTGTTTTTTCCAACGACAGTAAACCTTCCTGGAGTTTGAACTCACTACCTCACGATTGTTAGTCAGCCAGGCTACCATCTAGCCTATGAAGATGCATTGGAATTGTTTGACTGAAACTTATCATAAACTGTTTTAAGAAAAACACACGAAGACCTTCCTCGTTGCCTTTTCTTTTCATGCCTCCTCTCATGCCTTCTGTGAGAAGGAAGACGGAATGTGTATACACACAAAATGGTGGTCAAAAATCTTCGTAGACCTTACATTCCCCTTCTTTAAGAAGGTCTGCAGCATAGGTTTAAAATTAAGGGAAAGATCATGTGATTGAGATGTTTTAGAATGGAAGGATTAGGCCTGTTTTCAGGCATGAAAAAAGGCCAGAAGGCATTCCGTTGGAATGTCTCAAATGCATTGTTTTATGCCTACTTGTAGAAGCCCTTGGCAATTTCGCCGCTGGATCCCTTTTTTATCACTAATGCACACACGCATACCGTTGCACATGTGCCGCACTCTTATACATTGCTTCGATTAGATGAATCGATCGAAATAAAACCTAAATAAACAATTCAAGATGTAGCCTATGATAGAGGCCCAATGGACAGTACCTTAAACTTAAAAAAACGTAACTTCCCTTTACACCCCCTGAATGAGGCATGGGGTGTAACGGCTCACATTATCGGTACCTATCTGTTTATCGACGAATGCGAATGTCACTGTTTAAGAAGCTTTTACAAGACATTCCGATTGACTCGACACTATGAATTTAATTAAAATTCACTGATTTTCATTGCGAGTAAAGTTATTAAAGGTTGGGACTTTGTTTTAAAGTTTAAAATAACCATTTTTTTGTAAAAGAGTGCTCACAAAACACAATTTTTTAAACAAGTGTAAATGTCACTTCATACCACTACAAAGATGTTGTAAAGTTGACTAATTTCAGTGATTTACTAAGTGGTCTCAGAAGGTAAAGAAAAGAATGGTGAATGGTTAAAAAAATCATAAGACTGTACACTAGGGCGTTTCACAAAAAAAATGTTGCAACTCTTGAAGCGGAATATTAAGGCTTGTGATCTAAAAGAATTTCGGAAAAATTTTTGGATTTTTTGAAGATGGGTATGGGGTCGCTGAAATAGATTTTATCAAAAAAATGAGGTTATGGAGAAAAAAATTTTATATTATTTTTTTCTGGTGCTTTTTGTTCATACAACTAAACAATTCTCTCCGTAAGGATCAGAACCCACAACAAAAAAATTATTGGTGTGAAAAATTATTATATTATGGACCACTTTGATAGTCTTAAAGGTGAAAAATTATTTTTCCTAGATTTAAATCCTCGATAACTTGAAAAGTTTTCAACATTTTTTCAAGATGTTAAATGCGTTAGAAAGATAATTTAGATACATTTATTTTGGTATATATAAGTTTATATCATACTTGTGAAAAATGTTGAAAAAAATAAAAAATAGACAAAAAAATTAATTTTTATTTTTAAGTTCACACTATTTGAATATTAAAATATTTGAAATAGGACCTTTTTAAAATGTTAAAAAATTCATAATGCATAATTTTGTAACCTCAAACAGTAAAAGGGTTTTTGATGAATTAAAATTGCCCACTTCCTTTTTTTTCGAAAGATACACTTTTATCGGAAAATGATGATGATTTGGTTTCTTCAAAGAAAAAACTAGAAAAACTATGTGTTGTGAATGATTTATCAGAAAGAGGCGTGGCGTCGGCTACAATATATAACAAAAAAATTACAAAGAATGAGAATGATTTTCAAAACTTATTGATTAGAGTTGATAACAATTAAAAAATTATACCTAATGTTAACAAAAATGTCATTGAAAAAGCTCTTAAGAAACCAATTTGAAAATACTTCCACAGTTGTTCCACATTTAATGGTTAATGTCTTGTAATTTTAGATACAAATTTACTTTTTAATTTTAATTTGTTCATTAAATATGTTGGTTTTGTTTATTTAATATCTTTTGATTTTGTATGGGAATACAAATATATTGATGAATTGAATTTCTGATATTTTTATTAAAGCAATTTATTTTAGAAGTTTTTTTTTACTTAATCAAGAACGAAACATAATAAAATTCTTTTAATTTTCATAAAATTTGATAAATAAAAAAAAAATCTCAAACTTTAATTTTTTTCTTATATTTTTCCAACAAGTAAAAATAAATCTATGTACCGAATGAAATGTAATTTAAAGACGTTTCCAACGCATTTTACATCTTGAAAAAATGTTGAAAACTTTTCAAGTTATCGAGGTTTGAAATCTAGGAAAAATAATTTTTCACTTTTAAGACTATCAAAGTGGTCCATAATATAATAATTTCTCACACCAATAATTTGTTTGTTGTAGGATCGGATCCATAAGAAGAGAATTGTTAAGTTGCATGAACAAAAAGCACCAGAAAAAAATAATATAAAATTTTTTTCTCTATAACCTAATTTTTTTGATAAAATCTATTTCAGCGACCCCATACCCATCTTCAAAAAATCCAAAAAATTTTCCTAAATTCTTTTAGATCACAAGCCTTAATATTCCGCTTCAAGAGTTGCAAAAATCGCAAAAAACGCGTTTGGTGAAACGCCCTACTGTACACCTTTTGTGAACTTCAGATATTGAAGAGCAATTCACATAAAACTCTTCAAGAAATTCTTAGTTGCTGGCGAAAGTTCTACTATATGACAGGTAGTTACAATCCCAAAGACTTTGCTTTCAAATTCTATAATTCCAAGATGAACTAAGTAATCATGCAGAAAAAAGATCAATGATTAAATCCTCAATGAAGATGTAGACGAAGACAAAGTTATACGGGGGTAAAAATATCTATATTAAGGAAATGACAGCGACCAAAGACAATCGTATATCGGAATAGAATGAATACAATACAAATACGTTCTAACAGCACTTGATTCATATCTCTAAAAGATATTAAACAAGTTTAGTTTAGAATATAGTATAAATTACATAACAAATGCCACACAAACGATCAAAACAAAACTGAAAACTATAATACACACACACAAAACAAGAAAACTTCTCTTTTATTTGTGGCAGTCACTAAAAATCCATATCTTTTTTTAATAACAAATGATCAATTTCCAGGACTAGGCAGCAGAGTTAACATCTGTTTGTACATTTTATAGACCGGAAAGAAGACCAATAATGAAATCCCTACAAAAAAAACACCGTTATAAATAAACATAACACATGCAAATACATAATGTATCACATTGCTAACATACCCAACAAACCCAAATACTCGACCAAGACTAGTATCACCAATGGAAATGGTGCTGCTGCCTTTTGAGCATCAATTATGATATAAATGGTCCAGCCAATGAGAACGCCAAATACCACATAATAGGCATAAATCCAGGCTGCCATAAACTCTGGACGGTTCTAGAGAAATTTGTGAGAGAGAGAAAAATTAACATTACGATTTTTATCGATTTTATAGCATTGCTCACCTTTGTAATGCCTTTCACCAGCAATGTGGATAGAATGCAACATAGAACTAAGCAACTCAAGTTGACAATATTGTAAATATTTCGCTCAACGGCGCTGCCTAATATGTGAATGGGAAAAACGAAAAAAATATACATCTAAGACGCAACGAAAAAATGCTAATAGCCCAAAGGTAATATTCAAGGAATTTATCCGAACATATCACTTTGAGAATTTTTGAAAGATAATAAAGTTAGAAAACTGCCCATAGGACAAAAACATTCAATGTCTGTGTATGTATAGTATTCCTGACCATAGTATTCCATATTCCTCCATGCGATCATATTGTAACACAGAGCAATGGCTGTTATGGTGCTGCCCACTATGTGAAGCCAGGCCACGATTAAACTTAACAATCTGTAATTGATATAACCCATTTTGACAAATGATATGTGATGTGAGTGGATTCGAAACGATTTATATTAAAAGACTGACGATGAAACCGATTTCATTGCGACTAAAATATATATTGGCGTTTACATATTACATAGAATTACCGTCCATTATCCATCGACTTCTGACTACCACTAAGAAGAGAAAACAAATAACCGCAAGAAATAAAAATAATGACAAGTGGATAAGTGCAAAGTGGGACAAGTCTCAGGCGGCGTTCAACAGCGATCTTTTTGTACTAGAAAAATTTAATCGATTTTAATTTGTGTTATAGTTATAGTTATAGTTATAGTTATAGTTATAGTTATAGTTATAGTTATAGTTATAGTTATAGTTATAGTTATAGTTATAGTTATAGTTATAGTTATAGTTATAGTTATAGTTATAGTTATAGTTATAGTTATAGTTATAGTTATAGTTATAGTTATAGTTATAGTTATAGTTATAGTTATAGTTATAGTTATAGTTATAGTTATAGTTATAGTTATAGTTATAGTTATAGTTATAGTTATAGTTATAGTTATAGTTATAGTTATAGTTATAGTTATAGTTATAGTTATAGTTATAGTTATAGTTATAGTTATAGTTATAGTTATAGTTATAGTTATAGTTATAGTTATAGTTATAGTTATAGTTATAGTTATAGTTATAGTTATAGTTATAGTTATAGTTATAGTTATAGTTATAGTTATAGTTATAGTTATAGTTATAGTTATAGTTATAGTTATAGTTATAGTTATAGTTATAGTTATAGTTATAGTTATAGTTATAGTTATAGTTATAGTTATAGTTATAGTTATAGTTATAGTTATAGTTATAGTTATAGTTATAGTTATAGTTATAGTTATAGTTATAGTTATAGTTATAGTTATAGTTATAGTTATAGTTATAGTTATAGTTATAGTTATAGTTATAGTTATAGTTATAGTTATAGTTATAGTTATAGTTATAGTTATAGTTATAGTTATAGTTATAGTTATAGTTATAGTTATAGTTATAGTTATAGTTATAGTTATAGTTATAGTTATAGTTATAGTTATAGTTATAGTTATAGTTATAGTTATAGTTATAGTTATAGTTATAGTTATAGTTATAGTTATAGTTATAGTTATAGTTATAGTTATAGTTATAGTTATAGTTATAGTTATAGTTATAGTTATAGTTATAGTTATAGTTATAGTTATAGTTATAGTTATAGTTATAGTTATAGTTATAGTTATAGTTATAGTTATAGTTATAGTTATAGTTATAGTTATAGTTATAGTTATAGTTATAGTTATAGTTATAGTTATAGTTATAGTTATAGTTATAGTTATAGTTATAGTTATAGTTATAGTTATAGTTATAGTTATAGTTATAGTTATAGTTATAGTTATAGTTATAGTTATAGTTATAGTTATAGTTATAGTTATAGTTATAGTTATAGTTATAGTTATAGTTATAGTTATAGTTATAGTTATAGTTATAGTTATAGTTATAGTTATAGTTATAGTTATAGTTATAGTTATAGTTATAGTTATAGTTATAGTTATAGTTATAGTTATAGTTATAGTTATAGTTATAGTTATAGTTATAGTTATAGTTATAGTTATAGTTATAGTTATAGTTATAGTTATAGTTATAGTTATAGTTATAGTTATAGTTATAGTTATAGTTATAGTTATAGTTATAGTTATAGTTATAGTTATAGTTATAGTTATAGTTATAGTTATAGTTATAGTTATAGTTATAGTTATAGTTATAGTTATAGTTATAGTTATAGTTATAGTTATAGTTATAGTTATAGTTATAGTTATAGTTATAGTTATAGTTATAGTTATAGTTATAGTTATAGTTATAGTTATAGTTATAGTTATAGTTATAGTTATAGTTATAGTTATAGTTATAGTTATAGTTATAGTTATAGTTATAGTTATAGAGAAACCAAATTGATCACGTGGTAATCGATGGAAGGCACGCGTCAAGTGTCTTAGACGTACGAGTGATCAGAGGCGCGAACATCAACTCGGATCACCACCTCACTGCAGTGAAGGTGCGTACTAGGCTAAGCAGAGCGAAAACCCTGCGTAACCAGGCACAGAGAAAGCTGGACATCGCTAAACTGCAGACCGCGGAGATAGCCAACGCCTATTCTGACCAACTCACTCAACTACTTCTTGATGCTCCAACTCCCGAAAATACTAGCGCGCAATGGCAATATATTGCCCACTCGATGGAAAGGACTGCGCGGTCCGTACTAGGGTATGTGAAGCCCTTTAACGATAATGCCTGGTACGATGACCAATGCCGCGATGCCACCCGGGAACAAGATGCTGCATACAGGGGCAAACTGCAGCCAATGGCAACGCGAGCTGTTCATGAAAAGTATAGGGAGAAGAGGCGGGAGGCGACTCGACTCTTCAGGCGAAAAAAAACGAGAGCTTAAGGAGCGGAATAATGTGTGCATTGAAGATTACAGGAACAGAGGTGAAGCCCGAAAATTCTATCAGAAGATAAAACGAAAGGTACATGGAACAGGTCTTCCCTCCTGTAAAGACAAGGATGGTCATCTCGTCACTGACTCCGAGAGCGTACTGAGAATATATAAAGATCACTTCTGCAGCCTATTGATGTGTGAAAACTCGGCTGATGAAGACTGTGCACCAATCCAAGATGATAACATTGAGTGTCCACCTCCGAGCCAAGCTGAGATAACAACTGCCATATCCCGCCTAAAGAACAACAAGGCCGCTGGGGCTGATGGTCTTCCAGCTGAGTTGTTTAAGGCGGGTGGAGATGAGCTTGTTTTAAGCATGCAACAGCTCATAGAGAACATTTGGCTTCAGGAGAGCATGCCAGAGGATTGGAATCTCAGTGTGCTATGTCCAATCTACAAAAAAGGTGACCGTAGTGAGTGTAAAAACTATCGTGGAATTAGCCTCTTACCCATTGCGTATAAGGTCCTGTCTAGCATACTGTGTGAACGTCTAAAGCCAATTGTGGAAAACCTGATTGGACCTTATCAGTGCGGCTTTAGACCAGGCAAATCCACGACGGATCAGATATTTACACTACGGCAGATTCTTGAGAAAACCCATGAGAAGCAAATCGACACTTACCACCTCTTTGTCGATTACAAAGCTGCCTTCGATAGTCCCATCAGGCATCGACTATACGAAGCCATGTCTGAGTTCGGTATTCCTGCGAAGATTATTCGTCTCTGCCGGTGTACCCTTACGAATACCAAATCCTCTGTTCGGATTGGCAAGGATTTATCTGCACCATTCGATACGACGAGAGGTCTTAGACAGGGTGACGGTTTGTCATGTATGCTGTTCAACATAGTGATGGAGAAGGTGTTAAGGAAAGCAGCGGTTAACATGTCTGGCACCATATTTAATAAGAGCCACATGCTGCTCGCATATGCCGATGATATCGACATTATCGGTCGAACAATGCGAGAGGTAACAGCTGTTTTCACATCAGTCGAAAGGGAGTCAGCGAAAATGGGTTTGGCAGTGAATGAGGACAAGACGAAGTTAATGGTATCATCGAACAAAGTGTCCACCCGTTGGGGACGCAGCGTGAACGTTGAAAACTATTGCTTTGAGGTAGTGGATGAATTTATCTACCTTGGATCCGCCATGAACAAGAACAACAGTGTCAGCCTCGAAATAAAACGGAGAATAGTGCTTGCTAACAGGTGTTTCTTTGGACTACGCGAGCACTTTATAAACACCACCCTATCTCGAACTACCAAAGTCCAGCTGTACCAGGTACTAATTTTACCGGTCCTGTTGTACGCCTCCGAATCTTGGGTGCTTACACAGGCAGATGCAGCTCATCTGGCGGTGTTTGAGAGAAAAATACTCCGCAAAATATATGGACCCATTTGCGTAAACGGCGAGTTTAGGATTCGGATGAACCATGAGCTGTACGAGTTATACCACGACATTGATGTCGTCAAGCGGATCAAAGTGCAACGATTACGCTGGCTAGGCCATGTCGTGAGAATGAATGAGGAAACTCCAGCGCGAAAGGTATTCTATCAGGACCTCGAAGGACGGCGCAAAAGAGGGAGACCGCGACTACGTTGGAAGGACCAGGTGGAGGAATCACTGACGCTGCTTGGTAGGACTGACTGGAGACGGTGCGCACAAGATCGAAGCGAATGGAAATCTTTGATCATTTCGGCCTCTGACTTAGGCACTAAGATATAAATATATATATGTGTCAAGTTGTTTTAAAGGCTAATAATAATAATAATAATATAGTTATAGTTATAGTTATAGTTATAGTTATAGTTATAGTTATAGTTATAGTTATAGTTATAGTTATAGTTATAGTTATAGTTATAGTTATAGTTATAGTTATAGTTATAGTTATAGTTATAGTTATAGTTATAGTTATAGTTATAGTTATAGTTATAGTTATAGTTATAGTTATAGTTATAGTTATAGTTATAGTTATAGTTATAGTTATAGTTATAGTTATAGTTATAGTTATAGTTATAGTTATAGTTATAGTTATAGTTATAGTTATAGTTATAGTTATAGTTATAGTTATAGTTATAGTTATAGTTATAGTTATAGTTATAGTTATAGTTATAGTTATAGTTATAGTTATAGTTATAGTTATAGTTATAGTTATAGTTATAGTTATAGTTATAGTTATAGTTATAGTTATAGTTATAGTTATAGTTATAGTTATAGTTATAGTTATAGTTATAGTTATAGTTATAGTTATAGTTATAGTTATGGTTATAAGGAAATTCCTACTTCATTTTCTTTATAGTTATAAATTAAACCCTTTCATTTACACATTGTCCCCAGAACTTTATATAAATGTCACTTCCAAACATTTATAGGTAATATTTATACATTTACACATATACAATTACCACAGGTAACCCAATAGTATAGTATAATGGCCATTAACTGTCCCATAAACTAACTGTTCTATTAATTAGACCACGCTGTGAAAACAACACTGACATTAAGTAAGGCACTCGCACACACACACACATAACTTATAATACAGCCAAATATTTAGTTACTCTATTAGCTCCAAATGTATGTAACTTTCATCCTACACAAATGTCCAGTTACCCCCTCGTTCCCTTCGACAATCACAGGAAAATTTAACACTTTGGCACAAAAGCATTTGCATTGTCCTCTTTTTGTACCTCGCAGTGAAAAAGAAGAAAATCTCACTAAAAGCTTAACAAAGCACTAAGAATAGGTTGAAAATCTAATTATCTAGTGCTAGTGCTAAGTTACTGCTCCAGGTAATGTATGTACGAGTCCGCCTAATGTCACTAACCGCCATGGCCACTGGGAAGGAACTTCACAACTCAATACAGTTACGCTTTGAGCACTGGACCAAAATTGTGACAATCCTGACAGGGGGGAAGAGAAAAAGGCACACACACATACACAACACAATTTATGAATGAGGGTAAAAGTCACTAGTCGTAGGACTACAAAGGTGTCGTGTAAAGTTGACTAAATTGAGTGATTTACTAAGTGGCCTCTGGAGAAAGAGCAAGGATGAGAGACTCTTTCAAAGAGAACTGTGGCATTGTTAACAAAGTTTTATGTTAGTTATACTAGGAAAAGTATATGATTAGAGTAATAAATGTTGTACTGCTTTTGTGGTCTTTAGATAAAGGCAAGCAATGCGTCGTTGGCAATGTTTTTAAAATTCTTAAAACAATGATTAGTTAAATTGTAACTTACCAACTGTTGGCGGACTATTAATTATAAGACAGGAAGTTGCAACCCCAATGAATTTGTGTTTAAATTGTATACTTCTAAGATAAACTTACTAAGCGCGCAGATTAAAGGATCTAGTATTAAATCATCATTAAACTTGTTACTGATACTTTTCATATTAAGAAAGTAACATACCTAAGGAATTGCACTTAAATTGTGTAATTTTATAATTTTGAAATGAATTAACTTAACGTGCCGATAAAGGATCAAGGCTTAAATAAAGGAGTAGACGTCAATAACGCGTTAGACAGTAACAATGTTATAGGAGGCTTAACCGTTCCATATTAAGGAAATAACAACGTTCAAAGACAGTCATGCATCAGACTACAATGATTAAACCGGTTTTCACAATAAAATCAGTGAAGTACAACAACTTATTTTATTTGTAAGGGCTATTTAAATTGCTGAAAACATTGCACAGAGGAATAAAGCTGCCGAGAAACTAATAATGCAGTTGTGTAGAGAATGGTTAAATATGAAATGTGCATTATAGTTTTATAGAAAATCGTATTTAATTTCTGAAAAATCAAAAAAAAAAAAAAATTCCTGCAAGGGTGCTTAGCAACCAATGACTTATAGTTTCATGCAATTTAGAGATCCTTATTTGTATAATTTTCTAAATAATACCGATTGACTTTAGTAAATTTGAAAAATAAAGCTTTTCTGCATAAAGTTGAAGAAATCTATTAAGGTAATTATCTTCGGCTATGCTGAAGTTCAGATACCCTTCACAATATGGTGATGGTTATCTGATTATTTGCACTACAACTAATATTTATTTAATTTTGAACCACTCAAAAGAGGAGTTTGTATACGTTACTTTTAGTCTCTCACATCCATTTTTTTCAAAGTTTCTTACTGATATGTCATATACTGAGATTGAATTGTTTATATGAACTGAGAATACTGTTATGCATTTTAAACCCCCAAAAAGGGGGAGATTATATGGGCGACTGAAGTAGTTTTTGTCCGATCTTACTCATCTTAGAACTTAACCTCCGCTTAGAGGATAGAAGCTTGTATACCATATTTTTGTTCAATAGCTCTGAAGTTAAGGTAATAATCGCGGGGAGAGATGACGGACACCTCAAAAAGAACGAGTGTGTATGGGGTTGAAAAAAGTTTTTGTCCGTTTATCTAAGAGCAGCTCAATAGATCTTAAACTACGCCAGTATTTTCAGGGACTGACCCCCAAAAAGAGGTTATTTTTGTTGGAGGTTGGAAAAGCTTTGACCGATATTTCTCAGGGATTGAAGCTTGCATACCAAATACTCCAAAAAAATTAGGAGTTTGTATGGGTGGTGGGAAAAGGTTTTGACCGATCGTGCTCATCTTAGAACTTAACTTCTCATCTTCATACCTCTGATAATTCATGATATAAAGCTATTTTACATTTCAAGTTGTATGGGCGTTGCCACGCCCCTATGTCCAAGAACAACTAAAAATAGCCAAGACTATCAGCTGGTCATTATAACCATCAACCATCAGTTTATTATAAAATCTGTCAGAGCGATTTTTGTAAATGGGGAGTGGCACCGCCCACTTAACCTCTCCACAATTCGAACTGTATGGATAATATATATACCAAATCTCATCTTCATACCTGTGATAGCTCAAAATATATAGCCATGTATAATTGAAAGTTGTAAGGCCGGGACCGGCCGTGGCATAGTGGTTAGAACACGCGACTACCATGCGGGAGATCGCAGGTTCAAACCTGGCTCTAGTCATCTTATAAGAAAAAAAAAATAAATTTGTCTTTCATTGTCGGCTCCCCTCGAATGTTGTTGACAGCAACTTCGCAGTATTAAGCGTCGATTCAATCGTCGTGTATAGTAAGAGCTTCTCAAACAGTGACGTTCGCATTCGTCGATAAACAGGAAGGTGCCTTTAGTTGTGAATCTAAAAATATAAATCGGGTTAATTCACAACAACGCGAGAAGCTTTCCCATACCTCATTCATGGGGTGCAAAGGGAAATTAAGTTAAGTATGGGCGGAGCCACGCCCCCTTTTTCCAATCACAACCAAGTATAGCCAAGGATTATCAGCAGGTCATCAGTACCGCATTGTAAAATTTTCATAACAATCGGTCTATTAAAACATCTGTCAGAGCGATTTTTGAAAATGGAGCGTGGCACCGCCCACTTCCACTTTCCATAATTCTAACTGTACGAATAACATATATACCAAACATTAACATGATACCTCTAATTGTTCATGAGATCAGCAGTTTAAAGTTTAAATTGTATGCCTCGCCTACTAATCCGAAACCGGTAATTTTCTATTGGATCTCGAATTTTGCTGCCCAAGGGATCCACAAATTTTCAAAGCGATTGGGAAAACAATCGTCCAGATATTGCGTCATATTCTTATATTTTATATTTTTATATTTTTATATTTTTATATTTTTATATTTTTATATTTTTATATTTTTATATTTTTATATTTTTATATTTTGATATTTTGATATTTTGATATTTTGATATTTTTATATTTTTATATTTTTATATTTTTATATTTTTATATTTTTATATTTTGATATTTTTATATTTTTATATTTTTATATTTTTATATTTTTATATTTTTATATTTTTATATTTTTATATTTTTATATTTTTATATTTTTATATTTTTATATTTTTATATTTTTATATTTTTATATTTTTATATTTTTATATTTTTATATTTTTATATTTTTATATTTTTATATTTTTATATTTTTATATTTTTATATTTTTATATTTTTATATTTTTATATTTTTATATTTTTATATTTTTATATTTTTATATTTTTATATTTTTATATTTTTATATTTTTATATTTTTATATTTTTATATTTTTATATTTTTATATTTTTATATTTTTATATTTTTATATTTTTATATTTTTATATTTTTATATTTTTATATTTTTATATTTTTATATTTTTATATTTTTATATTTTTATATTTTTATATTTTTACATTTTTATATTTTTATATTTTTATACTTTTATATTTTTATATTTTGATATTTTTAAATTTTTACATTTTTAAATTTTTATATTTTTATATTTTTATATTTTTATATTTTTATATTTTTATATTTTTATATTTTTATATTTTTATATTTTTATATTTTTATATTTTTATATTTTTATATTTTTATATTTTTATATTTTTATATTTTTATATTTTTATATTTTTATATTTTTATATTTTTATATTTTTATATTTTTATATTTTTATATTTTTATATTTTTATATTTTTATATTTTTATATTTTTATATTTTTATATTTTTATATTTTTATATTTTTATATTTTTATATTTTTATATTTTTATATTTTTTTATTTTTATATTTTTATATTTTTATATTTTTATATTTTTATATTTTTATATTTTTATATTTTTATATTTTTATATTTTTATATTTTTATATTTTTATATTTTTATATTTTTATATTTTTATATTTTTATATTTTTATATTTTTATATTTTTATATTTTTATATTTTTATATTTTTATATTTTTATATTTTTATATTTTTATATTTTTATATTTTTATATTTTTATATTTTTATATTTTTATATTTTTATATTTTTATATTTTTATATTTTTATATTTTTATATTTTTATATTTTTATATTTTTATATTTTTATATTTTTATATTTTTATATTTTTATATTTTTATATTTTTATATTTTTATATTTTTATATTTTTATATTTTTATATTTTTATATTTTTATATTTTTATATTTTTATATTTTTATATTTTTATATTTTTATATTTTTATATTTTTATATTTTTATATTTTTATATTTTTATATTATTATATTATTATATTTTTATATTTTTATATTTTTATATTTTTATATTTTTGTATTTTTGTATTTTTATATTTTTAAATATTTATATAATATTTTTATTTTTAAATATTTTTATTTTTTTTATATATTTATATTTTTATATTTTTATATTTTTATATTTTTATATTTTAATATTTTTATATTTTTATATTTTTATATTTTTATATTTTTATATTTTTATATTTTTATATTTTTATATTTTTATATTTTTATATTTTTATATTTTTTTTATATTTTGATATTTTTTTATATTTTTATATTTTTATATTTATATATTTTTTATAAAATGTTGCAAAGAAACCGTTTTTCGTTTGTATCTTAAACAAAATGCAAACCGTTTTATTTTCTGATGCATGTAATTCAAAAATAACGTTAGATTTACACTTTACATCTTTCTCACTGGTGTTTGAAAATAACTGCCAAAGCTTTTTATGCTTTCGGCAACCACATGCATGTTTCATTTCCACAACATACCTATACCTAAGCACAACTTTGGGTGTTCCTCTTGTAACGTATATCCAAAAGTCGCATTCATGAAAGCTTCACAACATTCACGTGCTTTACTATCATCATCATCGCCATCACCGAGATTATGGCCAGCAATAACATCATCATCATTCTAATGAGAATGGCAAAAGCCGTTAAGAACATATGTTAACTGAAAGTTAACGTGAGCATGCAAAAGTGGAGTACGTACGGACACATACGACCAACTGTTTTCGCAGCGAGAGCAGCTGAGAGCCAGCCAGCCCCGCAAAGTTGCTGTTGCTGGATATTAAATATTTCAATGTGCAAACGAGTACGGAACTTGGAATCACAACCAGCCACAATCAGTTGCTTTCAAGCGGCGGTGGTGTGTACTTGTTGTAGTGTGTCGTGGCCAAAGGGAGTGTTCGTCGTATGAGAAAAACCGGTATACCAACAAAAAGCATTAATAATAATAATAAAAATATACAATATGGATAATCCGGGAGGCGACAAAAATCGAAGAAAACAGATTAAACAAATATAATTGCTAATAATAAATGATATTAAATAACGTCTGCTGTGTGAATATTGACACAAATGCTAAACAGCCTTAAAAGCCGGTTTTCAACAAAGTGGATCAATTCCCATCAAATGCTGTGAATAATAATGTTTTTAAGCAATGCTAAAAACAATTCTATTAATGAATACATCGTCGTGTTTGCTGCTGCTCTGCTACCTTAAGGTGTTTAAGAATTTTTTTCCTTTCAAATAGGAAATTCCGGAAGTTCATAGAGAAAGAAGAAAAGCGCCTATGAACCAACAACAGAGTAACAACCCTTGAATGTGTACAGAGAGAGTGTGAGTGGAGTGTGGCGTGCGTGTGTGCATCAATGTGTGTAAGAGAATGCGTGTGGGTGTGTACGAGAGATTTCCAGTAGTAGGGTGGTGATATTTGTACCGTTATTTATAAACTAACAACTTTTACTCGTCCTTTCTGGTCGGCTCTCCCAAGAGTGTGTACTATTGTCTTATTACCCTCTCTATCTCTATCGTTTTATCTCTCATTGTATACGGTGCCGTGTTTACTCCCTATGTGTGTGTACTGTTAGGAGGAACTCCTTTCCGTCATAACTTCAGTCAAGTTCCGTATTCAAATACAGTCAAGTCGGTTGATTGCTCTTTTCGCTGCGCGTCGCCGCTGACAAACGGAAACAGGAACGAAGTAAAGTGAAGTGAAGTGCAGTGCAGTCAGTGACTGTGAAACAAAAATGTTTTGATTTTGCCTGACATTAATCATAACAGTAGCAACAACAACAACAGACGCTCAACCAGCAATACCAACGGGTTGACGACCCAAAGTTGACAAGTAATTGCATTAAATACACCTGTAAGCTGCTACTCTCACCGGCATCTCCGTGCCTTGAACCTGTTCGGGACTTCTTACTGCCGATAGTTAGTTTTTTTCTTTGCGCTTTACAATTGTTTGCATACACTGTGGCCGATAACAAGGGGTAAGTAATGTATGTACATAATGTGGTACTCATACATAAACATACATGTCTGTACTTTGTAATACCTGTAAGTACATTTACATCGTACACTAACGACACTAGGCGACAGTTAAGGAGGGGGAGAAAAAGATACATGAGTTTCGTATTAAGTCCCTGATGTGGGTGTTTTTGGAATGTTCGCAAAACAAAATAATGTTAGTTTGTAATGTTTGTACAAGATACCTCATTGATTTTGGGACTCAATTCTGAGAATTGCACGTGAAAGTAGTCCCAAAAATAAGAACTTCTGCATCATTCGTTTTGTCAAGTTGGCTTCAGTAATAATTAAATGGCCATACCATTTTTTTTTGGTCACTTCTAGGAATCAAGATATATCGATTTGAAGTTAGTAAGTATGGTATAGCGGAATTTATCATGTTTTAGGCTCTTTTGTTATATTGTTATATAGTGGCGTATGATTATCATAAGTAATATTCCACGTAAATCATACGCCAAGGAGTACAACAGAGTTATTGTTACTGCTACAGAATTAAACCCAGTTCAAAATGATTTGATGAATGAAACAGTGAAACTGTTGCTTATGCAGGGAAACGTTATATGAACAGATTAAAGGAGCAAAATCGGACTTGTGGTTCTCGAGTTATTTTAAAAAAAGACCAACAAAGGTGACAATTTCCCCTATATGATAGTTACTAACTTCAAATCGATATATCTCGATTCCTAGGCGTTAACCAGCGAAACGCCGGGACACGTATAACTTCTTTTTTACCGATATAACTTTCCCCGGTAGTTTAAACCCTTCCGATCACTGACCCCTACCATTTGTCTCACAGTATTATTAATGCAGCCAACTTGGCAAAACGAATATTGGAGAAGTCCATATTTTTGGGTCTACTTTCAGGTGCAACTCTCAGAATTGAGTCCCAAAATCATGTGTTGTACTGTGTAATTTTTAGAAGAATTTTGTTTTGTTATTTGGAGAAAAAATGTTTTGAATATTTTTTTTTAACATAACTTGTAATTGTTTTTGTTCCGTTCCTCATTTTCGATAGAATATCGCATAAAAATATTTGTCAAAAAATTCAATATTGTCGCATAGTGTATATATTTAATAGTCATGAGCATTTTTGTGTGTGTTTAACCAAACGTAAAAGAACACATGAAATATTAAATTAATGCATAAATTGTCTGAAATTGCTTATATTTTTTTGGGCGGCCGTAGTTGGCGAATTTGACATTGATTTGGATAAACTGCACAGTGAGAAATTTCACTAAGTGATGGTTGAATGATTTATAATGACAAACAAACTAAACATATTTCACTAAAAAGTTACGACCTAAACACAGTACTAGAATGCAACAAATATACATGTGCAGGATGACTTTATAATAACTTGGAGACAAGGGTGTCGCGCGAAACATCTGAGGAACATGTCTCAAAACTACTTTACTCTTACTTCTACTTCTAATTTGGCAGCAGCAATAGAAATTCCCACAACAGCAGCGCATAATAGAATTCCAAGCGGTTCGAAGATATTTCTCGCGAAGAATAGATTGATCCGCTTGTATCCTTACTCAGGATTCTGTGCTGTAGAATAAAACAGTTAGGATCAGAGTCTTGTAAAGTTGGATCTTTGTTCTTCGAGAGAGCGCTTTGTCATTAAATCGCTTGCTTAGTGCAAAGTAGCAGCGGTGTGCGATTAAAACTCGTCTTTTGATTTCCAGGCTGACAACATTGTTTTGTTTACGGCGAAAAAAAAAATCATTTACCACTTCAAAGTTATAGTTATCAACCTACACGCAGCGTTCCAAACTCATTGTTCGTTGGGACAAATAATTTGGTTTTGTCCTCATTTATCACCAGACCCACTTCCGCCGACAGCTTTTCAATGTTTGAAAAGGCCGCAGTAACATCCCGCAATCCACGGCCAATAATTTCCATATCATCGGCATACGCGTGCAGCATGAGACTTTTGTTGAAGATGGTACCATTCTATCGCCTTATCTGAAGCCTCCCTTATTAGTAAATGATTCAGTCAGCTTTTTACCAATTCTCAGCAATAGCATCTGTCTTGTCGTATCGGACTATCGAATGCAGCTTCGTAAACGATAAAAGAATGGTATCGATCTGCATTTCTTGGGTCTTCTCCAGGATTTGCCTTAGTCTGAATATCTGGTTGGTAGTGGATTCACCAGGTCTAAGGCCACACTGATAAGGTCCAATTAGGTTCGCCAGAATGGGCTTTAGTCTTTTGGCTTTTTACATTTTAGTAGAACTTTCATGCCTAACCTCTTATTCACGATATCCTGGGTCCCTCTCTTCTTCCATAGATGCATTTTCTATCTGAAGAGGCGTTTCATCTCCCTCCTCTTCATCTCCCTCCTCTTCTATCATTTATCGCACGCGTTGGCATTAGCAGGAGTTTTGTCCTGTATGTATCATTTTCCTCGGACATTTTTCATCATACCAGGGCTTGTCCAAGCGTAATTTTTCATAACCGGTCGTTTCGGCAGTGGTCATAGTATTTGCAATATGCTGCCACTGTGTGTCGGGAATATCAGAATAAGGGGGGTTTGTTCGAAGTAATTAGGAGAGTTGGTTGGAGTAGGCATTGGCTATTTCGGTGGTATACAGATTTGTGATATCCATATCCAGGTTGCCTTGTGAATGTCTTTATGCGGGAATCTGGATGCCATAGGCAGGGCAGGGATCATGTATATCCCGAAGGCGCTCTTGCATCATTACTGTCCTCGTCTTTGTCTTCCGTCGGGACGTGTACAAAAATCAGCATGATATAAAACTAGTATAGAAATTTCAGTTAGGTGAACTGACTGATAAATACGCCCCTCCATTGGGTATATTGATATTATTACTTGATTTCTAAAGTGTGCAGAATGTTACATTTGTGTGGGAGGTACCAAAAGGGGACTGGGTATGTAGGCCATATGCAATCCCGTAAGTAGTTTTAGGAAAATATTAAGCCACGCAAAGTTTCAAAACAATTGATAACGACTTTCGAAAGTTATTGTGCGTACCAGCCCGACAGAAGGACATGGCTCAAACGACTTAAAAATGCATGAATCGAATTTGGTTCAAAGAAACTTAGGGTCTAAAGTGACTCCTTCTATGTGTTACACTTTTGGGATATATACCCTCCTACCCGTAGGGTGAGGGTATAATGATACATACATATATACACTGATCCCTAAAGGCGAGGGTATAAAAAAATCTGTGATTCCATAGGATTTTAATACTTTAAACCATTTATAGGTGATCGATTAATAACAGAAAGACCGTAAGAATATTGTGACGGGTGTGACCTAACAAATTTGAGTTTACGAAGAATTTTGACTTTAGGTTATATTCTGTAAAAATTTCTGTAAAAACGCTCACGATTACATTGTTCTAGTTAATTGTTCAAGCTGTTTTTGATTAAATTAGAAATTGTATTTATAAAAAACTTTTTCGTAAATATGGTGGGTGTGACATCTGTATGAAGCGGGTGTGACCTAGTATAAAAACATTTATTTATGTAAGCAATATATAGATAATCACATAAAAAAACTGTAAGTCATTTACTTTTTCCCTAAAAATTCAACTGCTCCGAAGAGATTCCACAGCTCGCCCTCCTTTCCCTTAATTTCGAACCGTTCGTGAAACTTAGGTTCCTCTCCAAAGTGAAGGGCTTTATCAATCCTATCCGGAATGTTACTCGTGAAAGCCGGATCGAAATTTGGTATTAATATATATAGGGTCTAATACGTCTCCTTGTTTAATGCTTTGCACTTTTTGCTGTATCAATTACCCTAAGGGTGAGGGTATACAGAAAATCTGTGATTCCCTAGATTTATGAACGATATATTATAAACGATTTATAACTAGCAGAAATATACACAACATGATTTCTGCTCATAATGGTTGTTACAATACTGTGACAGGTGTGACCTTACAAATTTGAGCTTTTAAAGAATTTTGACTTTCAGGTTATATTCTGTAAAAATTTCCGCAACACGCTCATAATTATTTTTTTGTTTCTCAATAAAAAATTTCGGAAATATGACGGGTGTATTTATTATATTTTATTTTATATTTTTATATTATATTTATTTGTGACATCACAGAATTTTGATTTTTAGGTTATATTCTGTAAAAAAAGACTCCGTAAAACTTTCACAATAATTTTTCTAAATCAAAATCTTTTTCCAAAATGTGACGGGTGTGACATCTTTATGTAATTGGAATGACCTAGTATGAAAAATTTCAATTGTGTAAGTAAAATTAATATAACCATATAAAAAAATATTAAGAAATTTCTTTTGTTGCTAACTGAACTCTCATAGATATCTGAATACTGCAGACTAGTACGTTTTAAAGTAATTTTTAATTTAATTTATGTAAATAGGTACAGCAGACATATACAGACTCTGAAACAGCTGTCTAAAAGTTTTGCATTATTTGAATATTGTTTATTGGTCTAAAGCTTTGCATGAAAAATGCAACTACACATATTGAGAGGAAGGTCTTTAAAGAGTTGCTTAAAAAGAGCAAATTCTTTTTGATGTACAAAGAGGAAGTATACGTTTAGTGGACGCTGGGTTTAGGCGTTTTTTACACGCTTAACGTTTTATTTTTATCTTTTTTCTAGTGCCGCTTTTTGTTTCTTCCCCGATTTTTAATTTATCCAACGACTTTTTTTCCATCATCATTTTTATAACAACTCTTCTTTGTCTGTCCCTTTTTCTCTTAAAGTTAATTAAATGGAATGTTTTTATAAATTCCTTAAGTTTTTTACTCAGTAGTAAATTTTCTATTTTTGTCATCCATTAAAAAATGTTTACTCTACTTTTGGTGTGACGGGAGTGACCAAGTATTTTCTATAACTAAATACTCGAAAATAAACATGGATGTTGACAAAATTGATTGCTCTTGCATTGTTATTGTGGGAAAGTCTCAAGAATTTATTATGTAAAGTAACAATTATAATTAACTTTTTTAATTTGTTCTGTGACTGGTGTGACCGGAAATTATAATATTTTCCACTCAACGCACGAATATACATCATATCAGAAATAAATATGAAATCAAATGAAGATGTACATTGTTTTCAATGAAGTTTTATTGTTTTCAATGAAGTTTTTGATTCGTATCTCATTGCCGTTGTGCCAAAAATAGCTACATCCCCCAACCTTTATAGAGATACCAGGCTATTGCTTTTATTCCTTAGCATTCATTGGAATAAATAAATTATTAAATATCATAATGTTTTAAGACATAGACACGTTTCACAATAAACAATTGCTGAATATTGCATAAATTATATAACAGACAAGAGTAAACATCTTCTGGGAAACATTGAATTGTTTTGACTCAGGGTGTGGTCACTTCCAATAACATTAAACGAAAATCTACGCCACGAAGATAAGCTTTCATTAAAATTCCTCAAATATTTGTCTGATAAATATGTTTGTCATAACTAAAAATCTACAATTCATTAACATTTCCATTTAATAGCACTTCAGTAACTACATTAACATGACTCGTCACATATTAATTACTATTGTATTGATTAACGGCCTTATGCATAAAAACTTATAAAAGGTTTATAAACCATTTATAAGCAATTTTCGAGAAAACAATATTCATAAACGATTCACATCTTCAATAAATTAAAGTAGGGTTGTCTCTACTTTAAGCATGCTATAACTTGACGTTTGTACAATTTATTGTATATTTATGGATTTGAGATCTTTATTTTGAGTTTTTCGATATTTTTCCTATTGGAAAGAGTTGTTGCATGTATTCATTGTGTAGGAAATTTTCTTCTTAATCATTGCGCATATAGAAAAGTATTTAAATTGACAATTTTCATTCATGAATTCCATTTTGAAAAATATTTCCCCAAAATTCTTCAAAAATAATTTATAAATAATGAAATAATATTCGTGATGTGTAAACAATCAAAACAAGGAAACAATGTAATCGGTATCCGATTATAATTTCAACATGAGAAAAAGAAAATAATTTTTTTTAATATAATTTTTACTTTAACGTCTTTCTTATTGTCATGAGAATCGTTTTCAATAAAAAAATTGAGCTACAATAATGTTCATAGTTATTATAAGTGGAAATACATGTTTGGTATCCGATTACAAAGCTTTTGTATCCGATTATAAAGCTTTTTTTATACATCATTAACGAGCAATAACAGTCGGCGTTGCCACCGGAACACATTTGGCTAAAGGACTGATAACAAACGTTTATGAATACAATTTCTTATTAAAGGTTTTTTAGAGCTAAAGAATACTTTAGCTAGAGAACGCTTCATATACACTTTAGAAATTTATTATGAATATGGCCGTAAAACTCTTAATGACATTTTACAAAATAAAGTTTTAAAGACACAAGGTTAACATTTTAACATGACTCGGCAGATATATGTGAAGAGTTACAGTTACAAGTGTGTCGATTTTTGTTAATTTTTCGTAACATTTTTCAAATTGTTTATTTTGCTTTTAAGTATTAATTTTCTACTGTTTCTTTTCAAATTTTTATTTCTCACGTACCATTAGCTTGCGATATTCCCTTTGTGGTCGTTTGCAAATATTATATCCTTTCTTCTACATAGATGTCAAATTGTTGTGACCTCATTTCCATAAAATTGTATTTATACCAGATAATCGCGTATGCAGTAGGAAAAGAATTATATCTGTTTGTCACGTTTTAGCAATATTTCAACAACAACAATATACAAACGTTCGTATTTATCCAAGGTTAATATGCACAAAACTAAGGATGTCAATGTTTGTATGTGTATGCGCTACATTTCCTTAATCCGGTGGTAGCTATTGTGTCCCGGTGTGTATTAAGAAACGGGTTGCAGGGTAAAGTGCAGGGTGGGCACAATATCAAAAATCCTCATCTAGCTTTGCTTTCATCAACAAAGTACACGTTTTGCAAAGAATTTTGTGTTGCTACAAAAATGTTAAGGCAACTTTCATCAAACTAATGGCAAAACATGTTGTGTTCAGATTATGAAGTTTATAAACTATCTAGAAGAGATTCTTTGAGCTTTAGGTGCTTTATATGATAACAATAACAAAATTGTTGAAAAGATATTCGGTGAAATTTTATGCGATGATTTTTGTTTTTAATAAAGAGTAAAAATAACTTTAAATAAACCAAAGAGGTCAAAGGTCAAATCAGTATAGTAGAAATATAACCTAGCCCAAACGGCAAAAGCTAGAAATTTGGAATGTAGGTTTCTTTAATGACGTATGTGCGCACTAAGAAGGGTTTTTTTTTAGAAATTCAGACTGCAAGGGAGTAAAATAGGCGTGGCACCGCCCCATACAGCTCGAATTTTTAAATGGCTGTATCTTTTAAACCATTTTCGATCGCATAAGAAACAATACTTTGTTTGTGGAAAGTGGGTGATCCCTCGCCTCTTTTTAGAAAATTGTTATATGGACAATGGGGCGTGGCACCGCCAACACAAATCGGAATTTTAATCAGTCATATCTCACGAGTCATTTGAGGTATGAAGACAAAATTTGCTACATATGTTACTGGTACAAGGAGGATTTCGTCTCGCAGGGAAATGGGCGCTGCCACGCCTCTTTTGAAGAAATCTTTATCCCGGCGAAATACATGGACCAATTGCACTAGAATTTTTGCATTTTTATGGTACTTTCCGTAGGGCCTCTAACATAAACTACAAGAAAACATAATTAGACAAAGGAGCGTGGTACCGACCACACAAACCCCAAATTCAATCGGTCATATTTCACGAGCCATTTAAGGTATGAATATGGGATTTGCTACATATGTAAATGGTACATGAAGGATTACGTCTCGCTGGGAAATGGGCGGTGCCACGACCTGTTCGAATAAAATTTTTATGTCGTTCATATTAATAGAACGATTGTCATAATATTTTCACAGTCTATCGGCCTTATTCATAAAAACTTATAAGAGGTTTATAAACCATTTTTAAGCAATTTTCGAGAAAACAATATTCATAAACGATTCACATATTCAATAAGTTAAAGTAGGGTTGTCTCTACTTTAAGCATGCTATAACTTGACGTTTGTACAATTTATTGCATATTTATGAATTTGAGATCTTTATTTTGAGTTTTTAGGCATTTTTTCTACTGGAATGAGTTGTTGCATGTATTCATTGTGTAGGAAATTTTCTTCTTAATCATTGCGCACATAGAAAAGTATCTAAATGGACACTTTTCATTCATGAATTCCATTTTGAAAAATATTTCCCCAAAATTCTTCAAAAATAATTTGTTAATAATGAAATAATATTCGTGATGTATAAACAATCAAAACAAGGAAACAATGTAATCGGTATCCGAATATAATTTCAACATGAGGAAAAGAAAATCACATTTTTTAATATAATTTTTACTTCAACGACTTTCTTATCATCATAAGAATCGTAATCAATGAAAAATTGAGCTACAATAATGTTCATAGTTATTATAAGTGCAAATACATATTTGGTATCCGATTATAAAGCTTTTATTTCCGAATATAAAGCTGATTTTTTACATCAGTAACTACTCATAACAGTCGGCGTTGCCACCTGAACACATAAAGCTAAAGTACTGATAAAAAACGTTTATGAATACAATTTCTTATTAAAGGTTTTTTAGAGCTAAAGAATAATTTAGCTAGAGAACGCTTCATACCTACTTTAGCAATTTTTTATGAATATGGCCGTATATATTTAAAATTGCTTGACTAACTGATTGGGTGAAATGGTTGTAGATAGGATGATGAAATTTGGGGTGGTTGTTCCCCTTTTGTTTGATTTGCATGCTTATATCCTCTAAGACTAGCAAGATCGGTCAATAACTACTCCTTCTGTCCCGCGATAACATCCATAGATTTAGACCTATTAAGGCGAAATTTCCTATGCAGTCTTCTATGTTCTAGGCGGTTTTAAATTTCTAAGATGAGCACGATTGAACAAAAGCATCTTCCACCTACCATGCAAATTCCGCCTTTTTGGGAGTGTCTGTCTGTCTGTCCCCAAAATTACAGCCGTAGTGAGAAGTTAAAATTTAGCGAAGATTATGTTTTAAGACGGAAAAGATCGAACAAAAACTTCCCCTTTTTGGGGGTCTGGCACTACGTTTACAGTCGAATTTTAAGAGATATCGAGTTGTAATTTGGTAGGAAAGCTTTTATCCTCAAAAGGAGGTCAAATTTTAAGAGGAGCACGATCGCACAAATTCTACTCCCACCGCCCATACAAAATCCCCCTTTTTGGGGTGTCCGTCTGTCTCTCCTCTCAATTACAGCCATAGTTTGAGAGCTATCAAATAAAAAAATTTGATATGCTAGCTTTTATCCTCTAAGAGGAAGTTAAGTTCAAAGATGAGCAAGATCGGTTAAAAGCTTCCCCACCTCCCATACAAACAACCCCTTTTGGGGTATCCGTCTGTCTGTCCCTGCGATTACAGCCCTTGTTAAAGAGTTATCGTGCTGAAATTTGGTATACAAGCTCTTAATCTCTTATCAGAATTCTTAGATGAAAAAGGTCGCACAAAAACTACTCCCACCTCCCATACAAAATCCCCCTTTTTGGGTATGCTCGTCTGTTTGTCCCCGTGATTTCAGCAGTAGTTTAAAAGTCATAAAGCTGGAATTTGGTTTACAAGCTCCTATCCTCTAAACGGAGTTGAAGTTCTAAGATGAGCAAGGACGGACAACAACTTCACCCACCTCCCATTCAAAATCCCCCTTTTTGGTGTGTCCGTCTGTCTGTCCTTGCGATTACAGCCGTTGTTTAAGAGCTACCGTGCTGAAATTTGGTATGCAAGCTCCTATCCTCTAAGCGGAGGTTAAGTTATAAGATGAACAAGATCGCACAAAAACTATTCCCAAATCCTATACAAAATCCCCCTTTTGGTGGTGTCCGTCTGTCTGTCCCTGCGATTACTGCCGTATTTTATGAGCTATTGAGCTCCCATACAAACACGCTCTTTTTGGGGGTCTGGCCCTCGATTTACAGCCGTAGTTAAAGAGCTATCAAGCTGTAAATCCTTTACGCTAATGACAACTAAAGGTGCCTAAATGACTGAAACTTAAGGGGGCATCCGGATAAAACTATGGTTATGGGACAAAATGGGGTTAACAGTCGGATTCTGGAGGTCATTTTACATAAGAATCAACCATCCCCCTTCAGTTTCAGATTCCCCTTCAGTTTCAGATCTTAATTCACTTATCGTTATCATTCCAGTAAAGCAGAAAACGGTACGTGATGTGGTAAATTGGGGGGGGGGGGGTAGTCGGATTTGGGAGGTCTTTTTACCAAAATTCATTAGAAAAAGTGTTGGGTTCGATTTCCTTCCAAAGAAACTCACAACATTTTAAAACTCTCTAAGTACATTTTTGTCCTTCTAAGGACCCTATATCCTTTTAATGGCCTTGAAAGTGTCTTCACAATTGCAAATTGTCATTAAGATAAAAATTATCAAATATAAATGTATATAAAGCAATAGTTTTAAGTGTGAAAGTGTTATACTTGGCATCAGTTTTCATTGCGAATTACTTCATACAGTCAAACAAACAACTCTGCTACTTTCGCGTTATATTCAAATTACTCCCCAACCCGCGATTTTTTCGCCACACCAAAAAAAATGTGTTCCACTGAGCTATAGTTCAACTTCAGTCTGCTTTTTTCAGACCCGGTTAATTTTAACGCATATGTCTAATGTTTACCCCAATACATGTGTATTTGTGGTTGAGTACATAATATACCTATACATAATAAATAAATAACAATGTTTTTTTATATATAATTTTGCATTGCTAATAGCTTGGCATGTTCGACAGACATTTTCAGTGGTGGGCTAAGACGGGTGGTTAGTTGGCCAACGGAGGTGTCAAAATTCATGAATTAGTTATTTGATTTTCCCTTTGCTCCTCTATATGAGAAAAACAAACAATTCCTACGCTATACTGGTCAAATTGTTTACATATCCATATGCGTTGAAGTTCAGACATATGTGGTCTCTGTCAAGCGTTGTGCACAACTAAAAGAGCTGAGTTTTATATGTTGAACAATTGTTTAACGGCGTCGTCGTCGTCGTCATTGTCGCCCTCATAGCCGGCCGCACTTGTTGTTATCGTTACTGTCAATTACCTAAAACTATTCATAGTGGGTTCTGCTGCTCAAGTTGCAGAATGTTCTAATGGTCTAACACCTGTGGTTTAATGTTTTGTGGAGGCGAGAGGTAAATCTTGTGCAATGTGGGTTGTAATAAAGACCTCTCTGGCCCACCTCCACCCCAGGTTTACCGCCCGACCAAAAAGTGCTTTGTTTCCATTTGATTACCCATTCAAGAGCGTTGTCGTCATTGTTGATGTCGGCCAACTTGTGGTCGACTGTTCTTTATAGTTAAGTTTACGGTTTTTCGATGTTCATTTGCCAGTCAAGAAGACTTTATGACTGTTGTCATCGTCATCGTCGACGTCGTCATCATCATCATATTCATTATCAAGTCTGTTTTTAACTGAACCTCGAAACAAATTTCGTTTCTTAGTATTTTTTTTTGCTCATTTTTTGGAGGGCCTCTTACAGTTCACAGTACGAACGAAGGTACCACCCACTCGGCGCCTTCTTAGGAGAGGGTAATGCCAGTACCCACGATGATGTGTACTTTTCCATAGTAGTTACGGCCTAAATTTGCCTAGAAAATAGGAAAAAGGCATACATACACAAAAGTGATATTTAGTGGTTTATTGTACAGTTTGTGGTTTTGCGGCTGAACATGAGTTTTCAAGGGTCCTTTGAAAGGATTTACAAAAAGGTTTTTGTTGTGGCAGCAAAGTCCTTGTGTATAAGTGATTTTACATTGAAAAAAAAACGAGAAAAGTGAACACAATTGTACTTTTTTTTGGGTGATATTTGGGCAAATGTGTCAAGAATATTTTGTTTGATATGACAGTTACGAGAGCAAAACAATTCAATGTGCGCTGAGCGCTCTGTCAGCAGTTAGGGTAAGAATTGAACGATTGAAAAAATTATTATTGTAGCAGAAAAAAATTCCATTACTCATTAACATCAGTAAAAATGCCTTTTGGCAAATTGAAATTTTTGATTATGATAAGCACAGCATCAGTTAGTTTTGTTTTGGAACAACGACAACACTTAAACATAGAAATCCATTACACAACAATTTAAAAATTTATACATTACACTGTGAAACTTTGTCGTAGTCATTGTCTGGGGAGTGAGAATTTATAAGTCAGGCTGAAGATACTAGGTCAGTATAGTAAAACCCCCAAAGGGTTTGGAGTTCTTAGGCAAAATTTTATTTTATGACTTTTTTGTTTATATTGATGTTTTTGCTTGCTTTGCTATAACTCAAGAACCATTAAGAATTCTTCATATCATTCTTCAGCAGAATTGTAACTAAGGCTTAGATCAACAATTTATATTAATATATCCATATGAAAAATCAAGTTGGACTTATTTTTATCGACTGAAATCTTCTAAAAATTTTTAATTATTATTAAACCAAAAATCCCCAATATTACACCAAAGTGCGTATGATTAATATAAATTTCACATAACATTAATATAGCTCATACGTTGTACATACACATGTATGTAGCGAGTACAATATGCAAACTCGTTACATATCGCTCATTTGATGCAAGACCGTCATAATTCAAAAAAATCGATTTCAAGATAAACGCGTTTAAATTTTTCAATTTACACACCCAACTTGTACGAAATGGAGGAATTCAAATAGCTCTCAAGCGAAGTGTATAATACGAGGGCTGCTATATATATTTCTGGCCTAATAATGAAAATGCGAATATTTATCATCAAAAATTGTTTTATTGTTTTTCAAAGTATTCTCCAGCCTGATTTATACACTTTTGCATGCGCTCAAACCAATTGTCGAAGCACTTTTTCCACTCCGATTGAGACACCTCCAAAACATGGTTTTTGAACGCTTCAACAGCATCTTCTGGGCACGAAAATCGTTGACCACGCATTTTTTTCTTGATGTGCGGGAATAAAAAGAAGTCATTGGGTGCCAAGTCAGGGCTGTACGGCGGATGACCCATCAATTCGACGTTTTGGCCGGTCAAAAAGGCGCTGGTTTGAGCCGATGTGTGAGAGCTCGCGTTGTCATGGTGAAGAATGATTCGTCTTCTCTTGTTTGTTTTTCGAATTTCTCCGAAGACTTCAGGCAAACAAATTGTGGTGTACCACTCAGAATTGACCGTCCTTCGTTGCTCAAGCGGAACAGTCGCCACATGACCAGTTTTGCCGAAGAAACAGGCGACCATTTGCTTCGAAGTGCTTCTTCCACGAACAACTTTTGTTGGATTTGGCTCGTCTTCGAAGACCCACACGGTCGATTGTTGTTTTGTTTCGGGCTCATACGCATAGATCCAAGATTCGTCACCTGTGACGATCTTATGAACATCTTTTGAAGCACCGCGATCGTATTTTTTCAACATTTCTTTGCACCAATCGACACGAGCCTTTTTTTGAGCGATTGTCAAATTGTGCGGGATCCAACGACAACAAACCTTTTTTACGGTCAGGTGTTTATGTAATATCGAATGTATGCTGGTGGGAGAAATGCCCAAGGATGCCTCTATCTCCCGGTATGTCACATGACGATCTTGCATTATTACTTCACGCACGGCATCAATGTTCTCTGGCACAACGGACGTTTTTGGATGACCTTCACGGAATTCGTCGTTGAGCGAACTGCGACCACGATTAAATTCGTTATACCAGTTTTTCACGGTGCTATATGATGGTGCTTGATCACCATACAAAGACTTAAGTTCATCGATGCACTCTTGTCTGGATAATCCACGTCGAAAGTTGTGAAAAATGATCGCACGAAAATGCTCACGTGTCAATTCCATTTTTTTAACGGAATTGAATTGTTCAAAGCTCTGTAAGTTTAACAATTCACGATTAAATGACAACACGTTCTGAGTGATGTTATGCTAAAAAATGTCAACCTTTCCAATGGAAATATCAGATTGCACCTGGCAACACTTATTGTTGCCTAGGCCAGAAATATATATAGCAGCCCTCGTAGATATTAATATGAATTGTTTACCCAACATGAAGTATGATGAAACGAACAATTCTAGATTAGTTCCTCAAAAATCACGTTTTTTGAGTTATGACGGTCTTGCACGAAATGAGCGATATGTGCAATGCAGTACTACGGTCAGAGTCGTCATTCAATATCACCAGCAATGACCAATTTTCATCAACAACAGATGAAACAGCCTACATATGGCCAAAAACTTGGAAATATGGGGGACATTTTGTAGAAAAAGCGATAATTTTCAATTACAGTAATTATTTGCAATATAAAATTAAAATTATGGAAAAATTTTTATGTTGTATGTATTGTTATTTTTTTTAATTTCAAGGACCGTTTCCCTTTTAATGATTGGAAGTTTTTCCATAATTTCGATTCTATTTTGCGAATATTTAGTTGATAAGTGTAAATTTCTTCTAATATTGTACAGAAAAAATTTACAAATTCATCATTTTAACGATGTTTTTGTGTTTTTGCTATTTCAAGGACAAGGCACCCTTTTATCCTTTCTGAAAAATCCCCATTAGAAATTACTAATCTTGGCTTTTTGAAATTTTTAGGCAAAGTTAACCAATTTACGCGCAATAATTAAATGTAATTATGGAAAAATTGTTCAGGACTTTGTCCGCTCCTTGAAATAACATAAACAAGATTCTTTTGGTCATACAAATGACTAACGCAAAAGTTTTTTTTTTAATTTGAGCATTGTTACCACTTTCATTTTTACGTAGATTATCCACAATAGTAAACGAGAGTTAAGAAAAATTTTCAAGGACACTGAAAGTTGTCAAAATCCTCGAAATTATTCAAAGTTGACTCTGCCCAGCTAATGATAATATCGAAAATTATTATATATAAGGACACTGCACCCTTTCATCCTTTCTGAAAACTTCCACTAGAAGTTACTTATCTTGAGTTTTTGAAATTTTTGGGGAAAGTTTACCAATATTTCTGCAATAATTAACTGAAATTATGGAAAAGTTGTTCAGGACATTGTCCACTCCTTGAAATAACAAAAAGGTCCTTTTGGTCATACAAATGACTAATTAAGCAAATTACATACAAATGAGCTATGCTACGAAAGTTATCCACAATAGTAAACGAGAATTAAGTAAAATTTTTAATGACGCTTAAAGTTGACAAAGTCCTCGAAAATTTTCCAAAGTTAACTCTGCCCAGCTAATGACAATTTCGAAAGTTATGTATGTTGTATATGTTAATCAAAGTCTGACTTTTATATTTATATATATAAGTCTCTAAAATAATCTGAAATTATGGCAAAAATTTTGAAAGGATATTGGAAGGGGGGTCAGTTCCTTGAAAAAGCAAAAAAGGCTTATCCGCAAAACAAGTTGCTAACACAAAAATTTTTAGTACAATTATAGAGACCTTTTGTAATTCAGTATTTTAGTTTGTTAAATAAAATTACAATAAATGAAATTATGGCAAACATTTTGTAAAGATATTAGGAAGGGGGCAAGGTCCTTAAAATAGCAAAAAGGTTCACAAGCAATGCAAATTACTAATATTAAAATTGTTGGTACAATTATGGGGAAGTTATGTAATTCAGTATTTTCGTTCGTTAAAAAAAAAAACAATAAAAATCATTTAAAAACAAATTGAGGGCATCAAAAGAGTGCAAGATCCTTGGACTTTAAAAGCAAGTCCTATACTTCTTTCAGATCTCTTATGTTCAAATTTGTTTTTACAATTTCGGGCAAAGTAAATATTAATAAGTATGTTACCCGCATTAATTAAATGAAATTACAAAATTTTTATTAATGGCTTTGAAATGGAACAAGGTCCTTAAAATATCAAAAATTCCCTCTGCCGTACAAGAAAATAATGACAGTTTTTTGTTATAAATTTAACTAATTTTTATATTAATAAATTTTGCCCGCTGTAAAATTATAAAATATTTCACAATGACTTTAAAAGAAAATAAGGTCCTTTAAATGTCACAAAAGTCACCTCGGCCATATAAATATTTCTCAACAAATTCAAAAGAAATAAGGTCCTTAAAATATCAAAAAAGAGGCCCCTCGGCCGAAAATAATATTTTTTTATAAATTTGGCTATTTTTTTACTTTCATCTGTTTATGCAATGATGATCTGAAACAAGGACAAGATCCTTGATATAGCACAAACGTCTCCTCTTTCAATCTAACGACATGTTTGAGAAATTGTTGTAAAATTTTTAAAAAATTAATTTAATTCTACCTGTATCCGTAAAATGAAATTGATACTATGGAAAAATGTTCAATGACACCAAAAGGGGGACAAGGTCCTGGAAATTTTAAAAACCTTCCGTCTTCCATACAAATGATTGTTTGAAATTTGAATTACGATTTCGGTGGAAGTGAAGATTTTTATGTACTTTTTATGCTTAGTATATTGTGCGTAATAATATTCTGAAATTATGGAATATTTTCAAGGACAATAAAATGGAAAAAATGATATTAAATACCAAAAAAAGTTTCTTATACTTAAAAATTACTAAATCAAATTTGTTTTTTAAATTTTAAGAAAAGATATATCATTTATGTTAAGTTATGTACCCGCAATAAGAAGCTGAAGTTATGGAAAAATTTTAAAGGACATTATCCTCACTTTGAGTACAGAGATCGCCGTGGTCATACAAATGACTAACTAGAGTTTGTTTTTTTTTGTAAAATTTGAGAAAATTTTACTTAATTATATATTAGTAACAAACTGAAATTATAGAATAACTTTCAAATACATTGAAAATGGACATAAGGTCCTTCAAATGAAAATGAAATCCTCTCCGTTATAGGAAATACAGTTTTTGTATAAATTTGGAGAAATTACAACCATTAATCTTTAAGTATATTAGTCGCAATAACTATCAAAATTATGGAAATATTACTAAAATTTTGGGACAAGATCCTTGCAATTTAAAAAAAAAATAAAGTTCACTGGTCACGCCAATAATTATTTTGGGGAAAAAAAATTGTACAACTTTGCTTAAAGTTCACTTTAAAGTTAGCATACTTTAGACTCGCAATAATACACCTAATTTATGCAAAAATTTGCAGGATATTTGAAAGAGATTAAAGGTCCTTGAGATAGCTTTCCATACCTCCACCAATTAAGAATTTAAAAATTTTAGTTGTGGACAAAATTCTCATCTATTTATGTAAGTATGTTAACCCCAAATCATAATTGGTATTATTTAAAATTTGTCAAGGACATTTAAGGTGGACAAAATACTTGAACTCTTAAAAACATTCTTTTACTCTATCCAAACCACTAAATTTGAAAAATGTTTGTCCAATTTTGAAAAAAATTTTAAATTAACATATGTAATTAATATGTTACTTGCAATTATTATTTGGAATTATGGAAAAATGCAAGGATATTGGAAGGACACAAGTTCCTTAAAACAGCATAGAATTATCCTCGGCCATGAAAATTATTAATTTCAAACTTTTTTTATATAAATTCAGGAATATTTTTCACTTTTATCTTAAATCTAAACCATAATTATAGAAATAATATTAAAGACCTAAAAACCCAGGCAATTTCCTTGAAAACGCAAAAAGGTCTACTTCGCAACACAAATTATGAATCTAAAATTATTTTTTTTTTGCAAAATTAAGGGATTTGCTATTCCATATATGAGTATGTTAACACCAATGATAATTAAAATTATGGAAGTTTTTGTTTCAAGGACATCCTACGTCCTATTATTTATAAAAAGTCCTTAACTCCTTCCAAATTGTTAATTTGAAAATTTCTTGCATTACTTTATAAAAAGTTTAAATGTTAATATATTTAATCTGTTACAAACAATTATTCTCTAGAATTATGATAATAAATTTAAAAGGACAAGATCCTTGAGAAAGCAGAAAAGTAACCATCGCCCAAAATAAATAATTTAAATTTTTTTTGTAAAAATTCGAGCAAATTTCTCACTTTTATATTTATATATATTAATCATAATAGTAATATAAGATTACGGAAATCTTGACCCACTTACCGCCTTGAAAGGGGGTCAATGTCCTTGAAATATGGAAAAAGTTCCCCTTCGCAACACTAACTAAAAACTTATTTTTTTTTTTTTTGTACGATTGTGGGAAAATTTCGCAAATGTAGTATTTAAATATGTTACCCTCAACGATATACGAAATTATGAAAAACCAAGGACTAAGAACGTTAAAAAAATTTCTTGAAAAAAATATTTTAAAAAAAATTTCGTAAGCCAAAAATTAATAAAAAAAATATATTGAGGATGTATTTTCAAACACAAAGTTGTCCGAGTATATGATAAACATACTTAAAGTAATGATATGAAAAATAAAATATTAAACGCAGTCTTTCCTAAAAAATCTAATCGGATCCTCCCCCGAGTGTTGAGATTAAAACAAATCAAGTTTGACTAATTTTGTACAATAAAATCTTGTAAAATTTGTTATTATTATTAGACCATAAATCCACAATATTGCAGCGAAGTACGTATGATTAATATAAAATCTGCATAACACTAATATTACTCATACATACATACATATGTATGCAGCAAGTACAATATGCAAACTCGCTACATATGTATAATACAGTGATTTGGTCAATATCATCAGCAATTAAAACAATTTTCAACGTATCACAGATGAGACAGCCTATATATGGCCAGAAACTTGTAGTTATGGGGGAAATTTTATAGAATAAAGCGATAAATGGCAACTTTTTGAAAGTTTCATTCGCTTAAATTAGTCCAACTTGATTTTTTATGGATATATCAATATAAATTATTGATTTAAGCCTTAGCTATAATTCTGCTGAATAATGATATGAGAAATCATCATTTGTTCTTGCGTTATAGCTGAAAAATTAAACGAAAACATCAATATAAGCTATAAAATATAAAAGTTCATAAAAAAGTAAAGTTTGGCCTGAGAACGCCAAAACCTTGGGGGGTTTACTACACAGACTTAGTGCCGTCAACCTGACTTGAAATTTCTCACCCTCCCAGATTGGCTGTTGCATTGTGTTATTTGCGAGGTCTCTTCAACACATCTTACTAAAAACTATTAACCAACAATCCTTTTTTCGCCAAGCTAGTGTTAAACGACTATTTAATCACGGTAATTGCTATTTTTGCACTTTACTAACAGTTGTCCACGGTTTCCGTTTCCGTCTAAACCAAATTGATTTCTATAATACCATAAAAGCGATTCTGGCGTAATCGATAACCATTAACCAACTGTTACAAGAAACCTTAAGAATCCATTACACGTTTATAGCATCTTCCATAGTTCGGCATTAATAAAGCCAAACCTTAAGAAAAAAATCCCCGCAATAATATCAAACGCTTTCGCTTTTATCGGTCAAATCGTTTTTTTAAGTATCAACAGCAAACGAGAAACACCCGCCCAAAAGCAAACTAACTGACAATAATGCCCAGGTAACTGCGGAACATTGTTTGTAAGCATTTTTTATTTTGGTTTGTTTGTGTTTGATATCATATTTAAAGTATAAAACCACACACATACAAGAAAAAAAGACGAGAAACCGAACCCTAGTGATGCAACAACGTTTAGTTTACGTTTATACGCAAAAAAAGAACAAAAAGTATACAACATAAGAACTGAGACTTGGAATAAAGAAGACAATTGCAAAAGTTATGAGTTTTACAATAACGAGACATATTGTTGCCTCATCGACATTTCCTATATTTTAAAAGTTATGCTAAATTTTCGTTATATTTTTGGAACAAAAAAACATTGTATTTTCAACCTAAGCCGAAGAGAGTCAGGTGGGTCAAGAATTTGTAGTGTACCGTCACACAGTGTTTGCCGTTTCATACAAAGAGCTGCCAAAAATAGAAGGAGTTTTCTTAGGTGAATAATATTTGGCATATCTCACAATCTCTTTTAATGATACCAATTTCTAAAATTTGGTTAAAATCTGTGAAAGTTTTCAAGGACCTCTCTTAGATCCTGAAAATTTAAATTTAATCGTAGACATACCAAAGTTGGCATATGCATTGATTTCATCAATATATGACTAAATTTAAAATTTGGTCAATGTCGGACAAAGGATTTAAGGACCTCTCTTAGATCCTGAAAATTTAAATTTCTTAGTAGACATACCAAAGTTGGCATATCCATTGATTCCATCAATATATGACTAAATCTACAGTTTGGTCAATGTCGGACAAAGGATTCAAGGACCTCTCTTAGATCCTGAAAATTTAAATTTCATAGTAGACATACCAAAGTTGGCATATCCATTGATTCCATCAATCTATGACCAAATCTAAAATTTGATCAGTGTCGGACAAAGGATTCAAGGGCCTCTCTTAGAGTACACAATCAAAAAAAAAATTACACCAAAAACGTTGAGGCCGCCTCGTTCTATTGAAGATAACTCAACACACCGCAAATTTCCGCAGCTGAAATTTACATCATATAATCTGTAAATATTGGATAACATTTTACAACAAATTTGGTTGGTAACTTCGATCGACTTCACAACTAAAACTCTAAGTGAAATTTAAGTCTACATACGAGTTAGTATTGAAATAGGCACATGTAATAAATTAATTTAATAAAATAGACACAGCATGCTAAGAAGTTTTTAGTTCTTTTAAATAATAGTTAATACCTTTCTTTACAATATTTAAACCTTCCATTGTTTAAGTAATCTTTTTTAAAGAGGTTTTTGCGTTTTATTTCACTTAAAAGTTACTCACGCTGCGAAACAAAATTATTTTTAGGTATTCTTAAAGAGGACAGGTTGAATAAAGCAAAAACAAAAGTAATTTGAAAGATCAAAATCTATTGTGAGATAGTGTTGCCACAGTATTTGGTCAATGTGGACGACCACTGTGCGTCAGTTTAGTAATATTTTTTCGGGTTTTCTTTGAATATTCTATACAATTTATTTTAATTTTTTTTATTTTTAATTTCTATCCCTTCCCGTAAAATCTTTTATCATCGATTATAAGTATTTAACCACATGCTGTCAATATGTTATTCTTCTAATTTGCATAGATCTGTACCATATCAAATAACACCAAAACCTTGAAATCATAATCTAATAACAGCTAACAATTATTAACATATTATTATTGAAATCAACTGCAAATCTGTCTCACTACAGCTACAGCAGTGTACAGCCATCTTTCTAGCGATGCGTATATCATTTAAACTATAGGTACATAATTATTATTACACACACTCGCATCGTTTGATGTACTACCTCTATGTACACATGGTTATGGTGGCATCATCATCGTCGCATCATACTATGTGACTCTCCAGTATCCGCACATTCCATTTCATCACATCACAAAAACAGACAATTATCACATTACAAAACGTTTAAGATTTCTATGCTTCCATGGCAATAGCTGAATAACAGCAACAACAGCCACAACGACAATCAGTCAGAAAGTAAAATGAACATAGATCTACAAATTGACAAAATGACAACACATGTAAGATAACAGCAACAGCAACAACAACGACGATATGTTGAACTGTATGAATAGATAATTCTGTACTGAATGGTCGTCGGAATGGCAGTGGTTAATGTGAATATTATGAATATAAATGTGAGTGCATGTGAATATGAATGGGAATGTTATGCGTTATGGCTATAACGATGAAATAACTACGAAAGCTGAAATAATATCAGCTTATGTTTTTTTAAAGAGGGGGACAAGCTTAATGTCTGTTACAACAATGGCAAGTTGCACTGGTGGCGAGGCTTATGAGGAGTTTAGCTTGGCAAATCGCCTTCAAGCAGTATCGTTGGTGCTCAAATAAATGTCAATTTAGTAGCAATGAATATTAAAAAAAAACTTATTTTTTTTAATAATCTAATATTTTTAAAAAATTATTATTTTTAAGATTTTTAATGTTATATACATTTTTAATATTTTTAATATTTTTGAATTCTTAATATTTTTAATATTTAAAATATTTTTAATATTTTTAAATATTTTTAATATTTTTAAATATTTTTAATATTTTTAACATTTTTAATATTTTTAACATTTTTAATATTTTTAATATTTTTAATATTTTTAATATTTTTAATATTTTTAATATTTTTAATTTTTTTTAATATTTTTAGTATTTTTTTAAAATATTTACTATTTTTAATATTTTTAATATTTTTTATATTTTTATATTTTTAATATTTTTAATATTTTTAATATTTTTAATATGTTTAATATTTTTAACATTTTTTATATTTTTAATCATTTTAATACTTTTAACAATTTTAATATTTTAAATGTTTTTAAAATTTTTAGTATGTTTAATATTTTATATATTTTTAATATTTTTAATGTTTTTAATAATTTTAATATTTTTTATATTTTTAAAATTTTTGCTAATAGAATTTGTTTTACAAGAGTTGTGTGAAATTGATTATGTTGACAGCTGGCAGGGCAGATAGCTACTTCGATGGTTGCCAAACCATCATCATCAGTACCCGTTTGCTGTGACTTCTCCACTCATTATCACAACATTAAGTGTTAAAAGCTTCAAGCAATCAATGTGAAGCTCACACACACCGGTGCGAAAATGGTATCAACGAAGACAACACGTCAACGACGCCCCACAAGCTCTTGTCTATGCTTTGTCCATCGGACAAAACTGCATAGAACTGTTTTTGGCAACAAATGCCAACCCAGTGTACCTCCCGTGTATTGATTTCTCTTGTTTGTTATTGTCGATCTGTTAGAAGTATGAATATGATTTCATTGTTCGGTTTGAGATCAGTTTTCTATTATCGGTAATAGAATTTGTTTCATTTCACACAACTCTTGTAAAACAAATATTAGCGATAATAGAAAACTGATCTCAAACCGAACAATGAAAAACATATTCACACTTCTAACAGATTGACAATAACAAACAAGAGCATATTTTGAATATTTTTAAAATTTTGAAAACTTTAAATACTTTTTAAAAATTATTTTTATAATTTTTTTAATAATTTTGAAATTTTTAATATTTTAACATTTTCATTATTTTGCATGTTAATATTTTTTATATTTTTAATATCTGTATTTTTTTGTAATATTTTAAATATTTTTAATACTTTTAATATTTTTAATATTTTTAATATTTTTTAATATTATAAATACTTATAATTTTTTTATAATATGTTTAATATTTTTAATACTTTTAATATTTTTAATACTTTTAATGCTTATAATATTTTTAATATTTTTAATATTTTTAATATTTTTAATATTTTTAATATTTTTAATATTATTAATATTTTTAATATTTTTTTTTTTTTTATTATATATTTTCAATAACCGAGCCCGAAGGCCTTATATGGTTACCAATTTCAATATTTTAATATTTTAATATTTTTAATATTTATAATATTTTTAATATCTGTAATATTTTTAATATTTTAAATATTTTTAAAATTTTTAATATTTTTAATATTTTAAATATTTTAATATTTTTATATTTTTAATATATATAATATTTTTAATATTTGGAATATTTTAAATATTTTTAATATTTTTAATATTTTTAATATTTTTAATATTTTTAAAATTTTTAATATTTTTACTATTTTTAAAATTTTTTAATATTTTTATGCTTTAAATATATTATAATATATATATAAAAAAAAAATATATTAAATATTTTTAATATTTCTACATTTTTTATATTTGTATTATTTTTAATATTTTTAGTTTTTAAATTTTTTTAATATTTTTAAAATTTTTATATTTTCATCGTTCGGTTCAAATCTTTCTATTATTAAAAAAAAATATTTAACGTGGGCTATCTCTGATCGAAAATAAATTTTATATTCATTTGTGTAGCGCTAAGTAATCTATATATATAAAAATGGTGGCAAAAATGTATAGTAATTCATCAATTGAGAACGGCTTGGCCGATTTTGCTCAAACTTTTTTTAAGTTGTTCGTTATTGGCAGGAGCAGGTTTATGTGAAAGAAAATTTTGGGAAAATCTTCCGGAAAAGTCGGAAAATGGGAAAAATCTAAAATTGCCTTTTTGTATGGAATTTTGTGTGCAATTGTTACAGAATGGCTTTTCGAGTAGAAAAATGCGGAAAATTCCGGAAAAATTCAAAAAGTTTGAATTTGTTGTTCGACGAAATTTTGCATATCAAATCATACGATAAGATTTGATAATTTTGGACAATGTAACAGTGAATAATTTTGGATAATTATTCCGAAATGACTTTCCGAATGAAAACATAGAAAAATCATCGGTGGAAAACTCGGAAAATTCCGGAAAAACTCGAAAAATTTGGATTTTTTCAGAAACATTTTGAATCGCAAATTGAGTTTTTGTATAACTTTTTGTGTGCAATTGTTCCGCAGTGGCTTTTCGGTTGAAAAAACAGAAAATTTTTGTTGGAAAATTATGGAAAAATTCCAAAAATTTTAATTTTTTTGTGTTTTGATAATTTTGAATGATGTATATGTGAAAATTTCGGATAATCATTCCAAAAGGACTTTTCGAATGGAAAAATAGAAAAATTCTTGGTTGAAAACTCGGAAAATTCTTGAAATAACTCGAAAATTTTAAATTTTTTCATCGACATTTTTCATTGTATCGCTTGATTTGATGATTTTAGACGACGTAAAGGTGGAAAATTCGTTGTGCTGCTTGGAAAAATTCGGTTTATTGTGAAACCTATATGTATAAAAACGGTGTAAACAGTGTGTAGTAATTCATCAAGGGAGAACTGCTGGCCCATTTTGTTTTCAATTTTTATTCAATTGTTCGTAATTGATATGAGGGTTATATGCAAGATAATTTTGGGAAAAACCTTTGAAAAAGTCGGGGAAGTGGAAAAATCGAAAATTGGTTTTTTTGTATAAAATTTTGTGTGCAGTTGTTACGGAATGGCTTTTCGAATGGAAAAATAGAAAATTCTTAGGGAAAAACTCGGAAAATTCCGGAAAAGTCCAAAAAGTTTGTTTTTTTTATTGAAAAAATTTTGAAATTTTCGCATGATTTGATGGTTTTGAACGATGTCTAGGTGGAAAATTTTCGGTTAAATGTTGGTTGGTAACGAAAAAAATAATATTTAATTAAAAAATCCGTCGAAACCGAACTCCGACATTGGGAGTGCCAGCGTCAAATCGTTCGATGCAAAATGAATTCGATCGCGAATTTTAACGGGAGCAAGACTATAATCTAGATGAGCTGATCGGAAGAGTTCGAACTAATGTGCCGCTGTTAAATACCGAGTACAAGAACGTGTACGATTCACGATGAAACTGGAGGCATTTACTTTCTCGATGCTCCGAGTGGGACACCTAAGACATTTTTTGTTGATTCTGGCAACAATTTGGTCAAGATCTCAAATAACGTTAGCCGCTGCATCCTCTGGCATACCTGTCACATTGTTGGAAGACATTCGAACTGCAAATTCCACTTTAAAACTGACGATAAATCTTCTCACGGTTGAAAAGCCAAAGTATACAATGACCAAGAATTTCGCAACGGCGAAGTAGATCGGAAATGCCAAATCAACATTTCGGATGAATGCTCGATAACGACTAAATGAGCTTTGGAAGTAGTTGACCGAACGATAAAGGATTTACGAGGGAATTTAAAACGATTTGGTGGGGCTATGATTTTGCTCAAAATGTCTAATGCTGCTTATTTACTAAAACCATGCTTGAAAACGTCAAGAAGTTGTAATTGACCAAAAAATTAGGGGCTCATTCCAGAACCTCCCATCTTCTGCTAAATTCCCGATACGCGCTTGGCAATGGCCAAATTCGGGTTGATGTTTCGACTGAATTGATATCGTTCCCAGCTAATTTTTGCCAGTTCACATCGTTGGAAAAGTAACTCATGACATTGCACAAAATTATAAAAATTTCGATTGGATTAATTTACGGGCAGTATGTTACTAGCAGAGAAGAATAAATACATTAATTGCTACAATTTCAAATTAGAAAGTTAAATCGCTTGAGAACTGCATTCGTACAAATCTGTTTACAGCGTGACAGTAAAGGATGAAGCGACCAACAATCCGACCGAATTTTCCACTCGCTTAATATGCCGCATATTTTACAGATAAGGGTGGGATCGATCATAATCATATTGCGGAATCTGAATCAACCGAAATTGTGCAAAGGTACGCGGTTGTCCGTCAAGAATCTGATAAAAAAATGTGATTTCAGACGATCATAAACAACAAATTCAAAGAAGAGGAAGTCCTTATCTTACGAATTAGATAATTCCAACTGATCATCTATTCCAATTCCCCGACGACAATCAATAAATCGCAAGGCCAATCGTTGGAAGTATACGAGATTAATCTTGAATTTCCCTGTTTTATGTCCGGTCAGTTGAACGTTGCCTTTTCGAGTTTTGGAGAACCGCCTTCGTTGTTTGTTTTTGAGGCGGAAAACTAATCGAAAAACATTGTTTATCAGACATTCTCTACTGAGTTTATCTAAAGGCATAAAATTGGGGCGAGACGAAGTTCGCCGGGTCCGCTAGTATCCATGTATTAAATTTTAATTCTTCATGACTAAATATATTTGTGCCACGCCACCTCCTCTACTGATCGAAATTAACAATTTCGTCTGCATATTCTTATATGCCAAGAGTGATTAGTACATCGAACATCTACTTGTTTATCGACGAATGCAAACGTCACACCAGATTTTTATATATTAGATGGTTGGTGTGCTGGCATCTCCTTTCTCGACAAGATCACTTAGGTCCCTATGGACCCATTGTGACACCAGTCGGGTATTTACGCCAACCCTTTAACCTATGCTATCAGAGCGTGTGCTGATTGGGAATCCAGAGTTTCGATACAATCCTCCCAGTTGATGGTATTACAAAAGTTGTTGATCCTTCTGATATCCAACGATGCAAGTTCCTCTATACCATTTAAGAAGGGTTTCCCCAGGGTTTCCAGTCTCCTTCTGTATAGGGCTGGGCAATCGCATATAATGTGGTCGGTAGATGGTTCACTGCTGCTATTCCCGCAGTACTTACATTCGATTTAATGTCGCAGGACTTCAACGAGTTTACCATTAGATATATTTATTTTTTCATATTTTGAAAATATAGTAATTTTGTATTTTTTGTAATTATAAAAAAATTAAAACTATATTTAAAATATTACTAATAAAAAATATATATTAAGTTTTACAAATTTCTTCTACATCAAATGTTATAAAATGTTAAGCATAAATTTAATACTAAATCTCTGTCCATTCATTGTCTTAGCAATTTTGAGTTTTCCATAGCATCTCTTGTTTGTAAACTTTTAGCTAACCTATACATTTTGTACAATTTAGTAACGCAACAAAAGTTAGTAGCCTAGGCAAATACTAAAGAATCTTCGTATTCCATCCCTTTGTATTCCCTTTAAATGTTCACAACACAGAAACTTAATCCCAAAGCCCCCCGAATTGGGTCATAGATTTTTTATGTTGCACCTCCATTGTGCGCCTGTTCCACCCATATGCGGTTTCCATTTTTCTAGGGCATTCATTCCATATTCCAACTAGGTACATCTGGAGGTGCCAACTTTTGCAATTGTGTGCGTTCAAGCATTTTCATTTCATTACGATTGTTGTGCAGCTTTATTCATTTAAGCGTGTAAAGTACCTACAGGACAGAGGGAACAAAAGTAGTAGGCAGGCACTTGTTGGATTGTGCAGAGGGGGTACTCTGTGCTTTTGGTTTGTTGTGTGTCTGTGTACAAAGTGGGAACCTCCAATAGGCACAATGGAGCACAAATACTAGCTAGGTACCTTTTACTTCTGCATAAGGTTGTAAAGAGTGAGTACATGGGGGGGTTATGAAGTACTCACTTACTCGCTCACTCAATCATTTGCCAGTATAATGAATAAAGGTAGAATGTAGTCAAGGGACAGTAGGCAGAGGCAACGGTAGTGTCCGCGTATGTGGCACAAGTAACATTAATTCATGTGGCACGTTTTTATGGTTATTTAAAGGGTTCTACGCTATATAGTACGTACATGTATTTCTCTACTGTTTGTTTTCATTATTTACCCATTTTTTGCCTGTACATAAATACTATGTATATGTACGTATATCACATTGTTTCTGCATTGCTACTTGGCTCGTATAGTGAACAAAAGAATAAATAAATACAAATTGTTACATTTGTACATACAATTGTACATTTTATTGTACATTATTTGTCGCAGAGGAAAACAATTTCACTTTTTTTTCAAGTTGTTGTCCACAATCTTTTGTTTGTGCCATTATTTGTTTGTAGTGCAATAGAATTGCAGAAATACAAAAAAATACCAATGACAATAGTTGGCAACCACCAAAGGAAGCAAAAGTTATTACAAAGGGGGCTTATTCGATCCATAACAAAATGGCTTTTGTTGTCTGCATAATTTTGTGATTATACCTAAGGGTTTGTTAAATCATAATCATCTCTGACTGTGTGTGTGTGTACAAAGTGGTAGATAGTTGGGTGCAGTGATAGGGTACATGAGTTGGTATGATGGGGTTGGGCTCAAGTGGCTTAGGGAAAAGATTGAATGGAATAGTTGAAAGAGGTTGAGGGAAAAATATAAATTGTTAGTATTATTAATATGACTTTAATAAACATTTTATATTATTTCCTAAACAGTTGTTATATTTATTGTAATACATTTTTTTTAAGATCTATGTCTTTTATTTGAGCTTTTTATCGTTATTAAGACAATACCACCATTCAAATCAAATCAAATATTTCGACTTCATCTTCAGGGCATTATCGAAATTTTATAAAAATATAAAAAGTACAGTCGTGAGTAAGTATTTGTTATCTACTTACTCACGACTTACTTTTAATTTTTTAATAAAATTTTCATAATTACCTGAAGATTACTAACGAAATATTGGAAATAAAAGTTTAAAAATTTCAAAATATCTAAAACTTTTCTTTGCATAAAGCCGAACAATTACTAAAAATAACAATTCAAAGATCAACAACCAACAACGCATATTAATTATAATATTTTCAAAATTTTTAATACTATGAACATATTTAATATTTTTTGTTATAATCAATATTTTAAATAATGTTAATATTTTTAACATATTCTATTTTTTATAATATTTCCGTTATTGCTTATTTCGTTATATTTTTAAATTTTGTTATAGTATTAATTTACGTTAGTGTATCGAAATGATACCACAAATTCGGCTCAAGAACAGAAAAGTATTATTTATTTATTGTTTAATATTTTTGGTCAAATTCAGTGTGTCACGCACTAGGATGACGCGTTTCGAACTCCATGACGAGTTCATCTTCAGACTCCTTTGTGACGAACTGATGCACAATCGTACATCATCAGCTGTATATATACATATCTACAATTATGTTAAACATATGCATGTGAAGTAGATATCAGCCGAAAATGTCCAGCATAGTTATGAATTTGACCATTAATAACACAAGGGAACAAAATTGAACTTTTTGAGTGTTGTTTGGAATTCGATAGCTGTTTTTTACTAATTTGGGGTCGCTGATTTCAAATCTAATCTCCATTTTTCTCCATCAGCTCGAATTTTTAAGTTACAGGTACTAATCGTATTTTCGACTTTTTTCCAAAAAATTATAGTTCAAAAAATCATAATTTTTTTTTCATAAGCCGGATTTTAAAATTTTATTTTTTTATTAAAGATATCGTTGCTACCTTTGAAAAAAATCAAATTTTTTAATATTACAAAAAAAAAATGACTGAGTAACGGCTGTTTTATTCAAAAAAAAAAAAAAAATTACACAAAAAATTACACATTTTAATTTTCTTCACGCTGAAAGTTAATAGGTTGGGGGCAAATTGTTATTTTTATTAGCTTTATTGAATATCATATTAAGATAGCTTTCTAAAACATGTATGTACATAATAATCGATTGAAAATTGAACGAGTTATGCTAAATTCGGTGATAACAGATATTTCGCAATTTTTTGTTTTTACCCAAAAAAAATTAAAATTTTGTATTTTTAAAAATCATGACAAATTTGCAAATTTATTTATAGTTTAATTTTTAGTTTTGCCTCCTATTACAATATTAATTAACAGACCAAATTTAATTAATCGGCAGGTTTCAATTTGGAAGTTAAGGAAGAAATATTAATTTTCCAAAAATAGGTAATTTTGTATGGGAGGTACCAGAAGGGGTGATCCGATATAGTGCAAATTCATTCCTGATTTATATTTTCATAACCGTAAAACTTCCGCATAGTTTGACTGAATTCAGTGTACTTACAAAAAAGATATGTATGTAAGACTATTGGGGTGAGTTCGGTCATTTGTATGGGAGGTACCAGAAGGGGTATGGCAACGCTTTCGGTTTTTCTAGGGTTTGTCTACTTTTGCAAGATAAATAAACTGACCAAATTTCAATATCCTCCGGTAGTCTGTTTGGCAGCTATCGAAGATATATTAATTATCCAAAAATAGGTAATTTTGTATGGGAGGTACCAGAAGGGGTGGGGCTATTCCGCCCATTTACAATCCCATAAGTTCGTTTCGAAAAATATTAATACTGATAAATTTTCATAACGATCCGTTAAGGTTTGCTCGAGTTACACTTTCACAAACATATTAATAAATGTTATTTTTGTATGGAAATCGTGATTTTTGTAAATTTAGTTATCTCAGTAAATTGTTGACAAAATCAAAAGTTGTGCAGATATTTTAATGAAATAAAGCTCATTTGATTCCCACTATATTAAACTAAATGTTTTAAGACAAACACTGTGACTTTTGTGGCAATAATTTTTTTTATGAATTTTTAAAAAACAAAAATTTTTTTTTTTTTGTAAATTTTTTGTTTTATTTTTTAAAACTACAACGATATCTCTGAAACTACTAAGCCAAATTAAAAACAATGTAGGCACGGATTAAAGATAATTTTGTTGACGAGTTTAAGTTTTTTTTTTTAATGGAATATGGTGAACCGTTTTCAAGTTATTTAAATATTTGTAGTGGAAGTGCCTTTGTTATGGACATAACGGTATATCTCGAAAAGTCGAGCTGATACAAAAAAACCAAGTGCAGATTTGGATTCAGCGTCCCAAATTACCTTTAAAACAATATTCAGTTCTTAAACAACAAATACCTTGTTCCCTTGTGTAATCAACCACCACAAAGCTCAGGCTTTTTCACCACAAAGCTCAAGCTTCTTACAAGGTATATTGTTTAACTAAGCTTACTACTACTACTAAGCATCTATAGTTTGTTAGGCCGTGCCGTTATAGTTTTGTATTTTTAATGTTTATATTACTTTTAATATTTTCAATATTTTTATCATATTTAATATTTTTTATTATCAATATATTAAATTATTTTCACATTTCTAACATAGTCAATATTTTTTGTATTTTTTTTATAATATTTTTGTTATTGTTAAATATTTTTATATTTTTATACTTTTATATTTTTATACTTTTACATTTTTGTATTTTTATATTTTTAATTTTTATATTTTTTATATTTTTATATTTTTATATTTTTATATTTTTATATTTTTATATTTTTATATTTTTATATTTTTATATTTTTATATTTTTATATTTTTATATTTTTATATTTTTATATTTTTATATTTTTATATTTTTATATTTTTATATTTTTATATTTTTATATTTTTATATTTTTATATTTTTATATTTTTATATTTTTAAATTTTTATATTTTTATATTTTTATATTTTTATAGTTTTATATTTTTATATTTTTATATTATTATATTTTTATATTTTTATATTTTTATATTTTTATATTTTTATATTTTTATATTTTTATATTTTTATATTTTTATATTTTTATATTTTTATATTTTTATATTTTTATATTTTTATATTTTTTATATTTTTATATTTTTATATTGTTATATTTTTATATTTTTTATATTTTTATATTTTTATATTTTTATATTTTTATATTTTTATATTTTTATATTTTTATATTTTTATATTTTTATATTTTAATATTTTAATATTTTAATATTTTAATATTTTAATATTTTAATATTTTAATATTTTTTATATTTTTATATTTTTATATTTTTATATTTATATATTTTTATATATTTATATTTTTTTATATTTTTATATTTTTGTATATTTATATTTTTTTATATTTTTATATTTTTATATATTTTTATATATTTTAAAATATTTTTGAAAATTTTTAAACTTTTGGCTATTTTTAATATTCAACACAATATTTCTTTAACGATTGTAGTTTCTGTTGTTTCCCTTCCACACACAAATAATTACAAATGCTGGTCCATTCGTTGTATTACCCGCCCCTGTCATTGTCTCCTCCACAGTATGTGACATGTTTCCGACAGCGGCCATAGCCGCTGTTGTTCTCTGGGTTTTTGTTCCATTTTTTACGGGCACTTAACCGTAACTTTTAGCGCTTTTTACACATTCATATGTAAGCGGGGAATTAAAGCGAAAGTCAGCCAGCAGCAGCAGTTGAAACACCATTTTACCATTACCATATGCAAATTATAACTACATTCATATATTTGCATATCTCTCTAAAGAATAACAACAAACAGACACTCGTCGTTCCAAGAGTTACAGCGACTGCTGCTGCTGCGGCATGGAACGCTATAGCAATGGCAGTGCTACAGCAACAGCAACATAAATAGGGGCCACCACTGGGGACGGTAAATGGAGTGTAAATCGGGGACAGTCGGCAAGCAGTCAGTTGAAGAAACCGTCTCGAATCAACTCATATGAAATCCCCTCTTTAAATGGTACAGAACATGAACTAAATTCGATCTGTGTTTCTATTTGGTTAGTACATTCGTTAGATTGATTTATCGTCACGTCATTCGTATGCATGTACTTATGTTCGTACACATGCACATGGATACATTCAGGCCATCATTGCAGCCATTGAAGTAGTAGTCCAGCATTAAAGTTTGTTTCCGTATAGAAGATTAAAAGGCACAGTGGTTTGACCACTGACCTTAGGATGATATATCCGGCTAGTTTTGCAAGACAATTTGACATATAGTGTCTCAAGCTTAGTGGTCTAAACTGCATATGACAATTATAGTGTGAGTGAGTTTACTTTCCATCACTATGTGTGGAAGGTATGAATATAAAGTTTAGCAGCTAAAAACAAACATTCGTTTTCAAAAACCATTTAACCGTTTTACAATTTTGTTCAACTACATACATACCTCACTACATTTCAAATGCTCATTTAATGAATGAATTTTTAAGCATTAGCCCACATTCCATTACCACTGTGCACGATTTGAATGGGATATTCACACTAAATTCACATATTTTGCTAAAACGTGACTACTGGGTTAAATTGTCTGTCCGTCCAGCCATCCACTGACCACATCATGATTACTATGTTAATTTTAAATCAAATTGAAAACTGGTGGTTTCTTTTTCTACACCTCTCAGCAAGCATACTCGTGTTGTTGTTTTTTTGTTGTTTGTTTTTGCTTCACAATTTATGCTCACACTAAATTGGGTTATTACGACTCGACGTTGACGACATTTACTACCAAAATGCAAAAAATCAGTAAATCGAGGGGAAAAACGATATTTGATAACTAATTCAAATCAAATTTATGTTTAATATCAGTCATTGCTCATTGCTCATGTTTTGTAGTGCCTTCCAAGTATACCAAATAAATCAATAAGGTATTGGGTTTACTATTACATCCCGTTGACTCCCAAACCCAATCGCCCCATTTGTCCATTTATGATGAATGTTGGCAGTTATTATTATGGTTTGTTTGCATTGGAGGGAGGTAAATTGAGACACACACACACACACGCCAAGTAGCACACAACATAAGCCCATTGTATGTACGTCCAGAATCAAGGAAAGACAGCACACAAATGAAAAGGTTTCTTATTACCTCACTTCCATTGTAACTTTAATTCCATTTGCCCGAAAAAATAAACAGGAAGCCCCACAACGATGCGATAGTATTTCACAAACGACAAAGAATTAATGGGAATGGTGGGACTCGGCTTGGCCGTAGGGTAAAGAGTATCCAATGTAGACTACATTAGAATAAAGTTATATAATTAAAACGAATAGGGTTGGTAATAGGCAACTACCAACATTAATTATGGTTTAATAATGGCTTTTAGCACATGACCCTTAACATTGCAGCAAAAGCTAACAAAACAGTATTGGGTCCTAGAACTTTAAGGTTTTATAAATTTTTAAGTAACGATGTTAATATTGAAATTAAGTGATTGTAGCCCAAAAATGATTGAATTTTAGGGCAGCTTTGGTACTTTTTCTTTTTGTTTTTAATTAATATGAGATAATTTTTAAATTAGTTTTATATAATTTTGAGTAAGTGGTCATTATTGTAAAGATGGTGAAATTAATTAAGTTAAAAGTTGGCCGGACGTATAACGTTACTTTGATGTATGACAAAATATCAAAAACTATACCTTCGTCACCATTAGTGTATTTAACAATTTTTGATAATTTCAGATTATCAACGCCGCACAGTGGGGCCGATTGCAAAAAACACGGTAATTATAACTGATCATTTCGAAATGTTCTGGAGTCAGGCTTTAAGAATTTTGCATTCAGAGGCACTCTGTGGGCACAGTGGGCAATACAGGGTGTCAGAGTTGATCACTTTGGCGCTGCTGAAACTTTTGAAGCCCGATACTTCTGCACCGATTATAATATCTGATCATTTTGAATTGTTCAAGACATTTGTAGAGCAAGAGTCAGGCTTTAAAAATTTTGCATTCAGAGGCACTCTGTGTCAATACAGGGTGTAAAAATTGACCACTTTGGTGCTGCTGAAATTTTTGAAGCCTGGTACATCTACACCGATTACAAAAATGTGTCTGTTTTAAGAATCTACTGCCAAAGGCAAATAAACCAGTAAGAAAGTTTCAGTCGGGCAACCCGACTTACATATACCCTCACCCTCAGTAAAACATAAAATTTTCTATTATATTGATATTATTACGCGATTTTTAAAGTGGGCGGAGTGGTATATTTGTATGGAAGGTACCAGAAGGGGAGCGGCTAGACTTCCAGTTTTTTTCTACAAAACCATGTCCTGTTATAGCTTAACAAAATACACACGATCGTGTGGAGTGTATTGAGATTTTTTCTCCATCTCTAAAGTGGATGGAGTAGTACATTTGTATGGGAGGTACCAGAGAGGGCGTGGCTAGACTACCAGTTTGTTCTCCAAAACGTTATCCTCATTAAGTTTTATTGATATTATTATTGGTTATTTTGATATTATTACTCGATTTCTAAAGTGGGCGGAGTAGTACATTTATATGGGAGGTACCAGAAGGGGGTGGCCATGTATCCCATTTTCAATACCGTAAGTAGTTTTGGGGAAATATTAACTTGTGCAAAATTTAAAAAATTTGGTTAGGTTTTTTGAAAGTAATCGTGCGCACCAGCCGGACAGCCAGAGAGATAGGCAGACAAACAGACAGACAGACAGACGTACATGGCTAAAACGACTTAAAAAGTCATGAATCGAATTTGGTTCAAAGAAACTCATGACTCATTCTATGTGTTACACTTTTGGGTCGTATCAAATGATATACATATAAGGGTATAAATATTTATATAGGGTATAAATAGGGTATAAATATATAAAATTTAAAAAATATTAAAATTTTGATATTATCATAGTTCGATTTAAGATCGTTTCTATTGGCAATTATTTATTATTGCCAATAGGTTTTTTTACAAAAGTTGTGAAATGTATTAGGTGAGAGTAGGTTAGGCGTAAGACGTCATTTCGACATTAACCACAATGTCGCGTAAGCGCCCTTTTCTGTGACTTCTCCTATATCATTACAACCTGTAGGGAAGAAAACATCTCAAAGCTAATGAGAACTTTACTCAACGAAGAAAGCATCCTCGAAGCGCACAACATGCCATCATAACACACACACACACACAAGCTCTTGCCTAAGCATGTGTCCATCGGACACAATTGCACACGAGTTTTGTTGTTGTCGCAAGTGCCAAATATATTAAAAACATTAAAAATGTTAAAAAATATTAAAAATAGTGAAAATATTAAAATTATAAAAATATTTAAAATACTAAAATATTAAAAATATAAAAATATTAAAAATATTAAAAATATTAAAAATTTTAAAAATTTTAAAAATATTAAAAATACTAAAAATGGGCTTCACATTGATTTCTTGAAGCATTTAACCCTTAAGGTTGTGATAAGGTTTTGGCAACCATCGAAATAGTTATCCGCCCTGACAGCTGTCAACATAATCCATTTCACACAACTCTTGTAAAACAAATTCTATTAGCACTAATAAAATAGATCTTAAACCGAACAATGAACACGCATTCAATATTACAAACATTAAAAATGTTTAAAAATATTCAAAATATTTAAAATAAAATAAAATAAATTAAAATAAAAATATTTAAAATTTAAATGTATATTTAGAAATTTCTTTAATGTTCCACAGATATTTCTAGTTTATTAGGTGTGTGATTTTTTTACTTATAATATTTTTTTCTAATTTAATTATTAATGAGCATTAGGAACAATTACATATTCTATCAAAAACTATGACAGCAATTCCTCATACATGATTGTTTTCCATTGAACAAAGCTAAGCTATTACCTTCCCATAGATATTTCCTATAAGATATATTTTGTCACGCACATTTGATCATGCAGATAAGTGGCCCATCTATGCTACTTATAAGATTTCATATTAAATCTTTAAATTTCCTTATTTAACTTAATCCATCATTAAAACCTACCGACAATGATAACCTGAAAGCATAGCTAACTACCTACAATTATGAGCACTGCCTGCCAGCTATTCGAGTGTGTGTGTGGGAGAGTAGGAAATTGTCGCGTTTTTCTTTATTGTTTTTCTGGCCGAAAGATTATCTTAAACGTATACTTAATAGCAATTATTATTAGCATGTATATTAAGCTCCCACAACAACCCTCTTCTCCTCCCCTGAAGCAATGATATTCTGTCATTTGTTTGTGCGTTCGTTTCACTTTACCTTAGTAGAATATCCATTTTTTCAACCTACCCTCCTCACCCCCGTAACTAATTTGTATTATGATGAACATTAATATATTTAAGAGCACGCCGGCTGATGTTGAGGTAATTTCAAAAATCATTCAAACATTTTGTTCATCAGTCCCATTGCCGGTTTGTTCGTTCGCCTTTCATTCATATTGCCGCTTGCTGCAGCGCACGCTATATATATATATTTAGTTTTACTCGTATCGTATATACATATATATTCTCTGACACGCAACTGGAAGTCACTCATTCGTAGTGTGTGTTTTTTTTTTTGCATCATCAATTCTTGAATTAAATTTCAAGTTTGGTTGTTGTTAGTGTTGTTGCTTTTGTTGTCAAGTGTTAAACGATAGAAAAAGATATGTTTTGTGTTAGGAGGGAGGGGAGAGGTTATTGTGGAAAACGCGATGTTAGAGACCCGTTTAAATTTCGAAAAGGTATTATTTCCTAAAAAATGCGACAGAAAATTTTTAAAATTTAAAAAAAAATTTACATAATTTTTTTAAAAATGTTTAATAAATCAAGAATGGTCAAAATTTGATTAAAAATTTACAAACTATATTTTTTTTATTCATAAAAAATCGAAAAATTAAAGAGTGTTTTATTTAGCACTTTAGTAGTGCAGTTAGGACCGGCCGTGGCATAGTGGTTAGAACACGCGACTACCAGGCGGGAGATCGCAGGTTCAAACCTGGCTCCAGTCATCTTAAAAAAAATTTTTCTTTCTTTGTCGGCTCCCCTCAAATGTTGTTGACAGCAACTTCGCAGTAATAAGTGTCGAGTCAATCGGCGTGTCTAGCAAGAGCTTTTCAAATAGTGACGTTCGCATTCGTCGATTAAGAAGTAGGTGCCGTTAGTTGTGAATCTAAAAATAGAAAGCATGTCAATTCACAACAACGCGAGAAGCTATCCCATACCTCATTCATGGGGTGCAAAGGGAAATTAAGACAGATCTGTTGTGAGTAAAATGAGTCCTATCCCAAGAAATTTCGATGTTATTCGCAATCAAGTGAATAATAATTAATTTTGTTATTTGTAATTTTTGATTAAATTTTTTAAAACTCAGTATTTCAGATTTTCTTCTTGAGTAACATACATATGTATATGTTTCCAAAATTCTGTGGAAACTTGTCTAGTTAAAGACAAATATATAATTACTAGCTGGCCCGGCAGACTTCGTCCTGCCTCCAAATTTTTGTGAAAGATGTTGAGTGCGGTTGAAATCTAATCCCGATTGGTTTATTACATTGGCCTCTGAAATATTTCAATTTAAAGGGCGTGGTTTTCCCGGGCAAATTCTGTACTTCATATATCTAAAAGATTATTATATGTTATTGTAAGAAATGCTAAAATGGCAGTGTCGTCCATGATTTGATGAAAACTTACTTATTGATAGGCATGTATAATATATTTTAAAACAATATTTTTAAGCCAATTGACTGACATACAGCATTATCCGTTGGAGTAATGATAACACTTTGCTCCTTTTTATCTCAAGGAGTACGAATTTCCAAAAATCCCTTCATTTGGCTCAACAACCCTATTAACCGTTTGGTCTGGGTGATAGCAACAGTTTTTCCCTTTTTTCGGATTTGTTCCCTAAAAGTTCGAAATGAGAAAAACCTCTTTGTGAAGCTCTCTAATTCTATAGGAAGTGCGGCGTTTGCGGTCTGGGTGACCATCTACAGCCCATCCCCAACTTTCACTGCAATTTTGGTTAAAATTTGGTTTCATTTTAAGTTTGAGTAAAATCGATATAAATTTTCGAAATAATTCACCTCCAGCCAACTCAACAGCGGATCCATTTATACAAAAAAAAATTTCTCATTATATTATTTCTCTTAATTTTAGACAAATTGTTGATTCGTCAACACTTTTATTATAATCCCACCCTAGCGGCACCTACCTAGTTCATTTAGTATGTATTGCACAAATATACATACTAAATTTCAGTTAAATTGGTCCATTCGCTCAAATTTTGATTAAAAATGCACCCAAACGCCACCTACCGGGTCCATTTGTACATAAAATGTTTTCTCATGATCACACGAATATCTATTCTGAATTTCAGTAAAATTGGTCCAACTATTTTAATTTTCGATATAACTACACACCAGAGCCATTTACCGCGTCCATTTGTATATACAACTGTTTTTCACGATCAAACAAAACTACATTCTGAATTTCAGTTAAATTGGTCCATTCGTTATAATTTTGCTTATAAATACACCCCAGCGCCATCTACCGGGTCCATTTGTTCATACACATTTTTCTGATGATCAAACAAACATATATTCTGAATTTAAGTTGAATTGGTCCATTCGTTCAAATTCTGGTTTGAATCCACCCCAGCGCCACCTACCGGGTCCATTTGTACATTAAATGTTTTCTCATAATCAAACAAATATCCACTATAAATTTCAGTTAAATTGCTACATGCTTTCAAATTTTCGATATAAATCCACCCAAGCGCCACCTGGAGTAGATTTTTTTCTTTATGAACAATCTACCGAAAATTTCTAGTCGAATGAAAAAAAAATCAGACAAATCGCTCCAGCCGTTCTCCAGTGATGGTATTACATACGTGGACCATTTAATTTATATATATATAGATTTGTATGTAATAACATTTCTACAATTTTACGAAATTTATATATTAAAACCGCACATCTAAGAAAATTCTCGCATTGCTGCCAACATACATATCTCATTTTCTACCACGCGCTTTTTTTGCGTTTTGTAAAATCATATCTTAGATCTCAGTGTGTGTGCATGTAAATTGTCTCATTACACATTCACACAGACATACCTAAATGTCGACATAAATTCATTATGTCAAAAAAGAGTATAACAGTAATAGGTAAAGCCCCACGTGTATCAAGTGTTTGCTTTTCCGCTTGATAAGTGATTCCACAATATACATATAACACACACATACAAATGTATAAATGTGTTTAAAAGTGCCCTTAAAGATATGCTACAATTTTGTAAACTTACACTTCGGCAGGACCTTTTTAAATTAACTTTAACAACAATTCAATCATCCTTCACAATCTTCAGTTAACACGAAATGTTCTACTATTAATAAGCCTTGACATTTCCTCCCTTATCATGGCCCCACCTCCCGTTTCTGACTTAGTGGAAATCGCGCCAGCTAAGGTGTTTCATTTGTATGTGTAACTGTTGTGATACTGTGTGATGGGCCACCATGTGGTAATAAAAGGACTCGAGGTTTTCAAATTGGCCTCCACAAAAGCTTAGGCAAACTTCCGGTGGTTGATGCGTTGTTGTTGTTGTGTACATTTTAATTAGGACTGTGGCTATACAGGCACGAGTATGAGCGTTAACCACGAAATGTTGAAATGAAAGTAAATGGAAATGACAGATAGTCACATGATGGGTAATAGTTTTTCTTTTTATGTAGTTGTAGTAAAATTTAATATGAAAGTTTTCCATATAATATATAAAGACTTACTTAATTATGGAAAATGTTAATGGGAAAGATTGACTAAATTTGAGACATTATCTCTACTTTTCAAATATTTTGAATTTTTTTTGTAAAAGTTAAATTTTTTTTAAATTTAAGACTAAAGTACTCTTCTTCTGATATTGATAGTTTATAATTTTTAAGGAAAAAAAGGCCAAGATCCTATCAAATAACAAAATCTTCAGTCCGCCATACAAAGGAACATTTAAATTTTTAAATTTTTTTCTAGCAGTTTGGGAAGGATTCACAGCTTTCTATTTATGTGGGAGATCGACGATAATAATAAAAAATAAAGAAACAATTTCAAGCTTTTTAAAACTGGCCAAGGTCCTTGGACTAGCAGAATGTTCTGTTTCTTATATTAAATAGAAATTGTCAATTTCTTAATCCTTAACCACGCTTACGAACGGAGTGAAGGGTATATTCATATCCATTGATTCACGCTAGACAAGAGGCAAGATTAAAAAATATTAAATTCTAATAAAACAAACTATAATCTTCTCTTAACTGCATTTCTTGTATCAAATTATATATATCATCATTCCTAAGGGTGATGGTGTCCTTAGGGATGATGATATATATCATTTGATACGAGAGTAACGGTTAAGGCGAGATTATAATTTGTTTTAGCTCAATTTAATATTTTTAATCTTGTCTCTTGTCCATCGTACCGAGTTCCCTATTTGGATCTAAGATTTTGAATCGTTAACGGTTTTTCGCTCCTGTAAATAAAAAAAACTGATTAAAACATAACTATTCATAAATATATGCCTCATAACTGCTATACCCAGTTACGTCCTATCCAGTCCTGACCCAGTTCTAACTTTAACACTCCCCCATACACGAAACAATTTAATCAAATACCTTTACACTTTACCTTTAAATTTAATAAATGTTTATGTTGTCTTTCCTTTACAGGCCCCGCCACAGCTTTGCAAAATTTATTATAAAAATAAAGACTGATACTAACGAAGATAAATCAACCACCACCACCACCAATTTAAATGTTTTTCTAAGGTTTTACTCCCTTGTGAGAGACATAGAAACACACAAACCTTCAACTCTGGATCAAAGGATACAAATAAAATTAAGCACCATCATGTTTTTGCCTGTGAAATCAAATCTGTGAGTATATTGATTGAATGAAACCTAAAAGAACCAAAATTTCATTTTAGCCAAAAGTGTAAATACTGTAAACAGTTTTTGTCAACAATGTGTCGCAAGGACGAAAGACAAACATCCCCTTTTGCGACGAACACACATTGTCATATTTGGGGGGTTGGAAAATGCACAATGTGTTGGTTGAATTCTGTTTTTGTACTCCCCTAGACTCCATTACCCACTCCACCGTTACTTTTTCCACCATTTCTTTTCATTCACTTTGGGGATTTTTTGCGTCGGGGGAAAGGGGGGCATTTGTGTCATCAATTTTGTTGTCCTGTTCTGTTGTTGTCGTCGTAGTGGTTTTTACAATGTTGTTAACATCCATATTTCGTGTCTGAGTGCAGCCAGAGACAGACACCCATCCATTCTCGACTCCCCCCACCACTTAATGGACGTTATCAGACACAACATAAGCAACAGCAACAGCCTCGACGACGCGTCATCGCACAATATGTCCGCCACTGTGGCGTCTTTTGATGTCATCATTAATCGAAGTTGAAAACTATTCCATACCCCAATCATTGTTGTTTATAGTTCTGCAATTGATGTAGAGATTTAATGGCCCCTCAAAACTCACAATCCTGGGATCCTGCACTTAGGGTTGATTTGGGAGCGGAACGCATTTCATTCGAGATAAGTACGAAAGCCATGAAACAAATGCAATTTGTGTTATTGGCGAGAAATGGGGTTAATTGGTACATAAAAGCAAAAATGCGAAAACAAAAAATCGCAATTGATTCTTAAGCTACATTATAACTTGAGACCCTGACTGGCGATGGAACATCAAATGGGAGAAGTTCACATAAAAATTTATGGCATCCATCAAAGTTAATTTGTAGTTGTTTATGACTTCGATAGAGAGTAATAAAATCACGCATTTACTGGTCGCAGTATATTTGATAAGGAAGTGAAGGAAATCGAAGTTGGTTTGAATGGTTCAGCAAATATTGAGAACAGGGACAGGATATGAGAAGGGACGAAGTTTAACTCATACGTTCATACACAAAAATGTATCAAAAATATGCAAAATTTTGCAAATACCAAAATTATTACAAATGATAAAAATACTAAAAAAAACATTAAAAAAAATAATAAAAATTTTAAAAACATACTATTAATACTTAATATTAAACATATTTGATATTAAAAAATAGTATTAATATTAAAAATTAAATATTTTTCATATTTTCAATATTTGTATATTATATATTAATATTTTATATATGTTTATTATTTTTACCATATTTAATTTTTTGATATTAATATTTTTTAATTACATATAAGAATTTTTTAATTTTTCTAATACTTCTAACATTTTTAATATTTTTCAAAACTTTCAATATTTTTAATATTTTTTTAATATTTTAAATTTTAAATTTTATTTTTTAAAAATTTTAAATATTAAAAAATTTTTTTTTTCAAATTTAAATTTTTTTAAATTTTAAATTAAATTAATTAATTTTAAATTTTAAATTTAAATTTTAAATTTAAAAAAAAATTTAAAATTTTATATTTTATATTTTAAATTTAAATTTAAAAATAATAATAAAAATATTTAATATTAAAAATATTAAAAATATTAAAAATATTAAAAATATTAAAAATATTAAAAATATTAAAAATATTAAAAATATTAAAAATATTAAAAATATTAAAAATATTAAAAATATTAAAAATATTAACAATATTTAAAATATTAAAAATATTAAAAATGTTAAAAATATTAAAAATGTTAAAAATATAAAAAATATTAAAAATATTAAAAATATTAAAAATATTAAAAATATTAAAAATATTAAAAATAAATGTGTTATTCATTGTTCGGTTTGGGATCTATTCTATTATTGCTAATAGAATTTGTTTTTACAAGAGTTGTGTGAAATGGATTATGTTGACAGCTGGCAGGGCAGATAGCTATTTCGATGGTTGCCAAACCATCATCATCAGTGCCGTTTGCTGTGCCTTTTCCACTCATTATCACAACCTTAAGTGTTAAAAGCTTCACACAATCAATGTGAAGCTCACACACACCGGTGCGAAAATGGTATCAACGAAGACAACGTCAATATTAAAATATTAACTATTATTATTGTCTTGTCTAAGTTCTCGCTTGGCACAGCGGGATATTTTGCCTTCGAGAAAATTCATGACTAACATATTCATGTCTTTAGTATTTTATTTCAATCCCCTTTGCTTGTTCTGTTTTTTTGTTGTTCAGTTCCACCGACAACACTGCCAACAATGAAGATGTCACTACCACTAGCAATAACTCCACACAGACACCCAGTGACCTTAGCCCGCCGGGACCAAATGAAGAAATTCTACCACAGGCACATCATCAAAATCCAGGACACTGTGTGGCTTCATTTGCTGCCATCAACCAAATGCGAACAAATTCCCAGGTACGTATAACAGCAAATCCTTTTATATCCTTAAACAGCTAAAAATTACACAGGTAATGGGATAGGATACAAGAAGCTCTACGTGCTGCCAAAGAAGATGTGCTAAAAATTTTTTCCTCGTCCAAAAACAAATTGCAAATATTTTGGTGAAAATGTAAAAAGTTTTCTTTTGTTTATAAACAGTACTGCTCATACTTGCAACCTCATCATGGCCTCATCATCATGCCCCCATCATCATCATCTTCATTATCACCATCATCAAATTCGTATTAGGTACCACCGATACGTGCCAGACAGAGTGACGCGAATGTTTTCGCAGTATCACATTGAAATCGATGTGGAAGAGACCACCACCTACTCACCTCGCTAGGAAAACTCAAGCACTGTGACGCCGCCGTGTGTGTCATGTGGCATAAGATTTATTTGTACTCACAAACATGTTGAGTTTATTGACTTTTTCCGTTTTGCTCCTTTCCCCTGACGCCTAGTGATTTTCTTAGCCTGCGTCTCATATAAGCCATTGCGGCATTCCGTCATGTCTAGAGGGACCAACACTTAGTCTGCTGGCACAGACATGGTCGGCTGTCGAAAGTTTTAGATGTTAGCACCTGTATGTGTTTCGGGGTGTAGGGGGGTCGATGACTGTAAAATGAAAGGTGAGCAGAAGTAACGCCAAGCACCCACGAAACAAAAAAACATACATAATCCCATTAGAATAAAAACTTGTACCAACTCGTATAGGGAATAGCATAGGCATTTCAGGAAGTGGGTGGCTATGGCACACACAACTTGCAATGCATCACATAAAAGACAAACAAATGTTGGGTGACAAAGTGTTTACGGTTGCACGGCTGTTTCGCTTTAGGGTCACGACAGAAGGCAAACACATTTGGCAGCAGACTTTAAACTCAGTCACTCTTTTGGCAGTATTTTAGTAGCACCGTGGGCCAGAACAGTTCACAAAGCAATATAACTCCAAACAAAAAATAACTATACATCTAAACCGCCTTACCACTTTTGCTCCACTATTTCGATGTCAAGCTTTATAAATCACCTACAAATTTATCAAGATAATTTATAATTCACACTTTTCCGGCTCTCGCTCTCTCTGTAGTTATGTGATGTTACACTTGAAGTTGGCGGTGAAACCCTACATGCCCACAAAGTGGTATTGGCCTCTGTCTCACCCTACTTTTATGCCATGTTCAATGGTAAGTATCCTTAAAAAACACACACACACGCACACACCCATACCGGTGTGTGTTCTTGTGTCCTTATCTATTCGCAACCAGACACACTTGTAATACTCTTAATGTTGACTGCCTCCTCCTCTACTTCACATTCCCTTCTGTCAGATGATATGTTGGAGCGCACTCAAGGTATCGTTCGCCTGCATGACATTGATGTTGTTGCCATTAAACATTTAATCGATTACATTTACACCGGAGAGATAACCATAACCGAACAGAATGTCCAGGTTTTGCTGCCAGCATCGAGTCTGCTGCAAATGCATTCGGTGCGAGAGGCATGCTGCAAGTTTTTGCTGCGTCAATTACATCCATCAAATTGTTTGGGCATTAGAAGCTTTGCAGGTAAGTGCACAAGGAGGTGATATAATGATAGTGCAGTGGTATTAATTGTATTGTTTTTTTTTTTCAGATGCCCATTCATGCAAGGAACTTCATACCAGATCCCACAAATATGCTCTGCAGAATTTCCAGCAAGTGGTGGGAACGGAAGAGTTTTTGCTGTTGCCATTTGAAGAGGTAAGTTCATATTTCATAGTGCAAAATGGGGTTTTAGAGTATCATAATAACATAGTTGCATGGTCGAGATACAAGGAAACTGAAAAATTTTAGAACATAACATTACTTTTAGATACAATAAAAGTACTTTTAGAAAAATAATCAGAATTGTTGGCACAATCAAAGTACTGTTTGGATGACTAAAAGTAATTTTTGGCACAATTAAAAGTACTTTTTTGTACAGTAAAAGTACTTTTTAGAACAATAAATATATTTTCTGGCATTTTGGTACAGTAAAAGTACTTGTTGGTACAATAAAAGAACTTTTTGTGCAGTAAATGTACTAATTGGTAGAATAAAAGTACTTTTTAGTAGAATAAAAAGTACTAATTAGTAGAATAAAAGTACTTTTTAGTATAATAAAAAGTACTTATTGGTATAATAAACGTACTTCATGGAAAAAAATATATCTCAATTCGTTAAATAAAAGTACTATTAGGTATAATAAAAAGTACTTTTTGGTACAATCAAAGTAATTTTTGCCATAATTTAAAATAATCTTTAGTCAAATTAAAGGACTTATTGGTACAATAAAATTACATACTTTGAGGTGCAATAAAAGTACTTTTTAAGTACAATAAAAGTACTTATTGGTACATTAAAAGTACTTTTTGGTGCAATAAATGTTTTTAATGGTACAATAAAAGTTCTTATTGGTAAACAAAAGAATATTTTGAAACAAAATAAAAAGTACTTTTTGGTACAATAAAAGTACTTTTTTGTATAATAAAATTCTTAATGGTGAAATAAAATACTTTTTGGTACAAAATATTTACTTGTTGGTACAATAAAAGTACTATGTCATGAAAAAAGTACTTATTGGTACAATACAAGTCTTTAGAGGTAAAGTCAAAGTACTTTTAGGTAAAGAAAGTACTTATTGGTACAATGAAAGTTCCTAATGGTACAATAAAAGTTCTTATTGATGAAATAAAAGTACCTAGGGATAAAATAAAAGTACTTTTTGGTACAATAAAAAGTACATTTTTGTGCAATAAATGCACTTTTAGCATAATAAAAGGACGTCTTGGTACAATAAAAGTGTTTTTTTGGTACAATAAAAGTACTTATTGGTACACTAGAATTACTTTTTTTTGTACAATAAAAGTACTTTTTGGTACAATACAAGTACTTATTGGTACAATAAAAGTTGTTATTGGTGAAATAAAAGTACTAAGAGGTGAAATAATAGTACTTTTTTGTACAATAAAAAGTAGTTTTTGGTGCAATAATTGTACTTTTTAGCACAATGGTACAATAAGAGTACTAATTGTTGCAATTAAGGTATTTATTTGTACATTAAAATTACTTTTTGGTACAATGAAAGTACTTATGGGTACAATAAAAGTACTCATAGCTACAAAAAAAGTACTTTTTCATATAAAAGAAGTACTTTTTGGCATAATTAAGTTTTTGCGGTGCAATGAAAGTACTTTTTGTTACTATAAAATTACTTTTTGTTAAAAGACAAGTACTTTGTGATATGTTCGTTTTAAAGTTATTTTTATTACAACAAACTTGCTTAGACTATCCCAGGAGAGCGCTGACAAATATTGCAATCTGCTCAGTGTCTTTAGTACACCATGGGTAAGGCCTTTAAGGAGATACTGTTGTAAAACTCTCTCGTGGACTCTGAAATCCGAAGTTAACTGCCATAACTCATCGCTCGCACAGTAGTAATGTTCTATTTGTTTACAACCTTCGCAACAGGCACTACATTCTTATAAATCGGCCGGCTCTATTTAGTGGTGTACCAGTACCCCAAAGAGTCCTGTCGAAATACGCACCACCGTGCACAGTTTGTGGGTTCCTATGAGGTATTACGTCTAGGATACCACATAAGATTTTTGTGATCTTAACAACCATCTCGATCCACAAGAGAATTTTGTGGGTATGTTTTTCCCATAATTGTAACTCCAGTTTATTGCCTTCAACGGTAATTCTTTGTGTAAGTTAGCTTTAGTCATACATTTAGCTCTAATGACAAGATTTTTTAACTGGTTTGTTTTCAACTATCCCGGAATGGTCTGACACTCATATGATACGTAGACGGCTATAGTCCAAATTGTTGGTTTTTGGCCTTTTGCAGTCAAATACGGTTCTGGATCTAACCTTGTCGGAAGTTCAGGCTTTAATTGCCCTTTAGCTATCAGACAAGATGTTAGCTTCCATTGAACCCCACATTTGATCTATGTACCGTGGACCCTGTATCGTTATGTCTATTAGCTTAGAATAATGATGGGCATCTCATAGCCTCGCGAGGCCGGAAATAATCGTCTTTTTCAGACAGACATGATCGGCAAACAGTCAATGGCTAGTCTCTGCTTGCTTCACATTGACATACAAGAACATATGATATTTGTGTGTGCGTGCGTTAGATTTTGAGTGACACTAGCTTAGAATCCATGTTTCCATTTGTCCACGATCATCTGTTCGGTATGTTGGTCTCCCAATGTACGATTTATTAAGTCTTGAGTATTCGATCAGATATTTCTGTCGTGCCCACATAGCCATTAAGTTTGTCCTATATGCATTGATGGTACGGTTGTTTGTAGTCTCCTCTATCCAATTCGCTACTTTGTACTTCCCATGGATTTCAATAGGGGTAATAACGTTCAATAGTGATGCTAAGGGATTAGTAGATGTATATGTCATTGCCCTGCTGATACTGATACAACACATTTGTTGCACTTCCTTTCAAACTAAAATTTCTGAATAGATTTTCTTTTCCATGGTTGAGGAAGCATAGATCAGAATTGGTCTGATAATGAGTCTATATATCCAGTGTATAAATAGAATTAATTAAAGTTCGATATAGCCAGTTTATAATTCCAGGATTTAGGTCTCAATTGAAGACTATGATTCTCCTACAAAATATCCAAAAACGTCCCCTATATCGTGTTTCCATCTCAACTTCCGGCCTAAGATATACACCTCTATCGCATATGGCAATTGTCTTCCTCAGATAGCAGGTTTCGACATAGTCGTTGATTTTCGTCTTTCTAGTGAAGAGTCAGATTTCCGTCTTAATCGATTTAACATTCAATTCTATCAGCTGATTATAGTAATAACTGGTATTCTACACAGTTGGTCAGGATCTTAAACTTACTTAATTTCCCTTTGCACCCCATGAATGAGGTGTGGGATAGCTTCTCGCGTTGTTGTGAATTAACACGCTTTCTATTTTTAGATTCACAACTAACGGCACCTTCGTGTTTATCGACGAATGCGAACGTCACTGTTTGAGAAGCTCTTACTAGACACGCTGATTGAATCGAAGTTATACTGCGAAGTTGCTGTCAACAACATTCGAGGGGAGCCGACAATGAAAGAACAATTTTTTTTTAAGATGACTGGAGCCAGGTTTGAACCTGCGATCTCCCGCATGGTAGTCGCGTGTTCTAACCACTATGCCACGGCTGGTTCAGGATCACTTTCCCTTAAAGGCATTACAACATCGACCTATTCGAAACCTTTGTCTGTCAATGTCCACAGTAGGCTATCCCAGCTTGCCCATCTAATCTATAGATGGGTATGGTCAACCAGGAGCGCCTGATGTAATGATTGGATAAGTATTTTTACCAGTACGTTAGTGAATTTGCCTTCAATATCAATACCCTTTGTTATTAAAGGACTTTCCTTGGTAGATTACCGAGTATAGTGTATAGTTGCATCTTTAACGAAAGCATACTGCTTGTATTTCCATTTATCTTCCGATTTGCTGCTCTTGATCGTATTATCCCCTATTCGTTCCATTGTCTTAAGAAAAATGATTTTCAACTTTACGAACGATAAGCTTTCGGTATTGCATAAGTCAGTATACCTCTAACCTGTCGACTGAAGTGTGCGAAAATTTGAAGCAGGCGGTAAATATCCTAACCAGATGAGTTCCTAGTAAATCCATAATCGTTTGTAAGAATGCCGGAGAAATACCTACCGGATCCTTCAATTTATGTGGTGCGAAGCTCTTAATCACATCTTGGACCATATTTTCCATTATTATGGGCTCCATAATCATTTCTTCTCTCCCCTACCGGTCCCTCTGTGGTATGCTTCCTATTTGGGGGAGGATTTATTGTTTATCACCTGGTGCTTGGTCTGTTCCATGGTCTCCAGTCATTTTTCCGTGCAGTCTACTACCGATTCGGCGATATACTGTCCGAAACCACTGTTTTATATGATGAAAAGCTCTTGATCACTTCTTGCTCTAAATTTTCCGATCTTTAATCTACATAATCGGTTTGTCATCTCCCGTACCGGTTCCTCTATGGTGTTTGCTATATTTAGGGGAAATTTTATGGGCTACTCCATGGTCTCCAGCCGATTTATATGAGTAAAAGCTCTTGACCACTTCTTGCTCTAAATTTTCCGATCTGTGATCTACATAATCGGTTTGTCATCTCCCGTACCGGTTCCTCTATGGTGTCTGCTATATTTGGGGGAAATTAAGCGTTCATCACAAGTTATATGGGTTACTTCATGGTCTCCAGCCGTTTTTTATGATGAAAAGCTCTTGATGTTCTCTATAATAGGTTCGTCATCTCCCGTACCGGTCCTTCTATGGTGTACGTTATATTTGGGGAAAATGTTGTGTTCATCAAACGTTATATGGGCTACTCCATGGTATTCAGTCGTCTTCTACCACCGATTCGGCCATGACGTGCGTTTGAAATAAGAATTATCTTATCCTCGTGACGTCATTCACATTATCTACCTGTTTGCAGAATAGTTTAAAACTTTAAAAATTTCACAATTTCTAAGATTTAACATTCCATTGTTTTATATTCTTCAACACTCTCAAGTAATACCAACTTTCATTTTCTCCTTATCTCCTCCATTTCCTAGGTCCGTGATCTTATTTCCAACAATCTACTCAACATATGCTCCGAGGAGAAGGTGTTCCATGCTGTCTTAAATTGGATCAAACACGATTTGGATGAGCGCCAAATTAACATTGCCGAACTGATGAGTCATGTCCGTCTACCCTTGGTGAGTCGGGATTTCTTGATGACCAGCGTGGAGACGGAACCTCTTGTACGAGATGACTCCCAGTGTAAAGAGCTTCTACTCGAGGCTATGAAATATCACCTACTGCCCGAGCAAAGAAGTCTAATGGGCAGCCAAAGGACCCAGGAACGCCGACCCGATGGCATGAAGCCATATGTATTCGCAGTGGGTGGCGGCAGTCTCTTTGCCATTCACAACGAATGTGAAGTCTACAATCCACGTTCGAATGCCTGGTCCACTATAGCGCCCATGCTGTGGCGACGCTCGCGTTCGGGAGTGACGGCCTTACACAAGAGTCTGTATGTGGTGGGCGGCTATGATGGCGTCAACGATTTGGCCACTGCCGAGTGTTATAACCCCATGACCAACAAGTGGACCTATATCACCCCGATGGGCACAAAACGTTCATGCTTGGGTATATGTGCATTCGATGGACTGATTTATGTGTGCGGTGGCTATGATGGAGCCTCATGTTTGAGCAGCACCGAACGTTATGATCCCTTAACATCGATATGGAGCTCTTGTCCGGCTATGAATACGCGCAGGCGCTATTGCCGCCTGGCAGTGTTGGACAATTGTATTTATTCATTGGGCGGCTTTGATTCCACTAACTACCAGTCAAGTGTGGAACGGTTTGATCCACGCGTTGGACGCTGGTATCCCGTCACCAGTATGACCGCAAGACGCAGCAGCTGTGGTGTGGCCTCTTGCGACGGTTATTTGTACTGCATTGGTGGCAATGATGGCACTATGTGTATGTCCAGTGGCGAGAGGTTTAATTTGAGACGCAACAGCTGGGAACCTATAGCCGCTATGCATTCACGACGCTCTACCCATGAAGTGGTAGAGGTTGAAGGTTCTCTCTATGCCCTGGGCGGCAATGATGGTTCGTCCTCGTTGAATTCTGTGGAGCGTTATGATATACGCCTCAACAAATGGACTATTGTCAATTCTATGGTGGCCCGGCGCAGCTCTGTGGGTGCTGCTGTCTTGGACTGCTTCCATTTGGAGCGGGGACTGGTACAGACGACCAACTTATGACCCCCACTGTCATCGATTGCTGAGTCATTTGCCGCCGCGTCTAAAAATGCTTCGCCCACAGCCATTAATGGTGGTGCAGCAACGACCGCATCCTCCACCACCTCCTCCTCTTCTTCGTCATCCGCCTCTTCAAGTACATCTTCCAACACGGGAGGAGGAGCAATAGCCATGTTGTCATCATCATCATCTCTATCTGCCGCTGCAGTTTCAGCGGTTGCTGGCAGCAATCCCATTCTCCCAGGAAGAGCGGTTAGTGGCCGCAGTATGTTGACGGGGGATTTGCTAAATGTAGTCTTGCCTTCGAATTACACATTGAGCACCTCGGCGCCCTCCTCTTCGACGTCGACTTTGAGACGCCACCGCGAACGTAATCCAGCTCCCGAACCTAGTCCTCGTTCCGAGCGTCCTGCCAGCGATGAGGGTGGCAAGCCTTCCACTGCCTGATATATGTATTTTAGATAAGATTCACCACCCTAGCAACTACAACAGTACGAACAAGCCCTGCGGCGGCAGACGCGTCTTTGCTGCTGTCGCAACCCACTGCCCACTCTGCTGTAGTAGGAAACAAAAAGCTGAAACTTTAACGCTAGAATTGAACAATTTACAGATAGATTTACTCTCTACTCTACTCACTAAACTGGTATTTTATTAGGGAATTACTCTTACAGCAACACCGCAGTGTTTTTTTAACGGTGTTTTGGAATTGATGAAACAAATTTAATTAAACAATATTTGATGAATTACCTTAACTATACACATATGATAATGTCCACGCCAGTCGTTCGTGCTCATATGTAGTAACATACCCTCTCTCACACATTCTAAACCTAACCCACTTCAAATTAAACGAAATTGGAATTTATTGAAAGAAAAAAAATCAAACACTCGAGAAAAAAAAACTTGAATTAGTATAAATTTTTGCTCTTATGACCACTTTTTTACAGTATTTTTTAATGGAAAAGTATGAAAACCCAAATAATTAATTACACTCATTATAACTGATTATATATATATATATATTTACTATATATAAAAGGCAAATACATATGTACTATGACTATATGCCTGATCTATACACATAAGCAAATAAATCTATTCGTAATTTATTGATTAAAATAACAAATAAATCAAAAACAAAAAGTGTTTCAAAAATTTTACGAGGTTGTTTTTATTAATAACATAGAACTTAAAGTTGTATTTAAGTAGAGTTTAATGAAAGGTCAAATATTAAAGAAATGACCTTTCGAGAGACCAAAGGGACCCCTATGGGCAGGCTATAGTTAGGTTAGGTTAGCTTGAGGACAAGTAATGACACAGCACAGTACCTTGCCATTACAACACTCGGAGACCATGATGGTCCATTGTGATTGTCCTGATTTAAAAGGAGAAAAATAAAAGGGGAAGAATGTTTTACAATAAAATAATAAGTTTAGAAGAATAGTAATAGTGGAAAAAAGATAAAAAGTGCTAAAAAGATAATTCCGATGAGTTCTCTCCTTCAACTTCATATATATATATACAAGTAGTAAGATTACGTGGGAACACTATGGTCCTCTGCCCTTTAGCCAGATCAAGTCATCAGTGAACTTTACCAGATTTTTCATGTTACAAGACGACAGTTCAGTGAGACTATCGAAGAACCATTTTCCGAGGAATTGTTTCCTTTTTCTATGAAGTGCAGGGCAATGGCATAACAAATGCTCAACGGTCTTAATTTCCTCCTCATCGTCGCAAAGCCTACAGTAATCCTCCTGTGTCGTCTCCCAGTTGGATGTAAATGCTCTGACGTCGCAGTGTCGCGTGATTACTTCAGTAGTCGTCTAACGGACCTCCTATCTAGCTGCAACAGTGATCCGGTTCGTCTTACATCCAGTCTTGGCCAAATATACCGTGACACCACACATTCGGTGCGATGTTCCCAGGATGTATTTGCCAGCAGTTCAATGTGACGGGTCACAATTCCGTATATGTGACACATTGGCGGTCGCACTGATCCATCCGATAGTTCGGGTCGCAGTGCTGAACCTTTCCGCGACAGCTCATCCGCTTCCTCGTTTCCTGAAATTTCGATGTGTCCGCGGACCCAGCAGAACCGAACACTATTATCTGGAAGTTTTGAGAGCGCCGTCCTACATCTATACACTAATCTCGACTTTATAGCCTTCGATACCAAGGCTTTTAAGGCCGCTTGACTGTCCACATAGATTGTGACGATCTCCTCCAAATTTCTTGCCAGTATTTGCTCCACAGATTTCGTAATAGCGAAGATCTCCGCCTGGAACACACTACAGCCGTCATCTAGTCGGAAGTGTTGCTTGAAATTGAGATCATCGCTAAAGATACCCGATCCTGTTCCAATTTACATTTTTGAACCATCAGTGAATATGGGCTATCCATATATCCTTAAGGAATCTTTTCAATCTTCAGGGATCACTATTTCCGGGCATGATGTAAAATCTAACAACGGAACCATATAGTCTGTTCCTTTGTTGAGTCCTTCGTTGCATCCATGTCTGCTGAACCATAACACTATTGATGCGTGACCCGACTCCGTTTGTCGCCAAAGGCCTGCTTCTCGTAACCTTATTGCACATTTAGCCGCTACAGAGAGTGCATGGTACCGCAGGTTCTTTAAGTTCAATATCACGTCCAGTGCCGCTTGTGGTGTGCTTCGTCTAGCACCTGTTATACACAGTGATGCCATTCGCTGTACTCTACTTACCAGCATTAACTTACTTTCCGTTTCAAGAGCTCCCCACCAAACAAGGCATCCGTAAGTTACTATGGAACGCACTACAACTGTGTATATCCAATACACCATTGCAGGTTGTAGTCCCCAGCTTTTCCCCACAGAGTTCCGGCAGTCGTACAAGGCATTTAGTCCATTCTTTGTTCTTTCCTCCGTATTCCGTCTCCAGTTTAGTTTCCTATCCAAAATGACGCCTAGATATTTCGCCTCAGACGAGAGTTTCAATTCTACCCCATCAATTACCGGCAGCCTGAAGTTCTCAATGAGGTATTTGCGTGTGAATAGTACTTGCTCCGTTTTTTGTGGATTGACATTCAGACCACAGCTAGTGGCCCCATTCTGATAAAGATCGTAAGTCATCCTGTATGAGGTCACTCAAAGTTGGAGCAAACCTACCTGTGACTAGGAAAACGACGTCGTCCGCATAGGCCACAATCTCCCTTCCATTCCTCTCAAAAGTCTTAAGAACGCCATTTACCACTAGTAGCCACAACAGTGGGGATAACACTCCATCTTGTGGTGTACCCCTTGTCGCCAGCTTCCTCGCAGTACTCATGCCAAGCGTCGAGTTGATTATACGGCTATAGTTTTTTAGTTAAAAAAAAATAATAATATAAAATATAATAAAATTAAGTCCTCGTGACATCAAAGTCTTTAAAAACCGGTTCTTTAAACCGGTTCAATTTTTGGTTCCGGTTTCAAAAAACTTTTTATATATAAAAACTATTCAAATAATGTCGACGTCGATAAAAAAAAGTTTTTGAGAACTGAATTTCTAAAAACGTTCTTAAAACCGCTTTCCGAAAAATGTCAAATATAAAATATGAGTACCGGAGACCGGTTTAGATTATTGTTTTTAGAAACTTGTTCCCAAACCGATTTTTTTTTTTATTATTATTTCAACCTTATTTCAGCAAAACATTTTTGATTTTAAGCCTCAGCGTCCGATAGACTTTGTAGAGGCAATAGTTGACATTTTACATAAACATAAACAATTTTACAATGCAATTATTTGGAGAAAAATATTACATAATTCAGATTTATGCCTATAAACAAAATTCGACAATTCCGGATTTTCAAACCGGTTCAGTAAATCGGTTTTGTATCCTGAAAACAAGCACGGTTATAAAAATGTCGATTTAACAATCGATTTTTGGACACCGGAGTACAAAATATAGCTAATTAATAAAACCGGTTACGAAAATTGCTTTTTACGTATAAATTGAGCTCAAAAAATGTCTACGTCGATAAAAATAATTGGGTTTTCCAAATAAAATATCTAGTCTAAAATATCAGTAAAATTTATTAAACCGGATAAGAACATTCTGCGTTAGAATCTAGTTCTTATAAAATTGTTCCCAAAACCGAGTTTATATATAAATAAAATTTTACAGTTTTGTCGAAGTCGATGAAAAAAAACCGTATCTTAAAACCGGTTTCAGTAAATCGGGGTTGTAATCTAAAAACTCACACGGTTATGAAAATTTCGATGTAACATCGGATTTTTGGAAACCGGAGTAATTAAAAAAAACGATTGCGAAAATTGCAGTTTGTAACACTTTTTTGAAAAAGGTTTTATAAACAAAAAAAAAAAAAAATTTTTTAGAAAATTATAAATTTAAAAAAGATTATTTGAAAAACCGATTGTAAAAACACTTTTTTTAAACCGGTTTCATAAACATAATAAATTCAAAATAGCGTCGATGACGATAAAAAAACTGAAACTTGTTCCCAAAACGGATTTATGTATAAAAAAAAAAAAATTATAAAATTTTGCCGAAGGCGATGGAAAAAACCCGGCTCTAAAAACCGGTTTCAGTAAATCGATTTGTAGCCTGATATCAAATACGGTTATGAAAATTTCGATTTAACATCGGATTTTTGGAATTCTTTTCCCAAACCGGACTAAAAAATACAGGTAATTAAAAAAACCGATTGCGAAAATTGCAGTTTGTAACACTTTTTTGTAATCGGTTTTTTAAACAAAATAAGTGCAAAATATCGTTAATGGCGATAAAAAACTGGAGTAATAACCGGTTTTAAAAAAATTATATAATTTAATAATAATTTAATTTGAAAAACCGATTGTAAAAACACTTTTTTTTTAAACCGGTTTCATAAACAAAATAAATTCAAAATAACGTCGATGACGATAAAAAAAAACTGAAGTAATAACCGGTTCATAAAAACGGTTAAATTTTTGGTTCCGGTTTCGAAATTTTTTTTATATATAAATAAAGCTCAAATAATGTCGACATCTATGAAAACAAATTGGTTTTTGCGAACTGATTTTTTAAAAACCGAGTTTAAAAAGTAAGTAAATTTTTAAAACCAGTTTAAAATATTGTTTTTAGAAACTTGTTCTCAAAACCGGATTTATGTATTAAAAATAAAGTTATACAATTTTGTCGAAGGCGATGGAAAGAACCGGTTTCAGTAAATCGATTTGTAGCCTGATATCAAATACGGTTATAAAAATTTAGATTTAACATCGGATTTTTGGAAATCTTTTCCCAAACCGGTCTAAAAAATACAGGTAATTAAAAAAGTCGGTTACAAAAATTTCAGTTTGCCACGCTTTTTGGAAACCGGTTTAAAAGGACAATAATTTCAATATAAAGTCAATGTCGATAAAAAAAAACCACTCGAAGAATAACCGGTTTTTAAAAATTTATTAATTTAAAATAGATAATTTTAAACTCCAATTATGAAAATTTCGATTTAAAATCGACTTTTAAAAAATCGATATCAGTTAAGATCACAATGATGTTGACCTTAATAAAAACAAAGGGTTAGGAACCGGTTTCTTAAAAAATTTAAATACAAAATGGGCTTTTTAAAAATTTGGCTCTATATTAATTAAGTTCACACGATGTCGAAGTCGATACAAATCTGGATATCAAATCAGTTTTTAGGAACCGCTTCCCATAACCGGTTATTGTATAAATGAATAGACGTCGATAAATATAAGGTTTTTAAATATTTAAGTTATTTTATAATAATTTCGGTTAAGAACAGATTTTTTAGAAACCGATTCCCAAAACCGTTCTCAAACACGTCATTTGGAGAAATGGTTTCTAAAAAAATTCGCTGAACACATAATTTATTAATAATGACAATTTTGGTATAGAGTAATTTTTTCACAAATCGGTAACCGGTTTTATATTTATATTAAGTCCACAGGATGTCGAGTAAATATCAAACCCGGTTATTAGAGAAAACGATTCTTAAAAAAATACGTATAATAAAAAAGAATTATGTTATAAATTTTGGCATATAATTGGTTTTTTAGTAACCGATGTCGACGTTGATAAAAATCCGGTTTTGAAACTCGGTTTTTTTGAACCCGAAACGATGAGTTAAAAATACGGAACACCTTATAATAGGGGCTGAAAATATGATGGTCGAAATATAATAGAAATTGTCGCAGGTGTAAGATTTTTTGGATAAAAGAATTACACGGAAAAGAAATAATGATATCCGATTTGAAATTATGAATCGAATTTGTAAGCGAAAATAAGGCGCAGGAGTCAGCACAGGATTGTTGAAGAGATGTGTCTTACCAAACCTTTACTTGATTCATGAAAAAACTTATAATTATTTTAGAGATTTCAGGTTTCGGTTTTATTCTTATGATGATTCGGAACAAAGTGAACGAGAGTACATATCAATTACAATGTCAAACCGACCAAAAAGAAATATAAAGTACTGTTATAACGAATAATCGTTATGCCACAACGACCTCTGTATGTGGCACATTTATATTAACCTCACGACCTCTGTATGTGGCATATTTATATTAACCCTCAAGTGGCATTAACATTGCTGCCCCATGTTGCAGAAGTGCAAGATTATGTATTAAGTGTTATTTCTATACAATTCAAAGTTGTATCTTATATGCTAAACGAAATAATATCGGTAGGAATTCATATGATAATTTTTTTTTTTTTTTTTTTTTTGTTTTGTTTTTTTTTTTTTTTTTTTTACAAACTATTATGGAAAGAATACAGTATTGTTTGAAGGAGTTAATAATTATACGATATCAATAATTATCTAAAAGAGGTTTGTATAAGTTCATAAAGAGCAAGATCCGGAAAGGACCCAGCCAAAAATAGTGTTCATTGCCACTGGAAGACCTCCTGTACTAGGCAATAAACCGGGTTGTATAATTTTTGCATATATATCGGATCCTAAAACTATGGCAAATGTGCGTGATTTATAAAATTGGGGATCAGCCAACATTATGTTAGGGAATTTAGTAGATACTGATTGGTCGATTGATTTATTTGGCGTTACAATTGAAATCCGACTGTTAACCTCCATGGTGACTTCTAATGTTATATATGGTTGCTGACGAGAGCAAAGAATGACAGCACATATGTTACCGTCCCCAAGGTTTGTTGTTGGCAGGTTCAATTCTGTGGCTAGTTGCTGCGAAATTTTACTTGTGGAGGTGCAGGGATCGATCACAGCTCGAGCATGATGTTGGTTTTGACCGTTTTTTATGATGACGACTGCAGTAGGGAAAAGATTAGTGGTGTTTGGTGCGGCAATGGACGCAATTGTAACCATGTGTGGGTCATTAGTTTCAGTAGGTTTTGAAATTCTCGACTTCCAAGAAGTGTATGCTTTAGACTTTTTATTGTGAGTTGGTACTACCAGCTTTGGTTGTAACTTCTGGTTTTTCGATTCCCGTATATGTAATAACGAATGGTGGCTACCGCCGCAGACTTTGCACCCTTTAGTTGAAAAACACGATCCAGATGAATGTTGATGAGCCAAGCAATTAGGACAATATCGGTACAAAATGACAAGACGTAATCTTTCTTCCACACTTTTCTTTATAAAATCTTTGCAGAGACGTAGTCCATGTTTTCCAGCACACAGGTGGCATATAAAATCTTTTCGATTGCCAAGACGTTTTATTAGGCGGTTTTTAATAGAAGGCATACTGGAAAAGATAAGTAAAATTATATAAATCTAACTACATAAAAATTATTAACATGGAGGGAGAAGAACAATTTTGACAAGTGGGCGGGTAATTATCCCCTTTTGAGTACGGACGTCAACTACTCTTACTAAGTTGTCTTTACCATAGTATAATTTACATACTCTTCCTAGTCTCCATTCTGTAGGTGGTAAGCATTCGTCTCTTATGACGACCATGGAGCCCACGTCGACGTTTTGTTGAGGTACTTGCCATTTTGTTCGTTTGTGTAGCTCTTTCAAATATTCATGCTTCCAACGGATACAGAATTGCTGAGAAAGGGCGGTGACTCGCCGGCTCGAAGGACCATGAAAATATGATGGTCGAAATATAATAGAAATTGTCGCAGGTGTAAGATTTTTTGGATAAAAGAATTACACGGAAAAGAAATAATGATATCCGATTTGAAATTATGAATCGAATTTGTAAGCGAAAATAAGGCGCAGGAGTCAGCACAGGATTGTTGAAGAGATGTGTCTTACCAAACCTTTACTTGATTCATGAAAAAACTTATAATTATTTTAGAGATTTCAGGTTTCGGTTTTATTCTTATGATGATTCGGAACAAAGTGAACGAGAGTACATATCAATTACAATGTCAAACCGACCAAAAAGAAATATAAAGTACTGTTATAACGAATAATCGTTATGCCACAACGACCTCTGTATGTGGCACATTTATATTAACCTCACGACCTCTGTATGTGGCATATTTATATTAACCCTCAAGTGGCATTAACAGGGGCTATGTAAACTTCGTTTTAGAATCGGGTTTTTAACCGGTTCTTTGTTTAAATTAGTAGACGTCGAAAAAACTGGTATCTGGTAACCGGTTTTAAAATACGAAGAGTTCAAAATACGTAAGGGTAATTTCACAAAACCTATTATAAAAATTTTGTTTTAGAATGGGTATATTAGAAACCGGTTCCTACAACCGATCTCAAATACGCCACTTAAAGAAAGTATTCCTAAAAAAATACATTGAACACATAATTAATTATTAATAAAAATTTTGGCATTGAATCGTCTTTTTTCACAAACCGGTAACCGGTTTTACCGACTCCAACGAATGTCGGGTTGATATCAAACCCGGCTATTAGAGAAAGGGTTTCTAAAAAAAATTATGGGTTCAAAATACCAGTAACAAAAGAAAATTGTTATGCCAATATTGGTATGTAATCGATTTTTAAGTAACTGGTTTCTAAAACCGTGATGAAACCAGCAACGTTTAGAGTGGTTTTTTATAAACCTCTTTCTAAAACCGTTTCTCTGTATGAATTTAGTCCACATGATGTCGACGTCGATAAAAAAAAACCGGATCTTAAACCCGGTTTTAGGGAACCGGTTTTGAAAAATGGACTTAGAACACCGTTTTTAAAAAAATATGCGAGTTCGAAATGGGTTTAATTTTAAAAACACAGTTTACATTCTTAAAAAAATTTTGTTGATGTCTATAATAGCGCCATTTGTTAAATCCGGAATTGAACCGTGTTTTAGGAAACATTTAAATAGCAAAATTCCAAAGTAGCAAAAAGTATAGTCCAGTTTATAAGCTTAAATTCGATTCAAAATGAAAGCGGTCAGAAGACATTTTATTTTTTTTAAAGGAGTTAAGCCTCTTCTGCGTTGGTCATCGAGTTCCTTATCGAAAAATTTTGAGCTGGCTTATTTTTGTTTTTCTGAACAGTAAGACAATGTCAAGACAACCTTTGCATGTAATTTTGTGCGCCTACCCGCATCGATCTTACTTAGGATTTCAGAAAATCCATTGAAATACTTATATAAAAACGTCATCAATCATAGATTTGTATATGTAAAATGTTTGTACTTTGCGGTACGAAAATTTATTGCATTTAAAAACAATCAATATAAAATGGTTTTATATCTATATAAATTTATTTAAAAAAAAAAACAATTAAAACTGTTTAAGGACTTCAGACTTTTTGTAGTTTTTCTATGACAACCAAAACGCGCCATTAAAAAATAAGGCCCCCACACATTTCTTGGTAGTAATTCATGTAACTTTCAGTTAAAAGAATCTTGAATTTTGCTAAACCAAACGATCAACAGTTTGGTGAGCTACGGCACCCACTGATTGGCCCAAGGGATTCTTGTCTACATTATGTGATAATAATGGAGAGCTGCTGGCGCCACCGAACCAACTATCGCCAACTGCAAAAATTGTTGGAAGAAATAAAAAACCATTACAATTTTGTTCAACAAAATTCTTTAGAAAAGAAATTAGTGTTTTTTCTTTAATTTTTTTATTATTATAATTTGCATACAAACAAATCGCTGAAATTTTGTTTGTTTTCAATGATGGGAATAATATTCTTAGTTTAAGGATTTGAATTTTTACTCGGCGATTTTCACTTTTCACACCAAACTCAATATAGCAATAAAAATTATTTAGTTTTTGTGCAAATAGTGAAAATCCCCTGTGTAAAACTTTTTATACCAAATTATAACAATTTGTAATTGTGATCATTTGTTGTATTACAACTTAAAACTATAAATTGAAAAAAAAAAATAAGTAAGTAAAAATATTTTACATCCATACGTAGAGTAATGATGCGCGCTGCTATGGACTAATGCTATAGATATTCAGCAGTAATAGAAACAAACAGTATTACACGTCGTTGTATTAAACGAATTTAAAGTAAAATATATGAATTAACAAAAAAGTTTTTCAAATGAAAAAAATCAAATGGCTCAAATGCATTTTTACAATAAAATTCATGTTAATTGCGATCTTCAACATTTTTATCCTTAAAGATGGCTAAATTGTTTGCAGTGATATTTAAGAAAAAAAGGGAAAATAACAAACATAGAGAAAGAGAGAGTAGAAAAAGAAAATACAAGACAACATTTTCATTGGTATCTCATTATCATCAATCTCTTGTAAGTTAGAAGTTTTGTTTTTCACTTATGCAAATACATAAATAAAATATGAAGCCAATTTAAATTTGTAATATAGTTTTCTTTATCGACTTTTTTGTTAACATACTATTAACACATGGTGTTTCTTTTCTGTTGTTGTTGTTGTTTTATTTTAAGATGTGTTATAAAAAAGCTTATTTACTTTTGTAAACTTTTTCAGTCATGTCATCGAAGCCAGAATCTTGGATGTTCAACATCAAGCTATCGGCCGAGAGGTAGACCTTGTTCTGTGAGGTGGCAATCTAGAAGAGGAAAAAAAGGAACGATAGGTTTTATATTAAAATTCTTAAATGTTTTATAGCATTTAGTGAAAACTTACGGTTCTAGCTATGCTTTGGGCAGCACGCAGTTTGCGCAATTTCAAGTAGGCTGGATTCTGTTTGACTGCAAGACCTAAGTAAACTTAGCAGTTATGGAAACCCATAAAAAAGGCAGGAGTAAAATTTAATATTTTTAAAAGGAAAAACAATGGTCGAATTTGAATATGGTTCAATAGAAATAGCTCAGTTTTTATCACTTTTTAAAGGAGAAAATTTAATTCATGTTAAACAAATAGCCCATGAATTTCTTTTAAGGTAAAATCGTCTATTTGACCAAATGAACACAATTTTGTTTGCAGAAAGGTGGCTACGATCTATCAAACAAATGTACTAGAATCGTATCTAGAGAAATTTATAAAGAATTAGTATGGCGAAGCTATATTAAGGTAGAATTTGTTTTCAGAGACATTTTTGTATTGGCAAAAGGAATGTGTAAAAGTCTTGCTACATTAAAATAGTCATTCTATGTTGACAATAGCCCCAGTAGAAATTTCTATTAGACAATTTTTTCCATTGGTAATTTTGCAATAATGATTTGGGTCTATATAGGTTTTACCTTAATAAAAGAAAAATATATCTATAGCCAAAATAGTAGAATTTTCTATAAGACAAATTTCCATTGGCAATATTGCAAAAGCGAATTGTGTTCTTTGGAGTTTTTCCTTAATAAAAGAACAATATTTCTGTAGCCAATTTTTTTACAGAAAATTATGTCCAGTCAATTTTTTCTACACATCTTATATGGGAAATTTTCATATTAAAAAATGTATCCACAAATAGTTTTCATGCAAAAAAACATCAATAGAAATCAACTTTTCCTGCGAAAAAAATTTTTTTTATGAAAGAATTTCTCACTGATTCTTTTTCCGTTGAACTTAGTCTCTAATTTAAGCTTATAACATAATTTTAATTGACAAATATCATCATAAGACTAGTCAAATTTCCTATAGAAAATGTTCTCGATTGACAATTCTATAGAATATTATTTCTGCAAACAATTTTACTACATCGATAAATTTTATACAGAAAATTAAGTCCAAAGCTAATTTTTCTACTCAGCAATCTCTATATATAAAATTTGTATGTAGATAATTGTATAACAGATAATTTTCGTATAAAAAATATCAATCGAGATCAACTTTTCCTGTAATGCTAAATTTCATCAAGAGACTTCTTCAGTCAATTTTCACAGAGAAAACATTATACATAGTTAAATTTTCTATAGAAAGATATTATAGAAAATTGATCTTAAATGTCATTTCACGCTAAAACTTTCCATCAGAAACGTGTTCTATAAAAATATTTTTTCTATAGAAAAATGTTTTTCATACACATCCTACAGAAAACAAACATTTTTCTATAAAAATTATCTTAAAGAATTCTATCCCATAGACAGTTTTTCTGTAGATACATTTTCCGTCGACGTTTTTTCTACCAAGAAGTTTCTTCATAAATTATTTCTGCTAACAATTTTACTACATTCATAAATTTTCTACAGAAAATTAAGTCCAAAGCTAATTTTTCTACTCCGCAATCTCTATATATAAAATTTGTATGTAGATAATTGTATAACAGATAATTTTCGTATAAAAAGGATCAATCGAAATAAAATTTTCCTGTAATGCTAAATTTCATCATAAGATTTACACATAGAAAACTTTCTTTATAGTTAATTGTTCTATAGAAAGATATTATAGAAAAGTGATCTTAAATGTCATTTCATGCTAAAACTTTCCATTAGAAACGTGTTCTATAAAAAGATTTGTGCTCTCTTAGGCATTTTTCTTGGAAAATAAGGTCTCAAATTTTACTATAGAAAAATGTTTTTCATACACATCCTATAGAAAACCTAAACATTTTCTATAAAAATGATCTTAAAGAAATCTATCCCATAGACAGTTTTTCTGTAGAAACATTTTCCATCGTCGTTTTTTCTACCAAGAAGATTCTTTATAAAAATTTTTCAATACAACAAAAATAAAGTCAAGAAAATGGTCTTAAAAAAACCTAATACAATTTTAGATTGGGATTAATGATGATGCTCAAACAATATTACATCACGGGACAAGGGAAGATATATTATAAATTTCATTTTATATGTAACTACGCTTTTAAAAATTGTTATTTAAATTTTTTTTTTATTAAAAATCCTTTAAGAAAAATCTAATTACGCATGAAATATTGATTTTTTGTTATTATTTTAATATTATTAATTATTATTATCTTCTGTATATTCCTTAAATGACTTTTTTGTGTTAATTGCGTTAAGAAATGCGCATCCACAGAATGGAGAAAGATAAATATGTAAACTCTATTTTTCACTTTGCTCAACTGTTTATTTTTTCCAGTGCAGTTCTCTCTCTTGCTCACTAACACAGCTACAAATCAATTTTGCGCAGCCCTGGTCTAAGATCTATTTTTCCATTACAATTTTTCTCTGTAAAAAATATTTCTGTTGGTAATCTCTTCGGTAGATTTGTTTACCAGATGACATAGATGACATTACTTATAAAAGTCTCTACAGAGACACTTTTCTTTATGGAAATCCCTTAACTGGCACCTTTTAAACCCCAGACCCTAGATATTTCTACTGTTTTCATGAAAGCTGTCTTTTCAATTTCTTTTTTTTTTCACTTCCCAACTGGAAAGTAAGGCACTGCCTATACCGAACACTAAACATTGGACCAAATCAAATTTTACCATTACTTTAAGAATTTCCTTCAGAAAATCTATGCTGTGTGTTTGAAAAGGATATCATTTTGGCAGCTTCAGCTTCACCCTCTGCCTGGACAATCTTTTGTTGTTTCTCTTGTTTGGCGCGTTCTACAAAGAACACAGCGCGTTGAGCCTCCTGTTGGGCGACCTGTTTGGCTTCAACGGCAGCAGTGTATTCCTTGCCAAAACTCAATTCAGTCAAAGAGACATCATCCAAAATGATGTTGAAATCGCGAGCACGTTCCACCAATTCTTTGCGAATCAACAGGGAAACCTAAAGCCAAGGGTAACAAAAAAGCGTAAGAGACAACTAATTGGGGCAACCCTTATAACTTTTCATTTCAACTTACTTGAGCACGCTGTGTAATCAATTGTGAGGCATTGAATTTGGCCACCACACTCTTTAGGACTTCATTGCAAATGGAGGGCAACACCTTCTCATCGTAATCGGAGCCCAATTGACGATGTACAGCGGGCAGACGCATAGAGTCGGGGCGGGACAAGACACGCAATGAAATGTTAATCATTTGCAAATCCTTGGAGCCAGTGGGTGATGAAATCTTGCGAGGGCGTGAACGAATATCATAGATGATGGGATATTGGAACCATGGTACGCGGAAATGCAAACCCTCAGAGTAAATATCGCTTTGAATGCCACCGAGACGGCTGAAGATAATGGCACGATGACCACCATCAACTGGAAGATGTAACAAAAGTGACTGATTAAGTATCAGCAAGAATAAACAAACGCACACACACACACACACGCATAATACAATGTAGCAATTACAAAGTACGGCGCGGCATGTTCGGGGGTTTAAAGGTTATGCAACTTTTAAAATAGGGAATACATAAAGTTTTTGGGCAAAAACTGCATAAAGACAACTAACGGCAGTTGCTGGTGGCTAGAAGAACTAACATGAAGTTTCATTAGGACCTTCACCGACTTGTTAATTATCTTTTGTCATATCACGTTGTTATTATGAAATTTCGCCGACATGTATCTCCATGCACTTGTTTGAGGTTAGGTTTTTCGCCGTTTTTATGTTTTCTGCATTTCAACGTTCTGGAAGCTTTGCACTCACCGGTGTACAATGATTGACTGATGCCATATGCAGCTGCGCCCACAGCGGCCAACAGCTTCAGGCCAGTGGTCATACCGGGTGGACCACCTTTGCCAAATTTTCCAGCCAAATCATTGAATTTACTTTGAGCCATTTTTCTATGGAGAGAATGAAAATGGAAGATTTGTAATTGCTTGTGAACACTTGCAATTTTAGAAATAATTACTTTTTTAGGAAAATAAATGCACTTTTCTTGGTTTATTGTATTAGAAATCGACGGCAGAACAAAAAACGATCCCGGCAAATGGAATTCTTATTGTACAATTCCACAGCTCACTCACGAAATAACTTCACTTTCGATGAAATGAATGAGATGAGATAAACTGCGGACAGCATTGCCAGCTGTGAAATTTAGGTGAGTGGCAAGCAACCATTCACAATAATGAGCGGCATTGATGCAGGGTGATGCGTATGGTGATATTTTGAAGAGAAAAGAGCAGTGTTGCCTTTAGGAGTCGACCGTATTATTTGTGATTTAAACAAAAACTGTTAGACGTTCAATTATTGTGCCAATTCTAGAAGGAAAAGTTCTAAAGAGAAGAAGACTAGGATAAACTGTCTCATGAAACGTAAGCAACAACAGTTCAAAAGTTGTATAAATGATGCTAAAGGTGTAGAGACAGTTGAAGTGTTAATTTTTTATTAGGGAAACGTTTTTAAAGTCCTCCAAGGGGAGACTTAAACATTCTATGAACAGATTTGAGTGGAGCAAACTATCACTAAAGAGATTTTTTAGCAGAGAAACGAGTCAATCGAGAGACTTATATAGGGAATAGTGTCTATGAATACAAAAATTTGCTCAGAAAAGCTTTTATGGAGAAAGGAGGAAATGTATGTATGGAGTCAATTAGAAAATTGTTTGTATAGACCATTTAGGCTACGGAATGGAATATAAAGAGACTTTCATAGGAAATGTAAAAATATTAAGACGTTTTTCTACATAGACGTCTACATAGTGATACTTATTCTGCGAAAAATGTGTGTTTAAAAATGGATTTTTTTAGAGATTAACAGGAAATCTATGTATGGAGTCAATTAGAACGTAAAATAGTCTGTATAGACCACTTAGGGTAGGAAATGGAATATGAAGAGACTTTTATAGGGAAAGTAAAAATATTAAGACGTTTTTCTACACAAAAAGTTTATGTAGTGATATTTATTCTGCAAGAATAAATATATAAAAAAATATGTTTTTGAAATATAAACTTTTATGTATTATATTATTAATACCAATAAAGTATTTTGAGTTTTTAATTACACACAACTAATTAAAAATTATAAAATTATTTCTTAAATCAGTTGATATTATTTCAATCTGTCACAAATAATTTAATATCATTTAAGATGTAGGCAATATTTTTGAAATAAGTTAATGTCCTTTTACAAATTTAAATTTTAAAAAATTTTAGTTTGTACTTTAAAATATCTGACTTATGAGGAAAATAATTTTTTATATTTTTATATATAAAATTATTTTCAATAAAGATTTTTGTTTGCACTTATTACATAATTATTTTAATTTTTTCATAATTTTAATTTTTTTAACTTATTTAAAATTGCACGACAGCGATATTGTGTATCATTAAATTTATTTATGGCAAAATATGCCTTTTTAATGATTTTTTTGTGGCATTTTATTTAGATTAAATAATTTATTTTTTAAATTTTTTATATTTTTAATTTATTTAAATTTTATTATTATTAGCCTTTAAAGCAACTTGACAACATACATATTTAAATCTTAGTGTCTAAGACAGAGGCCGAAATGATTAAATTTTATTAACTAATTTTAAAGTCCTTTTTTTTACCCCAAAAACTTGTACCATAAAAAACCTTTATGACAAAATAAGTTTTTAATTAAAGTTTGTATGGCATTTTATAATAATAAAATTTATTTTTTTTTTAAATGTTTTTTGGCTTCCTTACATCACAAAAAAAAATGTACGTCAAAATTAAAAAATAATTCAAAAAAACCCTTATGCCCCAAAAACTTATTTTTTCTTTTAAAATAAATTAAATTTATTACAAAATATTGATTTAAAAAATTAATCTTAATTTAAAATTTCCAAATAACTATAAATTTAAATATGTTCTTGAATATATTAGCCGTTATTTGCAAAATATTATTAAAACTCTTATAACCCAACTCTTTAATAAAAATAATTATTGCAAAATATTGATTTAAAAAATTATTACAAAGATATTATTTACAATTTGAGTTTTTATTTAAAATTTGTAATACTTTTTTTAATTTTTAATGAAGTTATACATTATTTTCAATTATTCGTAATTCCATTTTTCACTTCAAGAATTGCAATTCTAAATAAATATGGAAAATAAAAATTTAATAGTTTTTATACCCTTACTCTTAGATAAGAACGATTATATCATTTGATTCGAGAAAAGTGTAACGCATTAAATGCGTGTTAGGACTTTTTAAGGTGATAGAGCCATGTCCGTCTGTCCGACTGGCTGTATGTAAACCTTAACCGATTTCTTTAAAATTATACTTAATATTTTCCCAAATAAAGTAAAGGGATTGAAAATAGGCAGAATAGCACCACCCTTCTGGTACCTTCCATATAAAATGACATATTTTTCGAAAACTAACATTTCTTCCGTAACTTCCAAAAGGACAATTAGAGGATATTTTAATAAGGTAAGTTTAATTATATTGTTATAGTGGACAACTCCTCAGATAACTGAAACCTTTGTCACACTTTTTCTGGTTCCTCCCATATAAATGACCGATTAGGCCCTCATAGTTTTATATAGTGTTGAAAACAAATTAAATTCAACCATATTTTGGGTGAGATATAAGTTTATCAAAGTTTGACTCAGAATATAATTTGGACTATAGAGGCCGACCACTTCTGGTATCTCCAATACAAAATTAATTATTTTTGAAAAAATTAATACTTCTCCCATAACTTCCAAAATAGACAACTGGAGGATATTTTAATTTGATCAATTTTTTATTATCTTACAACAGTAGACAAATACTCGGAAACCGAAACCTTTGCCTTACCCGTTGTGGTACTTACTTCATTTCCCTTTGCACCCCATGAATGAGGTATGGGATAGCATCTCGCGTTATTGTGAATTAACACACTTTCAATTTTTATATTCACAACTAACGGCACCTACTTGTTTATCGACGAATGCGAACGTCACTGTTTGAGAAGCTCTTACAAGACACGCCGATTGATTCGACACTTAATACTGCGAAGTTGCTGTCAACAACATTCGAGGGGAGGCGACAATGAAAGAACAATTTTTTTTTTTTTTAACCTGGCCTGGTTTGAACCTGCGATTTCCCGCATGGTAGTCTCGTGTTCTAACCACTACGCCACGGCCGGTCACACCCGTTCTGGTACATCTCTTACAAATTATAGGCCAACCCTTTCTGGTACCTCCCAAACTAAATTCAGTCATCTTAGGCGAGAGATTATACGCTTACGAAAGTTTGACTGTGGGATGAATATGGGCTTTATCTGCCGACCCCTTCTGGTACTTCCCAAACAAATAACCTATTTTTGGGAAAATTCTTATTTCTCCCATAACTTTCAAACGGACAACTAGATGAAAAAAAATTCTACCCGTTGTTTTCTTAGCCCAGGTACCTCCTATACAAATAATTTCTTAAAAGAAACTCATTAAAACATTTAAAGTAGCTAGGGGTATTTATCAGTCTGTTTACCAGGCTGCAATTTCTGTACTGGTTTTATTTATTCACAAGCAATTTTAGTTAAAAATCGGTTAGTTGCAATAACTCAGGACTTTAACAAGATCATGTACAGGGTGAGGGCATTTATCAGTCAGTTTACCCGGCTGCAATTTCTGTACCGGTTTATTTTATCTACATTTTTTTAATAATTTGAATAAAAAAAAAAATTTATTTTTCACAGCTGTACTATTTGCTTGTCCTTTATAAAATCATGGTTTTTATTCAAAAAGTCTTATATACAACCGTTTATGCTCCATAAGCAAGTTTAGTTAGAAATCGGTTAATTTCAATAACTCGGGACATAAACAAGGTCATTGATAGGGTAAGGGTATTTATCGGTATTTATTATTGGTACTGGTTTTATTTTATGTACAATTTTTTTTAAAATTTGAAAAAAAATTTGAATACTTTTTGAATTTGAATTTCTTTTTTCACAGCTGTACATTTTGCTTGAATTTTCAATTGTCCTTTATAAAATCATAGTATTTATTCAAAAAGTCCCATATCCAACCGTTTACCCTCCATAAGCAATTTTAGGTAACAATCTGTTACTTTCAATAACTCAGCACTTAACCCAGATTAATCATAGGGTAAGGGTATTTATTAGTCAGCTAACCTGGCTGAAATTTTTATACTGGTTTTATTTTTTGTAATTTTTTTTAATAATTTGAATAAAAAATTAAAAAAATAATTTTACTTTTTGATTGATTTTTCAATTGTCATAGTCTTTATTTAAAAAAAAAATATTTACTTACATTTTATCAATTATTTAAAATAAAATTTTTTACTTAACCTTATTTTCCATTTATATTATTATTTTTTTTTAATATTCCTATATATAAAAAAATTAATTTAAAGATAATAACTTACTTACCCAATGCCAGCCATTTTTATATAATTTATACAAAATCGTATTTATAAAAATGTATCAAAGCTTTATAAATCAAATTGTAGCTCTATGAGATTTTACTATGAAAATGTGATCTCTCACAAATTATTATTATTAATGCCTTTAATTTGTATTCAAACTTCATTTAAGATCTCTTCAACACATTCACAATAACACAAGAATAGTATTTAGAATTGCAATAACAGTATTTTGTACATATACAAAGGAACTAGAATTTTAAATATGGATTTCTCTCATCTCTTATTCTATTTCATATCCGCTCCCGTTCTCAAAACCGCGCAAAATGTCAACAACTTAGACGCTACCAAAAGGAACACGAAACGGCCCAGGCGATATATTTTTGCTTAATGCCGGTTACATATAACTTTTTACGACGATTGAAACGACATTTTATTACCCGATTTCATGATAAACTAACACATCGCGATCAATTGTTACCATTTTCTATGGATTTCAATATATTTTAAACGGTTAAGTTACTAAAAATTTGCAGGAGCAGCTTAATTACGCGCACTATGCCCAAAGTTTCTAATTAGACTAAAGCAAAAAAACAAAGCAGAGCAGGAGAGAGAGAGCAAGTTTAGGCGAATTTAACAACAATCGTAAATAGAGATGCCAACTTGAGGCAAATGAATTGCGGGACTTTATTATGATAAGCATGATAAAGCCCCGTTTAGACACAAGGGATCTGTCGAAAGATTTGTCTGACAGGAGGAGTGTTATCGATAACGATTTTCTGACATTGAAGTTGTCGATAACCGTTCATAAACAAAAATTTCACGCAGATACGACAAGTCCGTCAACAGATCCGTGTTTCTGAGCACCGCCTAAAAATTTTTAAGATTTTAAGAAGAAAGTGGTCTTTTATAATTCAAACTATATTTGAAAGAAAAAAAATATTTTTGGTAATTTTAATTTAATATTTATCTGTGAATAAAAAGGCAAAAGTGTAGAATATGTGGCGGGAGCCAAAAAAAAAATGCCACTCACCTCCAAATACGCCCTAAAACACGAAAATCAAGGTCAAAGTTGGCGCTAATGCCTACGGGGCCCCTTGGGTTCTAGGATAACCCCCCATGTGTGGGTACTCAAATGACAGATGCTTTCGAGACGAATTCAACGGTGGTATTTTTTGTTCCTATGGGTCTCCTGGGTTAGAGACAATTAAATTTCCGGGATATACAAAAAAAATTGAAAAAATTTAAAAAAATCATGGAACAGTTAGAAAAATTTAAGGAATTAAATTGAAAAATTCTAAAAAAAATATAAAAACTAAAAAATGAAAGAAACAAATGGACAATTTCAAGAAATATTTAAAACAATTCAAGAAAAAGTGCAAAAAGAAATATTTGAAAAAGAAAATTGATAAAAAAGGGATAAATGTGGAAAAGTTGAAAAATATTAAAAAAGCTATGTTTTGTAAATTTTTATTTATTTTTGTTGATATATCCCATTATATTATTATTTGTTTTTAAATTAGAGTGGTAACGGTTGAGATGGTTGGAGCAGCGCCACAGGCAAAATTTTTTTAAAAAAAATTCTTTTTGGTATATCACGGGAAAAATATTTTTTTTGTTTTTGTAATTTAGTGGGAAAATGGATATGTTGGGATTAATAGCGCCGCAGGCAAAAATTATTTTTAAAAAATCGCGCAATTTTGGATTCGTCTCGAAAATATCTTTCATTTGAGTACCCGCACATGGGGGGTCATCATAAAATATAATCAACTGTTTACCTTAACCATGATAACTCCTGCACAACCATAGTTTATGTTATCTACAGTTAAATCCATTTACATATACCCAAGATGTATTAATACAGGTGGCGTTAACTGCCAGCTGTTTTTAACTTTTTTTCTGATTTTGGTGCCTCTGCACTGTCAACTTACATATACTCGCCGAGTTGCGCCTTTCAGTTGTCAAAATTTTGTATGGAGATTTTGACACTAGAGAGGAACTACACAAAATAAATTGCCTGTGGTTGTTGCAATGCCAAATTTGTTGTACAGATAACTTCACCTTTATTAATACATCTTGCATATACCAGAAATCCTTTAAGCACTAGATATCTAGATAAATACTGATTTGGCATCTCTATTCGCCATTGTTGTTAAAGACTTGGCGCTCTCTATCTCTCCCTCTTTCACTCTCTGCTTTGCCTATTCCTTTAGTCTAATTAGAAACTTTGGGCATAGTGCGCGTAATTAAGCAGCTCCTGCAAAATTTTATTAATTTAACCGTTTTAAATGTAATGAAATCCTTAGAAAACCCCATTAATGTTTTCAATTGATCGCAATGTGTTAGTTTATCATGAAATCGGTATAAAAAATGTCATAAAATCGTTGTAAAATGTAAAATTTATGCGTTGTTAGACAAAAAAATATAGTTCGGTCGTTTCGTTTCTCTTTTTGTTGCGTCTTCCTAGTCGCCGTGGTATTGAGCGAATTAAAAAAGTTGAGAGCAAGTGCAAATATGAAGTGTAACTAGAAAAAGTTAAAATGTTTCCATTCAAAGGGAAACACAAATTAAAAAATCATTGTGGGATGAAGAAAGAGATCAGATGTTTGCACGTATGAAGAAAATAAATAAATAAATCTCAGTCTCTTATTAATTGTGTGTGTGTGTAAAAATAAGTGTTAAAAACCGTTTAATCTTTTTCCGTTTCCTTCCACACTTATTTGCTGTAATTTGTGAGAGTATCAAAAGTGTGTGAAAAATCATAGTGCAAGAAAAATTAAGTTAAACTAGAGATGATGTTTATATTATAATCATATTAAACACAAATTTAATTCCCATAACTATGTTCGAGCTGGTGTAAAAAACAACGTATAACAAATTTTATTATAGGTAAGTGCAAGAGTTAAAACTCTAATAAAGAAAATTATAGATATTGTTAAAATGAATTAAAATAGCCATTTTCCAACAAAAAAAAAAGAAAAATCACCTTCAACTAGATTATCTGATTCCAAAGACCAAACATAATTTTTGAAGGTAAAAAAAGCCCATAAAAAAAGAAAGGCTCTATAGTAGACCGTATCACCTTACAGGCACACAAAAAAAGTTATCCGTACACCAGCGATTATAAAGCATTGTTCCAAGGACATTTCAAAAAAAAATTTTTTTGTCGAACGTTGGCGTCGCCTTTTTAGTTTTTTCGTTATATCTTCCATATTAACAGTCCGATCTTAAAGCTTGATATAGCAAATGTTTTGTCTCAGCGAGGCCAATATTTTAGGTACATTGACCTCAAGTGTACCGTTCTAGTACTTAATTTTTAAATTCAAAAGTCTTTGTCCTCAAGTTACCTTTACTACTAACAAAATTTTTCCACCCTAAGAATGTTTTGTTATCGATGATAACGGATGCGATAGTGCGTTCAGATGGATATATGGATGCATTCGTTAAATGTTCGGTACACAATTAGTTAATTTTATAAACTTCAAAAGGGATTCATACTTCGCCGAGGGGTTTGTTCCTTGTTGTGTAATTTGAGGTATGATGTAAAGGTTACTTCAGGTCAAAGACTTTTGAATTAAAAAATTGGTCTGCCACAGACAAACAAATCGATATATGTATCATACTTTAATATCTGAATGTAAATACCGAAGCAACAATGAATTTATAAAAGCATTTTTTAGATAGTTGTGCTGTATTTATCGAGATACTTTCTTCGCAAAAGTTTTATGGGTTTTCGCAAGCTATAAATTTCTAACATTAGGGTGTCACATTAGGGTTGTAGGAAATTTGATTTGGGGGGTAAGTACTAGAACGGTACACTTGAGGTCAATGGACCTAAGAGCAAAAATATTGGCGACTTAAAAGGCGACAACTACGTTCGGCAAAAAAATAAATAAAAATTAAAATGTCCATGGAACTATGCCTTATATTCGCTGGCGTACGGAGAACTTTTTTTTGTGATACGGTCTACTCCATAGGCTATAGATTTCCTTCCAACAAATGAAAGATATTATTTCGAGAAAGATATATTGTCGAGACGAATCCAAGGATGTTATTATAAAGTTTTTTTTTAAAAAATCGCGCGATTTGCATCATTGCTGTAACCACTCTAATTTACAAAACAAATAATAATTAAAAGGGATATATAAACAAACAAAAAATCGCTTTTTCCAATATTTTTAAAATTTGTATTCAATTTTTGCACATTTTAAAATTTTTTTCAAGTTTATTTTTTTATTTATTTATTTTTTCCAGAAATTTTCCGGGGGCTCATGATTTTTAAAATTTAAATTTTTTTTTTCAAATATTTCTTTTTGCACATTTTCTTGAATTTTTTCTTTAAATATTTCTTGAAATTGTCCATTTGTTTCCTTAATTTTTTAATTTTTTCTCAATTGTCTTTTTTTAATTAAAATGAACTTAAAAATTTTCAAAAAATATTTAAAATTTTTACACATTTTTAAAGACATTTATTTAATTTTTCTATTTTTTTATAGAATTTTTTAATTTTTTTCCTTAAATTTTTCTAATTTTCCATGATTTTTTCCCATTTTTTTAATTTTTTACGGGGTATTTCAGAAAAAAATATTATTTTTTTTAAAAATCGCGCGATTTTTAATATTATTTTTAGAATTTTGCAATTTATTTCCTAAAATTTTTATAATTTTATCCATTTTTTCAACAGTAAATAACTACAATAATAGTAAAAGTTATCAGTTAGCTGCAAAATTTTGATTTTATTTTATCGACGTTCTAATGTTTTAATCGTGATCAACAATTTTTTGTATAAAAACGTTATAATATTCCCTAATTTCGTAAATAAAAAAAATCATGGAATTGCTCATATATGTGTATAGATAAAGTCAAAGAAAAAATGTCACGTGCTATATCATGAATCCATATTACAACATGACAACTACGAATAGAAAGCCACATCCCTCTATTGTAGTTTAAAAAAATTTAGTTAAAAATTAATGTTCCAATACGCTGAATTTAGCATTTTTCTACATGCATTTAAAAAAAATTCTATTTTTTTTTTACGTTCGCCATCACGTGTTTTTTCCTAATATTTTGGAAACAATAAATTTACAAAAGCTGAATTTTGCACTAAAGTTTAACAAAAAAAAGTTTAACAAATTAAAAGATTTCGTTACTAATTTTTCACTATAAAGGCGAACGAATGTCACGTTCGCCATCCTAGAAATACTCATATATATTTGTAAACAAAAACAAAAAATATCTACTATGGGCTATGTATTTTTCATATAAACAAAAAGAATGGTAGCCATATACACCATATTTTACATATATACGGCCACGCTATGACTTCTACACTCTCTGATCGGGATATCAGCAGATTTCTTTCTACACGAATATAATACAATTATATCACGCTTCCTCCTCTACTAATCGTAAATTCAAATTTCGTCTGTATATTTAAATCTGTGGTGCCAATTACTATTAGTGCATCGAATTTTGTTGCTCTAGTGCTAAAACTAAATTGATCACGCCCATTTATAGATAATACTAATTTGGTCTATAACTTCATATCTATAGTGCCAAGTGTCATCTGTACATTTAATTTTGATGCTCTGTGGATAAAAAATACATTTGCCAAGTCAATTCCGCCAAATAATCAAACATAAAACTTTGGTTTGTATACTCATACCTGCAGTGCCAAATCTTTTATGAGCATCGAATTTTATTTCTCTGAGCCTAGAAAAACAAAATTTTACTTGCCCCGCACCCTTTTGAAGGAGTTCTTTCTTCTATTCTCGAAATAAATCCATAGCAGCGCCACCCACCGGGTCAATTTTAAAAAAAAAATTTCTCTTTATCATACTAAATCAAATTAGGTAAATTATTCAGCAATCTATTTGTACATACAATTTTTCTCATGATCAAACAAATATACATTCTAAATTTGTACATAAAATTGTTTGTCATGATCAAAAAAATATACATTTTATATTTCATGTAAATTGGTCCATCCTTTCAAATTTTCAATATAAATATACCCCAGCGCCACCTAGCGGGTCAATTTGTTTTTCTTTAGATAAACAAACATAAATTTCGAAATTCAGTTTAATTGGTCCATTCATTAAAATTTTCGATATAAATCCACCCCGCCACCTAATCCCACACCTACTAACTATACCTACAAATGTTCATAAAGATTGGTCGAGCCGTTTTTATATGTTAATATTTTTATATTTGTATGTTTTTTATATTTTTATATTTTTATATTTTTTTATTTTTATATTTTAATATTTTTATATTATTATATTTTATATTTTATATTTTTGTATTTTTATATTTTTATAGTTTTGTATTTTATAGTTTTGTATTTTTTATTTTTAAATAATAACATAGCACAATATTATATCACCTTACCGAGGTGTATTTCAAAACAATAAAGGATCCATTTCAAAACAAAAACGTAAAGGCAACCTAAACGAAACATACAGTCTTCATATTACGAAACAACAAGATACAATAACAACAATATAATATTTAAAAAAAAATCCTAAAGAATGTCAACATTCTCTTTTCGTGTTCAATGCCCTCACCTATGACAAGGGCAACAAATGTCACCGATCATATTGTGAACATTATTATCTGCTGCAAAGATGTGTTTGTTGTTGGTTGTCCAACACATCAGGAAAACCAGAATGATTTTAAGGAATTTCTGCTACCATATGTTGTTGCCACAACTACCGTTAAATACTCGTACGTTAACTGTGGAATAATAACAACATTTGCAAATTTTATTTTGCTTCATATCAAAATAAGCTTTGCTCAACTTTCAACACGTCAAGATCGAATTTCACATCCTTAAAAACAAACAACGGGAGTGGAAAAACACAAACGCACTACTGCTGCAGCGAACAGAATGGCAGAAATTCAATATCCAGGAAGGCCACACACACGCAACACAACCTGAACGAACGAACGAACGAACAGCAGCAATGGCAAATGCAGCGGCAACAGCAGTTCGGCGGCCATCAACGTCCTTCAGCGCAAGGAAATATGTATGTGCAACATTCCCCGCCCCACAGGCACTTAAGCAGAAACCAACGACGATGACGGGGAGGAAGAAGCTCAAGTTCAAAAAGTCAATTCACGTCATTTCTGGTTCCGTTCGATATTGCAGTACATAGAGAAGTAAATGTGCAAGCACATTAGGGTGGCTCAGTAAGAAAAGTTATAGAGAATTTTTACAAAGAAAACAATTTTAAATTATTTACAATATGAAAAGTATTAAAAATATTAATCATTAATATAGAAATATAAATATAAATATTATAAAAATATAAAAATATAAAAATATAAAAATATAAAAATATAAAAATATAAAAATATAAAAATATAAAAACATAAAAATATAAAAAAAAAATAATAAAAATATAAAAATATAAAAATATAAAAACATAAAAATATAAAAATATAAAAACATAAAAATATAAAAATATAAAAATATAAAAATATAAAAATATAAAAATAAAAAATTTAAAAATATAATAATATAAAAATGGGAAAAAACAAAAATATAAAATTATAAAAAATATAATAAATAAAAATTTAAAAACATAATTATATCAAAAATATTAAAGATATTAAAAAATTTAAAAAAAAAAATAAAAATATTAAAAATATTTAAAAGTTTCAAAATATTGTGTTTTTCAATCACTCATTTCTCTAGCCACCCTAATACATACTAATGCGTCACATTAGGTCAGATTTGAAGCATTCGCAGACGGGGGGCCCATTGGGATTTCATTGCATTTGCATCCGTTGTAGTGGAAATATTTCATATTCATTGCCAGGCGTTATAACAATTTTATGAATAAATGCATTCAGGTATTTTATGTGTGTGTGTGTGTGCATCTGATTTACATGGAACAGCGGGCTGCAGCCGCTTGCGCACCACCAACTACCGGCCACTGGCCAGCCGGCCATGTGGTTGTCATTTGATTTGCTGCAATCGAACCGGAGTACGTGTGGTCAAATAATTTCAAAAATGTTTTCTTTTAAATCATTGTCAGACGATGGCTATGACGGCAACGACGACGACGACGAGTGGTTTTGGCCAACCAACTAATTTCACGTGGTTGCCGTTGGAACATGTGGGTTGTATGTCACCTATGGCGCGTCCAGACATTGTTATCGTTGCTCCAATTGTTTTTGCTTTTGTTGGTGTTGTTGGAACAATTGCTGACTAGTTATAAACAGTTGGTGTTGCTGGCTGATGGTTGGAATTTGGTTGTGGCACGAAATTGTTGGTGTTCAATTTGAATTTGACTTTATGAGAGTATTGATTGGATGCTAAGCTGGGGGGACTGTGGTTGTGGTAGATTCTATTTGATGTTAGAAATTATAAGTATTGTTTTTATAAATTCGTAGCTAAGGAAACAAAAGTTTGATATTTCTTAATGCATATTTATCATTTTGCGGGTAACTAAAATCTATAAAAATTACAGCTCAAAACTCAAAATATAAATGACAAAAATTTATAAAAAATTTTATTTTTTGGTCAAATGTTTGCCTTAAATCTGTAGCAAAAATATTTGTTACAAGGACCTAAAGTTCGGTACATTGATCAAATTACACTGACACTTGTAATTCTACAATAAATTCCAAAGGGCACAAGACATATATAGAGCCCACTTAGTTTCAGAGAGTTGACCTACGTTTTTTCATTATAAGAAGTTGTCGAGAGGGGGTGTCTATCGGACTTTTCTTTATTACTATTTTGTTAGAAAAAAATACACATTTCCAAGATTCATGAAAACCTTCAAAGAACTATGTATTAAGTAACCTAAAGTTTTGTAAGATAATTTGTATCCTAATTAAATTATTTCTAAACCACTGTCCAATATCTGCATACATCAAATCTCTAGCTCTAAGCCGTTTTTTCTTTAATTTCTTCATTTATCCCTCCTCCCTTTGTAATCGCTAACATTTTATTAAATCGCACAGAAACTATAACAACTGAATGTGTGTTACTGGTGGTAGTAGCACCCATTTCTTTTTGATCTCCTAGTGAGCCCCCCCTTACCATTCCAAACGATGGCGGCCTTTACTGACATTTCCCCACCATGTTAGATGTGATTAGAGAATTCGAAGGAAGGTGATGGCATGAAGGGGGGGGGGGGGGAGGCGTTGTAGTCACATTTGTTATATTGCACGCATGCCTAAGCGACGATGCAATCGTCGTTCACGATGGTCGCCAATACCGCATTGTTGTTGTTGTTGGCGGCTTTGTTATACTGGTCTTACGTCCCGCCGTAGATCTGTCAGCTATGGGACCACATAATGCGATCATTGTCAATGGAGCCGCACAGCCGCTGTTTTGTTGGTCAAAGACATATTTACAGTGTAAGCTGTTAACTCGCTCGCTCGCTCCCTCGCTTGCTTGCTGGGAGCAGTTAACATTTAAGAGACAACAACAAGCTTAGATTGTTTTTCAAAATTTATGGATACTCAACATTGATATTTTATTATGTAATTAATCATTTATAGGAATCTGTTTTGTAAGAAATATTATTACGCTCTCTGGCAGCCACCATTAAAATGTGACGCCGAAGAAATCAGTCATCAGTCTAAGATCGCTCCACATTTCCGTCAATTTGGCAGAGGAATTATGATAGTGACAGTGGCAGCAGCATCAGTAGACGTGAGGAGTCATTGCATTAAATCATAAATTTGTTAACTATTTTGTAATACGCAATTAAATTGTTTAAATGCAGTTGTACAAGTTATCGTAGTTTGAATTATTAAATTGAACAATTATTGCATGTAGACAATTGTTATAAATATCAATTATTTAAATCTATTAATTTATTGCTTTAATTTATAATAAAAGTTAACATAAGATTAGTTAAAAATGTTTACGTTTTTAAATAAATATTTATTTTTTGTGTGTATAAAAAAACAAAGCATATATTTAAAGATGAAATAAAATTGAAAACAAAAAATAACAATATTTAAAATATTAACAATTTTTAAACAATTAAAAAAAAAATAATAATTATAAAAACATATACTAAAATAAAACTATATCTAATATATTACAAATATTTATACAATAATAATATAAAACTAAAAAAAAAATTAAAAAAGTAAAAATTTTAACAAAAATTAAGAAAGTTAAAATATTAATAAGAAATTATATAAAACTATTAAAAATATTGAAAACATAAAAACTATTGAAAATAAAAATTTTTAAAAATATCAAAAATTATAAAATTTAATTTTAGCAAAAATATACAGAATTTTAAAATTTTTTACAAATATTTAATTTTCTAAAAATATTAAAAATGTTAAAAGTATTGAAAACATAAAAAATTACAAAAATAAGATAATCGTTGAAAATATTACAAATAAGATTAATAATAAAAATATTAGAAATTTTTATAATATTAAAAAAAATAAAAAAAAAATAATAAACACAAATACTAATGAAAATATTGAAAACAATAAAAAAATATTAAAATTGTACTTAATAAACACTTACGCGAGACGGCATTTTTTATATTTTTACAATAATTACCTAAAGATGACTAAAGAATTTAGTCGAAATTTTACAAATAAAAGTTGACAAATTTGAAGAATATCTAAAATCTTTCAATACATACACCTGACTGCCGAACAATTAGCCAAAATCAAACAAATCAAAGTTCAAATATGAAAATTGTTAAATATATTGCTATTAAAAATATCAGAAATATTAAAATTATTAAAAATTCAAAAACATAGAAAATAGAAAAAAAAGATAGATAAGAATTATTACAAGTAATAAAAAAGTAAAAATATTTAAAAACATTGAAAATATAAAAAATATTGAAAATAATATAAAAAATTAAATATTAAGAAAATTATATAAACAAGTAAATATAAAAAATATTTTTTTGTCTTGTTTTGTTGATATGATGAATTATGACTATCTATATATAAAAGGCTTGGTTGACTGAATGATCACTCCCCAGCCCAAACGGCTAAAGCTACATCCTTCAAATTTGGAATGTAGGTTCCCTGCATGACGTAGAAGGCATTTCGGACCGCAAGGGGGGTGAAAAGGGCGTGGCACCAACCCATTTAGTTCGAAATTTGAAATGGCTCAGTCTAATAAACCATTTTAGGTACGATGTCGAGATTTGATACATAAGTGGGTAGCACAAGATAATTTTCTTTTTTGTGAAAAGAGGGCGGTGACACGGTCTTTTTTAAAAGACCATTATATATGCAATATAAATAGGCATACTGTCTGTAGGGCCTCTATCATAGGGTGTGTACAAAAATATTTAGAAAATGTAAATCAGTTATATCTCACAAGCCGTTAGGGGTATGAAGATGAGATTTGCTACATATGTTACTGGTACAAGGAGGATTACGTCTTGCTGGGAAATGGGCGGTCCCACGCCCCTTTTGAATAAATCGTTATACCGGTCATATTAATGGACCGACTGTAATACAATTTTCACAACATGACTGTATGTAGCGGCGGAGCAACGCGGGCCGGGAAAGCTTGATGTTTCATAGTTCGGTTGAAGATTCAAGATTTGTGTGAAACGTTTTATGTTGACAGCTGACAGGGAAATAGCTACCCGCCCTGCCAGTTGTGAACATAATACTTTTCACACAAATCTTGTAAAACATTAATTGCCTTAATTGTCAATAGTAATTGATCTTCTACCGAACTATAAAACAATTATATAAAAAATATTTAAAAAAAATTAAATTATATTAAAACTAATAAAAATATTAAAAATATCAATAATATCCAAAATACCAAAAAAATCAAAAAGATTAAAAATATAAAATTTATTAAAAATATTAATAATATTGGAAATATTAAAAAAAAATAAAAATGTTAATTATATTGAAAATATTAAAAATATTAGTAATATAAAAAAATTTAAAAGTATTAAAAATATCAAAATATTAAGTGTTATAAATATTAAGTATATTAAACGTATTAAAAATATAGAAAATAGTCAAATTATAAAATTTCAAAAATATTTAAATAGTACACATTTAAAAGTATTATAATGAAAATATTAAAAATATCTAGAAAGCAAAATATAAAAATTTTACCAAAAATAAATAAATTTAAAAGATATTCAAAATATATAAAATTTAAAATAAAAAAAAAAAACAAAAATTATAAAAATTTTAAAAATATTGAAAATATTAAAAATATTTGAAAATTAAATTAATAAATATTTTAAAAATACTAATTAATAAAATGTATAAAATATTAAAAACATTAAAAGATTTTAAAAATATTAATATTTTTAATTGATTTTATTAGAAATACTTAAAATATGCATATTGAAAATGTTATAATATTAAAAAACCTAAAAATAATACAAATGGCAAAAACTTTAAAAATTAAACCAAGTGTTGAAAATAAAAAAAAAACAAAAATGTCAGAAATAGTAAAATATTAAACAAATTTAAATATAAATATATTTAATAAATTTAAAATATAAAAATGTTAAAAACATCGAAAATTTTAAAAAGTAAAAATATACACAATACTATAATAATGATAACAGAAATTTTTAAGTTTTAAAAAAAAAATTAAAAACAAAACGGTAGAAAAAATATGAAAATATTAAAAATAGTAAATATATTTGATAGAGTGAAAACAATTAAAACATAAACAAAATAAATAAAACTATAACATTTTGTAAAATCTTAAAGATATTAAACGTTACAAAAATTTTAATATTATTGAAAATATCAAAAATATATTAACCCTTTAATGACGAAAGCGAAATAATGGGAATTTTTTAAAGATTTTGTCAGTACTACATATAAATTAGTTAAAAACGAATTTTACATAAAAAAAGTAAGTCGAAAAATTTTAGAAAAATATCCATTTTTACTAGTGTTATGACGACTGTGACCATATGGTAATAGCGTTAAAACAGGTAAATAAAAAGAACCAAGTACAAAATAATTCATGCAATACGTTTTAAGGATAATTCATATTCTTCTCAAATAACAAAAACTAAAAGTCTTCAATATATCAGTCTTTAAACAACCAAAAAATATTCTTAATATGGAGTGACTTTTTATATCCCTCAATATTGCTGAAAAAAAATTACATGATAAAAATAATAAAATTACTAAAATTAACATGATCGTCAAACTCTCACAAACAACACTGTATGAATAAAAATATTTTTATTAAAAATATAAAAAAGGCGCACAACTACTCCATATGATAAATATTTATCACAATTATTGTTCCTGATTGTCTGGGCGATATTATTATTCCTTTTTCGACCCTAAATTTATTAACCCTAAAATTGCGGATTTCGAGAAAGGCCTTAGCGCAGCTCTTTAATTTGATAGCGAACATGTTCATATAGAATATCCTGATCAAAGCTTTAGCCTTTTACAACCTCTTAACCCCTACAAGTACGACTTTCGACAAATACCTTTGTATCGGACAACTACTCTATAAAATAAAATATTCACCCAAATGTTAATCCGTTTAGTCTGGGCGGTAGTTCCATTCTTATCCCCTTTTCGGCCATTTTACTCCAAAAAGTACGAACTCGAAAAAAGTCTTTAACTCGTACTCCAATTTTCATGTTTTTTTCTTAAGCTATTTGGACCTTGTGATGGTACCACTATTATGCCTTTTCGGGCTTTTTCCCCAAAAAGTACTAATTTCAATAAATCCCCTAATATCGCACAACTATTCGATGAAAAAAGTTTTAAGTATTTAGTCTGGGTGATAATATCAGCTTTATTCCTTTTCAGCCTTGTGCCACTCTGGGTACGCATTTCGGAAAATCCCTCCGTGTACCTCTCTAATTTTATAGGGAGTATACGAATAAAGATTTTCTTGATTATAGCTATAGCCGTTTGGTCTGTGTGATTGTACCTTTTTTTATCCCTTTTGTGCCTTTACTCTTCTAAATGTACATATTTCGAAAAACTGAATTACCGTTAACAACATTTTCATCAAGTCATCCGTTGAAATATCGTTTAACCCAACTTGTGTCGACCAAACATTACCACACACTTCCAATAGATCAAAACAAGCGGAGCGGACTAGCTTCAAATTATACCACAACCATAACAAATCTTAGTTGTTGTTATAGTGCGTTAGAAGCTCAGACAGTTGTCCCCCTTCCATTGCTACTGTTGTTGCCCTAAAGCAACAATCAACTAGAGCCCAATGTAAAAACCATTAGAAATATATTTGAAACAATTTTTTTTATGATTATTATTAGTAAATTAAACTGGACACAAGAGTATCGTGTGAACATTAAATTCTATTATATTTTTGTTTTTGTTGTATTTTTTTTTTGTTTCTTAACTCTTTTCCATAACATTGGCCATAACGAGAGATGAGGTGTATAAAACAAAACCCGAAACACTTCTTAAGCTTCCGTCAGTGTGTGTGTTAAATTCCGTGAAAAGAGGAAAGAATCCTGCGTTGAAATTTGTGTTGTTGTATTTTTTTTTGCTGTTTTGTTTTGTTATTTCTCTTTAAAGCCAAAAAGTAGTGAAAAACGTTAAAACATCAAAAAATCACATGTCATTTTGTTGTCTCCTAACAAGTTTATGTTGCGATGATCCAACACATTATTTAACAGTTGATGAGGCACAATAGACGAGGCAGGTTTGAAGAGGATGGTCAAAAGGGATGTTTGTTGGGAGATATTAGATTTATGTGAAAATACTAGAATATTAACCAAATGTTACTTTTAAAAGACGTCCAAGTGCTTTAGTCATATAAGATTTGTGTTCTCAAGTATGGTTCATATCCCTTTATGGAGAAAGGGAAATCTATATGTATTGCTTCCATCATTGAGTAGTCTGTTTTTTTTCTAGCAAGAGCATTTTTATTATATACTCCATATCAAGTGTACTCGTATTTTGTATTTGGCTGCTCTCGATTTCGATATATCATCGATTTTGATATAAAGAGTGATTCATTTGGAACTTTTCTTTTTAATGCTTAATAAATCTCATGAAATAGCAATTGATGTCTGAATATTTATAATGACCCCAAAGAACAATCTCTGACAATTAAGGTTAATTTGTTAAAATATGGGAGGTCTATGCGGCAGATGGTCTGAACGAAAGTATCACCTTCGTCCCTTTCTATTCCTAAAAGTACGAATTTTAAAAAAATCATTCGAATCGCACAAAAATTCTATAAGCTTATTATACAGTGAAAAAAAAACACAAGAATACAAGGCTCGATACTACAATCGAAGGGTAATAAAACCCTTTACTCAATTTGGCGAGATTGGTGACGAATTTTTTTTGTGGACCCCTCGAAAAACGTGATTAACTTAACCACTTGTTGACCGATTTTACTCAAAAAAGCATGCACTTTGTAAATAAAATAGTAAACATTAGGATGTCCTCATAAAATAGTGGCTTCCAACTTAAAAAATAGTGAAAAAATTAAAAAAAAGTTTGCAATTTCGAAGCAAAACAGACAGATATGACAAGTCATCATTATAACAATATATATCGTTGGAAAGGCTGCAGTCTCTTCCTTCCAAACCCACTGAGAAATTTATAATCGATTGATATTCAACCACGTTACTGACTTATAAGTGCCAAAAGATACGAAAAGCCAGTATCATAGTGATCATTATGAGCAATTAATGGTTGCTAGACACGTTCAGATTGTATTGATATGTTCACGAAAGTTGTGCAACTTTACCGTGGCTACAATTTTGGAGAACATTGTTTGTGAAAAATTTGAACTCCCTCAAAGAAATGCAGAAAAAAGTAAAAAAAAAAATAACTTCTTCCTCAATTTTTTTTTTGAAAAATGTTCAGGAATAAGTAATAATGTTGGCATATATTGTAAATAATATTTGTGCGTAAAACTTCCAGCTTCATTATGCCCATTATAGTTTAGCGCTATCACGAAGTATGAGTTAGCTGTTGGACAAAAGCTGATGACACCTTTGCTCAAGGGGCTCACTGATTTCGAAAATCTTTTGAGGTTCATAAAAAAAAAATTGGTCACTAATTTCGCCAAAGTGAGCATAGGGTTTTATTGCCTTTCGATAGTAGAATTGAACCTATACTGTCAAGTTCTTGTATTTTACGAAAAGTCTTCATTTGTTACATAATGTTATTAACCTAAATTTTCGCCAATCTACCTTTAGATGTTTAGGCTCGGCCAGTTTCATCATTTGTTTGTCCTTTTTACCCCTAATAGTATCAATTTCGGAAAAACCCTATGGTGTAGCTCTCTAATTTTATAGGGAGCATGCCCAATTTTCGGATGGCCTGGGTGATGGAACCAGTTAAACCCGTTTTTTCGTCCGTATTATCTCTGAAAGTATAAATTTCGAAAAATCTCTTCATATCGCATAACTATTTTATATAATAAATATTTCGCCCTACTTTCGCGATTCTGGCTATAGCCGTTGGTTCTGGTTTATCGCTTATCGACATTTTTACCCCTCACATATGTCGCGTAAGGGCTAGTCAGTCATCTGTCAGAAATTGTGAAAATTTTATTGCAAACGGTCCATTAATATGGCCGATATAATGATTTTTTCAAAAAGGACGTGGTCACGTCCCTTTGTCTAATAATGTTTTTCTGTAGTCTATGATAAAGGCCCTACGGATAGTACCACGCAGTGACAATTTCATTGCAATTGGCCCATTAATTTAACTGATATAATGATTTTTTCAAAAGGGGCGTGGCACCACCCATTTCCCATCGAGACGTAATCCTCCAGTATCAGTACCAGTAATATATGTAGCAAGTCCCATCTTCATGCCTGTAATGGCTCGTGAGATAAGATAGATTGCAAATTTTGGTTTGTGTGGGCGGTGTTACGCCCCTTTGTCCTATTATATTTTCTTTTAGCCTATAATAGAGGCCCTACGGGCAGTACCAGAGATTGATAAATTCATTGCAATTGGTCCATTTATATATATTTCTATTTCACCACCCATTTCCCATCGAGACGTAGTTATCCTTGTACCAAGGACATATTTAGCAAATCTCATCTTCATACCTCTAATGGCTTGTGAGATATGACAAATTGAAATTTCGGTTTATATGGGCGGTGTCACGCCCTATTGTCCAATTATGTTATCCTGTAATCTATGATAGAGTCCCTACGGATAGTATCACACAGTAACAATTTCATTGCAATTGGTCTTTTTATTTGGCCGATTTAAAGATATTTTAAAAAGGGGCGTGGTATTGCCCTCTTTATGCAAAAAAAAGTAATTTTTCTTGAATGGCCAACATATGTATCATATCTCGACTTTGTACTTTAAATGGTTTATGAGATACATCCATTTCAAATTTAGAGCAGTTTGAGCGATGCCACGCCCATTTTAACCCCTTGCAGACCGAATTTTCAAAGGGGCGTCGCACCACCCATTTCCCGTCGAGACATAATCATCCTTGTGCCAGTAACATAAATAGCGAATCTCATCTTCAGATATCTAACGGAACGTGAGATATGACAGATTTAAATTTCGGTTTGTCTGGGCGGTGTCACGCCCCTTTGTCCAATTATATTTTCATTTAGCCGTTGATAGAGGGCCTACGGATAGTACCACACAGTGACAATTTTATTGCAATTGGTTGATTTCTTTAGCCGATATAAAGATTTCTTAAAAAGGGGCGTGGCATTGCCCTCTGTATACAAAAAAAAGTCTCTTTTCTTTACGGCCAACATATGTATCATATCTCGACTTCGTACTTATAATGTTTTATATAAAAGATGCAGCCATTTCAAATTAAGAGCAGTTTGAGCGATGCCACGCCCTTTTAAACCCCTTGCTGACCAAATTTCCAAAAATCCATTCCTACGTCATAAAAAATAAACTTACATGCCTAATTTCATGGTTTAGCTTTAGCCGTTCGGTCTAAGGAGTGACCAGTAAGTCGTTCAAGCTGCAATTATTTACTATCTCCCTCCATTGCCATACTGCCCTCCCTAGTGCACTCTATTTAGCTCCACAGCCCATAGGAGTCATAGTCATTCCAAGAAATGCGTTTTTTCGGCCGACAAATGTTTGTGCTTCTTCTTTTCTAAAAAATTTCAGTTCAGTAGTATTTGGTAGTTGTTGTCGGTGTTGGGGCCGAGCCGTTTTAATTTATGACAATCTGGCGTAATTTGATGTCATCGCTGGTGATTTATAGATGTTAAACAAGTTAGTTTGGCCACCATCAACGTTTGTATTTTGGGACAAGTTTTGTTTTGTTGCCTCAGCTTTACCATAACATTACTTTGTTATGAGGCTCCTCGCGAGAGAAAAAGATAAACATCTGTGGTTGGGCCTTGTAAGCGAAAGTGGTGCAACAAATGTTTAAGCCTTAAATGAGTTTGAAAAATCTAAGAAATTATCATAATTTTGTTATAATTAATATAAAAAGCTGAACAAAAAGTCACATAAATATGATTGTATCACTTCATTTTGTGTTAACAATTTGTGAGAATAAATGAGAGCGACACATACTCGCATATGTAAGAGCGATCCCTTGATGCAACTTTATGCGAAGGAAATGAAAGGGAAAATTTACTTGTACCTACTAAGGGTTATGAGACAGGTGAAGCTTAACATCTGGTCAGCGCTTGCTAATACGAAGAAATTAGGAAATTCTCATGTGTTTGCTTCTGATCATTAGCGAGATGTTATTTGATAGTTTTAAAAAGCTTTATGTTACTTGGTAATATAAAAATATGTAGGTAGTTAAAAATGTGGATGCAAAATTAGCTGGTATTCCTGAATGGTTACTTACTCCAGTTGCTCGAAGTTAATCTCATCTCACACTCTTCTCTCTTTACCCTACTCGAAACAATGTAAATCTTACATATTGTACAAGTCAAACTTTGATCTATAAACAAATCCAAAAAAACACAACACAATGAACACTTTAAGCCCGGCTCCTATCCCCTCTTCATGTTACTCGTCATAGTAGAATTCGATGAATCATCATCATCATCTCCTTCTATTGTAATGCCTCCATCGAATAAGCGGCGGACGCATGAGGACTGCAAAATTGAACACCGAAAACAACAGCAACGGCAAACCCCCTCCTGCCCTCCCCCAGAGAAACATCAATAAAACGCTGGCAACGGCTACAACATCACCAATACTAACAACAACTACAACAAATAATTTTCGCTAAACCATGAAAGGAACAAACGAACGAACGTACGAGCAACAAATGAACGTGTTCTACATTTTTAATTTCCATGTGTGCGATTAAATTTTAAGTGTTAGTGATGTAGAAATTTTTGCCTAAGGGAACTCGGTGGTGATATTGGGGTCTTTTCCACAAAGATATATTTATTTTCTAAGATGTTACTGCAACCTTCCTTGATGTTTTCGACAGCAACTTTGCAGTATGGTGTCAAGTTAATCGGCATACCTAGTAAAAACTTCTGAAGCAGTGACGTTTGCATTCGTCGATAAACAAGTAGGCGCCGTTTGTTGTGAATCTAAAAATAAAATGCTTATTTATTCACAACAACGCGTAAAGCTATTCCATACCTATTCATGGAATGTAAGGAGAAATTACGTTTAAGTATTGCAACCTTCACAGACTTTGAAAAGTCGAGTGAAATAGGTATAACAGTTTATCGAAGACAAGACCATTTTATGAAGACTTAAGATCGTGAAAAACACAATTCTCTTGAAATGATTGTTTTTTGACTTTATATAACCCCAAAAAGGAGGAGTATATATGGGAGGTGGATGTAGTTTTTGCCCGATCTTGCCCTTCATGGGGCATGGGGCTAAACCTTCGCTTAGAGGATACTAGCTTGCATAAAAAATTTCAGCCGATAGCTCTTCAACTATGGCTGTTATCGAGAAGACGGATGGACGGATACTTTAAATCGACTCAGAATTCAACGCTGGAATGGGGGATTTTATATTTCAGATCGTTATACACTTTCTGATCGTTATTCACTTGGGAATAATCAGAATAATCCCCAAGCAGCTCTCAAAGTCCAATAGATCACGTGTTCTCCTGTAGAAAATGTAAAAGGCGAAATGTTGAGCAACCTAAATGGCATTCTACCACCAATGCGTTTTAGTGAGTAGGTAACAAAAGTTACTGAAGCTCAACATAACGGTTAGTAAAGTTGGCTGCCACAAGAATCAGGGAACGGGCGAGGTGGTATAATTAGCCACACTCCTTAAATATAAACTATAAAGAAAACACAAAATAAAGACAGGGCTAGAACCTCCCCCCACCGCCCAAAGTTGACGACCCCCGCAAACATTATAAGGACCATGATTTTAGGATAAGTACATGATGTAAGGGGTATTTTCTAATTTGAGTCTTTCTCTTTGGAGGTCCTCAAGTAGCTCACAAAGTCTGAGAGATCACGTATTCCCCGGGCAATGCCATTGAACATCCGTTCAGCGGTTTGCAAACGTAACTAATAAGAACCATGGCTTAAGAATATGCACCTAGAATGTCAGAACTCGTGTGCAGAGAAGGTATCTCTTTCCAACTGGAGGATGTTCTCGACAAATACAAGACTCATATCTCTGTCATACAGGAAATACGATGGACAGGACAGGGATGCACGCGACAAAAGAACTGGAACATATTTTACAGCTGCCAAGCAAAATGACACGAATTTGGATGTGGATTCATAGTCGGCATGGAATGTAGACATCTGATCTCTCTATCCGCAAAAATCCGGTCTATACACAACAACACCTCCGAAAACGTATTCAAACTGGTTAGCTTCGAGTCGGCAAGAAACAAGGTAGTGATTTAAACCATATTCCCGCATAAAGATATCAAGGCAACCTAGATATCCCCTGATCAAAAGAAAAGGAACCAGATTGATCAATCGATGAAGGCATGTCTTAAGTGCAAATATAGTCTCGGACCACCACCTTTTTCCAGCCAGGCTACGCATGCGATTAAGTAGTGCTAAGAACGTTTCTAACCAAACGAACATTAAGCTAGACATCAAATAGCTGCATGTCACCGAGATAGCCAATGCCTACACCAACCAACTCTCTCAATTACTTCAAACAAACCCCTTGTTCTGGTGTTACCGACACACAGTGACAGCATATTGCGAATTCGATGACTACTGCCGCTACGAATGTACAGGCTTAAGAAAAAACCACTCTCAGGCAAGCCCTGGTACGATGATGAATGTCGCGCAATGTCTGAGGAAAAGGTTGCTTCAAACAGGGCTAAACTGCAGCCAATGTCAACGTGTCCTGTGATGGAACAATATAATGAGAATTTTAGGGAGATGAAACGGCTCTTCAAGTGAAAAGTGTGAAACCCGAAAGTACTACGAAAAGCTAAAAAGCAAAGGTTTTGGAACTAAGATCCCAACTGTAAGAATAGAGATGAAAATCTAAAGAAACCCGGGATATCGAAAATTACTCGGATAGAGATGAAGCCTGAAAGTTATAGCAAAAAGTAAAAATCAAAGGATTTCCTGTAAGGACAGAGATGGAAATCTGGCCACGGACGCACAGAGCGTGATACAAATATGGAGGGAACTCTTCCTTACTCTGCTCGTTCCCGAAGGCAGCATATGTGACGAAATCACGCCAATCATTGACGACGGAGTAGATTGTCCACCACCGACAATCTACATAGAAATCTGAATTTTCTATGTCCTGTGCTTAAGAAAGACGATCCAAGTGTGTTTAACAACTATCGCGGAATCAGCCTTTCACACAACGCATACAAGGTCCTGTCTAGTGTGGTATATGAAAGACTAAAGCCCATCTTAACGAACTCTATCTTAACGAACCCCTGACCCGAAATCGTTAGTAGAGTCTTCGGGTTCGATGGCAAGTTGCATTCACGACCGCTTGCTACAGACCCATGAAGTAGCGGGGGTGTGGAAAGATAGGTATCACCTTGACCATTAGGGGGTAAGTCTCATGCTGTCGTACCCAATTTGGTATTTCCTGGCTGGAAGAAAGATCCGACAATTGCGGTAGATTGCTTCATGGGGACGCTGGCAATCGCATTGTAATATGCCAGTGTGATCAGCACACTATGGGTAATGCCTTTACGGCGAGACTCATGTCAAACTCACGTGCACTCTGTTATGTGCTTAAGAAATACAATTCAAGTGTGTGCACCATCTATAACGGTACCTCCTGTCGAGTGTGTTATGTGAAAAACTTTCCCCATCTTAACGAACCTTTATGTATTGACCAGATATTTAAAATACAACAAATCCTGAAGAAGACCCAAGAAGTGCAGATCGACACTTATGCAAAAATCCGACAGTGCCATTTTCTGCCAAGCGAGGCCTCAGACAGGGCGGTAGTCTGCGATCTCTTTAGCATCACGTGCGGAAGGCTGCATTAAACACGACTGGTACCGTTTTTAATAAAAGTCACATGCTGCTCGCGTATGTCGTTGATATAGATATCATAAGTCGAGCGCTGCGGGATGTTACTGCGACCTTTTCAAGGATTGAAAAGGAGTCGGCAGAAGTGGGTCTGGTAATAAATGAGAACAAAACCATGTTATTTGTTCCAACGAACAAAAATAACGGCGATTATCGGTGTCGTATAAACCATGAGCTGTATAACGTTGTCAAGCGCGTCAAAAAGCTCCAGTTTGAAAAGTCTTTGATTGGTGGCGCAGGAGAGGGCAACCAAAACTTCGTTGGATGCACCAGGTAAAAAAGCTGTTATCTTAATTTGGTGTAACGAACTATCTACGGAGCGCAAAATATCGAAGTGCTTGCAATTCTGTTTTACATGCGGCAATTGATGGATAAATATCTATTGTTCAAGACAAAATAGAAAAAAGATGGAAATAATGTCAAAGTTCATATTTCATATGTCCATATTTTTAATTTGCTTTATTCGCGAGTTATCGTTGGCAATGCAAGAACAAGGGGTCACAAGTTGGACCTTTCGAATAGACCACCTGCATGCAGTATATTTGCGACAAAAATTTGAATGAAATTGTCTTTAAAATGTAAATGCCAGTGATGATCCTATGGGGTCATTATAAATATTCAGATTTACGATTGTCTATTCAGTGTTTTATTACAAATTTGAAAAACAACGTCTAAATGAATCACCCCTTAGAAGATATATAAATAATTTCTAATCACACTTTTGTTGTTTTTTCTTCTTCAGGGTTGTGTAAAGTCAAAATGTTGTACCGATTAGGCAGCTACGATTAAAGACGTGGAAGCAACATTACTCGGGTAATTTGCGAGGTACTGGTGACAATGTTGGAAAAAGTGATCGCAAGATAGACCTACTGAATATACCAGCTGCGGAATAGTAGCAGTTAAGAATTTAATAATACTATTTTTAGACAGTAAATTTCAGTGATTTTTGTTTCGGCTCATAGCGAAGATTGAAATGAAGATCTGAATCTAGTCAAAGAGTTATTTAAGAATTAAAAAAAAGATCTTTAAAGAGTATTTTTTTTTAATTTTTAGGTAAAAATTGAACATTATATATGATGGCGATTATGGCATTTATCGGCATTTATTATAGCTTTAAACTTTTGGTTTATTGCGAAATTAAATACCAGCAGAACAGTTTTCTTACACCTTTTATATTTTTCGAGATATTGCTAGGAAAGTTGGATCATGTTGGCAATTTTATAAAGGACTAAAAAAAACTGAAAAGTTTATGATGAAATAGAAATTTTTTATTTGTATAAACTAAATGTCATTGACTGTTCTTTCGACTCTTGATAAAGATTCCGACAGTCAATGATATTTTAAGTGCTTTATTAAAATCTTAAAAAACAACTTCTTAATGAATCATACTTTAAGAGAAATAATAATTTATTTTGAAATATTTTCAAACAAGTTTTTCATGGAGAAAGACGTTTCACAGGCAAAAATTTTTAAATTTACCACTGATGGATTGAACCTTTCTAAACGAAGCGCAAACCCGGTGCCAGATACCTCTATCAAAAACCTATACAATATTCTACATCACTACAAATCTCACATGTTCTTTTCCGTTGTAAATTCAATATATACATCTGCGTATGTTTTTATATTTTATTTTTTTTTTCAACTTTTGAGATTTTATTGTTTGTCTGCTTAGCCAACAAGTGACAAAGTCTCGCTGACACGACGCAGAGGAACAGATCTTGCGCTTTGTAAGCAATGTACTGACGGACGGACGCAGGGAACGACAGTTTGAGTGGTGTTTTTTTTTTGCATTTTTTTCCACGTATCATTTGAAACGTAGAAGTAGAGAGTAAAAAAAAATTAAAAACTATTTAATATTGTGTTATGGCAAAGTTGTTTCATTTTTTTTCCCTTTTGCTTTCTGAATGCACTACTGCTCCATTTTTTAAAACATTTTGTACAATTTCAAGCCGAAAAAGTTGGCGTTTTTTTTTTTCTTAAGTTGTCTTTTATTTCACTTTTTATTATGTCGGACGTGGGCGTCTGTTGTCTAGGCATTTGACACAGCCACCACCAGCCCAGTGACTGGTTTCATTTGTGTTCAACCGATGACCGGGTGGTGATAAGGGGGGGGTAAAGGAAATAGCCAAATGTATAGTAACGCAGAGTCTTACACACATGCGCTCGCTCGCATATTATAAATGATGCATTTGAAGAAAGATAGAAAAAAACGCGTTTTTCAAATATGCATTTTGAAGTTGTTTCTTTTCTTTTCGGTGGTGACACGATTACGTGAACTGACACACCACACCACGTTACAAAGCGAACACGCGGACACTTGTGTGTCACAGTGTCACCGCATAACAGTGTGTGGACAAAATGTCACTGTATCTCCACAAAAGTTTGTCTGATTGCAAGACAACACTATACCAATGGTGTCCAAATCAAATTGGACGAAAAAAAAAAACAAATTTTAATAATTTATACATTTCTTTGTAGAAAAAAAATTTATTTCATATTAATATAATTCCAGAGTCACCGAAACCGACCGCAACCATTTGTCTAATTGGATTTGCTCACTTAGGCTTTGATACCCCTCGAAATAAAAAAAAGCGAGAGGTAATTTGAACACTCTCTACATAAAGGTAAGGTGAGGTAGTAAGTAACCTGTTTGCTGTAAACACGTCTGGGTAATAGTATTTGACAACATGCTAAATACGAGCACAATAGTCTAAGAGGTAAGAGATATTTTATGACAGTTTATTAATGCAATTGCAAAATGGATATATTTCATAATTAACTTTATAGAATTGCCTATAAATATTAGAAGGACATAAATTATTAATATAAAAACGAAAGCGAAGTAAAGGTACATGTGAGTTCTTTTGATCGTATCTTAAAGTAACCACATCGCATTAACATTGTAGATCTGTACCACTGTAGCAAAAGTTATCCCCCTTATTATGTATGTCGCAGTCACGTCGAATCTTTGTCGTTTTTCAAATATGGCACCGCTGATGTCGTTTCTCAGACTGAGACTTCTCCTTGCTCTTATCAAGTTCTTCTTCCTCAGATGATGAATAATTCTTAACACTAAACATTTCTGTTAATTATTACTAATTTTATTCAAATAAAAAAAAACAATTGAATGTTGTCGAAAGTCGACTACGACATACGTAAAAAGGGGGAATATCTAAATTTTTTAAAAATTAGGGTTTTTTTACTTGATATGTCCTTTAGGACTTTAAGAACAACTTGGCAAAGGATGATCTGTCTGAGATAAGTGGATGTTTATTAAACGATTACGAGTATATAAAAAGCCGGTATATGCTTACCCAAAAATTTGAAGCGGCCTCTAAAATTATAAAAAGTAGACAATCAACTTTTGCCAAAATGGTATGACAGCTGCAAAATTTAAATTTTTTCACTAATACATTTTGTTTTATTTTTAAGATTTCCACAGTTTATTTAATAACATTATTGTCTTTTACCAACACATGCCATTCTAACCAAAGGTTCTATTAGCTTAAAGATAATGACAACCAAAAATCTTCAATTTATTCTTGACAGTTTTTTTGGTCACCGTTGATCTGAATGGGGTATTAGAATTTTTAATTTTTTTTTATTGTATAAAAAGTTCTTATATAAAAGTATTGTTTTTTTTTGTCTAGTTTTGTTATCCACCCAGAGTGTGTGTGAATTGATTTGTATGATTATTCTTTACACCTGGAAATTTGTTTATGTTAGAAGTAGTAAATAAAGCGATTTTGTTTAACGGTCATTTGTTAATTAATCGTTGACGAGTTAACAATGACCAGCATAGAAAAACGAAACAAAACAAAAGCGACTCCCGCAAATTGTTTTTATGATTGAGGCTGTGAGTGAGTGTGAATTTATTTAACATTGAAAAGAAAGCGCCGTAAACAATTTAGGGCATCAAACTTTAGTATGGCGAAAGGTCAAGGATCTGGCCAAAGTTATGGATGCAGGAACATCACAACATTAAGTGTGTATCAAAAATCGTGATCAAATAAAGGGTGGTCCAAACAAAACGTACTATGGTAATTGTAAATACAATAATTTTTTATTATGATAGAAGGATCTGGCACTGGTCGTGGCATAGTGGTTAGAATACCCGACTACCATGCGGGAGATCCGTAGTTCGATTCCTGGCTCCAATCATCTACAGTTTTCTTTCATTGCCGATGTTGTCGTCACCAACTTCGCAGTAAAAGCTTCTCAACCAGTGACGTTCGCATTCGTCGATAAGCAAGTAGGTGCCGCTTGTTGTGAATATAAAATCGAAAGCGTGTTAATTCACAACAACGCGAAAAGCTATCCCATACCTCATTCACGGTGTCAAATCGCAGGGAAGGCTGTCTTCGCCTGTTCCGTCCCACGATATGCGCTCTTCTCCCTCTGATCGAAAATAAATATTCCTAGCGTATATATCTATGTGTACTAAGTACTATCTGTGTATCAAAATTGTATTTCTTTACGACTAAATACATCCCCAAATGAACGAAAATAACAAGTTCGTCTTTATATTCATATCTGTAGTGTGAGGTACCGTTTGTGCATCGAATTTTGTCACTCTAGGGCTAAATCTATATTTAACACGCCCACTTATCGAAAATAAAAATTGGTCTGCACCTCCATATCTGCAGTGCCAAGTACCATCTGTGCATTGAATATTGATGCTCTGTGCATTGAATGTTTATGCCCGCACCTTTTAGAGGAGTTCTTTCTTCTATTCTCCAAATAAGTCCACCCCAGCGCCACCTACTGGATCTATTTGTACATACAATTTTTTCTCATGATCAATCAAATATACATCCTAAATTTCAGTTAATGCTTCCAAACATTCAATAAAAAAATGTTGAACATACTGGGTTTGGAAAAAATCGGACCATCAATATTAATTTCGAAAATAGTTTAAGCCACATATACAACAACTTTGATCTCATGATCAAACAAACATACATTCTGAATTTCCTTTATATTTATCCTTTCGTTCAAACTTTCGATATAAATCCACTCCGGGTCCATTTGTGCATCAAATTGTTTGCCACGATCAAACAAACATATTTTCTGAATTTCAGTTAAATTGGCTATTCGTTTAAGTTCTCCCTATAAATCCACCCCAGCGCCACCTAACGGGTCCATTTGTACATACAATTTTTTCTCATGATCAAACAAACATACATTCTGAATTTTAGTTAAATTGGCCCATCTATTCAAATCCACCCAAGCGCCACCTAGCGGTTTGAAAATACAATGGTATCTACAGAGTTCCTATTGGCTTGCTCTTTTCGGCTCTCGGCTCTCGGGACAGGAGCCTAAATAAAGAGCTGGCTCGCGAGTCAGGAGTCACAAAATTTTAAATGAGCTCCCAGCTCGCGAGCCTGGAGCCACAAAATTTCAAATGGGCTCTTTATTGCGAGCCGAGAGCTCATTTGAAATTTTGTGGCTCTTGGCTCGCGAGCTGAGTATCAAAGTTATGTACCATAAGTAAATTTTTATGCCAAAAAGTACTTTTATTGCTTCAAAAACATTTTTCTGTTTCACAAAGTACTTTTTTTTGTACCAAAAAGTACTTTTATTGTACTTTTTGTCATATAAAAGTTCTTTTTTTATTCCAAAAAGTACTTTTTGTCATAAAACAGTTCTTTGATACAAAAGAAAGTACTTTGTACCAAAAAGTACATTAAAAGTTCTTTTAATACAAAAAAGTACTCTGGTACAAAAAAAAGTACTTTGTGCAACATAAAGTGTTTTTGGGCCAATTAAAGTACTTTTTGGCATAAAAGTTCTTTGGTACAAAAGAAAGTACTTTTTACTAAAAAGTACATTAAAATTACTTTTGGTACAAAAAAGTACTATGGTACAAAAAAAGTACTTTTTGGCAGTTCATTAAGTACATTAACAGTTCTTTTTGGAACAAAAGAGTTCTCTGGTACAAAAAAAGTACTTTGTATTAAAAAGTACAATGAAAGTACTTTTTGGTACAAAAAAGTTTTCTGGTACAAAAAAAAAGTACTTTATGCAACAGAAAGTGTTTTTGGGTCAATAAAAGTATTTTTGGCATAAAAATGTACTTTTGGTACATAACTTTGGTACTTAGATCGCGAGCCAAGAGCTACAAAATTTCAAATGGGCTCTCGAGCTGACTCGATAAACAAGTAGGTGCCGTTAGTTGTGAATCCAAAAATAGAAAACGTGTTCATTTACAATAACGCGAGAAGCTATCCCATACCTCATTCATGGGTGTAAAGGGAAAGCAAGTTTTTTTAATTGCCTTGCTGAGCTCGTTTTGGCTTGGTGGTGGCCAATATACTCCATCGTCGATGATTGGCATGGTTTCGTCGCTTATGCTGCCTTCGGGGGCGAGAAGAGAATAAAAGTGTTCTCGCTTTATTTGCAGCTTACTCTGCGTGTCCGTGACCAAATTTGCATCTCTGTCGATACAGGTGGGGATCCATGTTCGAAACCTTTGCTTTTTACCTTGTGGTGGAACTTTCGGGCTTCACCTCTGTCCCTGTAATTTTCGATATTTTGTTTTTTTTTTTAGATATCTATATTCATTTCTGTCCTTACAGGTGGGGATACCTGTTTCAACTTTTGCTTTTACCTTTTGGTAGAACTTTCGCGCTTCACTTCTATCCCTGTAATTTTCGATATCTTAGTTTTCTCCAGATTTCTGTATCCATTTCTGTCCTTACAGTTGGGGATCCATGTTCCTAAATCTTTGCTTTTTTACCTTTTGGTAGAACTTTCGCGCTTCTCTTCTATACCTTTAATTTTCGATATCCTAGTTTTTTCCAGATTTCCATATCCATCTCTGTCCTTATAGGTGGGGATCTCTATTCATAAACCATTGCTTTTTACCTTTTGGTAGAACTTTCGGACTTCACCTTTATCCCTGTAACTTTCGATATCCTGACTCTCTCTTCTTGAATATTCGATATTTTTCGCCTGAAGAGGCGTTTATTCTCCATCCTCTACTCATTATATCGCTTGTCACCATTCACATTGTGTGACATTCCTCATCGTACAAGGGCTTGTCTTAGCGTGGTTCTTCTTAATCCAGTGCGGTCGTTGCGGCAGTGGTCATAGAATTCGCAATATGCTGCCACTGTGTTTCAGAAACATCAGAATTAGGGGGGTTAGTTCAAAGTAATTGGTAGTTGGTTGAAGTAGGCATTGGCTATCTCAGTGGTATACATCTTTGCGATGCCTAGCTTCCTTTGTGTTTGGTTACGAGCATTTTTAGTATTAATTAATCGAGTGCGTCCCTGGCCGGAACTGAATGGTGATCCGAGTCAATATTTGAACCGCTTGAGACATGCCTTCCATCGATTACCACATGATCAATCTGGTTTCTTGTATTTTGATCAGGGGATAACCAGGTGGTGTCAATATGCAGGAATGTGTTCCACTCACTTCTATGTTTCTTGCCAATGCAAAGCTAACCGGTCTAAATCCGTTATTGGAAGTGTTGCTGTGCACACTGAATTTTCCGACTGCTGAAACAAGAACATCTTCCCTTCTTATTTTAGCATTAAAATCTACAGAACAATTTTAATGTCTTCTGCAGGGCAGCGGTCTGGGTGTGTACACAAACCAGCGTAATGTAAAAATATTTCGTCTATTCGGTCACTTATAGGGTTAAACCAAATGTCGATGTTTCTTGCCGACTATGAATTCACATACAAATTAATGTCTTTCTGCATAGCAACTTTTTTTACATCGTGTGCATCCCTGCCCGTGTGAATTTCCTGTATGGCGGTAATGTCAGCCTTGTATTTGTCGAGAACATCCGCCAGTTGGATAGAGGCAACATCTCTGTATAAAGTCCGGACAATCCAGGTACATATCCTTAAATCGTGGTCCTTATAATGTGTGCAGAGGTCGTCAACATTTGGGGAAGTTCTTATTTTTTCTTTTCTTCGTGTTTTCATAATAATCGTTTTTTAAGGGGAGTGGATTATTAGTTTATTAGTTTTTTTAGGGCAGCCAAAGACGTTAAGAGAGCTTCAGCTACTTCTGTTACCTACTTCCTAACACGCTTCGGCTGTATCATTCCACTTAGATTAGGTGACGCGGTGTTGTCATCTCACATTTGCTACCACTGAAAGGATGTTCAATGTCATTGCTCTGAGAATACATAATATCTCGGACGTTGTGAGCTGCTAGGAGACATCCACCGAGAGCATTTGGTTATACCCAAGTGAATAACGATCAGATAGACTTAACTTCGGGCATGAGTACATCAAAAGTCAACTATAGATATTAATGTACTCATGCCCGAACCATTTCCAATTGAAATTCAATAAAAATTAATTGAAATTTATATATTCCATTTGAAATTCAAATCACGCCAATTAATATTCAAAAAATCCATTTGAATTAAAAAAAAATATCAATTCAAATTCAATTTTTCCATTTGAATTTCAATTAACGAATTTTAAATTTCAAATGACGAGTTTTGAATTTCAATTGATGAGATTTTGAAAGTTTTCAAATTTCAAATGGAAAATTTGAATTTAAAATTATATTATTTGAATTTCAAATGGAATGTTAGAAAATCTAATAAAATAATTAAATTTTTATTGATTTTTTTTATTTCAATTGGAAATGGTGTAGTCATTCTTACCACTTCTGTTGTTCAACGACAAACCACTGTGCGCTACCCAAAAAAAATTCACATTCACCATAACAACACTCACTCTCTCTGTCTGCAACCAAAGACCAGAAGCTGTCACTCTTAAGGTCTCATAGGCTTTAAGTTATCACAACAAACATTGTGATGTGCTGGTTGACATTCTTAATAACTTATTCCAATGAAATTATTTTGATTCTGTTCTTTATCGTTTCTGTTTTTTTTTGGTTTATCTCCATCAAATGAGCCGTGAATAAACAGTCTCGGTAGTGTTGTTGCTGATGATGATCAAGAGGCTTCCATAGAATTCCTTGAAACCTTTTTGAAGCAACAGCAACAAACACTTTATGATGATTGTGGTCTGTTTGCCTAACTCAATAAGACCTGTTTTGTTTTTTAACTGGTTCTGTCTGTTTCTTTTTAGTTTTTCTTTCCTGGTACCCTAAGCCCCCACGACTGTATTGTGGTATCCATCCTCAACACAATACTTTCTCTTTCTTCTTAAGGTAGTTTGGGAAGCACAGAATTTTTCATCCGTTGTTGGATGACCTTCATAAGCTTCGCATGTTTTTTTTTTAAGAGAATCACTGTTAATTAACTTTATGGCCATAAAAATGGCCAATATTTGCAAACAAAAACGAACCTTTTTGCTTAAAGTTGTTATGGGCAATTGGAAGGCCATATAATATTTAATTATGTCAAAAGTAACAAGATTTTATATTTTTCTATTGAAATCGTTCAGCGGCTACCATTTAGAATTGCTGCCAAAAGGGTTCTGTAACCATTCGCGCTGGCAGCCTCATAAAAAACAGGTATGGACCACCAAAGCCATCGCCATGAAACCACCACCACAACTAAAACGAAAGTTACTGTGTGGGCGCAGCAGTAACAAGCAGGCAGGCACTTGGTCGTGTGCTGCCGCTGTTGTTGTTGTTAGTATTGGCCACCTTTGAACTCACCAAAATCGTAGCTAAAACAACGTGTTTGCCTGTGGTGTTGTTACTGCGATTGTGATCAAGGACTAAAGTAACAGAATGGCCCAAAGCAACGAAAGAGAATGGAGAATGTGAATTTAATGAGTAAGTTGGGATATACTAAGAGAAATAGTAAGAGAAGTATATGTAACACATATATATACATATATACTTGGACAATGTGTAGGAATTTCTCATAATATTATAAATTATAAAAATTAAAAAATATAAAAATATAAAAATATTAAAATATAAAAATATAAAAATATAAAAATATAAAAATATAAAAATATAAAAATATAAAAATATAAAAATATAAAAATATAAAAATATAAAAATATAAAAATATAAAAATATAAAAATATAAAAATATAAAAATATAAAAATATAAAATATAAAAATATAAAATATAAAAATATAAAAATATAAAAATATAAAAATATAAAAATATAAAAATTTAAAAATATAATAATAAAAAATATAAAAATGTAAAAATATAAAAATATAAAAATATAAAAATATAAAAATATAAAAATATAAAAATATAAAAATATAAAAATATAAAAATATAAAAATATAAAAATAATTTATAAATAAAAGTATTAATATATAAAACTATAAAAATTACAACATTATAAATGATGAAATTATAAAAACAAAAAAATAAATCTATTATATTGATATTATTACTCGATTTCTAAAGTGGGCGGAGTGATACATATGTATTGGAGGTACCATAGTGGGCGTGTCTAGACTTCCAGATTTTTTCTCCACAACTTTGTCCTGTTATGGCTTTACTAAAGACAAAATTAGGGCACGATCGCATTGGGTGTATTGATATTATTACTCCATCTCTAAAGTGGGCGGAAAGGTACATTTGTATGGGAGGTACCATAAGGGGCGTCGCTAGACTTCCAATTTTATTTTCAAAAACTTTATCCTTTTATAACTTAACATAATTCAGAATTTAGGCACGATCATGTCGAGGGTATTGATATTATTACTCCATCTCTAAAGTGGGCGAAGTGGTACATTTGTATGGGAGGTACCAGAATGGGCGTGTCTAGACTTACAAATTTTTTCTACACAACTTTATCCTGCTTGAACTTTACTAAATACAGAATTTGGGCACGATCGAATTAGATCTATTAACAGTTTTAATCGATTTCTAAAGTGGGCGGTACCAGATGTGTATGGGAGGAACCACATGGGGCGTGGCTAGACTTCTAGTTTATTTCTCAAAAACTGTATCCTGCTATAGCTTTACTAAATAAAGTATTTGGGTATGATCGCGTTGGATTTATTGATATTATTACTCCTTCTCTAAAGTTGGCGGAAAGGTACATTTGTATTGAAGGTACCAGAAGGAGTGTGGCTAGACTTCCAATTTTTTTTTCCAACACTTTATCCTGTTATAGCATTACTAAGTGCAGAATTTGGTTACGATCCCGTTGGGTGTATTGATATTATTAATCGATTTCTAAAGTGGGCGGAATGATGTATTTGTGTGGGAGGTACCAGAAGGAGCGGGGCATGTAGCCCATTTGCAATACAGTAAGCAGTTTTGGAGAAATATTAACTCGTACAAAATTTCAAAACATGTGGTTGCGTCTTTCGAAAGTTATCGTGCGCGCCAGCCGGACAGCCAGACAAACAGACAGACAGACGGACAAACGTGACTCAAAACGACTTAAAAAGTCATGAATCGAATTTGGTTCAAAGAAACCTAGGGTCCAAAGTGACTCCGTCTATGTATTACACTTTTGGGTCATAAATGTAACATATTGTAAAAAAAAAATTTAATTCTGTTGTGGCAACTCTTAATGTCTATACAAATGCGGATACGTATCTCTCCGCTCTGGTGATATTTTCGATTATAAACACAAATACATATTAAGAGAGTGTTGCTGCTGTTGCAACAGGTTGGCGCCGAAAAGCAAACAATCGAACAGAGGCAGGTAAAAACTATATCACCGGTAAATATCCACAATAAACAGTAGACCGCCTAAAGAGAGCAAATGCATAGAATTTATGTTATTATCTCACTAATGCAAGAGCGCACAAAGAGTACTGTGAGCGCCTGTTTCAGTAACGGGTAACATACGCTCTCAATTGTAGAAATACCTGTTTACCTTTCCAAAACGAAAAACCGACCGCTGAGCTAAAGGAGAACCCCAAGACGAGCGGGTGTACAATAGTTTGTATCTCTTCTTTGGTGTTTTGTTTTTTTCTCGTTTTTTTTCTTAGCCGCAGCAAAATAAAAACATTTTACACAATTATATTATGACCACGATGATTACGGCAAACATTTGCCGCAACAACAACAACAGCAACTACCCAGCAAAAGAATCCCCCGTAAAGAGCCGAAATCGAAGAACAACAATAACAAAAACCGTAGATAAAAAGACCAAGGAACTGAATATGAGCAAAACGAAATCAAATGACAAAGCAATAATAATAATAATAACAACAACAACAAAAAAAACACATTAACTTTAGACATTTCATTCTTTATGTTGTCCGTTGCTGTTGTTGTTGTTGTCGTTGCTTTTGACTGACATTCTGTCGAAGGGGTATCTGACGGGACTGACTGACAGACGTACGATTATCGCCAGGTTACACTATAGTACAACTGAAGTTTGCCTGAGACAAGAACAAATGGAACGTTATGTACATAGCTATACAGAATATTTGCTACACACACGAGGAGTACTGAGTAGAGATACTCTCATAAGTGTCTGAAAGATACAAAATAAATACTACGTATGAATGTTTGTACGTCAAGTAAAGGAACCCGCATTTAATGCGTACAAACATATATACTTAGAGTGTAGAGAGCACACACTGGGTCGAAGTCGTTCGTAGGTTGACCGAATGCGATCGAAGGCTGTGGTGAGAAGTTTTAGGCAATTGAATTTAGATCACGTAGCACAGTGTTTTTGTTTTAAGATATGGGTAGTCACTTGGTAATAACCAGAATCTCTCTTTGGAGGTCCTCAAATAGTTCACAACCATGGAGAGATCAGGTATTTCCCGGGCAATGCCAGTGAACAACCGTTCACTTGTAGCAAATGTAAGATATGGGTATTTTCTTATTTGTGACTTTCTGATCGTAAGTCACTTGGTAATAACCAGAATCTATCTTTGGAGGTCCCCAAGCAGCTCACAACCACGGTGAGATCACGTTATCCCCTGGCAATGCCAGTGAACACCCGTTCACTTGTAGCAAATGTAAGATATGGGGATTTTCTTATTTGAGACTTTCTGATCGTTAGTCACTTGGTAATAACCAGAATCTCTCTTTGGAGGAGCTCACAACCACGGAGAGATCACGTATACACCGGGCAATGGCAGTGAATATCCGTTCACTTGTAGCAAATGTAAGAAGGTGCAATGTTGAGTAACCTAAATGGTACACTACTACCGATGCGTCTTAGGATGTAGGTAATTAATGTTAATGAAGCTCAACACAACGGCTCTCTTAGTGACTTTGGCAGCCCCAAGAAAATAGCATCGGGCGCGGTGGTCTAATAAGCCACTCCCCCTAAACAAAAACAATTATTATGAAAACACCAAATATTGACGACCCTCGCAAACTTTATAAGGACCAAGATTTAAGGATATCCACCTGGAACGTCTGAACTCTCTACAGAGATGGTGTCTCTATTCCATTGGCAAATGTCGTTGACAAATACAAGGCTGACATTACCGCAATACAGGAAATGAGATAGACGAGACAGGGGTGCACATGACGAAATAACTGTGATATCTTTTACAGCTGCCATACAAAAAGACACAAAGTTGGTTATCACGCTGATTTGTGTACACGCCGCGACGGTTGAGGAAATATATCACCGCTGCCCTGCACATGACATTAAAATTCTTCTGGGATGGTTGCTGTTAAACGACTGTTGGCACCATAAACAAAAGTTTCATGCTGCTCGCGTATGCCGATGATATACATATATATCATACGCCAAGGATTGCAGGATGTTACTGCGGCCTTCTAAGACATTGAGAAGCAGTTGGCAGAAGTGGGTTCTGGTAATAAATAGGGACTGATTAAATTTTTTGGCAAAAGTCACATGCTGGAGTATGCCAATGATATAGATATCATTGGCTGTGGTCTGCAGGATGTTACTGTGGCCTTTTTATGCATTGAGAGGCAATCCGCAGAAATGGGTCTGGCGATAAACGAGGGTAAAACATAGATATTCGTTTCAACAAAAAAAGAGGTATACTCCGTTGGGACGCTTCAACGTTGACAACTATAACTTTGAAGTGGTAGATGATTTTGGGTACCTTGGCCCCGCCGTAAGCAAAAATACTTCGCAAATATTTGGACCCATCATCGTTAACAGCGAGTATCGTCGTCGAAAGAACCATGAGCTGTATAACGACATCGATGTAGTTAAGCTCTTTTAAATACACCGACTGAGCTGGTTTGAACATGTTGCACGAATGGATGAAAATGTTCCAGCTCGAAATGTCTTCGGCAAGAAACTCGCTGGGTGGGGCAGTCAGAAGCGACTAAAACTTCGTCGGATGTTCCGGGTGAAAGAAGTATTATCAGTTTGTTTTTTGTGCATCGTGGTCAAAGTTGGTGAGGAAGGAGAGAAAATCATGCCACGCAACTGCCCTGGAGTTGCTCCTAGAGGTGTAAAAAATATGACAGACCCTCAGTCACTTTTTCCTCCTAAAGTTTTCCCCAAACATACATACCGCCATCTTCACTCCCTAAGGGGGCTCTTATAAAAATATTATATTGTATAAATTTTGCTCCCACCGCTCTAACTGCCCTAAAGGTACCCCCAGAGGAGTCAAATGTATGACCGACCACCAATATTTTCCAACCCTACAGTTTTTCAGAACTTATCTGCCCTCTAGATTCAACCCTTAAGGTGGTCCCAATCCAATTTTTGTTTTATTTTTTATAATTTTTTTTATGAAATCAGCTCCTGCCGAGCCTCTTAAGGTGTTACATATATAACCGACCCTCAGACATGTTTCCCTCCTAACATTTTCCCCAAACATACCTACCCTCCATCTTCACTCCCTAAGGGGGCTGCTATACAAAAACCAAATTTTATAAATAAATGTTCCCACCCATATAACTGCCCCAAAGGTGCCCCTATAGGAGTCAAATGTATGACCGACCTTCAATATTTATGCAACCTCAACAGTTTCTTAGGATGGTTCCCATCCTTTTTTATTGTTTATATTTTTTTATGAAATCATCTTCTGTATCTCCTGTGGTGCCTCCTAGAAGCGTAAAATATGGACCCCACTAATTTTTCTTTCCTAACATTTTTTCCAATCTAACCTACCCCCTATCTTCATGCCCTTATGGGACTCACACATACATTTACGTGCGTCTAGATGAATCAAACATATTACCTTATAAACTTAAAATAAGAGATGAAGACGAAAGTCCTATCTCGAACAGTTTACGGTCCAAAAGGAGGCGTATAATAATAATTCATAAGTAATTTCACTTAAAATTCGGTAAATTTTAATAAAGCGAGAGTTAAACAATATCATACATAGGGTGAGGGCATTTAGCAGTCAGTCTCCTGGCTCAACTGATTTTTATTGTATAAAAGTACTTTCAAAAACTTTTACACCGCCCCTCGGCATTTTGATTTTGTTTTGAATCTAAGAATCAACAAACAACAGCACCACCACACAGACTTGTCCCCTCTAAAACCAAAAAAAAAAAAAAATTAAATGAAAATAAACTAAAGCAAATAAATTCATAATGTGTTTAAAAAGTTCAACAACAACAATAACAATGACAGTAACTCCCATATCTGAGTGTACTCTACAAGACTACAGACTGACGGACAGACATCTAGTCAAACGTAGAACGACGAACAAATCCATAAGTACACACATACTCACGAGCTGTCATATAAAATCTCCACAATAATGAAATGAACTCGCACTGCTCTCGCACTCCTGCAAGCCAAAGTTGAAGTCACCAGATTGCGATTTACTGACCAAGTAAAGGCATCGCAGGGGTGTAGAGCGGTTTGAGTCCATCTGATCATGAGCACTACCACCACCATCATCATCCTAATGGTGATGGTCACCACCAGCATAAGAGCTCGAATGTGGAGTAGTTTGTTTTATTTTTTGAAAGAAAAAAAAAAACAACATGAAATTTAATTAACGTCTTTGTGTGTAGCTGTGTTGCGTTCTGAACGAAATCAATTTTGTATGTGAGCTAATTATGCAGCCGCTAAGGAAGGGTCGCGAACATACGTACGTATAAGAAAATATACAAAAAAGAATTGAATAATTTGCACGTCAATTGGAATGCATGCATTTCAGTTTGGCATGTGTTCTTATCTGCATCGCAGCAGCATTCTCTCTGCAGAGAGTGAGCATTTTCGTTTAAGTTAATAGTATGTGGTATATTATTGGTTGTATTAGGGTTGCCAGGGAAAGGTAGTATGTATGGTGAGCTTGTGATTTTATAGGGAACAGAATGCAAGATCTGGAAGGTAGAACAATAGTTTATAATATAATTTCCTAACTAACCATGTACAGTTTATAATATAACTTAGTAATTAACTATATAAAGTAGAAAGAAATAATGAAAAAATTTTTATACGGATTATCTGAAATTTTGTATTAATTTTAGGAATAATTTAATATCTTCTACCAGATTCTAAATTTTTTGGTGGGGCTTAAGAGCTTTCGCCCAGTCAATCAAAAAAAGGTCGCGCCGAACATCATAATAACTTTTAACTACTTCCCACCTTTAAACCACGTATTTTAAACCAGATTTACATAAATCGCGCAATTTCTATGTACTCCACCAAATAATCACCAGGAAATCGCAATGCTGGAAATTCCCTCACTAATCCTAAAGCAATCTCCACTCAACCAAGATCATGGTAATCCTGGAACACTTTACGATAGTTGACCGGCCATTTATTATGTTACCTGTTACCGGAGCATACAAAAACTACCCACACACATGACCAAAACATCGTTTACTATGAGCAGTCAAAGACAATGCAATGAGTAAAAGTGATTAGTTCATTTTTCGGAGAGTCTTAAAAGAGTAATTGCAATCTTAAAGAGATTATTTGAAATGAGAATGAAAGAGATTAAACCTAAAGGTAAAGAACGAGAAGAATTGCAGGTAAAAAATCCAAGAGTATAGGTAATTGTTTATGTGTGCACAAAACAAGTGTGACTGGCACTGGTCACACGTTGTCTTTTTAAGTAGGATTGCCACATACTGGTTTTAGAATAGTGCTATGTGCCTAAAGAATTTATTTTTTCGGTTATTTTATATTTATATGGATATAAAAAAATGTAAAATATAAAAATACAAAAATATAAAAATACAAAAATAAAAAAATATAAAAATATAAAAATATAAAAAAATATAAAATTTAAAAATATAAAAATATAAAAATGTAAAAATATAAAAATATAAAAATATAAAAATATAAAAATATAAAAATATAAAAATATAAAAATATAAAAATATAAAAATATAAAAATATAAAAATATAAAAATATAAAAATATAAAAATATAAAAATATAAAAATATAAAAATATAAAAATATAAAAATATAAAAATATAAAAATATAAAAATATAAAAATATAAAAATATAAAAATATAAAAATATAAAAATATAAAAATATAAAAATATAAAAATATAAAAATATAAAAATATAAAAATATAAAAATAAAAAAATGAAAAAAATATAAAGTATTTAATAGATTTTGCTTTTGTTGTTCAATCTGAGTGTGAAACCAAATTTGCAAATTTGGAAAAACGCTCAACTGATCCTCTAGATAAAAATTCACCACTGTTTTTGTAATTGTACGTTGTTATTCTGTCTGAGCGATGGTATTTGCACTATTATTCCTAAAAATACGAATTTCAAAATATTGCTTTGTGTCGCACAACTACTAAATATATGTGGTCATCCCTAGAGGTACGAATTTCGAAAAATACCTTCGTATCGCACGACTGGTCTTTAAAATACATATTCACCCCCATTTTCCCAGTTCTACCCTTAGCTGGATTATTGTGCAAGAGTAATTCCAAAATAAATCGATCCAAAAAAATTCCATTCCCTTCGATTTCGTTTAAATTTGACACATATATTCTCCTCGTCGCTGCCGATACAATGTTTTAGGTCGAAACTCCTCACGGGTTCATGTTTTATAGTTATCTTAAGTTGGTCATCAGCAGCAATTCTGTGAAAAGATAGCAGAGTTCATGTTGGAAAAACTTTTGAAACCTGATAGATTTTTACCTCCTCTTTAGGAGTAAAGGACAAAAATTAATGGTCCTTGTGGGTCAAAGACATTAAAATTTGAAAAATTTCCTTCGTTATTAAATAGTGTGGGAAACTCTTTTCGGCTTTTCGCACTAAAACTATGAAATTCAATTCGCACAGCCCTCCAATTCTATAGCGAATAACCCCATATAGTTTTCCTTCCAGATTCTACATTTAGCCCTTTGGTCTGGATGATGGTACCAGTTTTATCTTTTTTTTACCTTTTTACTCCTAAAAGTAAGAATTTCGAAATATCCGTTTGTAGTGCACAACTTCTCTATAAAATAAATATTCACACCAATTTTTGCGTTTCTACCTTTAGCCGTTTGCTCTGGTTGATGGTACCAATTTTTTCCCTTTTTCGGTTTTTTTCCCCTTAATTTTAAAAATTTCCCTTCTTGGGGCTCTCTAATTCTATTAGGGGAATGGCCATAAAGATTTGTATTTCTCCTTTAAAATTTTCGAAATTACGAATAAAATAAAAATCTCTGTATTTTCTCTTCATTTATGGCCGAATTCGTTAACACGACATGGGACAAAAAATAATTTTTTCAACACTCCATAACATCCCAGCACCGACCAAAATACTAGTTATGTGTAATTTTCCGAATTTTGTTGTTGCATTTTCTTATGGCTCATTTGGTTTAAATGTTAGCAAAAACAGTTATTTACAGACTGTGGAAGAAATGTTCCACAAAATTACAGTTATGTATCTAAATTTTAATTGGTTCTCACACAGTTTTCAGGGCCTTTTGTTTTCCGCCAAATGTTAACCATAGCAACCATAAACCTTCAAGCAAAATATCTACTAAATTAGTTTTTTGCTTTCCTGAAATGTAGTTGAATGATCACATGATCGTTTTGATAGGCCTAGCGACGATATGTTGATGATACAATTAAAAAAAACTTAATTTCCATCTACAACCCATTAATGAGGTAAGGGATAGCTTCTCGTGTTGTTGCGAATTAACACGCTTTCTATTTTAGATTCACAACAAACGGCACCTACTTGTTTATCGACGAATGCGTACGTCACTGTTTGAGAAGCTTTTACTAGACATGCCGATTAAATGCACACTTATACTGCGAAGTTGCTGTCGACTACATCGAGGTGGCCGACAATAAAAGAAAATTGAAGATGACAGGAGCCGGGACTCGAACCACGGATCTCGCACATGGTAGTCGCGTGTTCGAACCAATATGCCACGGTGGTTAGAAAAATCTATACATTTTATTACAATTAATTAAATTGTTACTGAATTATCCGGTATAATTTTGTTATGTCTTTAAACATTTGATAAATGTTTATTATTATTACTGCAGTCTAAAAGCCCAAGTCAAGCCCTTTAAAACAAACCCTCATTCATTAAATTCCGTTGCCGCGTTTTCTCACTACACACATTTGAATATTCCCACCTTTGCACTAATTTCATCACAGAATACCAGACACAGTGGCAACCCTCATTTGAAATGTTGTGATAAACCTGTATGCGCGAGTGGTCTATTTGTTCGCACACACAACACCATAAGATACGCGTGAGCAGGTATGAGAGGTTTGTAATACTCATAGAATGCAGAGATAGATTTGCAAGAGTTTCAATTGTTATATGAGTCAATGATAATGGAGATACAATACAACACAAACAACAATAATAAGAAACACATGGTTTTGTTCGTGGCTAATCAGATACCGTTCAAATGAACCAAAGAGAACTAAGAGAGCTGGCACACCCGCATTGTGTGGTGGTGATAGACACATAAGAGATATCACCTCAAGGTGAGCACAGAAGGTAAGGAAGAGAAGATGTTGAGACATAATAAATGCTCTCTTTTAACGGTGCTAACTTGAAGTAGGCTTCTTTTGCAAATGTTGGTGTGCCTGGGTCGCACTCTCTCTCTTGCTCTCTTGTGTTTACCACAGCAAAAGGTTGTTGCTTTGGCTGTAATGTCTTCACGGTTTAGTCTTAACAACGATCTTATGCAGTTTGGTTAAAACCAGCGCGTGTTTGATTAACTCGTACGTTTTTTTTTCTGTGTGTGGTGAACAACGCAAACAAAACAAAAAAAATTAAAAGGTGTTTTTTTCTGTCTTACAACAAAACTAAGAAAATAGTATTGTATCTGCTTCTTTAACGCTTTTAAGACGGGTTGTTGGTGTTGTGTTGTGCTGGGATCACAACAAACACATGTGTGTGTGCGCTTGTGTGTCGTGCAGCAGCAAGCAAAGTTGAATGTTTGAATACAACAACATTTTAGTTAAGCTTTTTATTCGCCGTTTTATAGTTTGGTTTGCTGATTTTTTTCGGTTTTTTTTTTGCGCGGAAATTCGATTGGATTGAATGGAATAACCAACGAATAAATAACCAACATCATGCAATAAGAAAAAAAAAATAATGAGAATTTTTTTTTCGTTTCGATTTTAATATAATTTTGTTTTTCTTCGTTTTTTGGCAAATCGCGTGTGTTATTTAATATGTGAAATGAAATGTTCAAGTTAACGAAAATATAAAAAAAATTAAAGTACGAAAAAAAATGTATAAAATATGCAAGAATTGTGAAAGATAATCATTAAAATATAAGAAAAAAAAATATGCAACACTGAAAAAAATACCTATACCTTATTGTTTGTGTTGAACAAAATATTTTTCGTCGTCATCGTCTCCGTCCTCATCCGTGGTCTGTACGGAAAATTTCAATACAACAAAATCTAGTTGTGACATGATGCAGATTATAGCCAAGTTAACAATGTGCTCAATGTGCTTGATAATGATCATGCGTCAGCTTAATGATGACAATCACATCATTTCATCATCGTAATCATCATTAACGTGTTTTCACAAGAGGAAGAAAAGTTTTGAGCTGAATTTAATGAATAGCCCCGCCAGCCGTTTTGTGAACTGAATATCAAGTGTTGAATTTAGTATGAATCTGAAGTGAGAGAGTGAAACAGGGAGAAAAAAAGAAATAAATTTAAATTTATACAAAGAATTTTTATTATACATTAAATATACAAGGAAAAAAATAAATAAATAAATAGTATCATCAACAAGTGAGAGGCAAATGTAAACGTGTTAAAGTTTAACTGTCGCCGTCTACAATTACATACGACAATAATTTAGCCAGATTGTGGACTAATTCTCGTAAGCAGTGGATTGCATCTAAAAAACAATTGTAAGTACCTGAGATTATTTTATAGTATAGTTAAACAAAAAATGTAGACTTTGGACTAAGGAGAGTTGCAGTTTTTGAATGCCTCTTGGTATAAAGTTGGGGAAGGAGTCTAACGTTAAAAATAAAGAAAGTTTCTTTAAATTAATGAAACTAATAATGTTAATTGCTGTTTATTAATATGAGAACAAAATTGAATTGATATGAAAATAATCTAATATGTAATAATAATAATAACAATGTTTTTAGGGGGCAAACGATGGGGGAGAAAATTTATATCAACTTAGTACTGATACTTCAAAAAGGGCTAAAATCATCAAAAAATTAAAATGTGACAGGAGGAAATTTATATCAACTTAGTACTGATACTTCAAAAAGGGCTTAAATTATCAAAAAATTAAAATGTGACAGGAATGTGTCTCATATTTTTCCAATATTTCTAAATCAACCTATTTCATTTGAGGTATTCAGTTGGCCACCCTTGCGGAGTTTTGTAAAGAAAAATTTATTATTTTTCAACTTACATGTAGCGATTATACTAAAATTCAGCTCAAGTTTATTTCTATAAAGTGTATTATGAATTTGAACTTATTTTTTGTCGTAAAACTATTTCCACATTTTTTTTAAAATTTTTGTAGAAGAAAAAATATAAATTAATAAAAAATAATCTTAATGCGTAAAACATTTTTTTTTTTTTAAATTGATAAAAAAAACAATTTTTCTGATTGTAAGCCGAATTTGATGTATCATTTGATACACTTAACGTAAATTTAATATATAAAACACGATCGACTAAAATTAAACAATCAAACAGTTTAAAAAAAAAAGTTATATTTTCTTAGAATTTTTTTCTCTGGAATTTTTTGCCCTGCATAATTCTTAAAAAAAAATTTATAGTTTAAATATTCTTTTATAAATAAAATGAAAACAAATTTCAAGAAAGATAATGATGCGTAAGATATTTAAAGCAAACATAAAAACAAATTTTTATAAATTAAAAGAAACTTAAGCTTTTTATATATTTGCATTAAATACGCTACGTGACATTTTTCAAACCAAATGTATCTGACACCTAATCTTTATGTAAAATTGTCAGCTGAATCCAAATATAAAATCAGAATGGTCCAAAGTAGAACAGTTTTCCAGATATTAAAAATAAATAAGTTGAAAACAACAAAATTGCAAAAAATCATTAAAATGTTGGTGAAATTTAAACTTTGGTCCACATTTCTTGACAAATTTTTACAAACGACCCGTGGTTGTTTTGGTTATTTTATTATCTTTTATTAAAAAAAAAAAGAAATACATAAACCGACGTATGTTTTTGAATATATTTGCATTTAAGTGACATCATATTTTTAAAAAAAAAAACACAAATAACTGTTATTTTGCAATATCTCGAATACTGTTGTTCTTTTGGCCATTCTGATTTTATAGTCGGATTCAGCGGACAATTATCATACATATAGATAACGTGTCAGATTCATTTGGTCAATTTGCAATTTTTAAGTTACTAAGTTCAACTGTGATAATAGACAGAAACAAAAATTTCCTAAAATAATTTACCTTTACGAAATTTTTCATGTTAAAAACAATATAACTCCAACGTTTAAAAATTTTTTTCATCACTCTTTGGTATCCATTCTATTTTATATATCATTCTATATTATAAGGAACTTAAGTGGTGACCTAGTGCATGTTGTAGGTCCGGCCGAGTACAACATGAATCTGCATACCAAAGTACACCAACACCCTCATAATCTCGACTTAGGGTTAAAAAACCGGGTTTTCTTTACTTTCCTCACTTGAAGGCCTATGATTCAGTTAAATCTTGACTTATTAACAGTTTTAAAAGGAAGAATCTTAGACCTTTCCAAAAAAGTATTTTTATATAGATAACTTGGCAGTCCTGTCTCTATTTATCTTGAAACCGCAAACTTTTTGGATTTTTTCACTATTTTTTTTAAGTTTGAAGAAGTTTTTATCCACTGTTTTATTCGGATACCCTAGTTTTTTTTATTTTATTCAGAATGTGCCTGCTTTCACGTTTAAAACGCTTATTTGTTTTAAAAATTGGTTACATTGTGGTTAATTTATTCAAAATTTACGGTAAATGCAATTTTCATTTCGTATTTTTGGCTCTTCTTAAAATAATGGTATTTGGGAGATAAGCGATTGCTTGTGAAAACCACATTCATATATATCATTTGATATGAACGAGCGTGTAAAGCATTTAAGGAGACGTATAAGACACCAAGTATCTTAAATTAGTTTCAGGACTTTTTGAGACGATTAAGCCCATGCCCGTCTGTCCGACTGGCTGGCTGGTGTGCGGAATAGCTGTAGTAAACCGTATGAAATATTATCATTATTAATATTATCCCAAATGAAGTAGTGGAATTGTAAATGGACGGAATATCCCAACCTCTTCCGGTATCTTTCATATCTATTTCTTGAAAACTAATATTTCTCTCAAAACCTCCAAATGGCAACTTGAGGATATTTAAATTCTACCATATTAATTATTTTGTAATAGTAAACGAATCTTTAAAAAACCAAAACCTTTGCCACACCCCTTGGGGTACCTAAAAACAAACTTAATTTTTCTTTACATCCTTTGGATGAGGTATAGTACAGCTTCTCGCGTTGTTGTGAATTAACACGCTTTCTATATGGATTCACAACTTACTTGTTAATCGACGAATGCGAATGTCACCGTCTGAGAAGCTGTTACTAGACATGCCGATTGACTCGACACATATACTGCGAAGTTGCTGTCGACAACATCGAAGGAGCGGGCAATGAAAGAAAAATGTAGATTATTGGAGCCGGGAATCGAACCACGGATCTCCCGCATGGTAGTCTCGTGTTTTAAATACTAAGCCACACCCGGTCTCAAACTATTGCTTTGCCACACCTCTTCTGGTACCACCCATGCAAATGACTGAATTGACCCTCATACATACATATCTTTTTTGTAAGTACACTATATTCTGGTAAATTTTGCGTTAGATAGACGCTTATGAATATTTGACTCACGAATGAATATAGTCTGTATCGACCGGCCCCTTCCGGTACCTCCCTTCTCTAATAACTTCGAAACGGGTGATGGCATTTTTGTGTATTAGGAGATTTTTTTTTTGCTTGAATTAAATATGATTAAATTAAATTAAAAGAAACAAAACATTTGCTTAGAAATTTTTATTAAAGCAATATTACAAGACATTTGAGAATTAAAATTATAAAATTTTGACAGACTCTAGCGTGAGATTTTAACTGCAGATATTGTCGATATCCTGCATAAAGGTATCAAGACCACTTTTTTGTGAAAAAAACTTAATGATGCAAAAGTGTCACAAAAGTCATTGTCTATACCCTGTATGCATGTCTATTTAAAGTGGTTTTGTAGTTATTGTATCAAAACACAAGCGATCATAAACTTCAAATCATCAATATGAATAAATAAATAATTGACTTATTTTCGAAAAAAAAACATTTCTCCTTGGCTTATTTTATTACACCCTGCGACAATTTTCAATTTTTGTTTTCACACTGGATGAAGACCACACTCAAAAAAAACCCATTTGTTGCTCGCTTGCTGCAAAAAAAGTTGTTTTGTTTCGAAAATTCAACGTTTACCACGATCGTTGAAGTATTCGACGCAAAATGAAACAGTTTCCATCAACATTGCTTTTTTTACAGTACACGAACATTTGTTTATTCCTACATCGTTTAATTTTTCGTTTGGGACAACGATGGGAGACGTTTGTGCAAAATATAAAACCTTTTTATTTGGGAGAGTTGAGAGAACAAAGAGCGTTACTTATTTCTAACAGCAAGCGAACATTCGTTTGGGACAACCGTAGAAGATTTTTGGGGAATATTTAAATCTTTTATGTTTAGAAGAGTTGAGAGAACATGCTTTTTGTTCTCTCAACATTCCTAAACAATAGTTTTATATTTTGCACAAACGTCTTCCACGTTAGTCCCAAACGAATGTTCGTTCGCTGTAACAAATGAGTAAGTGGAGTGTATCAATCATTGAGATGTTCCAGAATGATCGCTATCGTGTAGTGTTATAGTGTTTAGGTTGTTGTTTGTGGTTGAATTGTGAACATCAGTTTGTTGAGCGTCGTGTCGGTGTTTTTTTCTTTATTTAAAGACAGTGTTCTTAAAAGTGGATTTCAATGGAAAAGACAATCTAGTGAAAAAACTAACACTTTTGACGAGTTAAATAATAAATTAAAGAAAATGTTTGAACTATCAGTGGTGTTATAATTCGCTTATAATAATTTGGAAATTGCGCAAGAAGATATTATGAATATATTTCACAATATATAAGCTATTGCACATAAAGGGTAAGTATTTTATTTTTCAAGAAGCTGAACACCAAATGAAACTTGAAGAGCAACTTCATTATTTTTGATATGGTTATGAAAATTTTACACTTTTATGTTATTGCAGGCACTAAAAACAGAAGCGAATTAATTGTATTATTGAATATGGAATTCTTTTATTCGAACACAGTCACAGTCGTTCTCGACTACACCTGACCTGTTTCTACCTCACCTGTTTCTACCCGTTTTTCATTTGTGGCAAACGTGGATTTATTTTGCGGCAAACACAATTGTTTTTGCTACAAACGAGTTTTCCATTTGCGACTAACGAAACAAAAGTTTGTGTCTACGTTCTTTTCATTTGTGGCAAAAGAAATTTTATTTTGCCTCGAAAGAGTTTTTCGTTTACGACTAACGAAATAATAGTTTGCCGTAGTCGTTCTTCGTTTGTTACAAACGTATATTGGGTTTGCGATTAACGATTATTTCATTCCCACAATAGACACAACTAATTGTGGTAAACAAGTTTTGTTTTGCGGCAAATGAAAACTTCAAACGAAGTTCATTTGTCTAATTTTTCGTTTGGGAGCAACGAATTTTTTCCTTCAGTGCATATATACGTGAAACTAGAGACCTAATGTATTAAAATTGCGTTCTCAGTTTATCGCCAGAACGTCAGGATTTTTTTAAAGGACTTCAAAGTTTCAAAGGATACACCACTTTCAATAAATTAAATCAAATATTTCCACGAACCATATGACAACGATATGGGTATCAAATGAAAGGTAAGAATCTCAGCAATGGAATGGCAATGGTAAGAATCTCTCTTTACTACACTAGTAAAGCTAGATTAATAAAATGTACATATAACTTCTTCAACATTTTTTTTCAGTAAAAATTATTTAAATGATATTAAGCTTTAAAACTTTAAAAGAACATATTTGAAATTTTTGGTTCAGATCCATTAAAATCTGTTATATTGCATTGCTAAGATTCTAACCTTTAATTTGATACCCATATCGATGTATTTGATTTAATTTTTTAAAAGTGGTGAATCCTTTGAAACTTTGAAGTCCTTTAAAAAAAAATCCTGACGTTCTGGCGATAAACTAAGAACGCAGTTTTACTACATAAGGACTCTAGTTTCACGTATATATGGTCTTCATCAAGTGTGAAAACCACTTTTGCACGGTGTTATAGAAGGAAACATTTTCCACTTCTCTTCTGTTACATTGTATACAAATGATCAAATTCACATGTATACCTTTACATACAAATCTATGTTGAAAATGGGTACCATAATACTGTCCCTTAAAGTACCTCTCAAAAAATTGGCTTTTTTTTCCAAAAATTAATATTTGCGGAATGATTTTTAAGAGGAACTCTTGATGATAGTGCTTCAACTCAATCATATTACTCGGCACACAGTTACTTGTTCTCCTTTTTTTTAGATGCTACTGTAAAATTCGCATTTATATCCACATACAAAATTAATGTTTCCTGACTGATTTAGAGCCGAAAATGTCGATATGTAAATATTTTACCAAATGGGGGGTATTTTGATTTAGATTTATAAAAAAATGATGTGGCTCGATTGCCGATCAGTTGTAAAAATATATTCTTTTTAAAATAATATTCCAAGTTCTAAATAATTATGCTCGAGGTCAATGCGGTAACTTTTCTTTTTATTTTTCAATATTTTGTCACTCATCGAAAGACATCATCAGGAATGAAAAAATGAGACACAACGAAAAATCAGATGCAAGCATTAGCATATAGACATTTAAAAGACATTTAATTGCCTCAGACATATCGCTGGTTTGGAGATAAAACTGATTAATTTTTTTTCAAAATCGGGTTAAGTATATCAATGTAATGTTTGTCGACGATAAACTAAGTGCTTTCGTATTAAGATTATAATTTTAATAAAATCGACATTCTTGATATCTCGATGCTGATCAGCGCTACTATAATTTTTCTTCCTAAGATTGTCAACTTCATTCGTAACGATAATAATTTCGAAAATATCACTTAATCGAAAACTAAACGTTTTTATTATCTTTACTCAACGATTTGAGCCATGGCCAAGACAACAGCTTTGTTGCATAGCTGGTCTTTTATATAACTCAATCAAATTCCAATTTTCTAAAAAAAAAAATAAAATACCAATCATCGACAAACAAATGAAGATATCAAAAAATCGTAGAAAAAAACAGACACTGGTCTTAGCTAAATTCAAAACAATTTGAATTGAATTTTAAACTTTAACGAAATCGCGCTTAAATCAGTAATTATCAATTAAAGTATACAGAGAGAAGAGAAGCCGGAGATGCCGAGATAAATGAATGAATAAACACAATCAAGATATTTCAATTATCTGCCAAAAGACGTGACATAAAACAAACACAATAATCACACGAAATAAGCGGAACAGCATCATAGGCAACAACATTGGCTACAAACATATAAACAATTGCAGTTTTTTTTTTAGCAAAGTTAAGAGTTTTTTTTGTTTTTTTTTTTAAACAAAAAAGAAAAATATTTAACTAAAATCAAAAAAAACCCTTCTTACAATGACGACCTTAATAACATGTCATGTTGTGGTTTTATACCATTGAGAAGTCAATAAGAATGGACTCGTTACACTGTGCCTCTACGGATTTCTTTAGATTCACTTAAAGTAAATAAAACAAGTTCTATTAGCAATAATAGAATAGATCTTGAACCGAACGATGAACACACATTCATTATTTACACATATAGATCAACAATATAAAACAAGAACGTAAATAATTGACGACAATCGAAAAACAGTTAAGAAATCAGTAGATTACTTTAGATCTACTATAAACAAATCAATGACTGATATCGAAAAAATTTTAAGAAACTAGTAACACTGTGCCTCAATTTATTACTTTAGATTCTTAATATCATATCAATGAACATAAGCAATAAAACATATTTGAAAAAAACTCGTAACACTGTACTTGAGATCCCTTAAGATCATATCAATGTCCTTAATAAAAAAAAAAACAAATTTAAAAAAACTCGTAACACTGTTCGTCTACAGATTACTTTACATCCACTAAGAGCAAATCAATGCCAATAATCGAAAAAAGAAATAATTTTTTTTTAAAAAATCTTCTTGTTTTTTCTTTGCTTTCCCGTAATCTGTGCAACTTATTGCTGCCACTATTGTTTGTTCTCACTGCTGCTGCTGCGACCGCTGATGCTCATGTCGAATCTTTTGACTGCCTGCTATCCATATGTTGCATACACCAAAATAGCCTCCCCACAGCAACACCACCAACAACAACAAAGACAATAAAAATGTAGAGGAAAAAAACGCTTTTTATTCCTATACCTTTTTGTGCTGTTATTTTTAGTGATGATTGGCAAAAATATGCAAGTTTTTGTTTATTTTAAGCTTAAAAGAAAACCTCATAAATTTTTGTTTATTTATCATCACGTTGGCCATGATGTAAACTATGGTGATGAACATTGTTACATTATGATGATGATGATGATGACGACAACGACGACGATAATGATGCTGATGATGACGAATATTTCTTGTTATTCTTGAGTTATTTGATGGTAAAAATTAGAAAACATGAAACACATGAAATGAAATTAAAAAAAATTTCGATAATAATGGAAGATGACTTACGATAATTGTTTGAAGATAAATTAAAATTTCTAAATTTTCTAAAAAAAGCAAAACTTGCTTATTGACCTAATACTGGAATCTTTTACGATTCCTAAAGAAAAGCAGACGCTGAAAATTTTTTAAAAGAAATTGATTTGTATGTATAACAGAAAATTTTTTTAATCTATAAACCACATATAACTTTGAAATTAGGAGATATGTACAATGAATATTTAATTAAAATCAATATTTTTAAATTCGTAAAAAATATATGTATTTTTTAAAATATAATTAAAAATTAAATTTACTCTTAGAATTGCTTTCTTTATGTAATTGCTGAGTATCTTATAAAAAAATTTTGCGTATTTAAGAAGATTTTAATTTTTTTAATAAAACTTCTTAGGATTGTTATTGTTTTATTAATTTATTGTAGGTGTTTTTTTTTAGAAAAAGTTATTGGTTTTTTTTATTTTGGAAAATTAATTTATTGTTTTGTTTTTACGAAAAAATTTTTAAAATGTTTAATTTTATATATGAGTAATTCCATGTGAAGCGATCACAAAAAAATTTTGGGGCATCTCTTCAAATTTGATGAAAGTTTGCTAACGTGTACCTTAAAGCGCGCAGAAATAGAATTGGTATTTTTTTTATAAAAAAATTGAGATTTGGCCGTATGAAAATTTTGAAAAAAATTCTTCTAACTTTGTTCTGGATTTAAGAAATGAATTTTTTTGTAATGGCTATCTACTTAAATGATAGCAAAATTTTTAATTTTTTTTTTAAATTTTAAAGGAAAATTTGAAATTATCTAAAAAAAATAATTTTAATATGAAAAAAAATTATTTAAAAAAAAAAATAAATAATAATATGATACATGTAAGCAAAATTTCATCAAATTCGGAGAGATCACCCAAAATTTGTTTAATCGCTTCACATGAAATTTCTCATATATTAATTCATACGAAAAAGCGTGTAACTCTTTAAAGGAGAAAAGTTTTGGGCCCCTAGTACCTTAAGACCGAATTAAATTCAGGACTTTTTAAGACTTTTCAGCCGTCTGTCCGGTTGGTGGACTGATTTGTATAAAATTTTCTGCGTTAAATAAGCAGAATAACCCACCCCCAACTGGTATCTCTCATACAAAATTACCTACTTTTGGAAATATAAATTTATGTTTCTCTTATAACTTCAAAAGGGGAAACTCTAGGATATTTAAGATTGAAGTAGGCAATACCCCAGAAAACCGAAACATTTGCTACACCACTTTTGGTATCTCACATACAAATAACCTAGTTCACCGTCACTCATGTACCTGTATGTATATCTATTTTGTAAGTACATTGAATTCAGTCCAATTTTGCCCAAGAACTGAGAACTGCACGTGAAAGTAGATGAAGTTCTGCATCATTCGTTTTATCAAGTTACATGTCATAATAATTTAATATCGATTTGAAGTTAGTAAGTATCGTATAGGGAAATTTGTCAGGTTTTAGGCTTTTTTAGGCTGTTCAATGAACAGTGTTCATATAACGTTTTCCTACATAAGCCACAGTTTCACTTTTCCATTCATGAAATGATTTTGAACTGGGTTTATTTTGTAGCAGTTTAAATAAAACTGTTGTACTCCGTGGCGTATGATTTACGTGGAATATTACTTATGATAATCATACGCCACCTTATAGTATTTATGTTATGTCAAACAAGAGTTTAAAACGTGACAAATTCCCCTATGTTACTAACTTCAAATCAATATCAAGCTACATGACAAAACGAATGATGCAGAACTTCTTCTTTTTAGGCCTACTTTCACGTGCAGTTCTCAGAATTGAGTCCCAAAATCATGTGTTGTACTGTGTTATGTAATGATATAAGGGATCACCAGGAATTAACGTTTAATAGAGTAGAAAATGGGATGGGATGGAATGTGAGAGAGATGCCTCTACTCCCGGAGCGTTGGCTAGTGCAACGAAGTTTAGTTTCAGACTGTTTACATGACGTACAGCTATTTCGAGATAATTGTAGAATTGGGTCGCCGAGCTGTACTAGGTAGGCTTTTCTGGGCTGACTGGGGTTGCAAGGCTGTAGGATAGGTTGATCCTACAATCTTGTACAGCCTAAAGACAGTTGCCACCGCCCGTTGCGGGGGTTACCATTCACTCAATTGCAAAAGGTTAAACCCTGAAGTACTTCGACTACGAGTTTTCACCGGAGGCCTTTTCCTGATACCGTGGCTGACATGGAATACACATATAAAAGGTCTGTAGTGCGTTTCCTTGCTCTACAGTCGAGGGTGTATGGAGTTTTATTGATCCCATGGGGGTTTAGACAGGCCAAGCCTTACAAATACATGGTTACCGTTAACCGTCGTCCAGCCGAAGGGATGTGGAACTTCCCCCGCTTCCCATCGATGAGGGTACTACTTACAATATTGCAATATAAGCTTCGACCGTTTCACCTGCTTGGATTGTTTATGTGAAAGTATTAGTACTCGCGAGTATGTAAAAGTTTCAGTCTAAACTTTTTTGCGAAATGGGATCAATCCTGTGATGGTATGGTTCATTAAATCACCAATTGGTAGCAGTTTCTCTGTGGAACTCCCATCAGGGCTTGTTCCCGTCTGATCGGTGGATGTAGGCCCCCCTTGTGGTAGCAACACGGGGGTTGTGGTTAATACCGATATAGGTAATATAGGTCTTAGGGTCGAATATGGATTTGCATTGCAACCGGGTACTTCAGACCCATAGAGTAGCAGAGGTGGTAACATAAGCCTCACCTTAACCAAAAGGAGGCATGTCCTCTAAGGTCATACCCATTTTGGTATATTCTGGCTGGAAGCAGTTTCTAGCTTGCTCCCAAAATTGTCGGCTAATATTCCTAGATAGTTCAAGCTTGGGTGGCGCTGGCAACCGCACCTTAACATGCCCAGTGTGTTAACACGTCATGGGTAAGGCATTCATGGCAAAGCTCGCGTAAAACTCTCGTGGACACTAGACTTACCTAGTGAATAGACCGGGATTAATACTGGGTCCTTATGAATTTAGAGACCTATGTAGCTAATCTGGCCAATATTGATATTGGCTGACTTACGAGCTTATCTACTTAGAAAATTATATCCCTTTTACAATTTACCTTGCAAAAGACAGGGGACACCAAAGTCCCCCTTGATATTTACATATCTTGTGCTTCATTTATTACCAACTACTCCAACAGACTCTTGTGCATCTCCAGCCTTGCTAACTTTCCTACAATGTTCAAGTCAGTGTTGTTGTTTTTGTTGCTGTTATTTACTCATTGTTTTCCATACTCCTCCAATTTCCCAAGACTTTAAAGTTTGTGAAAACTTTTGTTGTTGTTGTTGTTATTTTCTATCTATGGGGAGTTGAGTTTTTTTCTTCCTCCTTCTTCTTTTTTATGGTCTTTCTTCTCTTGTGCAATGCAAAGCAAAGATGCAAAGTAAAGAAAAGTTATTGCCTCAACCAGAGAATCCCACAACAGAAAAGTCATGCGAATCTATCTGAAAGGTGAAAAACAATCTTGCATTTTAGTTCTTTTCTTCGTTGGCAGCGAAATAAGCAATAACAGCAACAGCAACTGCAACAACAACAACGCAGAAAAAACTCTAACCAATGAAAGGAAAAAAGAAAAACCGGAATTTCTTCCAGCATGAAAACAACTTCAACTTGACAATCCCTGGGTAAACAAGTTTGCCTCTGGCTTCTAACCGACGAAGCATTTTTATAGCCGCATCAACGAGCCAAGAAGTTGTTGTAGGTTGTTGCAGCAGCAGCAGGAGCAGCAACGGTCGCTCGCCAAAGCTGTGAATATTGCTGTCTTCGCTGCCGCTGCTGTTGCTGCTGCAACACTAGACCAGTTAGTCAGTTAGAGTCCAGCAGCAGAGCTCAGCCTGTGTGATACTCATTCGCGTTCATTTCTATCTATACAACAGAAATTGCATTCATGCTACACCATCATTGTAAGGGTTCGAGGAGAGGAGAACAGAGCAGCTGGTAGTGTAAGCTTAGAGAATTTCTACAGAGCTAGAAATGAACTGAAAATACATCTATCTCAAGTTGCTTTTCTTAGCCACAATTTTCTTCTTCTTTTTTTTATTTTCGCCACTTTGAAAGTGTAGAGAAGTTGCTCCGTCCGTCTCACCATACCCCCGTATGCTCAATGGATCGGTACATCTGTCCGTCCGTCCGTCCGCCTTTGCCCGAGAATGCACTTCTTATGTATCTGTCTGTCTGTCTGTCGGTCGTCGTAGAGCTGCGTTTGGGTTTAGGTTTCGGGTTTAGAGTACAATGACATATTCTTGGCAAAAGATCTATGAGTAGTGTTTGGTGGGGTTGTAGTGGTGGGATGGTGATGGTACTCAGGCTTTCAGTGGAGTTCGCATGCGCGCTCAGGGAACAGGAATGTTTGCCAGTGCAATGCGAGTGTGGGGTTGTGAGTGATGTTCTTTATAAAAAGAAATAAAAAATCAATTGAATACATTGTTTGCAGTTCTTTTGTGTGAAAATTTCCCTGAGTCAGGCAAAAAAATTAGCAACTCATGTTTTTATAGTAAAATTTAAAGTGATTCAGAGAAATTTATTACCAGCTAAAGTTTTTTTTTTCTGTTGGTGGAGGAACAGTGTTCTGTTGGTAAAACTTTATATAGAAGAATTATGCTGATAGGTAATAGGGGTTTTAAAATAGAAATGTTTCTACTTAAAGGTTGTAAGACTCAAGTCAGATTTATGTATGGAAAACTATGACAGCGAATTCGGTTATTTGTATAAGGGGTATACTCCAGTTGTCCGTTTGGAAGATATTGCAGAAATATAAATTTTCCAAAAAATAGGTAATGTTGTATAAGAGGTACCGGATGGGTTAGGCAAGTATACCCCGTATTCATTCCTAAGTCGAATTTCCATAAAGTTTTCCTTTGGCAAATTTTAACTTAAATTTAGTGTATTGGCAAAAAATCGACCAATTTAACAAAAATGTAAAATATATATTTGTTTGATCATGATAAACAATTTTATGTACAAATTGACCCGATAGGTGGCGCTGGGATGGATTTGCACAGAATGTTTGAACGAATGGACCAATTTAACTGACATTTTAAATATATATTTGTTTGATCATGATAAATAATTTTATGTACAAATTGATGCGATAGGTGGCACTGGAGTAGACTAATTTCCAAAATTTATATTGACGGTATAATTTTACTTAAACCCAGTATGTTAAACATCTTTGGGTTGAACGTATAGACCAATTTACCTGAAATTTAGAATGTATATTTGTTTTATCATGAGAATAAAGTTTTTGTTTATATGGACAAGGTAGGTGACGCTGGAGTGGACTTACTTCCAAAATTATACTGACGGTCCGATTTTACTTAAACCCAGTATGTTAAACATCTTTGTGTTGAGCGTAGGGATCAATTTACCTGAAATTTTTAATGTATATTTGTTTGATCATGAGAAAAAAATCATGAACAAATGGATCCGGTAGGTGGTGCTGGGGTGGATTTATACGGAAAAATTTACCAAATAAACCAATTTAAGTGAAATTTAGAATGTACGTTTGTTTGACCATGAGACCAATCTATATATATAAAATGGAATGTGTGTTTGTTTATTTATTTGTTTGTACCTTATAGGAGACCAAACTTCAGGACCGATCTTCCTGAAATTTGCACAGCATTTAACTGGGACTCTGGCATGACTTATAGGGTACTTTTTTTCGACCACGCCCACTTTTACGCCTATTTTTTTTAAATAATATGCAATAGCGAAGCATTGCCGGGCCCACTAGCTTTTTATATAAATTGACCCGATAGGTGACGCTGGTGGTGGACTAAGTGGACGCACATAAAACAGAGAACTCCTCTAAAAGGGTGCAGGGTATGTGAAATGTATTTTTTAGACCCAGAGAAATATGACTAATAATGCAGTTCTGAGTAAACAGACCCAAGTTATATGAAGCGAAGTTGGAGTGGCAAATAATTTTTTATCGACAGAGCATCAAAGTGAATGTACAGATGGTATTTGGTGGACTGTGGACCAAATGAGTCGTTGGAGGTGGTCTTGAAGTTTAATTTCTGTATCATTTGAATTATGTAAATGTAAATCTTTGTGCAGAATACTTACTTATTTAATTTCGCTTTACATCGCATGTTTGAGGTATGGGATAGCATCCTGCGTTGTTGCGAATTAAAACGCTTTCTATTTTTAGATGCACAACTAACGGCACCTACATGTTTATCGACAAATGCGAACGTCACTGTTTGAGAAGAGTTTACTAAACATACATGCCGATTGACTCGACACTATACCGCGAAGTTGCTGTCGGCAATATCGAGGGGGCCGGCAATGAAAGAAATATTTAAACGTCTGTAGGCGAAAATCGAACTCGGAATCCCTCGCATGGTAATCGCGGTCCTTTGTGCAGAATGTCAAGTTTTGTTCATTGTTGAAACTGTCTCCTCGAACTTCTACACCCATTTTCTAATCAAGTATGGGGCTTCATTTCTCTGCCGTATATTGAAATAAAAAAAAATAAAAAAATTTGTCACACTTTAGTCGAAGAATCGTTGTTTAGATAGTACCCTGTTACGCAGGACACACCATATGCTTCGCTAATTACTGCCATGGCACTGAATTCCCTTTGCCTGCCCTTTCATTTCCAGACCCCTCCACCCGAACTCGCATGACTTCTCGACATAGCTACTAATTGAAATGTAAACAAATTTTTGATCCACCCTATATTTGTATATAATGTTTTTCAATAAGACCGGGTCGATGTTGCAGTGAAATAAAACAAGCTGTGTGACAGATATTAATGAGATTCTTGTAATATTTCAAAGACTCATGTATGCCATTATTTTTGAAGTGGTCGCCAAGGCTTCGCACATTGGCACGTACACGAGAGGTAAAATTTTTAGTGAACCTGCTGCTAAATTTTAACAATGACCATTGTAATGTTGATTTTAAGGGCATCGGTCGATTGCGGCCTACTGAAAATATAAGACTTAAGATATCACACCTGAATAGGTGGAGTCGAATTTGTCGATTTTAGTGATACATTCGCATCTCCTATGGGGCTGGCAGTGACATGATGGTTACAACACGCGACTACCATGCTGTAGATCCATGGTTCAATTCCAGTCTCAGTCATCTACATTTCCCTAGGACCCCAATACCCTCGCAGACTATTAAACAACACACAATTGAATTATGCTCCAAAATATTTTTCATTTGAGTACCCGCACATAGGGGATATTATAGAACTCAAGGGGCCTCTTTTTTAACTCTCCCAGGACCCCATGACAACAGTACAAACATGTCAGGGATCAACTCAGTATGCTTGCCTCTAGAAAGCTAATATATTCTTATTTAATGTATTCATTGATCTTTAGTGCTCGGTACTCCTTTGAGGTAAGAGTAATATTATTCAAAGTATTTTTCTCCTAGAACAGATTTATCCGCTTGTGTTATTACTCTGGACCTAGCGCCGTGCGGAAAAGAGAGGTAGAATATTTGTTTGTCGAGAAAGGTCTTAGCCATTAAAACGCCTGCCTAGCGTAAAGTAAAGTGCATCGATCTTCAGTTTTTGAGTTTTTTTACAACATTTGTCTTCTTCTTCTTATATGGCAGCAACTACAGAATTTCATTCATCAGTAGCCGAACGTAGAAAAGAATTCCAAGACGCTTCGGTCTTTTGCTCTCCGTAGATAGTTCGTCACTCCAAGTTTAAATAATAGCTCTTTCACCTGATTAATCCAATGAAGTTTTGGTTGCCCCCATCTGGGCTGCCCATCGATTTTATTGCCGAAAACTTTTCGAGCTGGAGCATACCCATCCATCCAGCAGCGTGTCCAAGCTAGCGCATTCGCTCTATTTCAACGCGCTTGACTACATCGATGTCGTTGTACAGCTCATACAACTCGTTCGACGACAGTACTCGCCGTTAACAATGATGTGTTCAAATATTTTGCGAAGTATTTTTCTCTCGAAAAGATTTATCCGCTTGTGTCATCGTTACCCAGGATTCTGCGCTGTAGATCAGGACGGTTAGTACAACAACAGTGTCTGGTACAGTTGGATCTTTGTTCTTCGAGAAAGGACTTTGTCATTAAATCGCTTGCTTAACGCATAGTAGCAGCAGTTTACGATCAATACTTGTCTCTTGACATTATTATTTTTGTTAACGGCGGAGCCAAGGCAGACAACAGCATCTACCACTTCAAAGTTATAGTTGTCAACGTTCATGCAGCGTCCCCAGCGAGTGGACTCTTTGTACGTTGAAAAAAATAACTTGGTTTTGTCCTGATTTATCACCAGACTCACTTTTGCCGTCTGCTTCTCAATGCTCAAAAAGGCTGCAGTAACATCCCGCAGTCCTTGCAATCCTCACGCGGCGTCCCAAACGAGTGGACTCTTTGTTCGTTGAAAAAAATAACTTGGTTTTGTCCTGATTTATCACCAGACCCACTTCTGTCAACTGCTTCTCACTGCTAGTAAAGGCCGCAGTAACATCCCGCAGTCCACAGCCAATGATATCTATGTCATCGGCATACGCCAGTAGCATGTGACTTTTGTTAAAGTTCGTAATGTTCCCTGAAGAAAAAATAGTCTGCTAATTTATTGAATGAAACACTTTCTGTGTACTTTCGATTTCATGTTATAACTTACAATTTTGTTATTTTATTTTTAAATTTCCAAAATTTACAAACTTGTCTGATAAAACCGTTTGTTTGCCTTTTTCGTTTTCATTTTAGGAAACATATACTACCAACAGTTTGTTATAAACAACTAAAAAAAAGCAACAAAAACCTGTTGTTTATACAAGTATTTAAAAAAAATTAAATTATGGTTGTTGTTTGTTTTGTTTATTGACTTCGAATTTCCCCCCATGTAGATGCGTCGGTTGTTGCTTTCATTTCCATCATTTTCGGTTCATTGTTAAGGGTCAATGTTATGTAAATAATTTGTAATTTATTGTATATGAAACCACAACAGCAACAACATCAAAGTTTGTATACAAACTTTTTAATTGTACGCTGGCATAGGGGGAGGCAGGTAGGTAGGCAGCATCTTACGGGCGAACAACATAAAACCGGCTACGCATAGACTGGTCAGGGAGTTTTTTCATATCTTATTTTGCTGCTGGCCCCGTTTTGTTGGGTGTTTTTTTATTTGCTGGTATCATGAAGGTGTCAAGGAATGTAGAAATGAAATAATTTTGCGCATTTGTAACAATCACCACAGCCACTGCACTGCCACCACTGATCTTAACAGTTTGTTAACATTAGGCAGCGGCGTGGCTCTCGCTTAAATCGATTTTATTCGATTTGTTTAAAAAACAAACAAAAAAACACCAACAAATCATAACAAAATCAGACCAATTTGGCAGGGCAAAAACAAACACACACACACACTCGCTGACAATCCCAACGACTTGAAATGAAACCACAACAATATGAGGTTTGGGGTTTGCTTCGTTATAACAATCTATGTTATGTTGCTGTTGTTTCTTTCTTCTTTTTTTGTATACTGATTTAGCTGCAAACGCGTCGTCTAACTAACTCGGGCTGCATTAATTACCACCTTTTCTGCATTCCATAGATTCAAAGTAAGCGATAATAAACTATGTTACCCAGCAGCAGCAGACAGACAGACAGACATAGTCTAAGACAGATAAAAGTAACCATTCGCCGTCGTACGTAATATACATACGCTCTATACACACTCACACACTATTACACCACTATCAAGCATAGCGTAGTACGCCGCCCGATTCCACAGTCAGCCGCCCGGTTTCAAAAAGTACGTACGCCCAATAAGAGCCCACCACAATGTGGTGGCCCATAATGCGCTCCGTCGACAAACCAATATTCGCATATTTAGTGTGTTGTTGGCTTCAAACCAAAAACCAAATAGAAACAACATAAATAAGTCAAACTATAGATGATGATAACAACAACAACAGCAGCAGCAACAGCATTAGCAACTGCACTAACAACTTAAGGCAACAGCAGCAACAAACTATGGCTTATAGATGGATGATTCAAGTCGTTGATATAAGTTTGTTGTTGTCGTATTGGCTTAAAGTATGATTCAAGTCATTGTGACGACAGTCAGTGACCACATTGAAACGCTTGCACACACACATAGATGACATATCATTGGGTAGTACGTACATAAGTCAGTCAAAGTTACATGAAACGAGTGCTCGCTTGTTCAATTAATTTATAAAATTTTGTTGTTTTGGACTTTGGCATCATAATTTTGTTGTTGTTGTTGTTTTGTTTTACAACATTACAAATGACAGCACCTTTTGAGGGGAGCGCGCTGTCATCGAACACTTTGATTTCAAATCGATTTTCAATTTTTACAATGACAAAAATAGATAAATGCCGACAAACGACAGGATGGATGGACGGACGGACGAAACATATAGCTAATCGTAGGATATGCGATAAGTTTGGCTGACCAGAAGTTGAAAACAACTTTTGTGGTGTTAAAGAGATTTTGAAAAACAGTAAAACATTTTTGTATGCCAAGAAATAATAATATTAAATAAATTAATTAAAAACAATTTAATTAATCGATCAATAAATTTAATTAGAAACTTAGTTAATAAAAAACTTAAATAAACTAATTAATTAAATTTTTTATTTTTGAAATTTTTATTAAATTTTTTTAAATTTCTTAAATTAATCAAATTAGTTAATTTTATTTAAGTATTAATAATTTAAAATTAAATTCTTAAAATTAATTTATGAAATTTTATTAATTTAATTTAGTTAATTTAACTAAATGTAAAATCAATACTTTTATATATTAAAGGAATTGAAATTATAAGAAATCATAAAAGTATTAAAGTGTTGAAAATATTTGTACTATGAAAAATATTAAAAAAAAAATTTTAAAAATATTATAAAAACTAAAAATTATATAAATATTTAAAATAATAAAAGTATTAAAAATATTAAATATATTGAAATTTTTAAAAATATTAAAAATATATATATTTAAAATAATAAAAATAGTAGATATATAACAAATATTAAAGATATTAAAAATATTAAAAATATTAAAAATATTAAAAATATTAAAAATATTAAAAATATTAAAAATATTAAAAATATTAAAAATATTAAAAATATTAAAAATATTAAAAATATTTAAAATATTAAAAAAGTAAAAGTAAAAATAAAAATATTAAAAACATTAAAAATATTAAAAATTTTAAAAGTATTAATAATATTAAAAATATTAAAAATATTTAAATGATAAAAATATTTAAAATATTAAAAGTATTACAAATATTAAAAATAGTAGAAATATAAAAAATATTTAAAATTCTAAACTTATTAAAAAAAATAAAAATATTGAACATTGAAATATAATATTTTCAAAATATTTTTAAAAGTTTTAATAGTTTTAACAAATACTAAGAAATAAAACATTAAAAATATCAAAAATATGAAAATATAAAAAATTTAAAAATATATAAAATATTAAATATAATAAAAATAGTAGAAATATAAAAAATATTAAAAATATTACAAATATAAAAAATATTTAAAATATTAAAAGTATTAAAAATATTATAAATATTAAAAATATTCAAAATATTCAAAATATTCAAAATATTCAAAATATTCAAAATATTAAATATATTAAAATATTATAAATATTAAATATATTAAAATATTAAAAATATTAAAATATTCAAAATATTAATAATATTGAACATTGAAATATTTTCAAAATGTTTTTAAAAGTTTTAAAAGTTTTAACAAATACTAAGAAATAAAACATTTAAAACATTAAAAATATCAAAAATTTAAAAATATCAAAAATATATAAAATATTAAAAATTATAAAAAATATTAAAATATTCAATATATTAGAAATATATAAATAAAAATATTGAACATTGAAATATAATATTTTCCAAATATTTTTAAAAGTTTTAATAGTTTTAACAAATACTAAGAAATAAAACATTAAAAATACCAAAAATTTGAAAATATAAAAAATTTAAAAATATATAAAGTATATAAAATATTAAAAATAATAAAAATAGTAGAAATATAAAAAATATTAAAAATATTACAAATATAAAAAATATTAAAAATATTAAAAATATTATAAATATTAAAAATATTTTTTTTTTATTTATTTCTTCTATCATCATCACTTAAAAATATCTTACAATATTAATATTAACATATTTTGAGTTATAACTAAAAAGTATTGCAGCAAATATTTACAATTTTTTTTTTGTTTATTTAATCTAGAAAACGAATATTCAAAATATTACAAATATTAAAAATATTAAAAATATTAAAATATTATAAATATTAAATATATTAAAATATTAAAAATATTAAAATATTCAAAATATTAATAATATTGAACATTGAAATATTTTCAAAATGTTTTTAAAAGTTTTAACAAATACTAAGAAATAAAACATTTAAAACAATAAAAATATCAAAAATTTAAAAATATCAAAAATATTAAAAATTATAAAAAATATTAAAATATTCAATATATTAGAAATATCAAAAATATAAAAAATATTTAAAATTATAAAATTTTAATAACCTTAAAAAGTTAAAAATAATAAAAATATTGAAATTATGAAAAATTTTGAAAATATTAAATATGCTAAAAATATTATTAATAATAAATATTAAAAATATTAAATATATTAAAAATATTAAGTATATTAATAATACTCAACAAAAACTAAAAATATTTTAAATATTGAAAACATTAAAAGAAATAAAAATGGTAAAATATTAAAAATATCATAAATATTAATAATATTAAAAATTTTAAAAATATCAAAAATATTAAAAACATTCAGATCAAAAAACAACAAGAGAAATATTAAACAAATTGAAAATATTAAAAATATTGAAAATTAAAAATACTAAAAATATTACTACTTACTTAATTTCCCTTTACATCCCATGAATGAGGTATGAACTATTATTGTGAATTAACACGCTTTAGAGATTCACAACTTACGGCACCTACTTGTTTATCGACGAATGCGAACGTCACTGTCGGAGGAGCTCTTACCAGACATGCCGATTGACTCGACACTAATCCTGCGAAGTTGCTGTCGACAACATACGAAGGGAGCCGACAATGAAAGAAAGAAAAATTTGGTTGTCTTTTTTTTCTTTCTTTTTTTTAAGATGACTGGAGCCAGGAGTTGAACCTGTGATCTCCCGCATAGTAGTCGCATGTTCCAACCACTGTGATACCGCCGGTCCCAAAAATAAATTAAAAATAGAAAAATATTAAAAATATAGTGTTGTTTGTTAATGTTAGTCGATCGTATTGATATGAAAAGTTTTATTGTTGATATTTTTATGGTCCAATTGAGTGCCACACACTAGGACGATGCGTTTCGAACGTTTCAGACCCCTATGTGACGATTTAAATTACAAATTAAAGTGTAAATTAAATTAATCTTTTTTAATTTAATTTATATATACATATAAATTTAAGTAAATTAATAACGAAAAATATGACTAATTGGTTTGATTTATTTAATTTATTTAATAATTTTAATTAAGGATATATTAATCATTTTAATCAAATTCATTAATTAATTAAATAAATTTTTTTATTATATATTTTTTAATTTGATTTATTATAAAAGCTTCATAAATTAATTAATTAAGTTAATTAAATTAACTTAATTAATTAAAATTAACTAAATTTATAAAGTTAATTAAATTAAATAATGTAATTAATTAAATAAATTAATTTAATTTAATTAACTTAATCCACTTAATTACAATGGTCTATTTAATTTGATTGAATTGTATTAAATTTTTTTACTAATTTAATTAAATTAAAATAAATTTAAATAAATTGTTTTATTAGTTGATTGAAATTAAATTATTAATTAATTAAATAATATAATTGATGTAGTTATTTATTAAAATTTACCAATGTAAACTATGATGACTTTTAAACATCTTTATCAAAAGGCATACTGCCCATCAAGTTTGTGCCAACTTATTATCGTTCAAACATATCTGCAGTAGTTGCAACTGCTTACCACAGATGTACATATGTACACTATGACAGCCAAACAGTCAGATTGCAAGACAACAATAATATTTGGTTCAATACCACTGGGATTGAAATACCAAACAATCATCTAACCAACAGCCACCGACAGTCAGCCAACAAAGTTGCGCAGCCATTGAACTGAAATAAAAAATTATTGATTGTTAACACAAATTAAAAGATTTACAACAACCACTAATCCGTAACAATAATAATGAAAACATGTTATGTTGTTGGCTCGTTTTTTTTTTTGGGCAATAATTGGAAATAAGCAATAAAACGCTACAAGACTGCAGCAAATCACAACGAATTGACAGGGGATATATTAATAATTACACCATTCGACACAAATTTTGGTATTTTGGGGAATTTCATTGGCTATGAATTAATAGTTATTATTTGTAAAATTTTGGAAATATTAAAAAATTTTGACAAAATCTAGTAACGACATGAAAATCGAATACATCGATAAGCTATTATCAAGCAAGTTTGCATACAACTAAAGTCAAAAAAGGGTGTTATGATCAAAATCGAAATCGTGACGAAATTTATGTTAAATTTGAATTTTCCGCAAAATACTGATATTAAAAAGCTCTTTCCATATGTCTACAAAGAGCAAAATCAATTGTAGAACTTTGCATAAAACTAAATTACTCACAATATTTTCTAATTCGCATTAACTCACAAAAATATCATATTTCATGTTCATGTTAATTAACCCAGAACAATGTCTTAATTAGAGTTGTACAGAAGTAATCTCAATTAAATACCTTAACTGAAATGAGAAGAATTTTTGGCATTGTTGCCCTCATCACAACCACCATCACAACAAACAGATAATAACGCAATGTTCGTACAATGACAAAAATAAAAACAAAGAGGAGATAACATCTGATCTTTAGATTAAAATAAGATAACATGAAGTAACCTAGATTAAGAACACACACACACACTATTAAAAAAATTCTGTACACGAATTTGGAGTAGACCTAATTTAAAGAAAATGCTAGAGAAAGTTGTACGAGTACAAAGAAACTTTTGGATAATAAAACAGCCAATTAGTATTACGATTAATTTGCAAATGAAACTAAATCATACAATTTGGCATAAGACATTTTCATTTCTGTGGCAATTTAAGGAGAGTTTCACTTTCTTAAAAGTTGGCGAGAGGTCGACAAACTGCAAGTGGAGTTGCTTTGAGGGTGTGTGACGTTGTCATATCGGTATAGAGGGAGAAAATATTACATTTAAAAAACATTTATATCAAATATTATTCAAAACATTTCTAATATTCAAAATATTGAAGATCAGATATTAAAAATATTAAAATTTTTTAAAATATTAAAAATACTAAAAATATTAAGATAACTAAAAATATTAAGATAACTAAAAATATTGAAAACGTTAAAAATATTGCAAATATTAAAAATATTAAAAATTTTAAAACATTGAAAATACTAAAATAATAAAAATTTAATAATTTTCGAAATAATAAAAATAGATTATATGTTATAAATATTAAAACCATTAAAAATGTTAATATTATAAAAAATATTGAAATTATTAATATTTTAATAAATATTAAAAATTTAAAAATACCAAAAATATTAAAAATTTTGAAAATATTAAAAATATTAAAAATATTAAAAATAATAAAAATATTGAAAATGTTGGAAATGCTAAAAATATTAAACATGTTACAAATATTAAAAATGTTAAAATTATTAAAAATGTTAAATATATTTGAATTGTTAGAAATGCTACAAATTTTAAAAATATTGAAATATTAAAATTAAAATTAATTAAATATTAAAATAAATTATTAAAAATATAAAAAATATAATAAATATAAAAAATGTTAAAAAATTCAAAAATATTAAAAATATTGAAAATATTAAACAAATTAAGAATATCTAAAATTTTAAAAATATTAAAAATATTAAAAGTATTAAAAATATTAAAAATATAAAAATTATTAAATAAATTAAAAATATTATAAAAAAATAAAAATATCAAAATATAAAAATATTAAAAAATTTAAAATGTTATAAATATATATTACAAATATTTACAATTTTAAAAATATTAAAAATTTATCACATATTAGAAACTTTTAAATTATAAAAAATGTCGAAAAATATTATAAATTTAAAAAAAAATTAAAAATATTACAAATATTAAAAATATATAAAATATTAAATATATTAAGAATATTGAAATGTTAAAAGTATTAAAAATATACAAAATATAAAAAACATTAAATAAATTAAAAATATTAAAAAAAAAATATCAAAAGTATTAAAAATAAAAGAATATTAAAAAATTTAAAGTGTTATAAATATATATTACAAATATTTACAATTTTAAAAATATTAAACATTTTTCACATATTAAAAACTTTTAAATTATAAAAAATGTCAAAAAATATTAAAAATATGAAAAATATTAAGAATATTAAAAGTATTAAAAATATAAAAAATATAAAAAATATTAAATAAATTAAAAATATTAAAAAAAATATCAAAAGTTTTAAAATTAAAAAAATATAAAAATATTATAAATTTAAATTATATTACAAATATTTGAAAAATATATAAAATATTAAATATATTAAGTATATTAAAAATATTAAAAATATTAAAAGTATTAAAATTATAAAAAATATAAAAAATATTAAATAAATTAAAAAAATTAAAAAAAAAAATATTATCAAAAGTATTAAAAATAAAAAAATATAAATATTATATAAATTCAAGTTATATTACAAATATTTAAAATTTTAAAAATATTAAAAATTTTTCACATATTAAAAACTTTTAAATTATAAAAAATGTTAAAAATATTAACAATATTAAAAAAATTAAAAATATCAAAAATAATAAAAGTATTAAAAGTGTTAATAATATAATAATATATTAATAATATAAAAGTATTAAATATATTAAAAAAATTAAAAATATCACAAATATTAAAAGTATTAAATATATTAAAAATATTACAAATATTGTAATTATTCAAAATGTTAAAGATATTCGAAATATTAAAATTATTAAAAATATTTAACGTATTAAAAAAAAATTTAAATTTAAACTGTTTGTTTGTTATCGATCGTGTTTTATACATTAAATTTACGTTAAGTGTATCAAATGATGGGGGAATGGGGAATGGGACTTTGCCCAGAGGCTGAAAACTACTGATTGTCACTCACTTGGGAGTGACCAGAAGCGATTCCTTTGTGGCACTGTCCAAGCAGCTAACTACTTCCGGTCCTAGACCAAGTATTCCCTGGGCAATGACTTCAAAGCAACCGCTTAGAAGTTAGCTAGAGTTAGAAGGCGAAACGTTGAGTGACCTAATCGGCATGCTACCACCGATGCGTCTTAGGAAGTAGGTAACAAAAGTTACTGAAGCTCAACACAGGCTCTCCTAGTGGCCTTGGCAGCCCCAAGAAACTAGGATCGGGAGCGGTGGCCTAATAAGCCACTCTCCTTAAACAAAATTTATTATGAAAACACGAAGAAAAGAAAAAACAAGAACCCCCCCAAATGTTGACGACCCCCGCAAACGATATAAGGACCATGATTTAAGGATATGCACCTGGAATGTCCGAACTCTATACAGAGATGGTGCCTCTATCCAACTGGCGGATGTCCTCGACAAATACAAGGCTGACATCACCGCCATACAGGAAATGAGATGGACGGGACAGGGATGCACACGACGAAAGAACTGTGACATCTTCTACAGCTGCCATGCAGAAAGACACGAATTTGGATGTGGTTTCATAGTCGGCAAGAGACTTCGACACCTGGTCTCGCGGTTTAACCCTGTAAGTGACCGAATAGCCACCATTCGCATCCGGGCGAAATATTTTTATATCACGCTGATTTGTGTACACGCCCCGACGGAAGATAAAGACGATGAGATTAAAGATGCATTTTACGAGCGCCTAGAGGAAACATACGACCGCTGCCCTGGCCACGACATTAAAATTGTTCTAGGAGACTTTAATGCAAAAGTAGGAAGGGAAGATGTTCTTGGTCCATCGATCGGCAAATTCAGCCTGCATACCGACACGTCAGACAACGGGTTTAGGCTGGTTAGCTTCGCAGCGGGAAGGAACATGGTAGTGAGTGGAACCAGATTCCAGCACAAAGACATCCACAAGGCAACTTGGCTATCCCCCGATCAAAACACCAAAAATCAAATTGATCATGTAGTAATCGATGGCAGACATGCATCTAGTGTCATGGACGTGCGTGTGATTCGTGGTGCTAATATTGGCTCGGATCATTACCTGGTTGCAGCCAAGGTGCGCACAAGATTGAGCAGAGCGAAAAACGCACGTAACCAAACACAAAGAAAGCTGGACATCGCGAAGCTGCAAACCCCAGAGATAGCTACTGCCTACTCCAACCAGCTCTCCCAACTTTTACGACACAACGCCTCTACTTCTGACGTTCCCGATACACAGTGGCAGCATATTGCGCATTCCATGGCAACCGCCGCAACAACCGTGCTAGGATATGAAAAGCGGAGCTCAGACGAATCCTGGTACGATGAAGAATGTCGCATAGCGTCTGAGGAACTGGATGCTGCTTATAGGGCAACGCTACAGCCAATTGCAACCCGTGCTGTTAGGGAACGGCATAAGGAGAAAGCAAAACGGGCGAGACAGCTATTTAGGCGAAAAAAACGTCAGATGAAGGAACGGGAGAACGAGGATATAGAGCGATACAGGGATAGAGGTGAGGCCCGAAAATTTTACCAGAAAATAAGAACAAATGGATACGGTAATGGCCTCCCCACCTGTAAGGACAGTGATGGAAATCTGGTCACGGATACGCAGAGTGTGCTGCACATATGGAGAGAACACTTCCAGCAACTGCTGGTTCCAGAAGGCAGCGCACGTGAAGTTATCACGCCAATTGTCGACGACGGCTTAGATTGCCCACCACCAAGTCAAGCCGAGGTAAGAAGAGCAATATCGCGGCTGAAAAACAACAAAGCAGCCGGTGCCGACGGTCTGCCCGCAGAGCTCTTCAAGTCCGGTGGCGAGGAGCTGATAACGAGCATGCACCAGCTCCTGCGCACGGTTTGGCTTAAAGAGTGCATGCCCGACGATTGGAATGTAAGCGTATTATGTCCTGTGCTGAAAAAAGGTGATCCAAGTGTGTGCTCCAACTACCGCGGGATCAGCCTTCTACCCATCGCATATAAGGTCCTGTCGAGTGTGCTATGTGAAAGACTAAAGCCAGTGTTATCCAACCTGATCGGGCCTTATCAGTGTGGCTTTAGACCCGGAAAATCAACAACTGACCAGATTTTCACACTTCGGCAAATCCTGGAAAAGACCCAAGAGAAACAGATCGACACGTACCATCTTTTTGTCGACTATAAAGCTGCCTTCGACAGCCCGATACGGCAGAAATTACTCGATGCCATGGCTGAGTTTGGTATTCCAGCGAAGCTGATACGTCTTTGCGGAATGACGCTGACTGACACGAAGTCTTCAGTGAAGATTGGCAAGGACCTTACGGAGCCATTCTATACCAGACGAGGCCTAAAACAAGGCGACGGCCTATCGTGCGATCTCTTCAACATTGTGATGGAGATGATAATGAGAAAAGCTGCAGTAAACACGAGTGGCACTATATTCAACAAAAGCCACATGCTACTCGCGTACGCTGATGACGTAGACATCATCGGTCGAAAACTGCGGGATGTGACTGCAGCCTTCTCAGGTATACAGAAGGAATCAGCGAAAATGGGCCTAACGGTGAACGAGGACAAAACGAAGTTATTAGTTTCAACGAACAAAGAATCTACTCGTTTGGGAAACTGCGTGAACGTTGACAACTATAATTTCGAGGTGGTAGATAACTTTGTCTACCTAGGATCCGCCATCAATAAAGCAAATAATGTCTGCCTAGAAATCCGGAGAAGAATCCTGCTTGCAAATAAATGCTACTACGGACTAAGCAAGCGATTCAATGACAGAGCCCTCTCTCGACGAACAAAACTCCAGCTATACCAGATACTGGTTCTACCTGTCTTAATGTATGGCTCAGAATCCTGGGTTATGACACAAGCGGATGAATCGGTTCTGGCGGTATTCGAGAGAAAAATACTCCGTAAAATATATGGGCCCATCATCGTTAACGGAGAGTATCGGCGTCGTATGAATCATGAGCTGTACGAGCTGTACACTGACATTGACGTGGTCAAACGCATTAAGGTGCAACGGCTGCGCTGGCTAGGTCATGTTGTACGCATGGATGAAAATGCTCCAGCTCGAAAAGTCTTCGACAATGAACTCGATGGACGGCGCAGAAGAGGGCGACCAAAACTCCGTTGGAAAGACCAGGTTACTGAGAATCTTACAGAACTCGGTGTGACTAACTGGAGAAGAAGCGCAGAAGATCGAGGCGCTTATAATATTTTTCTACGTGCGGTATATAATCCACTGGGATTGCATAGAAGTACCAGCTAAAGGAAAAGGTATCAAATGATACATCAAATTCGGCATACGATCAGAAAAGTGATTTTTATTGTTTGATATTTTTGGTCAAATTCTGTGTGTCACGTACTAGGATGACACGTTTCGAACTCCATTTCGAGTTCATCTTCAGACCCCTTTGTGACGAACTGATGCACAATGGTACATCATCAGCTGTATATATATCTACAATTATGTCAAACAAGTACATGCGAAGTAGATATCAGCCGAAAATGTCCAGAACCAATTATAGTTTGAATTTGACCGTTAATATTCAAACATGAGAAATGGAGGAAATTCTTTCCCCACGATTCCCTTTTTACCTCAAAGCTTAAGCTTCTTTTACAAGGTTTTTTTTTTTGTTTGGATAAACTAAGATTACTGTAAATTTTTCTATGTCAAAGTAAGGCATTTAGTTTTAGGCCGTGCCATGCCAGTGTATTTTAAACTGTTTGTTTGTTAGTTTTAGTCGATGGTGTTTTATATATTAAATTTACGTTAAGTGTATCAAATGATACATCAAATTCGGCTTACGATCAGAAAAGTGTTTTTTATTGTTTGATATATTTGACGTATGACGTCATTTCGACATTAACCACAATGTCTCGTCAGCGCCCTTTGCTGTGCCATCTCCTCTATCATCACAAACCTTAAGGGAAGAAAACATCTCAAAGTTAATGAGAACTTTTCCCTCCGGTGCGAAGAAAGCATCCTCGAAGCGCACAACATGCCAACATAATACACACACAAGCACTTGCCTATGCATATGTCCATCAGACACAATTGCACAGGAGTTTTGTTGTTGGCAAAGTGCCAACCCCGTTCTGCGTACCGTCAGTGTATCATCGTTCTTGAATTTGTTTTTGTTGATCTGTATTGAATTATGATATTGTCATAGTTCGGTTTTAGATCAGTAGATCGATAATAAATAATTGCCAATAGGTTTTTAGTCAAGAGTGTGAAATGTATTATGTTGACGGCAGGTTAGGCGTATGACGTCTAAAAAGATTATTAAGTAAAACTTTTTATTAACAATTTTAATATACCGTACGAAATATTCAACATTTTAATAGAAGCCTCAACTAATGTTGGACAATTTGTTTGTTTTTCCCGAATTTTGATACGTACTGACCTTGCAAGTGCATTCCGAATAATTCATCCCAACAATGAAGGACAGGTAACAAAACACCAAATAATTTGGTTTACTTACTTATATAACCTTGTCCAATCTAATTTAACATCAATTAAATATAACTTATGCAATGTCTTAAAACTACAGCCTAAATCTTTAACACTCTCCATTAAACTAATCCAATTGGTGGCATAATAGCCTGAACAGTTTGTGTCTGTTGTGTTATCAACTATTAATCTTATGCCTCAGGTATACAAAATTTACATAAAAGGTCACTTTACCACAACAAGCTGTTAAAGTAACCTGTCTCTGCTCTACGTGTCTAATCTCACTTTACCTTTTATTCAAAAACAATTTACGCAATTTCTGCGTAAATTTACTGGCCACCAAAAATTTACATTGTCTGTCATTCTAGAAAATAACAAGCAATCTACTTGTATATAGTAAGATGACATTTTATTATTATTACACGACTTGAGGTAGTTTTGCGCGCTTCCTCAACGACCTTGTCTAGGCTGTTATGTTTATCTAATTTTTTTCTCTCTCTCTCCTAATACTCGAGTCAGGTAGTGTTTAAACAGTTGTGTCGTATTCAATAGTTTAAGTACAACAACAGTTAATAGGCCGTAATAGACGTAAAGGTAGAGTAGAGAAAATAATGTAGAGCAACTAGCAAAATAGTGAGTGATCCATTAGAACAAACGCAAAAATGCTCGTAAATAACTTTAGTGGAATGGGATCTTTTGTGTGTGTGTGTGCGTGACTTACATATCAGCAATGAATCTATATTTGTACTGACTGGTCATACCAACGACCAACTATGAGTATGAGTTGGTAAATTATCTTATCAACACAGCAGTTTTATTATGAGGCATGAAAACAGCAAATTAGTGCAAATAAAATTATCATTTTTTTTCACATTTTTTTAAGATGTTATGGTGTGCTATTGGGGGTTTTTGTTTTTGCAAACTTTTGGGATTTGTTAAGATTTTGTTAATTTTTTTAGTATGTGTAGGAATAATAGAGAGAGAAAAAAAGTCAATATCCTGATAGTAATCTTCAACACAATTACGAATATGCTGAAGAAATTTTAATTATCCATCAGTGGGCGGTGGGAGCATGGCAAACCTACATTTTAGACCCAGAGAGATACAATTTCGTACATAGATAGTCTCGGCAGAACTGGTTGAAATTTGCAAAATGGGCGGAGTGGGCTTGACTAAACAGTATTTTAGTCCTAGAGAAATGAAATTTAGCATACATATAGAACTCGGCACAACAAATATGAATATGTATACTAAATTTTCATATTCTATCATCGTACGAATAAGGGCGTGGCAAAATAGTTTTTACTGCTAAAAACATAAATTTTGATATGCAGATAATACTTAGCACAACAGATTTAAAACTAAAGACGAAATGAGTTTTTTAATCGTTTAGTGGGCTTTGCGGCAGTTTTTTTAAGTTAAGCCTATTTTTTCGTAAATGAGAGATATATATTCGGTAATACAGACATTAATATACAGACACAATTTTAATTTCGATATGTGAGCGGAAGGGGTGTGACACAAGTGCTTTTAGCCCAGGATCAATTAGGATACACAGGATCATACTCCCTGTGAATGATGTATGGGATAGCTTCTCGCGTTATTGTGAATTAACACGCTTTCTATTTTTAGATTCGCAACTATCGGCACCTACTTGTTTATCGACGAATGCGAACGTCACTGTTTGAGAAGCTCTTATTAGACATGCCGATTGACTCGATTCTGATACTGCGAAGTTGCTGTCGATAACATTCGAGGAGAGCTGAAAATGAGAGAACATGTTTTCTTTTAAGATGACAGGAGCCAGGAGTTGAACCTGTGATCTCCCGCATGGTAGTCGCGTGTTCTAACCATCATGCCACGGCCGGTTCCAACAGGGTTACATTTTATTTCCGATCGAGGGGCGTTAGATAGAAAAGTGTTTTTTAGGGCTTTATAAGGTTATATTTGTATACAGACAGTACTTCGTAGTTAAACGATACTTACTCAAGACGTTAGTTTTTATATTTTAATACAAATTTTAATAATTTCTTGAAGATGACTAAAGATTTTAGGCGAAATATTGGAAATAAAAATTAAAAATTTTAAAGAATATCTAAAATTTTCCAGTAAATAGACCTGGAAGCCGAACAATTGCCAAAGATACAAAATTAAAGATCAACAATCGACTACAAATATTATTCTTAGTATTTTGAATTTTTAATATTTTTAATATTTTCAATTTATTAAATGTTTTTAAGATTTTTAACATTTTATTATTTTATTAATTTATACAAATTATTTCAAGATATAAATTGTGATAACTAAGCAGAAAGGATAAAATATTTAAACTCTTTGAATTATTTGAATAAGATTTCATAAACAAAATTGAACAATATTAATGAACAATAAAATTCAATTAAATTGAAAAATATTTTATTTAATATTTTTAATATTTTTTTTAATATATTTACAATTTTGAATACTTTTAGTATTTTAAATGATGTTAATAATTAAAATATATTAAGTAATTTTAAACTATATTGTTTTGTTAGTTTTAGTCGATCGTATTGTATATATATCAATTTACGTTAGTGTATCAAATGATACATCGAATTCGGCTAACGATCAGAAAAGTGTTTTTTTTATTGTTTGATATTTTGGTCAAATTCATTGTGTCACGCACTAGGCTGACGCGTTTCAAACTTCATGACGAGTTCATCTTCAGACCCCTTTGTGACGAACTGATGCACAATGGTACATCATCAGCTTTTTATATATCTACAATTATGTCAAACATGTACATGCGAAGTAGATATCAGCCGAAAATGTCCAGCACCAATTGTAGTTTGAATTTGACCGTTAATATTCAAACATGAGAATGGAGGAAATTCTTTCCCCACGATTCTCTTTTTACCTCAAAGCTTAAGCTTCTTTACAAGGTTTTGTTAGTAAACTAAGCTTACTTCAAGTTTTTTATATTATATTATATTTTTATATTTTTGAATTTTTATATTTTTGTATTTTTATATTATTATATTTTTATATTTTTTATATTTTTATATTTTAATGTTTCTATATTTTTATACTTTTATATTTTTATATTTTTATTTTTGTATATTTTTATATTTTTTTATTTTATATTTTTAAATTCTTATATTCTTATATTTTTATTTTTTTATATTTTTATATTATTATGTTTTTATATTTTTATGTTTTTATATTTTTATGTTTTTATATTTTTATATTTGTATATTTTTATATTTTTATATTTTTATATTTTTATATTTTTATATTTTTATATTTTTATATTTTTATATTTTTATATTTTTATATTTTTATATTTTTATATTTTTATATTTTTATATTTTTATATTTTTATATTTTTATATTTTTATATTTTTATATTTTTATATTTTTATATTTTTATATTTTTATATTTTTATATTTTTATATTTTTATATTTTTATATTTTTATATTTTTATATTTTTATATTTTTATATTTTTATATTTTTATATTTTTATATTTTTATATTTTTATATTTTTATATTTTTATATTTTTATATTTTTATATTTTTATATTTTTATATTTTTATTTTTTATATTTTTATATTTTTTATATTTTTATATTTTTATATTTTTATATTTTTATATTTTTATTTTTTTATATTTTTATATTTTTATATTTTTATTTTTTTATAATTTTATAATTTTATATTTTTATATTTTTATACTTTTATATTTTTATATTTTTATATTTTTATATTTTTATATTTTTATATTTTTATAATTTTATATTTTTATATTTTTATATTTTTATATTTCTATATTTTTATATTTTTATATTTTTATATTTTTATATTTTTATATTTTTATATTTTTATATTTTTATATTTTTATATTTTTATATTTTTATATTTTTATATTTTTATATTTTTATATTTTTATATTTTTATATTTTTATATTTTTATATTTTTATATTTTTATATTTTTATATTTTTATATTTATATATTTTTATTTTTTATATTTTTATATTTTTATATTTTTATTTTTTTATATTTTTATATTTTTATATTTTTAATTTTGATATTTTTATATTTTTATATTTTTATATTTTTATATTTTTATATTTTTATATTATTATGTTTTTATATTTTTATGTTTTTATATTTTTATATTTGTATATTTTTATGTTTTTATATTTTTATATTTTTATATTTTTATTTTTTTATAATTTTATATTTTTATATTTTTATATTTTTATATTTTTATATTTTTATAATTTTATATTTTTATATTTTTATATTTTTATATTTTTATATTTTTATATTTTTATATTTTTATATTTCTATATTTTTATATTTTTATATTTTTATATTTTTATATTTATATATTTTTATTTTTTATATTTTTATATTTTTATATTTTTATATTTTTATATTTTTATTTTTTTATATTTTTATATTTTTATATTTTTAATTTTGATATTTTTATATTTTTATATTTTTATATTTTTATATTTTTATATTTTTATATTTTTATATTTTTATATTTTTTAATTTTTATATTCTTATATTTTTATTTTTTTATATTTTGGTATTTTTATATTTTTATATTCTTATGTTTTCATATTTTTATATTTTTATATTTTTAATGTCTTTTATATTTTTTCTATTTTTAATATTTTAATATTTTTAACATATTTAATGGTTTTAGTATTTTTAAAATTTTGAATATTGTCAATATTTGCTTTATTTGAATATTATTCATTGTACGACTCATTTCGCAGATAACACATTCCCTTTCGCTTAACATTGCAAAACCCTTCCCATCACAGATGGGTTGTTAGGTCAAATAATATACCATGGCAAAAAACCATTTCCTCCAAACGTTGTTTAAAATGCATGGTAACATTTCCTTCCGGCCAATAAACAAAAAAAAACGAAAACATCTCAAATGACAATATTTAGCCAAAAAAAAGATACCCATCAAAGAATAATTTTCCCAAAAATATTTCAGCTCGCTCAAGTGTCTGTGTACAGGAAGTGCCTCTGATGTGAACCCCACTCTTGCCGCCTCAGTCACTTTGCCTTGCCTCTCACTCCCTATCTGATTTGCTACTTTAAAGATAAACTTGTCAACTTCTCGCCGCCAACGTCATCGTACTACATAAATTTGGTGTAAATGTAACTACGCGGAGTCGCAACAAGTAGTGGTAGTGTAGGTACAAGTACTTGCAACAAGTTCCTCATAATTGTCATAATGTAATTTTACAGCTCTTGTCTGTCGCGTCTGTTCATTTGTAAAGTTCACCTTTTTCATGCGACGTTATTACTTTTAGCAGAAGTGTGTGAGGGTTTTACATTGACTTCTGTTTCGATTTCGAAATGAGCAAAAAAAGCGAGAGAAAAAAACCAAAAGACGAAAAATTGAGCTAAACACGACAGAGGCTTAAGTACCTGTTTTTTTTGTGTGTATATGATACGCCTAAAATCGAATAGAGGCTTAAGTGGAGGATTTTTGGTAAGAAAAAAAAACAACCGAATATAAATATGGCGCACATTGGTTGAGAAGAGTTTGATAATGATGAGAAGAGAATACATCAAAAATATTTAATATTTTAAATTTTTGTTATTAATATTTTTATTATTTGCTGAAGGTCCGGCTCGAAGGACCATAAATAGTGTTTGGCTGGATATTATATAGAAAAAGAGAAGGAGAACAATTTACAAAATCATCCTAAATTCTAAGTAAGAAATCGAGGCTTTGAAGTAGTCTAGTTAACCAGCAGTTCTAGTAAAATTTCTCTAACAACTGGTTAAACCGTAGGTCCCGTTGTGTGTTTCTAAAAATACAAGCAAAGTAACTCACACAAGTGCAAAAAATTCATTCACATCTCAATTATAGGATGCAAAGGAATAATTACTATAGTGTAAGTTATCATATTTTTCGTCATAACATGTTGACCCCTGAACCACTGTCCCCCCAAACTCCAAACTCTAAAAGACCAAAGAACTTTGCATGTTCCTATACAATATACACACCTTTTTGCCAAAATAACACCAGCAAAAAAAAACTATCGCATAAATTTATTAAATAATTATTATTAAAGACGAAGCGGCACTCTATGGCTTGAAATTGCATGTGAACCAAGTACCGGGTTCATAACATACGTAACATCGACGAGAAAAAAAACTAAGAAGAAAAAAAATTAACAACAAACGATGAAGTCACACTGCAACTGTGTGAATATCAAGTTGGTGTTTAATGTTTATGAATATACATATCTCTCAAGTACTGATTATGATGTATTTTGTTGTGGTGTGAATATGCATACATCCATCATTTATTTTGTTCATACAACGCGACGCGTCGCTCAGTCATTCATTCACTTCATTCACTCATACTACGTTCAGTCTGGCCCAGCCTGGGCTGGTGTTCGCACAGTCATTCGCACTTACGTATTTAGCAGCTATAAACAGACGGACAGACAGACTGACTCAATACATGTTTAGTTGTATCTCTCTCTACATGTTAATCAGTTTTTCCACATAGTGGTGTTTGGTGTTGTCGTTGTTGCCATTGTGTTACTTTTGTTATTTGATATTTAATTTTTAATTTTTTTTTTTCAAATTTCCGCAGCCCACATGGTACAAAATATTAACAGATGACAAGAACCTAAAAAAACAACAAAAAGAAACAGGCTTAACAAAACTTTAAACCTCTTGGCATAATAAACATAAATATGAGGACACTATTTAGCTATATAACGATACCCTACGTTCTACAATGTAAATGGGGGACAAAAGTTAATGGGATGGGAAAAAAATTGGGTGGAAGAAAGGATCGTGCCTAAAACTTGTAATATTCTATGGGTTTCACGGTTGTAATTTTGACTGAGTCAACCAACAAGCCAATATTATTCATAGGGTATCATTGGTATGGTTACGTTCTAGGTAATAGTAACTAATGCCTTCATAATGGCGCTAAATATGAATTCCTACTTTGAGTTAAAATTAAAGCTTACGTTGATGACATCTTAACACATTATAAGGTTGCAGTAACATATAAATTCCAATACGAGATGTATTATAGTGCAACCCATCGATATTTTGAGCCATCAATTGAATATGTTAACTTTTAAATTGGATTACATAGAAATCTACCTTTTCCCAGACTAAATCAGAGCAGCAGTTATAACCTGCAGCCTAAATACATCGCACCTGTTTGACAAAAGGAAGACAAGTCAAAATTTCTATTTTCGATCAGTGGGCGAAGGGATAAAATTTGAAATCCTGAGAGCACTTAGCAACACAATTATTAATTGTCAATCAGTGGGTGGTGGAGGCGTGGCCAAGCTGTATTTGAGCCCTAGAGAGATAAAATTTAGTACACATATGGAAATCACAGGACTAATTGAACATTTTCAGACGAAATTTTAATTTTCCATCAGTGGTAGGAGTTGGCATGGAAAATCTGCATTTAAGTCCTAGAGAGATAAAGTTCAATATTCAGATAGTAATTTGCAACACAATTATGAATATACTTATACATACGAATCAGTGGGTGGAGGGACATTTCCAACCTGTATTTAATTCCTAGGGAGTTAAAATTTGGTACACATATAGCAATCACAGGACTAATTGTAAATTTTCGGACAATATATTAATTTGGGTTAAGTGGGTGGAATGGGCGTGGCAGAGTTATATTTAAGCACTACAGAGATAAAATTTGATACGCAGATAGTACTCGGCATAACAATTACAAATTTTCAATAAGTGGGCGTAGGAGGCGTGGCAAAACTATATTTTAGCCCTAGAGAAATAAACATTTGGACACAAATAGCACTCGGAAAGACTGGTTGAAATGGGTGCAGACGAAACTTTAATATTCAATCAGCGGGAGGAGGCAAAACTCTAGGGTTAGAGAGATAAACTTGATATATATATAGCACAACAATAAATATTTTTCAATAAGTGGGCGGAGTGGGCGTATACAAACTAAGCCTTAGAGAACTACACTCGGCACAATAGATATGAATATGTAGATGAAATTTCCACTTTCGATCAGCGGATGGATGGGGGCGTGGCAAAAAAGTTTTTATATAAAATAGTCTCTTTAAAAAATTTAGACCAAAATTAGTAAGTGAGCGAAGTGTGTGGGCGTGGAAGGTGTACAAGCCCAACATATTGTTTTTGAGCTTTAAAGGCGTTCCCAAAGTTTGAGTTTAAAGTTATATATGTCGGGAGTTACAACTGTGATTAATATTCATCAAGTATGCGAGGCATTGCCGTGTCCGCTAGTATAGAAATAGCTTACCGCTCTGGCAGCTGTCACAAAATTCATTTCACACACAACTCTTAAAAAAACTCTATTGGAAATACAATTATAAATTCACGAGATAAGTCAACCCGCTAGGGGGCTCTGAATCAACTTATGCAAATACTTTGTGCTTAGGTGAAACAAATATATATTATAAATTTCAGTTAAATTGGTCAAAATGTTCTTACATTCGGTATAAATCCACTCCAGCGCCACCTACCGGGTTCATTTGTACATAAATTCTTATGAACAAAAAAATATACATTCTGAATTTTAGTTCAATTGGTCCATTCGAAACAAATATTCTAAATTTCAGTTAAATTGATCCAAATGTCCAAATTTTTGGTATAAATACACTCCAGTGCCACCTACCGGGTCTATTTGTACAAAAATTCTCATGAACAAAAAAATATACATTCAGAATTTCAGCTAAATTGGTCCATTCGTTAAAATTTTCGAACTTAATTCACGCAGCGCCACCTATCGGGGCCCTTGGAATACAAGTTTTCATAAACAAACAAATATATATTGAAAATTTCAATTTAATTAATCCAAATATATGCGTGCATACAAAATTTTATAAAAATTCGTCAAGCAGTTTTGGAAGATTCTTATTATAAACACCGTGACACACGATTTTTAAATTTTTTATATATATATATTTTTTTTATTTTTATATTTTTTTTATACTATTATACTTTTATATTTATTTTTATATTTTTATACTTTTATATTTTATATTTTTATATTTTTATATTTTTATATTTTTATATTTTTATATTTTTATATTTTTATATTTTTAAATTTTTATATATTTATATTTTTATTTTAATATTTTAATATACAATTCATATTTTCATGTGTGGAAGAAATTCTCCTGATGTCCTCCCACACAACCACCTGAACCACATGGTTCGTCGCACCACCTGTAGCTTTGTAGTCCCTATGCATTTCTTTTCCAATTCACGTCTGTTTCGTTAACATTTTACACAGGTATTTTCAAATCAGGTCCCTTTCCCCACCCACACACACAATCGTGTCACGTGAGAATTATTTATGCGAAGATATGAAGAAAATGAAAAACGAAATAAACACAAAAAGGCGATAGCAACCACAACATACACACAAAACGTTGACAATAAACCCGTATACGACAGATACAAAACAAAACACTTGTTCATCAGATATAAGTCAGCGACGCGACCATTTTCCATATGACACCACCGCTTCCATCATGAGCTCGGGGCTGAGGTGTTGGTTGTACTGTTCTGTGCGCGACGCTACTGTAATGCGCAAAACGCTGAAACGTGAGGCGCTGCTGAATGAAGTGTTGTCTTTGAAACAATTAGTTCTAAGTAAATGTACGCAAACATTTTTTTTATCGTTATTTTTGTTTTTCTATTTTCAACTTCTTATGTCGACTTTTTACAGTGTTTTTTTTTTTTTGTTTGTAATTGTTTTTTCTTTCATTTTTACTTATGAAGTTTTGATAATAAATTTATCTAAACCCCTTAGCAGGTAAACTGCTGAACGTACTTGAACTTGAGTTGATTTCCGCTTGTCTGTCTTTCCGTTTGTTTGTTGTTTTCTCATTTTCTTCACAGAAATGATCGACAGCTACAAGTGAAGGGACAGACAGACAGACGGCCATGTTTTGCATGTGTCATAAATGTGTCACATCATTGGTTGTGTGGCTTCTCTGGCAACGGAGAGGACTCAGAGGCATAACTTACTGTAATGCTAGCGAAGGCTCTTGGGTTAAGAGCCGCATGGAAATTATTGTATAGAAATGGTTGCCATATACAAAGATTTTTTTAAAAATTAAATATAGAAATATAAAAATATAAAAATATAAATATATATAAATATATAAAAAATGTATAAAAATATATAAAAATATAAAAATATAATATATATATAACGTTAGCGAGACCCGAATCCGCTCCTACTGTTTCGAGGGTTTCATTGCCTTCGACCACAAGAGCAGGCCTACCTAGACAGCGCATAAGATGGACTAATGAAATGAATAAGGATATTATGCGTTGTCATTATAAAGCCACTAGATGTGGAAACAATCTAATAGGTTACCGAAATAGACAATATATGTATTTCATTTCCCTATATGAACACCTACAAGATCGGCTAAATGAGCAAAGCATAGCAACCAGGGTCAGAAACATCACAATCAACCAAATGATATCTCAGGTTGAACTTATGGAAATATCAAGAGAGGTACAGGAGGAAATACGATCATCCAATCGTATAAGCTTGATGAGGTCTTCAATGAGTGGAAACATTTTGGGGTTAAACCAAGCTCCTAATAGTGATGCAGAGAGAAGTGCCCAAAATAGTGAAACATTGTCCCACCAAGCAGAAATTCAGGACCAAGCAGTAGGCAACGATGTCCAAGTTACAGGATCCTTAAATCGTCAGGAAGACATACAATTCCAAACAATTCTAGATAAATTCGAGGAAACCATTTTAGAATACGGAATGCTGGATCCCATTTGTAGACCCCAAATACCGAAAATCCAGATTAATGGAAAGGTAAAAAACTACTTGGTGCATATTAACAACATCCTGGAAAGTCTCCTAAACGAGCATGATACCTTAGAATCTGTTCACAGCGCAATATATTGTGCAGCATTGACTATGTGCAAAATGTGTGGCGTGAGAATCGAAGTGGCCCATAATCGCAATCGGAGCAGATGCATCAAACCGCCTTGGCAAAGACGCCTTGAAAGCAGAAAGACCAGACTGCGAGCGGAAATTGGACGACTGACACAATATAAACGAGGGGTCCGTTCACAACATCTAATTCGAAAGGTCAGTCGTATTTTAGGATCAGAAGCTATGGAGGTATTAACACCCAGAACCCTTGATGATGTAATAGACCGTAAAACGCAGATATTGCAGGCAGTCAGTAGTAGACTACGACGATACCTGACTAGCAAGATTAGACGAGATGAGAATCGGCTTTTTAAGTTCAACCAGCGAAAGTTTTATCGGGAACTCGAGAAACGAGACCAAGATCAGGTCAATAACTTACGGACTCCAGGTCAGAACGATTTAGAATCGTTTTGGGGAGGATTGTGGGAATCAGCTCCTACATATACCGAAAACCCAATATGGAATGAAATGATGAGTACAGAACGTATGCAATCTAGTTCCATCACTGAATCGGATCTGCGAACGGCTTTAAACAAAACGAAAAATTGGAAAGCACCAGGAGTTGACGGAGTACAAAATTTTTGGCTGAAACATCTTAATAGCACTCACTCATATCTGATATTACATCTGAATAAGATACTGAGTGGGGAATCGACAATGCCATCCTTTTTAACGTCTGGGAGAACTTATCTTCTGCATAAAAACGGTGATACAGATAACCCTGAAAACTATCGCCCTATTACTTGTTTACCAACTCTGTATAAACTACTAACTAGTATCATATCTGATAAAATTTACCACCATTGTACTACAAACAACTTACTACCATTAGAGCAAAGGGGATGTGCAAGAAATTCAAGAGGCTGCAAGGAATTGGTTACAATCGATGCTATAATCACAAGAAATTCTATTTGCCACCAACGAAACTTAAGTGTTGCTTATATTGATTATAGAAAAGCGTTCGATAGCGTACCCCACCCATACCTAATCCAAACACTCAAAAACAACGGAGTGGACGAAAAAATAGTTTCTTTTTTCGAAAGGATTATGCCCACATGGAGGACGAAAATTATTCTTAACGGGATAACTACCAGGGAAATTAAAATAAAAAGAGGGATTTTCCAGGGAGATACATTTAGCCCGTTGTGGTTTTGTCTAAGTCTTTCACCTCTGAGCACAGCATTGAACAACTCCCCTAATGGATATCGCATAAAATATCAACAGCGACAGTCCGCGGTCACCCACCTTCTATATATGGATGACCTAAAATTGTTTGCTCGATCGAAATACCACCTCTTAAATCTGGTACGCATGGTCGAATCATTCAGCAGAGATATATGCATGGAATTTGGATTCGATAAGTGTAAATCTGTTGAAATGATAAGAGGACAAGTAGTTCATTCACAAGGGTTTACCCTCCATGATGGTACTATAGAAATGCTGCAGTGTGACCAAACCTATAAGTACCTGGGAGTGGAGGAAATGAGAGGAATCCACCATACAAGTATAAGGGAAGCTTTAAAAATGCGATTCGAAGCAAGAATAAGAAGTCTATGTGCAACTAAGCTGAATTCATTGAACATGATTAAGGCAATTAATACCTATGCCATCCCAATACTAACTTACTCATTCGGGATAATAGCGTGGAGCGACACGGAATTGAATTCAGCTCAGAGAAAAATAAGAACAACACTAACGAGGTATAGACAACACCACCCACAGGCTTCTATCGAAAGAGTAATGTTGCCACGTAATCTGGGCGGACAGGGTGTGGTTAACATTAAAAACCAAAATTATAGCCAGATTCACAATCTCCGGGAGTTTTTCTATGAAACTGCATCGGAGATTGACCGATACTCCATCCTGGTAAATCTGGACGCAAACCACACCCCACTTAAACTATCAACACCTAGTTTTGCACCCCTGGAAAATGTAACTAGTGATGCCGATATAGTGGAGCAATGGAAGCATAAGGCCATACATGGCAAATTTCCACACCAACTGGACCTCGAAAATGTGGATAAACATGCCCCCACTATATGTTTCCAATACGGACAACTGTTTCCGGAAACGGAAGGATTTTTAATGGCCATACAGGATGGGATAATGCACACCAAGCATTTCCGCCGAGTTATCCTGCATGAAGACATTGATAACCGTTGCCGGCGATGTGGTCAGGCTGCGGAGACTACGGAACACATCATCAATGGTTGTTCGATAATGGCGAGTACGGCATACCTCAAAAGACATAACGACGTGGCGAAAATAATCCATCAAAGCCTTGCTGTAAGAACCGGTTTCTTGGAAGAAAAACTTCCATATTACAGGTATGAACCTGAGGCAGTGTTAGTAAGCAGAAATTATAAACTTTATTGGGACCGAACAATGTCAACTGATCGGACAATCATCGCCAACAGACCAGATATAATATGGATAGACATACGCAGAAGGGTTGGATACATCCAAGATGTCGCACTTCCACTTTCGGATAACGTGAATCGTACCATAAGTGAAAAAATTTCCAAATATGCAGATCTTGCGTTTGAAGTGAAACAGAGAGAACACCTAACAACTGTACAGACTATCCCAATTGTAATATCGAGTACTGGTATTGTGGTAAATTCTGTTACGCAACATCTCGACGAATTGGGACTTTCATCTCTTTTACATGAAATGTCGAAAGCCATTGCCTTGGGAACATGCCGGATTATGAGGATGTTTTTAGGCTGATGTTACGCCTCACGTCGTAAAACAGTGATATGTGGAAATGATCAATTATAACTTTTATATTATAAATTCAATTCTATTCAATATAATTCGCTTCAATTTAATTCAAATCAATTCAATTTAATTCAATTCAATTCAAAAAAAAAATAAACAAAAAAAAACTTTAACATGAAGTGCTGAAGTGACTTGTGGCCGAGACCACCGTCATGTTCAGCTTAAATGGACCCCAGCTCGCGCGGTATCTGGGGGGGAAAGAGGCGTGGGTAAAAATATAAAAATATATAAAAATATAAAAATATAAAAATATAAAAATATAAAAATATAAAAATATAAAAATATTAAAATATAAAAATATAAAAATATAAAAATATAAAAATATAAAAGTATAAAAATATAAAAATATAAAAATATAAAAATATAAAAATATAAAAATATAAAAATATAAAAATATAAATATATAAAAATATACAAATATAAAAATACAGAAATATAAAAATGAAGAAAAAAGATAATACAGTACGAGTTCGATTTTCGCAACCGATAGCAGCCCAAGCCGGTTGCAGTTACCGAGATTGTTGCGCTTACCGAACCTCTATTGAAAATTGTTATTTTACTTTGTGCAAAATGCCCCACGTCACTAAAAAACTGTACTATAACAGTCATTTGCTCACTCACATTGAACAGTGGCGTAACATAGCATGTAAATAAAACAAAAACATATAATTTCTGCGAATACATTGAAAAGTTGCGCTCATCGAGAGTGCTTTTTTAAACGTGTTGCACTTATCAAGACTCATGTGTAAAAAAGAGCGGTTGCGCAAATCGGGGTGTTGCAATAATCGGTAGTTGCGAAAATCGAGCTCGTACTGTATATCAATTGATTTTTTTTAAGGAAAATAAATATGAAATTATATAGTTCTCTTTGTATGGAAAGAGTGTACTTTTTCATTCACAATTATCTTCAATATTATATTAACAACAATTATAGTTATCTTTAACTCCTCCACCATCTAGCTGTAATCTCATTCATAGAAAATTTATTTAATATTAATTGTTTTGTGGTCATTTTTTTTTTCATCTTTCTTTACAGAATTTATCTATGGGCAATTTACGTCTCTGCTGCTTTTTTTACCCGTCTACTTAAATCACGTACAAAATTGAAAATTAAAGCGTGAATATTTTTGTAAATGTTGCACAATTCATAAAAAAACCGCTGCTGCCGCAATAACACAACAATTATTTAAATTAATTAAAATTTTCTACACACACACACACACGCTAAGCTCAAATGCAAAAATGTTCCAAAGTAATACATAAAAAAACTCGTATGAGATGTTTACAACTCTTGAAAATCACGTAATTTAAGCAAAACCTTTAAAATGTCATTACATGTGAAACACCAACAACAACAACAGCAGCAACAGCAGAGTTTTGTGCAGATATCAATGAAAAGTAGCTAAAACCCAACCAACCAAAAAACGAACGTGAAACGTGAAAAGATTAATTAATAAGTGGAGATAAAAACCACCAACATCACTGGCACGTCACACAGTGGAGAAAATGCGAAATCATTATCACCACCACCATCATCAACATCATCATCCACACCGCCACTATCAACAGTCACAGCCACAGTCACAGCAGCAGCAACAGCAAGGCGCCAACAATAACAGCAACAATAATAATAACCTTAGTAATATTAGTAACAGCAACTCCACTAATCGTTATCAATTTTGCCTACATCCGGTCATGGCGGCCACTGCCACAAATGTCAGCAACGCCGCCGTCGCCACCGCCGTCACCACAAATATGAACATTATCAACAACAACAACAGTAATAGCAATAATAATATCACTGGCTCAGTTGTGGTCAACGTGTCGCCTAATAACACTGCAGCGGCCACCGGGGCAGCAGCTGCAGCAGCAGTGACAAATGCCAATGATTGTGCTTTATCATCTGCCTCAGCCGTATTACTTGCCAACAGCAAAACGAATTTGTCATCGCCATCAATAGCTTCAACAGCATCAGCATCACCATTATCATCAACACTATCATTGTCGTCCACATCCTCGCTGCTGACGGCATCAGTGACAGCTTCACTGTCATCGTCTCCATCCAGCACTGCTTTGACCTCGACGGTCGCTTTAGCCATGCCCTCTCAAACGTCCAATGATAACGATCATATGGATATCATTAATAATATTAATAATAATAATAATAATAATAACAACAACAATAGTAGCAATAATATCAACAATATCAATATGAATATGAATAATAATAACAACCAGAGCCATGTTAGCAATACTACTAACAGCAACAATAATATTAATAACAGCAACAGCAATAGCAACAACAATAATAATCACAACAATAATAATAATAATAATATCAATGATTCTAGAAAATCGTGCAACAAAGTCTTGCTAAAAGACTCGCCGAATTTTACCGAGTTAATACAGCAGCGCAGTAAACGTCTATCGCCCACCCAAGAATCGAGCAACATGAGTTTCTCCTCAGCATCGGTGGCGGGCTCAATACAGGTGAGTGACGAAAGATTTTTTTTACTAAGTAACAATTTATATTTTATACAAGAAGCAAGAGTGGTTAATATTGTTAATGCAACAATATTGATAACGAATCAATATAGAGAGGAACACATTAGTTTACTCATACATTTGCATTATAAGACTGTGTCAAAACAATGAAAATGTATATTGATTGCGAACACGATGTCAGCAATAAGCAAATGGATACATGTATTACGAAAAGGACGTTGTATTAATGTTAGTGCTTATAACATGATTTAGATATGAATTTCCATCATACTCATTTTAAATAAAAATCGTACCTAAATTTAAAAGAACTGCAGTAACATCTTCCAGATTTAAGGTCGAAGGAGTGTTGGTATATTTCGTTGTGTGTTTTTCGAAACTTTTAGTTATTCATACATAAATAGTCACATACTTCTATGTATTGCATCGCAATAATTTTGAATAAGAAGATTTATCAATTAAATCAACTATTTAAAGAGAAGAAAAGTTTAACTTTCTCTAAAAAAATACAAATACACAAATTAATTTATTAATTTAGTTTAATTTAAAAAATTATTAAATTTAATTAATTTTAATAATTAAAAACTTAATTAAAAATTAAAAAATTAATTTTAACAATTAAAAAAATTAAAAAATTAATAAAATTTAATTATTGTTTGAAATCAAATTAAAATAATTTTTGAAATTAAATTTACTTTGTGTTTAGTTATTAAAATTAATTAAGTTTCTTCAAATATATTAAATTTGAGTTAAATTTAATAAAATTAATTTCATTTTATTTAAGAAGTAAATTAAATTAAATTAATTTTCATAATTAAATGTTACTAATTAATGTTATTAAAAATTTAACATTTAAATTTAAATAAATTTTTTAACTTAATTTTAATTTAGTTTATAAAAATAATTCAATTTAATTTATCTGAATAGCTAGTTTTTTAATTAATTAAATGTAATTAAATTTTTAATTATTAAAATTAATAAATTTTTTATTTACTAAAATTAATTAATTTAATTTTATTAATTAAATTAATTTTAGTAAATAAATTTAATTTTATTAGTTAAATTAATTAAATTAATAATTACAATTGAAATTAATTTTTAAATAATTAATTTAATTAATTAAATTATAATTATATTTATTAATTTAATTAATTAAATTAGAATTATATTTATTAATTTAATTAATAATTAAAAAATAAACTATATGTAGTTATTAAAATTAATATTAGTTATATTTATTTAATTTAATAATTAAAAATTCATTTAAATTTAATAATTAAATAATAATAATAAAAATTAACAAATTTATTAATAATTAAAAAATTAATTAAATTTGATTAGTTTCATCTTAAATTTGTTTAAATTAATTTTTTGAACATAAATTTAATTTATTTAAAGAAATTAAATTTAATTTTAATAATTATAAAAAACTTATTAAATATAATTTAAAAAATTGTTTTAGTTTAATTTCAAAAATTATTTTAATTTAATTTCTAATTATTCATTTAATTTATTTCTAAACATTAATTCAATTAACTTCTTAATAGTAATTAAATTATTTTCTTAATTAATATTTTATTTTTGTAAATTTTATCAATTATCAAATAATTCAACTAATTACATTATGTAATTAAATTTAAAATTAAATAAATATAACTTCTTCAAATTCATTAATTTTTTAGTAAAATTAATTAAATTTATTTTAATAAATTCATTTCATTTACAAAATTTAAATTTAATTTCAATAATTAGTTTAATTTAATTTCTAAAAATTAATTGAATTTATTTCTTAATATTAATTAAATTATTTTAATTAATTTGGTTAATTTCCTTAACTTAACTTTATTAATTAAATTATTTACTTGCCATCTTTTATTTTATTAAATTTATTTAATTATAAAATAATTTGGCTAACTTCATTATTTAATTAATTATAAAAAATAATTAATATAGTTTAATAAAATAAAAATGTTAGTGTTAATTAAGTAATTAATTAATTTAGTTTTTTAATTTGTTAATTAGGTTTATTAAATTAAGTAAATTAAAGTATTTTTTTAATAAATTCATTGAATGAAAACAATTCTAAATTAATTTAGTTAATTAAATACTTGATTGAATTTTATTAATTATAATTTAATTAGTTTATTTAAAAATTATTATTAATAAAAAAAAAATAACAACTAGGCTGGTTGGTATCCAGAGAGAGAGGTCCCTATGGACCCAATTGCACCAAAAACAATAAAATCTAGGTTGGTTGGTATGTTGGCACCCCCTCCATAGAAGAATGAATCTCTTAGGCGCCTATGTATTATATACAACCAACCCGATGGTTGGTGAATGGTTGCGTGACTAATTTCTCTCTGCGATGTGGTGTGTTCCGACTTTAGTTGATTTGGGAATCAAGAGTTTCGGTTCAATCCGTCCAGTTGATCGATTTACAAAAGTTTTTGATTCTTCTGACGTTTAAAGATGCCACATCTTCAAAACCATTTAAGAAGGGGTTTTCCAGGGTTTCCAGCCTCTTTCTGCATAGAGCTGAATAGTCACATATAATGTGGTTGTTAGATGGTTCAATGATGCAATTCTCACATTAGATTCACTTGTTTTTCGTTCCGAATAGCATCCTTCTACAGGCCCATGCCTCTTTAGGCATCTCATTTGAGATTTCTTAGGTTTGGTGTGAGTTTCGGATTGTATTCAGGCCATGTCATCCTGGCTTTACTACAGGTTTCCTTACACAGCACAACACATGATATTGGGACTCATTCTGAGAAGTGTACGTGAAAGTAGTCCCAAAATAAAGAAGTTCTGTATCATTCGTTGTGTCAAGTTACATGCCATGACAATTTAATATCGATTTGAAATTAGTAAGTATCGTATAGGGGAATTTGTCACGTTTAAGGCTCTTTTGTTATGTTGTTATATGGTGGCGTATGATGATCATAAGTTGTATTCCATGTAAATAATACGCCACAGTTTTATTGTAACTGCTACAAAATAAACCCAGTTCAAAATAATTTGATGAATAGAAAAGTGAAACTGTTGCTTATGTAGGGTTGCTACTGACGAAATTCATATTTTGGATATTTTTTGAGGAAAACGGTTTATCTAGTATTAAACTAGATTACAAAGGCTATTATTTGCCACTAGTACGATCGATGCACGCATCTTCAATTGGTCACTATGGTCGCACTTCATCCCAGACACATACAAATTTAAAATTTTTTCTTAAAATTGCATATTCTGGAAATTTTTTGGGGAAAACGGTTTAGAATGTCATGCCTGTGTAATGGAAAAAAATATCGTCCACTCACTATACCTTTCTAGTGAAATGACAGTTACTGACATCGTCGCTTACTTTGTAATTGATAGCGCACATTTTAAACGGCCTATGACACTCCTATGAAAAATTTAAGGAGGAATATCAGTAAAAGAGCCGTCACTGATTGCTACTAGATATATCTGATACCAGCGATTACGTAGTGGGTTTTTTTTTATCGCTGGGTAGAAGACAGGGGCAGCGTTGAACACGATCCATTTGGCGGAACTTGTTTTTTTTTCTGAGCGCATACCACCCGACTATGAAGCCATATTGTAGTATTGCGGTGTAAATCTATAGTTTAATTTTCGATACCGAGATGATAGTTCTCTTTAGCATCATTTTGATAATCAGTCTGCTGTAGGCTGTTGAACTCTATCATTATATGGAGGTGTTTGACATTTTTAAAGGCTCCTATATGTGGTTCGTAACGTGCCTCGATATTGCACAAAGATCTTGTTTACAAACAATGTTGCGAAGCCGAATTTCAATTTATTAATTAGAGAAGACCGGCGTAACACAAAAAAGCGATACCGAAATAAAAGCATTTAAAGTTTTAAATTTAGGGTAACAGCTAAGAAAAGTACAAAATACTTTTGGACCCCACTCAATGGGGGAAATAGACATCACTATTTTTTGAAATGTTTTAGATTTTGGTGTAGCTCAAAAATCGATGATTTTCTAGCAAATAAGCGATATATTGCATCATTTACAACGACAATGTTATCATGTTAAATGTGAGCAACAATCTCTTACCTTAGCTGTTATCTTAATAAAATCCAATTGATAACACCGATTCTATACTTTCTAATTCTATAAAAGATATCGTGTTTTATCTATAATCCCTTAGGCTTATTTTACAAAATAAAAAAAAATAATGTTAGATTCTTAACAACTATTTGCATAAATTTTGATTTGCCAAATGATGCTAACGAAATACAATAAAACACAACAACAACAACAAAATACCGAAAAGCTTGAAGAAAACAAAAAATTTACATCATAATTCACAAATAATCCAATACATTTCGCTTAAGATTCGTTTGTAATTTATCAAACGTCAACCGAAACAATAGCTCATTTTTTACGCTCTGAGGTTACACAAGTTTAGTGGTGTTGCTTCTTCTTCTTCTTATTCTTGTATTCTATGCAGTAGACAGCAGAACTTTTTCAAATCGATCTTTAATATTTTCTAACATCAAAGCAAAAAAAGAACGAACGAAAAAAAAATACAAAGACAAACCGAAATAGATGGATCGCATTAACAAGATATTTTAACTTCAACCACACAACAACAAAAACGGCTAAGAAAAAACAATTCAAGCTCTCTTTTGAGATTTTGGTCAAGACAACGTGCCAAGAGTTATGAGATTTGTGCCGTTTTTACGGGTTTTGTTATGCTCGTCCATTAAACGGCCCTAAGCTACAGAAATCGGTATCATTTTAAATTTCGAACAAACATCAATGGCAAAGCAAATTCGGCGTTTGTTGTTTTTTGTTTGTGTGCTCTGGTGTTGCTGCTGCTGCCAAAGCTGGTGTTGTTTTTGGTGCTATTTGTTCTTTATTATATTGAGAGTTTGTGTTGTTTTTTTTATTTTTTATTATTAATTTTTGGGTTAATGAACTGAACTGTTATCTGCCTCCTTCCCTGCTCGGAACATCTTCGTTCGCCTGCAGATTTATATATAGGTACGACGGCTACGTTTTGAAGTCTCGGTGCTGTCTTGAGTTTGCATTTTTTTAACCAGGGGCTAAATGGAACAGTGGTTTAGAGAGGCTTGGTCAAGAACTGAGAGCTATTTCAATTAATATTAATAGATATTTTTAAAATTTAAGTGCTTATAGTTAAACAATTCTGAATCTGTTGAATATGTAACAAAAAACTATTTAAATAATTTTAACTGTTAAGTAATCCAAATCATATTTCATGAATCCACAGATTTGTATTCTATTATCTTGAATTCCCCTCCACTGTGCCTGAGCGTACTCAGTTTTATGATTTAAGTTCCTCTGGTGACTGATAGTCAAATACATACAATATTGAACAATTTCCATCATTACTATTTTATGGCCATACAAAAAAAAAACATTTGCTAAACAAAAATCTACATATTAAATCTTTTTTTGTTTCTTTTGCCGTCTATTTGTGCCATTTAATATCGACCTTTCTTTCTTTCTTTCATTGTATCTCTCTTACTTCTATATGTATGTGTTAATAGCAAAAATGCGAAAAAATGCGATTAATGTTTAACAGTTCCGTTTATTTTTTTTTGTTTGCACAAGACAAAACAATTTTATTTAAAATCGCTTTTGTTGTCATAATAACAATAATAATGGCAAATAACATGCAAAATTATTAATGTTTAAAACAAGAGGAGAAAAAAAATAACAAAATTCCACAGACACCTAGAAAATAAAATTAGTGATTGTTGGGATTTGAGAAAATTGCGATGTGACGAATGTCTGTCGATAAGGTTTTAAACCAAAATTAAATATAATATTTGCATATATAATATTAAAACAAAAATTGAATGATAATAAAAACATTTTACTCAACTGTCAGTAACAAAGAGATGTTGGCGACAAACAACTCCTCGATAACATGTTGTGATAACTCAAGAATTTTTATAATCAAAAGTGTCTCTCTAGTAAATTTGGTATTTCCTATAGTTTGCTATATGAAATTTTGCTATTGCTATAGTTTACTGTAGTAACTTTTGTTGTATTTCACAATTGTAAATTTTTTTTACTGCAGTAAATTTATATAGTTAACTTTAGTTTTGCTATAGTTAATTTGGTATATTTCATACAGATTGCACTGTAGTAAAACTTCATATAGATTTTACTATAGTAAAATTTCTCACATTTTCCTATTCCTGTGTTACTGCAGTAAAATTACTTTTATTTTATTTTATTTTATTTTATTTTATTTTATTTTATTTTATTTTATTTTATTTTATTTTATTTTATTTTATTTTATTTTATTTTATTTTATTTTATTTTATTTTATTTTATTTTATTTTATTTTATTTTATTTTATTTTATTTTATTTTATTTTATTTTATTTTATTTTATTTTATTTTATTTTATTTTATTTTATTTTATTTTATTTTATTTTATTTTATTTTATTTTATTTTATTTTATTTTATTTTATTTTATTTTATTTTATTTTATTTTATTTTATTTTATTTTATTTTATTTTATTTTATTTTATTTTATTTTATTTTATTTTATTTTATTTTATTTTATTTTATTTTATTTTATTTTATTTTATTTTATTTTATTTTATTTTATTTTATTTTATTTTATTTTATTTTATTTTATTTTATTTTATTTTATTTTATTTTATTTTATTTTATTTTATTTTATTTTATTTTATTTTATTTTATTTTATTTTATTTTATTTTATTTTATTTTATTTTATTTTATTTTATTTTATTTTATTTTATTTTATTTTATTTTATTTTATTTTATTTTATTTTATTTTATTTTATTTTATTTTATTTTATTTTATTTTATTTTATTTTATTTTATTTTATTTTATTTTATTTTATTTTATTTTATTTTATTTTATTTTATTTTATTTTATTTTATTTTATTTTATTTTATTTTATTTTATTTTATTTTATTTTATTTTATTTTATTTTATTTTATTTTATTTTATTTTATTTTATTTTATTTTATTTTATTTTATTTTATTTTATTTTATTTTATTTTATTTTATTTTATTTTATTTCTAATTTCTATATTTTACCATAGTAAAATTTGTTTTTTTTTTAATACAAAAATATTTGTGTACCAGAGATATTTGTCCGTATAAGTTATTCCCCTCACATGTTACTTAGAACATAGTTAAAAACAATTACAACTCTCACCAAATTCCTCAGAGAGTGATTTATTGAGAATAATCTGCAACATTAAAGGGACGCTTGCTTGTACCAACCAACATTCACTCAACATTCAAGTACCATTCAAGTTCTGGTGAAATTGAGAATATTATGTGGCGGATCTTTTGTTGCCACAATTTCCCACAATTAAAGCGGTTCGCATGGCTTTGATCTTAGATATTAGAGAATTTTGTACTTAATACCATAGCGAGCGCGCGATATAGAGAGAGAGCGAGCGAGCGAAAAATGTTTCAACTATTCACATTTACAACATAAAATATTTGCGAAAGCATAAATGCTAAATATTTCATGCACTTTTTATGTGAGCTCTCTGTGGAGTTCTTATTTCGTCTTGTTGGCGTTTTGCCAAGAAACGGATACAAAAAACCGCCAAGATTCTAAGATTCATGCACGGAGCGCAAGTGAGTGCCGGTCGTCGCATTGTATGAGTATGATGAGAAAGCTTGAAAGCTAGTCGTGGCTATGTAGTACTAGATTGCAATTGAAATACTGGATGATAATGATGATGTTGATGTTGGTGCTTGGAAAGCGATGATGGCCATGGTGTTGTTGGTGTTGAATTCACACATGTGTCCGTATGTTCCCTATCTATGTGCCAAAGAACATTCATTCCCCTGCGAACCAAGTTTATCGCAAGGAAACTTCTTTATATGAACAGTTTGAAGCTGAGACATTTAACTCTTTGTAGAAGATCTGGGCAGTTTGTATGTGAACATTCATCTGCCACTTTGGCCAATTCGTGTGAGGATTGAGCTCTGGTTTTTATTTTCGGTTTGTAATGTAAGAATTTCTCAATAGATGTGAATTGGTCGTTGGGTCCGCCACTCGGTCGTTTGGTCGCTCTTGCCATTGCTGGCTGCTGAGTAGAGTTCACATTCGAGCCATTCGTTCGTTCGTTTGTTCGTTCTATGCCAGCCAACCAACAATCTTCACAAGAGGTGCTGATAGTTAAGCTGCTAAGGTTACACGTTGGTCGAGTTCTGTTGCTGTTGCTGTATCTCTTTTCACGCTTTGTGTTATGCCAAGCGTAACGTTAACAGTTTTTAATTAATTACAAAAGAATGAGTACGCGGCAGTTCACGTTCCGTCTGTCCGTCCGCCCGTTCGTCTTTCTTGGTTAGTTTTTCATCTTCGCTGGCTTTTTTTTTGTTGATTTTTGTCCGTTGTTTTAAAAGACGAGCACGTGAATGCAGTTTGGTATGTTGAGAGGCATGTTGGCCCGTTGTAGGTTGTAGGTTTTTTTTTTGTTAAGTATATGGAAAAAAAGAAGGCAACGAGGGATGTATAAAAGGAATGTCGGAAAGATAAAGTTTAGAAATTTTTCCGTCGGAAATTTTGCTATTGTTTACTATAGTATTCTAAATTTTGCTAAACTACTAAAGTAAATAGTTTTTAACTTTAGTAAATTTTGGTATAATTTTTTACTAAAGTAAATATTGCTATAGTAAATTTTGTTTGTTTTTTACTATAGTAAGTTCTGCTATAGTAAATTTTTCTTTAGTTTTTTACTATAGCAAATTTAAAGTTTACTATACTTTCCTAAAGTTTACTATATTTTACTTTGGTTTACTATAGTTTATTATAGTTCATTAAAGTTTGTTATGGTTAACTATAGTTTGATATAGTTTACTATTGTTTACTATATTAAATATTGCTATAGTTTTTCACTAGAGTAAATTTTGCTATAGTTTTTTACTATAGAAAATATTGCTTTAATTTTTTAATATGGCGAATTTGCCATAGTTTTGTACTATAGTAGAATTTTCTATAGTTTTCTATAGTCTTTAGTAACATTAGTTTACTGTAGTTTTCTTTAGTCTGCTATAGTTTCCTATAGTTAACAGTTAACTGTTTACAGTTTTGCTATATTTTTTTACTATAGTAAATTTTATCATAGTTTTTTACTATAGTAGAATTTTCTATATGTTACTATAGTCTATGGTACCTTTAGTTTACTATAAATTCCTATAGTTTTCTATACTTTCCTATAGCTTACTATAGTTTTCTAAGCTTACTATAGTTTACTATAGTTTGGTATATTTTACTATAGTTTTCTATAGTTTACTAAAGTTTGCAATAGTATACTATAGTTTACTATAGTTAGTAATAGATTACTATAGTGTACTACAGTTTGCTATAGTTTACTATAATTTGGTATTGTTTACTATAGTTTTCTGTAGTTTACTATAGTTTGCTGTAGTTTACTATAGTTTACTATATTAAATTTTGCTATAGTTTTTTACCACAGTAAATGTTGCTATAGTTTTCCACTATAGAAAATTTTGCTATAATTTTTTACTATACTATAAATTTGACCATAGTTTTTTACTATAGTAAAATTTGCTATATTTCATCATAGTCTATAATACCGTTAGTTTTATTACAGTTTCCTATAGTTCACTATAGCTTCCTATAGTTTCCTATAGTTTACTATAGTTTACTATAGTTTACTATAGTTTCCTACAGTTTACTATAGTTTCCTACAGTTTACTATAGTTTCCAATAGTTTACTATAGTTTCCAACATTTTACTGTAGTTAACAATTATTTACAGTAGTTAACAATAGTTTTCTATAGTTTGCTTTAGTTAACCATAATTTACTATAGTTTGCTGTAGTTTACTATATTAAATTTTGCGATAGTTTTTTACTTTACTAAATTTGGCCTTAGTTTTTTACTATAGTAGAATTTGCTATATTTTTCCATAGTCTAGTGGCTTAAGTTTACTATAGTTTATATAGCTTACTATAGTTTCCTATATTTTACCATAGTTTACTTTAGTTTACTATAGTTTACTATAGTTTACTATAGTTTACTATAGTTTACTATAGTTTACTCTATATGTTACTATAGTTTACTTTAGTTTACCATAATTTACTATAGTTTACAATAGTTTGCTACAGTTTACTATAGTTTACTGTAGTAAAATTTCCTATAGTTTACTATATTTTACTATATTTTACTATAGTTTACTATATTTTACTATAGTTTACTAAAATTTACTATAGTTTTTTATAGTTCACTATATTTTACTATAGTTTTTTATAGTTTACTACAGTAATTTACCGAATTTTGCTATAGTTTATTATAGTTTTTTATAGTTACTATATTTTATTATCATTTATTATAATTTGCTATAATACAATTTGCTATAATTTAATACATACATTAAAAAACATTCTACCAACGCTTTACCAATCTTATAAAGAACTTTGCCTACGCTTTGCCCATTTGTGTACTCTGTCTAGCAATTTATATAAATTCTGACATAATTCCATATTAAAACCTAAACTTAAAACCTTTAATTGTAATAAATTTCCAACTGTCTAACTGCAGTCCTCGTTGTTGTTGTTTTTGCTGTTGTACTTCTTAGTCTTCGCACATAAACACCCATAATGACCATTTAGTTAAGAGTTTATTTTCCTTTAAGCAATTTGCCAACAACCTCTTGCCTCACTACAAAAAAATAAAATCCTTTAAGTTTCCTCTCTCTTTCTCTCCTAGTCTCTGTGGTATTTGGTAATGTCGTTTTTCCAAACAACAGCAGCAACAATTACACAGCGATGTGTTAATTGTTAACTTTGTGGCATGGCCACATAGATGTTGTTGTTGATAATGTTGCTGTTGCTGATGATGATGATGATGATGACGATGATGGTGGGGTATGCTTCATTTTTGCTGTTTACCACCATAATTAACCCTTATTATCATCCTCGTCATCATTATCATTATTATCCTCAACTCAAATACAGATGTTCTTCATTGTTGGCCAGCCAACCAAAGGCAGCCAGCTACTATTATTCTGAGTAAAATATTATTAGCGTTGTTGTCTTAAGTTCAAGTCAAAGTCAAAGTCATAGAAAAAACTTCTTCCGCACACACACAGACACAAACACGCAGACACATAACCATACATATTTTAGCCATTTTGTTGGCCATGTTGTCAGTTTGCTTGAAGTTTTGCTAAGAAGCCTATAATTACAATTTGAATAGTATTACATAAATTTAGCATATTAAGTCAAGTTTTCATTTGTTTTCCACCTCCTCCCCCCTCCGGAACCAGCCGTTGGCCATTTATGTTGTTGGTACATTTGTTGTGCATTCTATTCCGTCTTCTGTGCTGTTGTTCGTAGATAGTTTAAGGCCTTAAGTTTTTCCCTCAACATATTTCCATTTAAAATATGCATATTAGTTAAAATGAATGTTGTTCGCTTAGTGCGAGCTAAAAATAGTTGAGTTACTTTTGCGTGTTGCACCCATCGGGGGCCGGCTCACATGCTGGCGAGGGAAGAATGTTGCTAGCGGTGGTGGTGGTGGTGATGTTGCTCTTTTTTTGCCATAACCACTATTGCAATGGCGCTATGAAAGCTATGTGCAACAGTGTGAGTGTGTGTGTGTATGTGTTGCCAATATTACATTTGGTCTAACATTATTGCATTACTTTAGCTTGACGCTGTAACGTTCAGTGCTCAGTGCTCAGCTCTGTCAGTCATGTTCATTATGGCGAAAATGGCATTTTAAAATGTGATTTTTATTGAGTCTTTGGATACGTTTGGATAGAAATTCAATTAAATCGTTTACACGGTTATACGATTTAAATAAAATTATTTGATTTATATCAAACGAGATTGCAAAATGAAATATTTACATGAGAAAGAATGTATTCGCACGCCTTACAAAAGGCCAAATGGCAGTTTTACTATTTGTCTGTTATTTTTCCAGGGGAAATCCAATAGAACGGTTTAGTGAAAAAAAGGAAAACTAATGGATTTACATACCAGTGATGTCTCAGGAGATAACTTTACAAATTTAATGGGGTTTCTAAGGAAATTATGCTAAAAAGATATATTGCTATATCTGATGATAGTATAATTTGCTATATTTTACTATTTATAGTAAAATTTCATATATTTTGTGCTATAATAAAATTATGGTATAGTAAAATTTTAAAAAAAATTTGCTATAGTAAAATTTAATATATTTTACTATATTAAATGTTCATATGTTTTTATTATAGTAAATTCACATATATCACAGATTTTACTATAGTACAACTTTACATATTTTTTTTGGTATAGTAATTATCATATATTCTTTTTTGCTATAGTAAAATTTTATATATAGTTTTTTGTTACAGTAAAATGTTATATATTATTTTTCCAACAGAAAAATTTCATACGTTTTTTGCTATAGTAATATTTGTATATTTTATATAAAATTTTACGTAGTAAAAAATTTATTTTTATATTTATATTTTTTATAGTTAAATAGTAGTAATAATAGTAAAAAAATATATTTTGCTGTAGTAAAATTTCATTTGTGTATAATTTTTTGCTAAAGCAAAATTTCATATATTTTAGAGGATAGTAAAATTTGTGAAAGTTTTTGCTATAGTAAAATTTTATACATTATGGGCTATAGTTAATTTTGATAAATTTTATTTGAAATAGTAAAATTTCATATTTTTTTTTTTTATTGTAACATTTCATAAATTTTTTTTTTTGTTATGTTATGAAATTACATATATTTATTGCTATAGTAAAATATCATATATTTCGTGGTATAGTAAAATATGATATAGTAAAATTAAATATATTTTTTCCTATATCTAAATTTTATATACGAAAATTTTTACTATAGTAAATTTTTATATATTTTTTATAGTAAAATTATATACAAAAAAAAATTAAGAAACATTTTTTTTTTTGAAATTTCTGGAAATTTTGGTTAATAAATAAAAATAAACGTGTTTGAATATCAACCTATTTTCAATTTTTCGTGTGGTTTTTTTATAAAGAAGAGACTGCGGCCTTTCCAACGATAAATCTTTCTGTTTTTGCTTCGAAAATGCAAACTTTTTTGATTTTTTCACAATTTTGTGAAAAATTTGGACTCCCTCAAGGTAGTGATGAATTTTTTTTTTTGGAAAAAAAGGGTGGTTGTAGTTGTTGTACGATCTTGCTCATCTAAGAACTCAACCTCTGCTCAGAGGATATAAGCTTGCGCATCAAGTTTCAGTTCGATATTTCTCAAACAACGGCTGTAATAGCAGGGACAGACAGACGGACACCCCCCAAAAAGGGTCAGTTTGTATGGGCTGTGAGAGTAGTTTTTGTACGATCATGCTGGTTTAGACCTAAGATCTGCGCTTAGGGAGAAAAGTTTGCGTACCAAATTTAGGCTGTGATCTCGGGGGCATACGAACGGACGGACGGACATCTTTAAATCAACTCAGAATTCGATGCTGATTATTTATACTTATTATTATTATTATTATTAATAACTCCCTGTTTTTATGCTATTTAATTCATTCATTTTAAATATTATTAAACAACAATTAAGAAAAACGTGATAATTTTACTTGTTTGAAAGTGTGATTCGTTTAGAGGTTTGTTTTTAATTTGTCCTTTTTTAACAGATCACGCCTGACTTTTATCAACCAGCTATGCTACATTCATACAGTATTGTCTGGCATTTGGCACCACTTTACCAAAGTCTGTAAATAAATTAACTACTAAAAAAAGTAATATGTGATTCATTGAGAGGTTTTTTTTGATTTGGTTTTTTTTACGTTACCGGTGTTAACAATTTTCTTATTACTAGATAGTATTTTTTGACAATTTGTGATAGAGAGACTCACAGTGTAACAACGTCACAAAATTATTTTTACTGCTCTATGTAACTTACATAAAAAAAGTGAAGTTATTTGTCTTTTTTAACAGATCAAGCGAGGCTTCTATCAAACCTGTTGAGACGTTGTGGTTAATGTCGAAATCACTTCATACGCCTAATTCTCTGTCACAGAATACATTTTAAACTCTTGTAAAAAAGCCTATTTGAGACTATTAGAAATGATCTTAAACCGAACTATGACAATATCAAATATTAATTTTTAATAGAAAATTTTTTGAGATATTTGTTATGGATCCTAATATAGATGATATTGACATTTTAATCTTTTTAAATTATTTTATTTACAATGGAAAAAAACTTCTAAATAAATCACCCTTTTGCAATACAATAAATTGTGTTGTGAACTTTGTTGTTGTATTTTCTGCCTGGACCTTTATAATTAGCAGCGACACCAGATGATTAAGCTGTTGGAATAAAAAAACAAGTAAGAAAGTTTACATATGCCCTCACCCTCAGTAAAACATAAAATTTTCTAAAGTGGGCGGAGTGATACATTTGTATGGGAGGTCCCAGAAAGGGCGTGACTAGACTTATAGTTTTTTCCCCAAAATTTTTATCCTGATTTAGCTTTACTAAATACAGAATTTTGGCACGATCACGTTGGGTGTATTGATACTACTACTCCATCTCTAAAGTGGGCGGAATGGTACATTTGTATAGGAGGTACCAGTAGGGATGTGGCTAGACTCAAAGTCTTTTTCTCCAAAACTTTCTCCTGATGTAGCTTTACAAAATACATAATTTAGGCACGATCACGTTGGGTGTATTGATATTACTACTCCATCTCTGAAGTGGGCGGAAAGGTACATTTCTATGGGAGGTACCAGAAGGGGTGTGGCTAGACTTCCAGTTTTTTCTCCAAAACTTTATCCTGCTTGAACATTACTAAATACAGAATTTAGGCACGATCGCGTTAGGTCTATTAATAATATTATTCGATTTCTAAAGTGGGCGGTACCAGATGTGTATGGGAGGTACCAGATGGGGCGTGGCTAAACTTCCAGTTTTTTCTCCAAAACTTTATCCTGCTTGAACATTACTAAATACAGAATTTAGGCACGATCGCGTTAGGTCTATTAATAATATTATTCGATTTCTAAAGTGGGCGGTACCAGATGTGTATGGGAGGTACCAGATGGGGCGTGGCTAAACTTCCAGTTTTTTTCTCGTGGGCGGAAAGGTACATTTCTATGGGAGGTACCAGAAGGGGTGTGGCTAGACTTCCAGTTTTTTCTCCAAAACTTTATGCTGCTTGAACATTACTAAATACAGAATTTAGGCACGATCGCGTTAGGTCTATTAATAATATTATTCGATTTCTAAAGTGGGCGGTACCAGATGTGTATGGGAGGTACCAGATGGGGCGTGGCTAAACTTCCAGTTTTTTTCTCCAAAACTTTATCCTGCTATAGTTTTACTAAATATAGGATTTGGGCACAATCGCGTTGGGTGTATTAATATAATTACTCAATCTCTAAAGTGGGCGGAATGGGACATTTGTATGGAAGGTAGCAGATGGGGCGTGGCTAGACTTCTAAACTTTATTTTGCTTGAGCTTTACTAAATTCAGAATTTGGTCACGATCGCTTTGGATCTATTAATAATATATATCGATTTCTAAAGTGGGCGGTACCTGAGAGGTACGGAGGTACCAGATGGGGCGTGGCTGGACTTCTAATTTGTCCTCCAAAACTTTATTTTGCTTGAGCTTTACAAAGTTCAGAATTTGGTCACGATCGCGTCGGATCTATTAATAATATTAATCGATTTCTAAAGAGGGCGATACCTGATAGGTATGGGGCGTGGCTAGACTTCCATTTTTTTTCTCCAAAACTTTATCCTGCTATAGTTTTACTAAATATAGGATTTGGGCACAATCGCGTTGGGTGTATTGATAAAATTACTCCATCTCTAAAGTGGGCGGAATGGGACATTTGTATAGGAGGTACCAGATGGGGCGTGGCTAGACTTCTAATTTGTCCTCCAAACCTTTATTTTGCTTGAGCTTCACTAAATTCAGAATTTGGTCACGATCGCGTTGGATCTATTAATAATATTAATCGATTTCTAAAGTGGGCGGTACCTGATAGGTACGGAGGTACCAGATGGAGCGTGTCTAGACTTCCATTTTTTTCTCCAAAACTTTATCCTGCTATAGTTTTACTAAATATAAGATTTGGGCACAATCGGGTTGGGTGTATTGATATAATTACTCCATCTCTAAAGTGGGCGGAATGGGACATTTGTATGGGAGGTACCAGATGGGGCGTGGCTAGACTTCTTATTTGTTCTCCAAAACTTTATCTTGCTTGAGCTTTACTAAATTTAGAATTTGGTCACGATCGCGTTGGATCTATTAATAATATTAATCGATTTCTACCAGATGGGGCGTGGCTAGGTTTCCAGATTTGTCTCCAAAACTTTATCCTGCCATAGTTTTACTTAATATAGGATTTTGGCACAATCGCGTTGGGTGTATTGATATTATTACTCCATCTCTGAAGTGGGCGGAAAGGTACATTTCTATGGAAGGTACCAGATGGGGCATGGCTAGACTTCTAATTTGTCCTCCAAAACTTTATTTTGCTTGAGCCTTACTAAATACAGAATTTGGTCACGATCGCGTTGGATCTATTAATAATATTAATCGATTTCTAAAGTGGGCGGAATGATGTATTTGTATGGGAGGTACCAGAAGAAGTGACTCCTTCTATGTGTTACACTTTTGGGTCGTATCAATGATATATACCCTTTTACCCGTAGGGTGAGGGTATAAATAGCAAAAAAAATTGTTTTTAAATTTTTCATTATATAAAAAACAAAAATTTTCTATTTTCTAATTTAAACTATGAAAATTCTTCACTGATTTATGCGCCTCTTTGTGTAAAAACAAATATGAACAACATCTGGTGAAACAACATTTCAGGTTTAAGTCGTCCGCTGTTGTTGTCTACGTTGATTGTGGATACAATGGCTGCGGTGGTGGCGGGCGACCTTTACCCTTTAGCCCCAAAACTCAGTCATACCACATCACAACCCGACAACAACAACAATTAAGTGTCCAACAATAACACAGCAGGCCTCCAAAAGCAATTCATCGTCTACCGTTATTTTGAAAACCAGTAGAAAAAATTTAGCCATTGTCGCCACTTTATTCTCTAAATATTTGAAGGGCTCTCTCTGCTACATACACTTTTACTTTTTCTCTCTCTCAAGTCTTCACTTTTCACCATGGGATTTTCTAATTTTCTTTTAACATTGCTTGAGTGTCTCTCGTTACGTTAGATAGTAGATAAAGTTAATAAAAATTTTCAATTTTTCTTGTTTTTTTTTTTCTTTTCCATCCATTTGCCAGTCATTTGCGGTTGGTTGAACATTTTTACTTTTACCTATTGGCAAGGCAGAACATAGTACGTACTACTAGATAATTTCTATTTCTAGATAGTTCATTAGATGGCACTGACAGTGGTTATAATTTTTTGTTGCTATTGTTAATGTTTTCTATATTTTTTTTTTTCTATTTTTCATTTATTTTTTCTCTATTTCTATTTGTATATTCTTTTTTTTCTATTTCTATTTTCCATTTCAATTTCTTAGAGATTTATTTACAGCTCAGCTTAGTTTTTTTTTGTCTTGTATTTTCTTTTCATTTAAAATATTTTGAGGTTTTCGAACATCATTAGCTGTGTGATGGTAAGTTAAGTTGATGTTCCTCCAGCCAACCATGTGCTGGTATTGGCTGTAGAACAAGAAACCCTCTCAAGTGTAAAACCATATATATTGTGTTCTTTTTCTTAAATGATAGTGTTATTGTTTTTTTTTTGTATCTTTTTCTTATATAATTATAAATAGTTTTTGTGGCTTCTTTATTCTTGTATTTTCATTAATTAATTATGGCTTGAGCACTGAACACTGTCATTTCAAAGTTCATTAGAAGAAATTCCAGAATGTAAATGTTGTTGTCATGTTGGTTTGTAACTTAAGGCGAGAAGAGATTCTGTGTTTTTTTCTCTCTCCATCTTTTGGATATCATGTATCTTTTATTTTAATCTAAACATGTTGTTGTTTGTCTGTTGAATATTTTGTTTAATTCTAATCTTGAATAGTAAAAAACTGTAAAGATAGTATCATAGAGATAAAACGAAATTTGTAGTTGATGATTTTTGAAAAAACCTGAAAATTTAGATAAATGAAAAAGGCTGCAAAGCAATAACAACTTGTTGGATACCAAACATGTTGCTAAGCATATCAAATTTTTGTATCATAAATTTTTTTTAGCAACTTTGTTTTTTTTTTTTTAAATATTTTCAATAGAAAACATAATACTTCGATCAACTGTATGCAAAATATTAAAATCTTTCGTATAGATTTCAATATGTTAGAAACTATAATGTCAACCTTCACATTGTTAACATTTTTGGAAATTTAATTTTGACCTTTCCTGTCCCCCTCCAATACACCTACACATTCTTTGCGCGCGAGATCAAGTAAATCAAAGCTAAAAGTTCAGCAGCGTATAGAAATTATACGGGTTAACGCTTCAAAAGCCAAAGACGGCTTTTTAATGAATTTATGCTAAAATTTAATAAAAAAGAGAATAGCCGCAAAAAAATGGTGTAAAATATGTGTATAATTTTTAATAGCTGTTGAGCAAAAACAGTCACAAACACAAAAGAATTTTAAATTATGCTGTCATTTCAAACTATTAGCGGCAGTCACTGTTAATATAAATCCGTTAAATTGATATACAGTTAAACGAGAGCTCTGTTTTTGGCCCATTGTTAAGTAATTTGGCAGCCAAGATCGTCATCATCATCTCTTAGCTCCAATTCTATTCTTCTCTCCACGATTGTATGCAAATATTATCGATGATGGTTGCCGCAGCGATGGTCGCCTGATCTTGCTTTAGTTTCTTTGAGAACTCCTGCTGTGCTCATATGTTTCTGCTAAAAACTTTTATTTATTTTGTTTTATTGTTTTTCCTTTTTTTTTTGATTTTCCTTATTTCGTGTCTTCTTGTATTTATTTATTTATGCCAATTAACGGTATTTGTTTTGGGGCACATCTTGTAGATGCCTCAACGCATCTTGTTGTGGTTCAACGATGACTTATTTTCCATTTGCCTGTTGGCTGCTTTTGGGATTTCTGCAGAGATGTATCATTTTTGGGGGGCATCACTTGGTGAGTCGTCATCATCATCGTCGTTGTCTTTGTCGTCCTACTGACCAAGGCAAAGACATTTCTCGAGCGATGACTAATGTTTTATGAATCTCTCGAAGGTATTTTTCTGAGTTTAAGATTTTTGTGAGTTAAGAGCGAAAAGATACCAAATATTGTTTACCAAAATGATGTCATCATTAAGGAAGTGGGGGGGGGGCGGGGAAGAATACATCTAAAGCATCTCAGCTATTTACTGAGGATCTGAATAAATTCTTAAGTTGTTGTTCATTGACAACTATCTGAGGCAGATTCAGTGATGAGGCATCCCAAAGAAGTTACCATGGTTGTTGCCCACAGAACTCTATGTTTAAAAATAATGAGGGGTAATCAATAAAATGCACCTGTAGCATCCCATGAATTAGATATAGGAAAGCTACTTTTGTATTATTAGAATTTGAAAACCGGACCTACATTTTTCGATTTTCAATGTTAGCTTTTATAGAAACTTTTACTAGACATGCCGATTGACTCGACTACTCAAAAGTTGCTGTCTACAACACATCGAAGAAGTCAGAGAACAAATATATATACATGGCTGTGAAAGGGTTTGAATCCAGAGGGATTTTGGTTTCAAAAACCACTTTTTTCCGACCACTGTATTTCAAAAATCTAATGATGTAGTTTTGGAAGATAGATATATTTATACCCTCACCCAACGGGTAGGAGGGTATATATCATTTGATACGACCCAAAAGTGTAACCATGCCAAGCCATGTCCGTCTGTCTGTCCGTCTGGTGCGCACAATAACCTACTTTAGAAATACACCCAACGAGATCGTACCCAAATTATGTATTTAGTAAAGCTATAACAGGATAAAGTTTTAGAAAAAAAAATTGGAAGCGTAGCCATGCCCGTTGTGGTACCTCCCATACAAATGTACATAGAGATGAAGTAATTATATCAATAAAACCAACTCGTTCGTACCCAAAATCTTTTTTTAGTAAAGCTATAGCAGGAAAAAGTTTTGAAGGAAAAATCTGGAAGTCTAGACACACCCCTTTTGGTACCTCCCATACAAATGTACCACTTAGCCCACTTTAGAGATGGAGTAATAATATCAATACACTTGACGCGATCGTGCCCAAATTCTTTAATTTGTTAAGCTATAACAAGATAAAGTTTTTGAGAAAAAAACTGGAAGTCTAGCCACGCCCCATGTGGTACCTCCCTCGACCATGTGGTACCGCCCACTTTAGAAATCGATTAATATTATTAACTATCTTGCCCGGCAGACTTCGTCCTGCATCCAAATTTTTGTAAAATATGTTGAGTGTAGTTGAAATCTAATAACGATTGGATTATTTCTTTGACCTCTAAAACATTTCAATTTAAAGGGCGAGGTTTCCCGCACAAATTCTGTTCTTAATATATCTTAAAGATTATTATATATTATTATAAGAATTGATAAAACGGATCAGCAGTGTCGTCAATGACGTAATGAAAACTTACTTATTGATAGGCATATATTCTAAAACCACATTTTTAAGTCGATTGACTGACATATAACTTTCTGCGTTGGTGTACTGGGTGATTGTACCTTTTTATCCTAATGAGTACGAATTTCCAAAAATGCCTTCATTAGGCTCAGCAACCCCATTAACCGTTATTGTCCCCTAAAATTTCGAAATGGGAAAAACCACTCTGTGGAGCTCTCTAATTCTTTAGGAAGTGCGTCATTATAAAAGTCATTCTTCTTTAAGCCTTTTTGCGGTCTGGGTGACCATCTATAGCCAATCCTCAACTTTCACTGAAATTTTGGGACAAATGGGGTCAACCGTTTTCGCAATTAGTGGTGACAATAAAATGCACATCTTTTTTATATATAGACTTCTGAATAACTATGATGTTAAAAAAAGTGACTAAATGACATTCCAAAAATTAAGTGTATCATAAGCTAAAACACCGGCAACTGGTCCCAAACATACATTCAAATTTTTCTCATGCCAAAAAAATCATATATTTTAAGTTTTAGTAAAATCGGACAGTCGATATTAATTTTCGAAACAATTCAACCCCAGCCAAAACAAATGTAGGTTCATATATACAAAAAAATTCTCATAATAAAACAAATATACATTCAAAATTTCAGTCAAATTGTTTAATTCCTTAAAATTTCCATTATAATTCCACCCTAGCGACACCTACCGGGCCAATTTATACAGACAAATTTTTCTCAAGGTTACACAAACATAAATACTAAATTTCAGTTAAATTGGTACATGCATTAAAATTTTCGATATAAATCCACCCTAGCGCCATCTACCGGGTCCATTTGTACATACAATTTTTTCTGTTGGTCAAACAAACATAGATTCTGAATTTCAGTTAAATTGGCCCATTCGTTAAAATTTTAATTGTAAACCGACCCCAGCGCCACCTACCGGGTCCATTTGTACATAAAATCTTTTCTCATGATACAACGAATATCCATTCTAAATTTCAGTTGAATTGGTACATGCATTCATTATTTCGATATAAATCCACCCTAGCGCCACCTGGATTTGATTTTTTTCAACACAAACAATCTACGGAAAATTTCGAATCGAATAAAAAAAAATCAGCCAAATCGCTCCAGCCGTTCTCAAGTGATGGTATGACATACGTGGACCATTTCATTTTTATATATATAGAGAAGATAGACATAACGCGATCGTGCCCAAATTCTGTATTTAGTAAAGTTCAAGCTGAATAAAGTTTTGGGGGAAAAATCTGGAAGTCTAGACACGCCCCTTCTGGCACCTCCCATACAAATGCACCACTCCACCCACTTTAGAGATGGAGTAATAATATCGATACGCTCGACGTAGTATTTCTTAAAAAATTAAAACCAATTATGGGGATATCAAAAACCATTAAGAAGATATGCCTAAATAATGTAGTACCACTTTCCTCAAAGCCATTCATTTAATAAAATGAAGGGAATGTCTTCTTTTGATTAAAAAAGGAAAAATTTTTCGGAAATTTCTGGAAGAGGAAGAATTTTATACGAAATATTGTGATGAAATTTGGCACGCACTTGTTGGTTTGTTCTAGAAAACGTATGTACCAAATTTGAACACTTGTGCTTGGATAAAATGTTGCCTTTTAATGCCAAAAAAAATCGATTTTATGCACAAACACATCTTGGGTTGTATGGCCAGTTGGCGTTGGCATTAGGTGTGTCCGATTTCGATTAAACTTGGCGTGCATCTTTTTTTCTATTCTAGAAAGTATAAATACCAAATTTGAAGACCTTTGTTAGGATAGGACAATTTAATGCGAAAAAATCGGGCAGTGTACATGGCCGACTTTGATTAATTCCAGTTTTTTTTCTTAATTTAGTCAAATTAATGTTAGGTACCAACTTTCAATGATCCTTTAGTTTTTTGCACAAAAATGTATGCATTGATCCCACTGTGCAACTATCAGCCACGAATTAAGTTACAAAATCAATGTTTTAAGTTACATTTTCTTTTTATTTGGCAGCACCAACAGAAATTAATTTATCAGTATTTGCACATATAAAAAAAATTCCAAGCGCTTCGGTCTTTTGAGATCCTTAGATAGTTTGTCACACCAAGTTTAGATAGCAGCTAACGATGTCACTTTACAGCGTATGATTCATTCGAAGCCGTTAACGGTGATGGGTCCAAATATTATCCGAAGTATTTTTCTCTTCAGGTAGTGTGTCTTTACCCAGAATTCTTCGCTGTTGAGCAAGACAGGTTGTTGTTGTTGTAACAGCTGGGGTGCTAATTCTTTATATCGATTTTTTCGAACTATCGGCTATCGATCGAGTATGTAATCCGATTATCAAACGATAATTGTTGCCGACTCTGTTTCGTTCCTTTGTAGATAATAAGGTTTGTGTCAAGGGATTATTAGATGTTGTTATGAGTTTTAAACGACAAATTCCTCCAAAGTTGTCGCCAGCTGTTCTGTTGATTTATTTTACGATGTTGATAAATCATTTCCCTTTTCCTTGGTCTTAACATCAACTAGGTGGTAACCTGGGTGAATATATTTTCTTGTCTTTAGAGCAAATGATATCCAGGTGACCTTGCGGATATTTTTATTCTTTAATCTGGTTTCACTCACTACCATGTTTCTTCCCGATGCAAAGCTAAGGAGTCTGGATCCTTTATCGGAGCATCTTCCCTCCGTAATTTAGCATTAAAATATCCCACAACAATTTTTATGTCATGGGCAGTGCATGGGTGACGTATTTCCTTTTGGCGCTCATTGAATGCAACTTTATTGTCCTCATTTTTGTCTTTCGTTGGGGCGAATAGTGGCCAATCGGTCACTGACCACATGTCGAAGTCAATATTTCTTTATGTAAAATATTTAAAATTTATACAACATTACATTCTTTCCTTTAACAACATATGACTACCCCTACTCCGATTACCATAGATATTTTATAAAATATGACTAATGAACACAGATATTGGAGCTTTATTAACCTTTTCTTCTGCAATCCAAACCAATTTCCCTTTCATTCGGTTATCTGTTGTAATTTAACAAAAGAAGCAACAAACATTTATCCAAAAAAAAAAATCAGCCATTTTAAATTGCAATCAAGGTCTCTCTCTTTCTCTGTATGGCAAAACAATCAAAGCTTAAGAAAATTTATGACTTTTTAAAACGAAGATTTTGTATAACTTCTCGTCTGCGTGGTGAGACAACAAGAAAAAAAAAACCACAAATCATAAGATATATTATTATGTGAAAATCTTGAGAAATGATGCAACATTTTTGGAGCCTGGAAATCTTAACAGAAAAAAGTAAAAAAAAAAAACAAAAGCAACACCTCATCATCATCATCGTCACAGTCACTACTACTGAAACTGTTAAAAGGCTGAGAAAAACGCAACCGAAAACGTTTAAAAAAAGGCCCCTAGAAATTATGTCTTAGCGTCATACAATTCTGAGTCTTTAACGCCCTCAACTTTTGTTTTTTTCTTTTCTATAATTTATTCTTCTCTTGTCAAGTAGTATTTTTTAAGTTAAAAGAATTTAGGTCATTGGTGTGTTTAAAGGGTTCTTTTGCTGCTCTGTAAGTTCTTTTTTTTCTCTTATTCTTCTTTAGTTTTTTTTTTTGACATTCTGTTATTATAGTTCAATCATACGTTACGTTGTCGGTCATGTAACCGTTATCATTTTGATTGTATCTGTCATTTGTTAATAACACCCCACAGCAATACTTTGTAAAAGAGAAGTAAAAAAAATAAACGACACACACATACAAATCTTTTACAAATTCACAAAATTGTTGTTTGTGTCGCTATTTAAAAAACCCAAACACGTTAACGCTGCTGCCAAAGAAGACAGATTGAAAGAGGGCCAGTCAGTCAGACACATGGACAGAGGGGGGCTACGAACAACTGGACGAACTGTGCGCAAACACCTAATACCATAATGGTGCAACATTGCTACGATATCCAGTGTAGTTGCACTGGGGCTGCTCAGTGCTCACTATTCACTGTCTTGGCGGCCTTAGCCAGCCCAACATTCTCAGTCGAAACACAATCGCATTAATCGATGAAATTTAAGCTGTAAACATTTAAATTGCATTTAAAATGCTTTATGCATTTTCACAGCCAACAACAACAACAACAACAACAGCGACAACGACTATGGCAGCAACATTACACTCTTGAGTAGTGTCTGTCAGTCAGCAATGCAGTTGTAGGTATGTAGTTATGCAGACCCTAATGTTGCTGCTGTTAAGCCCAGCAATAAGTTGACCCAATTTTTGGCGTTTACCTTTAACTGTAACCGTCAAACACAAAAAAAAAATCAGAAAAACGAAACTATTACGGAAAGGTTCTGGAATTTTAATATTCGGTGGAGCCAAATTTTAAAAAAAATTAACCGAAAACCTTAAGAATGTACTTCCGTTTGGGATTTTAGCCATAGAGGAAGAAGTAAATTGCGTGATAAGAAAAACACTAGTAGGGCAAATAAAGGGACCTGCCGTGGCATGATGGTAAGAACACGCGACGTTCATGCGGGAGATCCTAAACTTTCGCTGCCACCCTAATGGGCAAGATCGGACAAAAACTACTCCCAGCTCCCATACAAACTCCCATTTTTTCTGTCTGTCCCCTCAATTATAGTATTTTTCAAACTTCAATTCTCAAAGAGAAGGTTAAGTTTTAAGATGAGCCAGGAAAATAGTTTGATCGTTTTGAAAACTTCACGGTATACTAGAGACATAACCAGGTTATTTAGAACCAAGTTGACATAATGAGCCGAAGCGCCGCCCACAAACGTAAATATTTGACTTTTACATATTTACGAGGTAAAAATACAATTTCTTAATCGAGCATTTATATCATATATATTATAAGATTTACTAAAAATCTGACCTCTGACCTCTTTTGGGCTCTGAAAATAATTGTCCGATCTTACTGAAATGTCCACCATGTATTAATTACATCAAGTAGCACAATATACCAGTCGGAAAATTTGAAATTTTCGCAAAACAAAATTCTCCACAAATTTCGCTGCCGGCCTATTGCCTATACACATAACATCACCACCACTTAGACGATAGAAGCTTGCATATCATATTTGAGGTAGATAGCTCTTAAACCACGACTGTAGTCGCGGGGACACACGGACGGACATCTTTAGAACGACTAAGAATTCGACACCAATCATTTATATGCAGGGTAGGGAATTTTATGCACTAAAAAAACAAAAATATGCGCATATAACATGCACTTAAAATTCAAAAATATGTACTAAAAAAATTAATTTATAATTTTAAATCGCAGGACATCTTTTATCTTTCAATGTTATGCAACAAAAAAATGCATTTAGTGTAAAATTTTCGAAAATATGCCCATAAATGTGGAAAAACATGTATTTTTAGTAAAATATGCTACAACGATTGAAAGCCATTTTAAAGGAAATGTCATGATTTGTAAATGTAACTTCATTTACAATATCCAGAAAAAATATGCATTTGGATAAGATTCATTGCCCTATTTATATGTATAAGTTGTTATAAGTACCACGCCTCCTTATAAAGCAACTTTTACCCAAAGATGTCCCACAAAATGTCAAAGGCTTTTAACTTTTTAAAGTAATTCTTAATCAAAAAAGCAATATTATTCAACAAAAACATGCATTCATTATAAAATTTGCGAAAATATGCTCATAAATATGCAAAAACACATATTTTCGTAAAATTTGCAAAAACTATTGAATGTCCATCCAGAAAAAATATGCGTTTGTAAAATATTCCTTACCCTATTTACATGTATATGTCGTTATAACTACCAACACTCCTTATAAAGCATCTTTTACCCCAAAGATGTCCCACACAAAGTGAAATGCTTTTATTGTAAAAGTTGCGAAAATATGCCTATAAATATGGAAAAACATGTATTTTAAAATATGCTAAAATGATTGAATGTCATTATAAAGTAAATGTAATGTTTCGTAAAGGTAACTTAACCGTTTCTATTTTTGGATATCCAGAAAAAATATGCATATGCATGAGATTCCTTTTACTATTTAAAGTGGTTGTTAGTCAAAACAGCAATGTCATGCAACAAAAAAAATTAATTTTTTGTAAAATTTGTTAAAATATGCGCAGATGTAATGATTCGTAATCGTAACTTAACCGTTTCTATTTTAGGATATCCAGAAAAAATATGCATTTGCATAAGATTGATTGCCCTATTTATATGCATAAGTTATAACTTCCACGCCTAATTACAAAACAATTTTTACCCAAAGATTTCTGAAAAAGAAATAAAAGGCGTTTTACTTTTTAAAGTGGTTGTTAATCAAAACAGAAATGTTATGCAGCAACAAAAATGCATTTATTGTAAAATTTGTTATAATATGCGCAGAAATATGTAAAAACATGTATTTTTGTAAAGTGCATATGCATTTGCATAACATACCTTCCCCATTTATATGTATATGTCGTTATAACTACAACCACCCCTTATAAAGCAACTTTTACCCCGAAGATGTCCCACACAAAGTGAAAGGCGTTTTACTTTTTAAAGTGGTTGTTAATCAAAACAGCAATGTCATGCAACAAATAAAATGAATTTTTTATAAAAATTTTTAAAATATGCAAAAACATGTATTTTTTTAAATATGCAAAAACTAATTAATACTATTTTAAAGGAAATGTAATGATTCGTAATCAATACTTAACCGTTTTTATTCTATGATGTCCAGAAGAAATATGCATTTGCATAAGATTCCCTGCCCTATGTATGTCCATAAGTTGTTATAACTACCACGACTTTCTATTTTTACCCAAAGATATCCCACAAAAAGTTAAAGGCGTTTTACTTTTTAAAGTGGTTGTTAATGAAAAAAGCAATGTTATGCAACACAAAAATGCATTTATTGTAAAATTTGTTAAAATATGCGCAGAAATATGCAAAAACATGGTTTTTAAAATATGCAAAAACAATTGAATGTCTTTACAAAGAAAATGTAAAGATTCGTAATCGTAACTTAGCCGTAACTTAGCTACTTTAGGATATCCAGAAAGAATATGCATTTGCATAAGATTGATTGCTCTATTAAAATGAATATGTTGTTATAACTACCACGCCTTCTAATAAAGCAACTTTTACCCCAAAGATGTCCCACACAAAGTGAAAGGCGTTTTACTTTTTAAAGTGGTTGTTAATCAAAAAAAAAGCAATATTATTCAACAAAAACATGCATTTACTGTAAAATTTGCGAAAATATGCGCACAAATATGCAAAAACACGCATTTTTCGTAAAATTTGCAAAAACGATTGAATGCCAATCCAGAAAAAGTATGCATTTGCATAAGATACCTTGCCCTATTTATATGTATATGGCGTTATAAATACCACCACCCCTTATAAAGCAACTTTTACCACGAAGATGTTCCACACAAAGTGAAAGGCGTTTTTCTTTTTAAAGTGGTTGTTAATCAAAACAGCAGTGTCATGCAACAAAAAAATGAATTTTTTTGTAAAATTTGTTAAAATATGCGCAGAAATATGCAAAAACATGTATTTTTTGTAAAATAAACAAAAACTAATTAATACTATTTTGAAAGAAAATTTAATGATTCGTAATCGTAACTTAACCGTTTTTATTCTATGATGTCCAGAAGAAATATGCATTTGCATAAGATTCCTTGCTTCTTCTTCAAATAGAAGAACAAACTGAATATGCCCTTAAGCCCTTGCGTGCACGTGATGATGGTTACAAAAATCGATTCGCCCCACTGTGCATCGCTAAAACGCATATAAAGCCCTAATCTTGATTTGAATATGTCATAAATTTCGCAATTTATAATAAATTTACTTAATATAGATTATTTGAGAAACTGTTATTAGTCTAAACAAACCGTGCTGAGTAATAACTTAACTATGTTATCATAAAAACAAATCAAATTTCTTTGTTTTCATAACTTTATCGGCAAGTAAAATTTATCAACTTTTGTTTATCTTTATTTGATCAACTTCGCGACTCTCGTGTCACCACATGGATTTATTAACAGTATCCTCTTATGTTAGTAGATGAGAGGCGGGGACCGGTAACGGCTCCCTAAATACGTTTATATGTCTAAAATTTTGCGAAATTCTTGGCTTTTCTTTCTCTCTCAACCAATTGTGCATAACAAATTAATAACCATTTTCAGTTGTTGTTTTGTTTTTTGTATGTGGTTGTTTTTGCTTTCTGTTAAGACGCCTGTATTCTTTTGTTCTTCTCGCCGAGCTTATGGTAGCCGTCTCATAAATTTCATTTCCACCCGTGAAAAAAATAGAAATTTTCATAAAGAATTTCATAATTACCACATACCTAGCAATGTTACAACAGTCAGCTAGCTAGCAAGGCAGCCGACCCTCCTCTTTCCGTTTGCAAGCTTTATTATCGCGTTTTTTTTTCTTTAGACTTTTTAAATGAGAAATGTTGAACCGTGAAAAGAAAAAAACAACACTTAGCAAATGTTTAGCAACATTACCAGTGAGTGAAAAGAAATCTTTGACTAATGCCGGTTGATGTTCATGCATTATACAAAATAATGTCATGTCATTTCTTTTGTGGTTTTTGGCCAGATTCTTTATTGTTGTTCGTTTACAGCTGGTCATATTGTACTGCCAATGTGTATTTGGTTAATTGGATTTGGGGTAGGGAGAAAATTAATATTGTTGAGGGGGCGTTGTTGGCGATTTCTATTGAAATGATATTGAAAACCTAATTATACAGAATGACATGACAATTGTAATATTCAAGTTGAATTGTTATAAATTTCCTGTTTTTTTTTTTAATTAATTTATAAAAGGAAACAAGAACAACTTAACTATTAACTTTTGATCGATATCAAAACTTTCTTAATATGTAACATTTAAGTTTTAACAAACACCAAATTGCATCGCCATATATCTTTATGACCCAATAAATATCGTTAAAATTGCAATTGCATTCCATAATTCATCTATTTGTCTTCTTGCGAAAACAAATTGCATTTCTTAGCTGCCATACTGCTGCCACTATATATCTCAATTTGTTAAGATTTCTACACGATAAAATTGTCATCATTAATAATAAAACAGTAAAATGTGCAAATAATATATCTATCTACCATATAAAAAATGGGCAAGCAAAAAATTAACCCAAAATCCATAATCAAGTGAAAGGTCTTCGTGAATTTATTGATGATAAAATTGCCTTTAACACCCTCACTGGGGCAACAGCACTATCACTACAACACTTACAACAACCAGCACAGACATTACCAACATTCCAAATGGTCAAGCAGCACAAAATTCAACTGGACCCCCTTAAGGATATGTTTTTAATATAGATTTGTTTGTTGGTATTTTGTTTTGCTTTTTCTGGGGGTTTGTTTATCATTTGGACACCTCATTGTGGTAGTTAGAAAGAAAATATATCTGAATCTGTTGTGCTGCTTACTGACATTTTAAACATGACCATTTAAAATGGTTTGAAAACTGTTTTAAGGCTTTTTTCTGGTTGACTACCACACAAAATGCGAGTGAAGTGGTAATTTTACGATGTGATGGTGGTGGTGGTGGCGGCGGCAGTTGGTGTAGTTTTATGTATTGCTGTACTTGCAATTATTGGCAAGACAGGAAAGAGTGGTGTAATGATGCAGTCAACATTGAATATCCTCTAGGAGTACTTTTGAATGTTATGGGAGAAATATTAATTTTCCAAATTACATATACAGTATTTACCGCTTATATGCACGCCGGTTATAAGCATTTATCGTTTATATGCAGCCGAACTTGAACAATCTTTCTTTTGTATATAAAATACACGCAATATTTTTTAATATATGCATTTCGCCTATATGCATTTCTCGCATTTATGCACCAAAATTATGTAGGATTTTGAGAAATTGCATGTAAAAAATTCTCATATATGCACTGTCTAAATTTTTCACCATCAATAAGGAAAATGTACGAAAATTATTTCATCGCAATTAAATAGCAAACCCTTTTGCATACATATGTAAATATTGATCTCAATAAAAATGTTAAAAACACAAAGCAAACTAGCAATGTGCATCCATATTCTGTTTTTACAATTACATTTTACGTTTCTGAACTTCTGGTGCATGTATTACTAAATACATATGTACATAACATATTTTTTATATAAGCACCACCGATGCAACTAAGCGAGTTTTTCTACATGCACTGCAAATGCATATAACCGAGTTTTGTTAAATGCATTTCCCGCTTATAAGCACTTAAAGTCGAGCAAATTACGAAGTGCATATAAGCGGTAAATACTGTAAGTACCATAAGGGGTAAGCCGATGGATTTCATATTTAATCCTGAATCGAAGTTTCATAAGCGTAAATCTTACGCAAAATTTGACAGAATTCAGTGACTTACAAAAAAATATATATGTATGTTTAACTACGAGGGTCAATTTAGTAATTTGTATGGGAGTTATTAAAAGGGGTGTGCCAAATATTAAAGTTTTGTGTACCAGTTATTCGTATAAAAGTAATTGGAGAAATATAAATTTTCCAAAAATAAGTCATTTTGTATGGAAGGTACCAGAAGGGATCAGCCGGCATAGTCCATAGTCATTCCTAAGTCAAAATCTCACAAGCGTACATCATACACAAAATATGACTTAATTCAGTGTACTTACAAAAAAGAGGTGAATGTAAAACTAAGAGGTTCAATTCAGTCATTTATATGGAAGTAACCAGATGGGGTGTGTCAATGTTTACGATTTTCTGGCGGTTTTTCTATTACTACAATACAATTAAACTGACCGAATTCAAATATCGTCCAGTAGTCTGCTTGGAAGTATTGGAAGAACAGATTTATTATACGCGATTGGAGAAATAGTCGTCCATATATTACGTTTTCAAAAATAGGTTCCAATGGGCGGAGCCACGCCTACTTGACAGATCAATAATGAAAGTACCCTACTTTCGCCACCGACCACAGAACTACATTCTGTGAAAATGACGGTCAAACCGTTTTCGAGTCTTTACGGTACTAAAAAGTGCAAAGAACAAAGACCAACTCATTTTCACGTATATATTGATTTGATCTTTGACCTTTTTGGGGAACGGCTTAAAGTTGTCGGATTTTGACCGTAGCTATTTTATAACAACTGACACAATATGCCACTCGAACATTACTAAAAATCCAAAGTTGAATTTAATATATGTTATATGTATAAATGATCAGCGTCGAGTTCTAAGTCGATTTAAAGATGATCGACCGTTAGTCCGTGGATCCACGGTCTCCCCTTTTTGTTTTGGGGTGTTCGTCTGTCTATCCCCACTTTTACTGCCGCAGTTTAACAGCTTTCGAGCTTAAATTTGGTACGCAATCTTCTATTCTCTAACAGGAGGTTAGGTTCTAAGATGTGCCAGCTCAGTTAAAAACTGCTGCCACCCCATACACAAACCCCCGTTTTTTTTTGGGTATCTGTCTATCTAGCCCCACGATTACAGTCGTAGTTAACGGGGTATGAAATTACTCTAAGCGGAGGTTTAGATACAAGATTAGCAAGATCAGACAAAATCTACTCCCACAGCCCATACAAACACCCCCTTTTTGGGGTTGCCGATAATCTGTTCTCGCGATTACATAGGGAAGTTTAAGAGCTATCAGACTGAAAGTTGGTAAGCAAGGTTCTAATCTCGAAGCAAAGGTTATTTTCTGAATTTAGCAATATTGGACAAAAACTACACTACCCTTTTTGGGGGTGTTGTCTGTATATCCTTGCGATTACAACCTTAATATAAGGAAAATGAAATGTGGTATGCAAGCTGCTCTTCTCTAAGCGGAGGTTAAGTTATTAGCTGATCATAATCATATAAAAACTACGCCCACCTCTCATACAAAACTCCCTTCTTTGGGGGTTAAAAATTCGTAACAATATTCTTAGCTTATATAAGCAATTCTAGCTCAAGTTACTGTTACCATTTTCTGAATTAATCCGTTAATTCTAGTTAAACGGGTTTTAGCGAGTTGGATCTTAGTAGCCCGTTAACCAAGATATTTATTGTTTGCATAAGATGCTGCGAATGGCGTTAAATTGATTGTTGACAGTTTTCAGCCACACTCTCCACTACAGCCGCAATATTCTGCTAATTACGAGATCGATGTGGTCGCACCACAGTCAATAACATACCTTAAGCCTTAATTTTGCGGAAAATGTTGACATAGGACATGTTAATCGTAGTGGCCGAAAATATTTTTCACAGAATGCAGTTTTACGTGATACAGCTTAATAATTTGAGACGTTGTAGTGATTTTGGTTTTACCATGACGATTTGTCAAACAATTCTAAATAATAATTAGAAAACAGCTTGACACTTATCATGCTTGAACTGTAAACAAGGGTAAACAGAAAACCAAGCCTCTAAATGAATCACACCTCACAAACATTTTATGTTTAAAATCTACTCTAATTATTTGGAACCAACTTGCGACAATGATTATTTGAAAGAAAAAAAAAACAATAACTTACTCTGATCTAATATCGTCGGTGTACTGCGTAAAGGTATTAAGTCCACTTTTGTGTTTCTAAGTTATTAATGATTTAAAGTTTATGGTCGAATATATTTGGATATAATCTAAACTGTTTTGATACAATAACTGTAAAACTATCTTAAATAGATTTCGTCGGTATCCTGCAAAAAGGTCTCAAGTCCACGTTTTGTGAAATGGACTTAGTGATGCAAAAGTGTCCCAAAAGTCATAGTATATGCCCTGTAAAAAACCCTCTGTCTTTTTAAAGTAGTTTTGTAGTTATTGTATTACAACCAATACATTTCATGTACAAAACACAAGCGGCCATGAACTTTATATCATCAATAACCCAGAAACACAAAAAGTGGACTTGAGACCTTTTTGCTGCTCACCGACGATGCATATAGATACAGGTTTCGTCCTTGTATTACTTTCCACTGTACCGTCTAGTTTTTGATGTGACAATTTCCATTACAGGGCTGTCGATTGCACTAGCTCATAAACATCTATCTACTTCACTAGCCCTATGGTAATGCATAGAGGGGACAGTTCAACAGGTTTCATGTATATTCTGTTATAGATCTGCAACCCACCCTCACGATCACAATGTGTATTTTGACATTCCACGAAAAAATATCGTTCTTTTTGGCTTCTGTTGGTTTTTGTTTTGCTTTATGACACGCAATGGGGACTTGTTGACTAGTCAAGTGGCTATTACTTGTGCAATAGCTAAAGTACTAGCACGTTGGTAATGCAGATGGGGGACAATTAATCTCGTCCAATGACATGTCAATGTTAAAGTAGCTTCTTAAACGCATTGCGAGGGGATAGAAGCGGAACTAGTTCTGTACTCTTGGCGACAGTAATTTAGCTAGTTTTAAGCTCGTTCCATTCCCTGCAGTGGTAACTAAATACAACATTTCATAGTTCCCCCAATTTTTATTCCTATCAACTTTGTAACTGTTTGCCCTTCCCATAATGCCCCTCACCCACCTCGTTGCTGGTTAAGTTTGAAAATAACCTATAAAAAATTGCTTTGCTTAGGTTGGTTTTTGTTGTTGTTTTTGTTGGTGTATGATAATTTAGCACGATCAGAATATTTGTGTATGTCCATGTCCATGTTGCCGCCGCCGCTGCTGCTGTGGCTGCTGCCGTCAATGTGGCAGCATTTTAAACTATTTCCAGTGAAGGAGGTGGATTTGTTTTTGATGACCGAATTACGTTGAGTGAGACCAGTGAGAAACCAGCCCATTGAACGAACCAATGAACCTATCTTCCACCAGCAACAACACACAGCCTTCACATACACAGCGAAGCGATTATCCACCAGCAATTGACCCACTCTAGATCTTGTGTGAAAACGAGGAAATGGTCATAGGAAGAAACTTTACGTTATGTTTTTTGGCGAAAGCTTAGCCATAGACAACTTTGTTGTTTGATGTAATTTATTGTAAGCTTTTGGTAATGGATTCGTTTCGTTGTGATTGTTGTTGTACTATGTTTTATTATCTAGAGTTTGAGAAATAGTTCTAACTATAATTCACATACCCAAAAAAAAACAACAAAAAAATAGAAAAAAAGCTGCAGGTATAACTAACATTGGCTTGGATGGAGTTTCTTGTGCTGTCTTTTTTTTGTGTTTGAGTAAAAGGGTTCCTTCCATATACTATAATTATCATGATTAGTTTGTATTTTTCTGACAATTGACAATCTCCTCCATACTTTGCTCGGGTATGTTGAGAAAACATCCATTGGTTATTGGCCGCCCGTTTATTGGTGGCCAATAACTAGAACCCGCATTAGCCAGGCTAACAATCAATTGTTGTGAAAAAAAAATTTATGTTTGCCAATTATCGCTGCGGGTTGGCATGTAAATTGTTTAATGTTTTTTTTTCCACAGTCATTTGATTAGCGTTGGTTTGTTTTCTTGGCTGTTATTCGGCTGAAACCCCTTCACTTCGTCGTTTCAGTTTGAAGCTTTTTATTTTTAGAGAATATTTTGGGGGTAATTTTTCTTCAAATTTGGCGGAGTTGTTTTTTTTAGATTTTTTTTGTTGTGCCTGTCCAACCGGGAAAAAATCTATGTTGTTTTTTTGTTGCTTTTACATTTTGTCAATAATGTTTGATTTATTTTTGCTGGCCAATCAATGGTCTTGAGGGCATTTTTAAGTTGGTAGGAAATAAATGGACACACATTTTTGAGTTATGACATCACAATCACTACAAATGACATCGTGCTGTGGTGTTGTGTTGTGTTGTTGGAGTTATTGTGACAGGAATTTGCAAAGCAATTGAAAAATTGTTGAGGCTATATTTCAAGAGATTGTTGTTATGGGGCTATTTTTTTGGGACATTTTTTCGAGATAATCAACATTTTGTGTCACCGTAATGCTGGGATATTTGTTTATGCAGGGAAGTGCAATTTGCTGCTGATTCAATGCAGCCAACAGTTTTCAGATTCAAATGTTTAGAAACATTGTTTTGGTAACAGCTTTAAGAATGAAATGCTTAGCAACATTGTTGTGGTACCAGCTTTTAGAATCAAATGTTTTGCAACATTGTTGTAGCCACATGAACTCTTAATTTCTTATCTATATATATAAAAATGAAATGGTCCACGTATGTCGTACCATCACTTGAGAACGGCTGGAGCGATTTGGCTGATTTTTTTTTATTCGTTTCGAATTTTTCCGTAAATTGTTTGTGTTGAAAAAAATCAAATCCAGGTGACGCTAGGGTGGATTTATATCGAAAATTTGAATGCATGTACCAATTCAACTGAAATTTAGAATGGATATTCGTTTGATCATGAGAAAACATTTTATGTACAAATGGACCCGGTAGGTGGCGCTGGGGTCGGTTTACAATCAAAATTTTAACGAAAGGGCCAATTTAACTGAAATTCAGAATCTATGTTTGTTTGATCATCAGAAAAAATAGTATGTACAAATGGACCCGGTAGATGGCGCTAGGGTGGATTTATATCGAAAATTTGAATGCATGTACTAATTTAACTGAAATTTAGTATTTATGTTGGTGGAACCTTGAGAAAAAAATTGTTTATATAAATTGACCCGGTAGGTGTCGCTAGGGTGGAATTATGAAGAAAATTTTTACGAATTAAACAATTTGACTGAAATTTTGAATGTATATTTGTTTTATTATGATAATTTTTTTTGTATATATGGACCTACAGTTGATTTGGCTGGGGTTGAATTATTTCGAAAATTTATATCCATTGTTCAATTTTACTTAAACTTAAAATATATGATTTTTTTGACATGAGAAAATTTTGAATGTATGTTTGGTGTTTAGCTTATGATACACTTAATTTTTGGAATGTCATTTAGTCACTTTTTTTAACATCATAGTTATTCCGAAGTCTATATATATAAAACAGATGTACATTCTGATGTCACCATAATTGTGAAAACGGTTGACCCCATTTGTCCCAAAATTTCAGTGAAAGTGGAGGATTGGCTATAGATGGTCACCCAGACCGCAAAAAGGCTAAAAGAAGAATGACTAACTTTTATAATGGCGCACTTCCTACAGAATTAGAGAGCTTCACAAAGTGGTTTTTACCATTTCGAAATTTTAGGGGACAATAACGAAAATAGGAATAACTGTTGATATCACCCAGACCATACGGTTAATGGGATTGCTGAGCCTAATGAAGGCATTTTTGGAAATTCGTACTCCTTAGGATAAAAAGGTACAATCACCCAGTACACCGACGCAGAAAGTTCTATGTCAGTCAATCGGCATAAAAATTTGGTTTTAGAATATATGCCTTTCAATAAGTAAGTTTTCATCACATCATGGACGACACTGCTAATCCGTTTTAGCAATTCTTATAATAATCTTTAAGATATATGAATAACAGAATTTGTCCGGGAAAACCTCGCCCTTTAAATTGAAATATTTTAGAGGTCAAAGAAATAAACCAATCGGTATTAGATTTCAACTACACTCAACATATTTTACAAAAATTTATGTATAAATGGCCCCGGTGACGCTGGGGTGGAATTATAATGAAAATTGTAAGGAATGGACACGGTGGTGTGAATTTAGTGAATATTTTTATTAAAACTTTTTCGATTATAATATAGTTTAATAGTCATGTGTGAATCTCCAAAACGTGTGTACGCGCATAAATCCGAACGACTGCACCAAATTTTCAAAACTGATGGAACGTACGAAAAGGTTTATTAAACCCCTTACTATGGAAAATATATGAGTAAGTGAGGCAAACGAAAGAAGTCCTTCTGTAAGGTGCCGGCGTCAAATGTAGTTGTTTGGCCCATAGAAATGAGACGGATGCATAGAAAAGATTTACCACTGCATTTATGAATATTCCGGCTAAAATTTTATTTTTGAGTAGTGGACGGAATACGCGTTGCAAAATGGTGAGGTTTATCTACAGAGCAGACAAATTCAAGATGAAGATGATAATATAGAAACGATATGTTTATTTTGATCAGTAGGGGAGGGAAGGTAGTGTGATACAAATGTATTTTGGTCGTGATGAAAGAAATTTTGATACATTGGTAGTACTTACCAATACTCGATCTGAGGACAAAGAGATCATAGCAAAAGTTTTGTATTGTTTTCCCTATCTTTCTTAATAATATTTATTACTGTGTATGTCATTAAACTTATCTTTTACGGCCTGACGGATGTTGATACAACTTTTTCTGATAAAAAGAGTTCGTATTATTAGATCTGAACTTTTTTAGCCTTCACTACCATCTACTTCGTGTAAACTTTTAAAAACGTTTAACATTAACAGATTCAGATATAAAATATGGCAAGTGTGTATGAGGCTTCAGTTTTTAGACCACTTTCCCTTAGGACATATTTTATTTGGTACAACTCTTTCTTATGCCAATAACTTTGCTGGCAGGACGAAGTTTGCCGGGTCAGCTAGTTTAATATATTTTCTTCCATTGTACTACTGATTCATATTTGAGTCTCTCAAAAGCCAAATCGATTAACTCCACTTATTGATTCTTTTTGTATTTTGATTTCAAATCACTAATAGATTTTAGACATCGTCGGTACCTAAAGTGGATTAGTCCATAAATTCATTGGGAAGTAGGGTGGGCTGGGTAGGTGAAAATGTGTTGGGTATCATGGGGACCCTGACCACATGCTGGGCATACTTTAGGAACGGCACGTTCTATGCAGGATCAGTAGGCATTGGGCCTGATGCTCCATGCCGATCTAAGTTGTGCCGGAGCAACTCCTGTCTTCCGTGGCAGGCTTTCCTCTGTTTCAGCTACGGGCAGTGGGCGACCTTCAAGAATGACATTTCTGCGGCAACATGAAACCGCGGTATTGATGTTCGTTAAAAGCTGCTGCATACAACTCGGGATGTGTTGATGTGGTCGGTGACTGTAATGACAGGTTTCGAGAATCGGGTTGATTTAAAATAATTGGAAACTTTATGTTCAGGTCAATTGGAGATGATCGGTGATCGTATCGATACTCCGGAACGTGATGATTCGGGCTTGTCGGCAATTCAGTTTTGTATCACCAATTTGGAAATGTATTGATGATTAAGAGTTGTTGGCGATTCAGGTTTTTATCAGCAATGCGGCAGCGTATTGATGATCCACGGTTGTCGATAATTACGGTTTATATCAGCAATACAGGGTCGTCTTGGTGATTTGGGTTAGTCGCCGGTTCAGGTTAACATAGGGGCTTGGGACGATTTAAGGTGATCGGACACTTTTCGTTCAGGCCAATTGGAGATGATTGGTAACTTTATAAAGGTCATATAGGTCAGGATCGTGTCCATACTCCGAAACGTGATGATTAGGTTACTTTCGGTAATTCAGGTTCGTATTAGTAATCCGGCAGTGTGAACCAACAGAAAACTGATTCTACCAACTGAATTTGGATTCTACAGACCAAAGTCCAATAAAATCGACCGAAGTTGAGGTAAACCAAAAGAAAATTTGGTTCAACCAACCGGACTTGGATTACACAGACCAAAGCTCGATTAAACCGTCCGAAGTGTGGTCAAACCTAAAGAAATTAGGTTCAAACAATCTTGTTTAATTCCACAGACCGAAGTCCGATTAAACCGAGCGAAGTTGAGTTAAACCTAGAGAAATTAGGTTCAACCAACCGGGCAAACCAAAATTCGATTAAACCGACCGAAGTCTGGTCAAACCTAAAGAAATTAGGTTCAACCAACCGAGTTTGGATTCCACAGACCAAAGTTCAATTAAACCGACGGAAGTCGAGGTAAACCAAAGGAAAGTTAGTTCAACCAACCAATGTTGGATTCAACAGACCAAAGTCCATTTAAACCGACTAAAGTCGAGTAAAACAAAGAATAATATGATCCAGCGAACCGAGGTTGTATTCAATGGACCAAAGCCCGATTTAACCAATCCAAATCCAGTTAAAGCAAAAGAATTTGGTTGCAAACAAACGAAGTTGTTTCCACAGACAGAAGTTAGAGTCAACCGACCGAAGTCGAGTTAAACCAAAAGAAATCTAGTTCAACCAACTGAATTTGGACTTAACAGACCGAAGTGGGATTACCGAAGTCTAGTTATACCATAAAAAATTTGGTTCAACCAACCGAAATAGGATTCAATAAACCAAAGTCAATATAAATTAGGTTCAACCAACCAAGTGTGGATTCAACAGACCGAAGTCCGGTTAAACCGATCGAAGTTGAGTAAAACCAAGAGAAATTAGTTTCAACAAAGCAAGTTTGGATTTCACAGTCCAAAGTTTGATTAAACCGACTAAAGTTAAGTTTAACCAAAATAAATTTATTTGAACCAACCGAAGTTGGATTCAATAGACCGAAGTCCGATTTAACCTTTCGAAATTGAGTTAAACCAACAAAAATGTGGTTCAACCAACCGAATTTGGATTCAACAGACCGAAGTCCGATTTATTCGACCAAAGTCGAATCAAACCAACCAAATATGGATTCAACAGACCGAAGTCCGTTTAAACCGGCCGAAGTCGAGTTAAACCAACAAAAATGTAGTTCAACCAAACGAATTTAGATTCAACAGACCGAAGTGCGATTAAACCGACCGAAGACGAGTAAAACCAAAAGAAATTTGGTTCAACCAAACGAATTTAGATTCAACAGACCGAAGTACGATTAAACGGACCGAAGATGAGTTGAACCAAAAGAAATCTAATTCAACCAACCGAATTTGGATTCAAAGGACTAAAGTCCGATTAAACCGTCAGAGGTCGATTTAAACCAATAGAAGTGCGGTTCAATCTCTAAAAGTTGGATTGAACAGACCGAACTCCGGCTAAACCTACCGAATACGAGAAATTAGGTTCAAGCAACCGAATTTGGATTGGACAGAGCGAAGTTCGATTAAACCGACCGAAGTCGAGTTAAACATAGAGAAATTAAGTTTAACCAACTGATTGAATCAACCGAAGTCGAGTTAAACCAAAAGAAATTAGATTCAACCAACCGAAGTTGGGTTCAAAAGACCAAAGACCGATTTAACCGGCTGAATTTAGATACATCAGACCGAAGTCCTTTTAAACCGACCGAAGTCAACTTAAATTATAAAAAATTATGTTCAACTAATCGAGGATGGATTCAACAGACCAAACTGGGATTAAACCGACCGAAATCGAGTTAAACCTAAAGAAATTAGGTTCAACCAAGCGAGGCTGGATTAAACAGGCCGAAGTCTAATTTAACCAATAGAAATCGAGTTAAAACAATAGAAATTTGATTAAACCAACCGAAGTTGGATACAACAGACCGAAATCCGATTAAACCAACTGAAGTCGAGTTAAACCAAGATAAATTAGGTTCAACCAACCGAGTTTGGATTTAACAGACGATTAAACCTACCGAAGTCGAGTTGAATCATAAGAAATTAGGTTAAAAATACCGAAACAGGATTCAACATACTAAAGTCAATAGAAATTAAATTCAACCAACCGAGTATGGGTCCAACATAACAAAGTTCGATTAAACCAACCAAAGTCGAGTTGAATCATAAGAAATTAGGTTAAACCACCGAAATAGGATTCAACATACTAAAGTCAATAGAAATTAGATTTAACCAACCGAGTATGGGTTCCACATAGCAAAGTCTGATTAAACCGACCGAAGTTGTGTTAAACCAAAATGAATTTGGGTGAACTAACCGAAGTTGGATTCCACAGACCTAAGTCCGAATAAACCAAGAGAAATTAAATGTAACCAACCGAGTTAGAATTCGACAGCCCATATTCAGATTAAGCCAACGTAGAGAAATTAGGTTAAAACTACTGAAATAGGATTTAAAAGACCGAAGTCTAATAAAAAACACCAAAGTCGAGTAACACCTAGAGAAACTGGTTCCAAATAAACGAAGTTGTTTTCGCAGACTGAAGTCGGTTGTATGTTCAAAAAACCGAAGTTGGATTCAGCAATGAAAAATGGTTTAAATCTATATAGTTGGATAACTTTTCCTTATAAGGGCAAGTGGAATCTGGTACAAAGCAATTTAGCATTAAACTACCATGTGGTAGCAACCGACACTCTTCCTAGAAAAATGTTCAATCATTTACGTAGCTGCAGCTCTAAATGTAATGAGAATTACATCTTAGCGCTCGGCATTGATGTTAACGTTCTGTCCCTGCTATAAACTACACTAAACATTGATTTTTTTGTGGATGAAATGGCAGTACGAGAATCTATTCGGGTTGCCTCATCATCGAGCCATAAATGTGCCTTGTGGCTGGACATAATTTACGCAAAACGAGCGGAAATTCATTGAGCTGTTACACAGCCCATTGACTGCAAGAAAGTTATAATTTTTGTTTTAATTTATTTAGAAACATAAATATAGATAAAACCTTAGAACAGCTAGTAAAAAAAATTTAATTTTCTGTGAAATACTTGGTTGTCATTTGTTAACAGCTTTGCTTAGTTATTTAGCAGCACAATAACTTAAATTTTTGTTTTTGACAACATTCTAAATGACTGGTTCCAGTCATGTTTATAAACAATTTTATCTGCAACATTGTTGCTTCAACATCTTCCTCTAGTTGTTAATATCAAAAACATAATGTTAAGACCTTTTTGTACAACCTCCAGCCCTTTTTTTTACTACCCGATTGTAACATATAACAGAGTAACACTTTCCAGCTTCACCTTTGCATCTACTCTATCACACACGTACTTTGTAGCCATGCAAATATCGCTATGCCTCTGTAAGTCTCCATCCGTGTGTGTGTGTGTGGACCGTGTTTGTTATGCGTCGTTGCACTCGTTCATGGCTATAATATGGAGCATTTGCAGTAGATCGCAAAAGGGCCGCTGCGTGCTGCATTTGCGTTACGTTTTAAGTACTTGTGTTAACTTGGCCCATAAGACCTCCCCGTGGCCTCTTTGTCTTTGCTTTTAACACTGTGGGCCATGTAACTAGCCCGACATGTAATCTCTGGCCTACGAAGAGTACCCTAGTGCTGCATGCTGGTTAAATAGGGGGGAGACAAATGATTTTTGTTTACGCAAATTACTTAAAAAAGAATTGCAAGCGAAAAAAAAACAAAGACAAAAGGAGGTAAAGATGTAGGGGCAGCAGCAGCAACAACACCAAAGTAGAAGTCTGTCTGACATACCAAAGGAATCACAGAGAGTAAATAATGTAGAATGTAGGCATGCAAATCGCTTTAACAAAGATTGTTTTGCGTTTTGTTCATTTCGAGGTCAAGGATAATGCGATCATAAAGGCAACATTCACATTATAGACTAGCTGGCTGGTTGGTTGGCATGTGAGTGAGTGAGTTAGTAAACTATAGTAACTAAAGTACCAAACTACATGCTTGTTGTAACCGGCGCGCGTTGGCAGACACTACCACCATTTATTGTTAAGCTCCCCTTCAAATGAGGGCAGAGGGAGGAGGAGGCGTTGCATACCACATACAGCCATCCATCCATCCATCTTCTTATAAATGTTAAGTTCCATTCGATGTTTTGGATGCTGTTGTTGCCCCTCTCTATAGATAGTCAAAGTGATTTAATGCCTAGCATCTTAGTATGTTTGTTTGGTTAGCTACGTCGAACCCCTCTTCGGTCCACCCCTTAGTTGCACTGGTATTTTGAAATTCTGATGCGATTTTTTATGCAGTCTTCTGCAGAATCTTGGCTTTTAAGCGTTTTTGTGGTGTGTTTCATTTACAGCCGTCTGTCTATTCGTCGTCGTGAAATACAAGTGACAGATTACACGATAGTATTTCAAGGAATTATACTTCGATGTGAGCCCTTTGTTTGTTGTCATTTTGTCTAGATTTGAGCGGATTTTTTATTTTTTCGTTGTTTTGCTGTGTCAACGGTGACAGCGGCGGCGCACCAAGATGCTGGTCTGCAATGACGACCCAGCGTTTGGCTTTGTCATTGGACGTGTTGGTCAACGTGTTTAAAGGGTTATTTTTAGTTTTCGAAAAAAGAAAAAAACAATAAAATAACCATGAAATTTTTTAGCCTTGCTCTCTGGACTTCAGTCGAAAGATTAGAGGATGATAGTTTTGGTTCTTTGGAAAAAAGAAGGAGAGGTACAAAAAAAAATCTTGCAATAGCTTTCGAAGTAAACACGGTAAACAGATTAAATAAATGAAAACTTTATAGGGGATGTAATATGTGATGCGGGGCAAGGGGTGTGGGTCACGGTCAAGTAATATAAGGAGGCGTTATGGGTATCAATCTTGTTTTAAACTGACACTAAACTTTATGGCAATCTTAAAGTGTTTTGAGAAATTTAGAGATATTTATAGAAACCATAAGGGCAATACATTAAAAAGGGATACAAATTTAAAATAAGTACAGAATTTGTATTTAATACTTCCATTTTTATCTTCAACAAATCTATAACATTTTCTTGGATTTGTTTTCAAATTTTTTCTTATATCAAGTCCCGATTCAAAAAATTGATTTAAAGCATGTAAAAATTTTAAAAACGTCCCAGCAGGAATACCCAGGACCTAGAAATCAACAAAGGCTAACATTTCCAGCTCAGGCCTTCCATTAGTAGGACTTATACAAAAGGCCTACGAAGATCTTGCAACAGGCCCTCAAAGTCGTATAAACGCCCTGGCTTCCGACAATCTTCAGAGCTTGTCAGAAGCTGTCGCAGATTCCAACAAAAATGGAAAATCTACGACATTGCGTTTACCCCTAAAAGGGGGTAAGGGGTCTAATACTAAGACCAAGAATTTTAGAGAGATTAGTCTATCTTCCTGCAAACCCCAGAGATAGCTACTGCCTACTCCAACCAGCTCTCCCAACTCTGACGACACAAAGCCTCTACTTCTGATACACAGTGGCAGCATATTGCGCATTCCATGGCAACCGCCGCAACAACCGTGCTAGGATATGAAAAGCGGCGCTCAGACGAATCCTGGTACGATGAAGAATGTCGCATAGCGTCTGAGGAACAGGATGCTGCTTAACAGCCAATTGTAACCCGTGCTGTTAGGGAACGGCATAAGGAGAAAACAAAACGGACGAGGCAGCTATTTAGGAGAAAAAAAAGTCAGATGAAGAACGGGAGAACGAGGATATAGAGCGATACAGGGATACAGGTGAGGCCCGAAAATTTTACCAGAAAGTAAGATCAAATGGATACGGTAATGGCCTTCCCACCTGAAAGGACAGTGATGGAAATCTGGTCACGGATACGCAGAGTGTGCTGCACATATGGAGAGAACACTTCCAGCAACTGCTGGTTCCAGAAGGCAGCGCACGTAAAGTTATCACTCCAATTGTCGACGACGGCTTAGATTGCCCACCACCAAGTCAGGCCGAGGTAAGAAGAGCGATATCGCGGCTGAAAAACAACAAAGCAGCCGGTGCCGACGGTCTGCCCGCAGAGCTCTTCAAGTCCGGTGGCGAGGAGCTGATAACGAGCATGCACCAGCTCCTGCGCACGGTTTGGCTTAAAGAATGCATGCCCGACGATTGGAATGTAGGCGTATTATGTCCTGTGCTGAAAAAAGGTGATCCAAGTGTATGTTCCAACTACCGCGGGATCAGCCTTTTACCCATCGCATATAAGGTCCTGTCGAGTGTGCTATGTGAAAGACTAAAGCCAGTGTTAAGAAACCTGATCGGGCCTTATCGGTGTGGCTTTAGATCTGGAAAATCAACAACTGACCAGAGTTTCATACTTCGGCAAATCCTGGAAAAGGGCCTTCGACAGCCCGATACGGCAGAAATTACTTGAAGCCATGGCTGAGTTTGGTATTCCATTCTTGCTAATTTCGCCGCTGGGAAGGTATGACAAAAGAAAGCACACTCAAACAAAGCCCTTCATCGTGCTCTCTTTCTTGCTTGTATGAGTTTATGTAACACATACTAGGAGGGTATATATAATTTGATATAACCCAAAAGTGTACCATATAGAAGGAGTCACCGACCAAACCAAATTCAAAACTATTGAGCCATGTCCGTCTGTCTGTCCGGCTGTTACGCCCGATAAATTTCGAAAGATATAACCAATTGTTTTGAAACTTTCCCCGGGTTAATATTTTCCCACAACTACTCACGGGATTGTATATGGGCTACATGGCCACGCCCTTTCTAGTATCTTCCATACAAATGCACCCCATTCCGTCCACTTTAGAAATCGAACAATAATAAAAATACACTCAACGCAATCGTGCCTAAATTCTGTGTTTTCTAAAGCTATAACAGGATAAAGTTTTGAAGAATAAAACTGGACATCTAACAACGCCCCTTCTTGGAACCTGCTATACAAATGTACCATTCCGCCCACTTTAGAAATCGAGAACATAATAATATAACTACACCCGACGCGATCATGTCCAAATTCTGCATTTTGTTAAACAATAACAGGATAATGTTCTAGATAAAAAATTGGAAGTCCAGCCACGCCCCTTCTAATATTAATACACCTAACGCGATCGTGCCTAAATTCTGTATTTTGTAAAACTGTACCTGGATGAAATTTTAGACGCCCCTTCTAGTACTTTTCTAATATCTTTAAAAGTTTTTACTGAGGGTGAGGGTATATGTTAGTCAGTTTATCCGACTGAAACTTTCTTACTTGTTTTTTGCATGACTTTTACTGGAGTGGGAAAAGATACAGAACGTGAATAACATCCTCCGGTGATCGGGTCACAGCCGGTCTTCTTATTGTTAATTCTTTGGGCATTTATGATTTAATTTTTATTTATTTTAAATTATTTTTATTTTCCACTGTTGAATTTTTCATTACATTCATATTATGCTTATTAACAGATTATGAATATGCATTTCATAAAATTCACCAATAACAATCCAAAATTCGTCAATAACCATTTGATACTAGGAGCCAGAGCTGGAAATCTCTAACTAACATCTAAGTATAGAATGTTTACACTGCCATTGGCTCATTTCACATACAAAGGAAAGTTGTTTACCCCTCTCTTTCCTTCTCTCTCTCTCTCTCACCCACTCTCCCATGTTTGGCAACATGTGGCAAAAACTACCATAAGCTATGTTTGAAAAAAAAAATCATTTAAAATGCACATGTTGCTCAACTGCTCGAGGCAGCAGCAGCAAAAGAAATGTTGCATGCCAAAATCACAACAACAAAACTGAGGCAATGTATAGTAAAAAAAAACCGAAATATTTGACCATCCGCTTTGATAATTGTGAAGCGCTTAAAGCTTAAAGGAAATCCTTTGAACTTAACCCTTGAAAGAGGCCATAATAAAAAATGGCCGAAATGATATTGAAGTTTTCGATTGTCTGTATAAGATAATGCTGAGTATAGAAGATTAGTCTTAGACCGAGGCCATGCAGAAATTCCGCTCATTGCGAGACAGATTCAAAAGTATTTCATATATTTGTTGCCGCTTACCGTGTCTTAGATAGGATTCCCTATTCCATTCTCTCAAACTAGCAGGATATCTAGTTTATCGTTTTAACTAAAACTCCACGACTTCTGAGTAATTGAGACAACAATATCGAATGCAAGTAACTGCTGGTCCCATTATCTCAGAATAGTTGAAACTCCTATGCCCATTACATTAGCAGTATCTGAGAGTAGCTGAAATTCCTAGACCGAGACTCCTTTATATCAAAATATCACATCGTATTCAAGGATCAGATTCAAGTGTGAGCTTGTCTAAATGCCTCATAATACTCCTATGTCTCACGTTAGCATAGTCTCTTGCGTCTTACATAAGTTTAAACACCACCATTTTAGATTATGTAAAACTCCAACTCTTCGTTGTTTTTGTAACTTCTTTCTTAGTCTATCCGAAACTTAAATTCAATTGCTTCCAATACTTCCTACATAACTATACTGAACTCTGCTAATACTTGTCCCAACAAGGGTTAAGTCACATTTCCTTTTTAACAACGGACCTTCTTAGTCCTGAGTGTGCCCCCCTCAGATAAAGGAAGATCATAATAAAGCACATACAGCAAAAGAAGCAGATGCTGTACAAGGGATCACGCCAACGGGATAAGAATAAACAGAAAACAGAACATAAAAATAGCTGAGCTAAGATGAAATGGACAAACCCCAATAACACGCATGCGTGCATTTATTTACTCATATCTTCTGTTCAATTGTCCGTCCGTCTGTCTGTCCGGCAAACTGACCATCTCATGCCACTCACTGACAGTCACAGCATATACTACAACGTCATCCCATTGTGCCACAATACACTGCCAAGAAGAAGTCAGCTCATAACCACAACTGGTTTATGTTCTTGCGACTGACCACTAACCATCATCATCGTCGTCATCATCATCATCGTGCCACTTCATACCATCATGCCATGCCAATCCTCTCTGTGGCCGATATGATGAAGATGAAGACGACGACGGCAACGTTGGTAGTTTTTCAGTTTGTGTTCCATGGAAAAGAAAAGAATTCCATAGATGTAGAAAAAGCACAACAAGAAGACTCATACAGAGATAACACATTCGGTGATTCGGCGGTTTGGCCGAGACGTGGACAGCGGAGTCAGGGCATAAGACCCGGCTATGTTGGTTGTTGGCATTAAATACCGAACAGGTCGTTGTTTATCCAGAGAGAATGGTTGCGCCGTTTTCACTAACTCTCAAGCATTTCACATTGGCTTGGCCGGCCCGGCCGTCTTTCTTCTGTTGTTGGTTTTTAGATTAGACTTAATCAAGAGTTGCCTTCATGTGAAGGTCATTGCAAAGCAAAAAAAAAAAAAAACACTGAAAACAGAACACAACACAACAGACCAGAACAGCTCCATAAAACCAACCGCAATTATTGGCATTTCTGCAACATTGTTCTGCAACTCTTTACATTCCTTTGAGTATATGCAAGAGGGGGATTCTCTTTTGTCGTTGTGGTTCGTTCGCTATGGTTTCAGGATTCCCGTACAGGCAGATCTTTATGGCTCCAGATGATGACGAAGCTGATTAGGTTGTTTGCTTGATGCTGCCTGATGTGTTGTGGCCAAAAAATTTTATGATGTTTTGTTTTATGGCTGAAAAAGTACATAGTTTCTTCTTGAAAATAAGCTTTAAACTGAACTCGTAAAGAAAGTTTTTATTTTCATAGTTTTACTTTAAATACAGATTTCTGCGGCGTGAGATAAACACAACCAGAAATTATTATGTTATAGTTAAGTTTAGTTATATAAAGCATATGGCCGTGTTCGCAGTCTTTCACATTACATTTGTACACACTAATTTGAAAAAATTGGTTTGAAACTATTTGAATGCTAATGTTTTATGCATGGAAATTATAAAGCTTAACAGTGTGCACATTTCCTTCAAGGAAATTTTTTTTCCAGGTCCTATGGTTTTCATGGTATAAGCAATTAAAGACGGTCTTTCACATTACAAATTTTGGAAGTCACATTTGAGGTAGACAGATACTTTCTAAAAGATCTGCTCTTATAGACAACGGGCTGTTCCCGTACTTTTGGAGATAAAAGCTGAATAATGAAGAAAGAAAATTGCATTTAAACGGTTGAAATATGTTGCTTAGAAACCTCAGTAGGACCAAAAATATCAAGACTTTCACATTACAACTAAAGTCTTTCACATTACATCGTACAAATTTTTGCATTTAACAACGACTTTTAGTGCTTATAAATGCTTCTTAAAGAAATTTTTTTACAACCATAGACTAATATTAGGTCTTGGGGCTAAGGGATCGTAATAAATATCATGGTTTGGGAGGTGGGGGTAGAGGGATTTATGACAGGTGGGACAAAACCATGTTTTTATCAGCTTTTTATGGGGAAAAAAAAGAAAGGTTACAAAAAATTCGAAAACAGCATGACAATATTTAAGGGCGTGCCCACATCTGGCCGTGTTCGCGAAAATTTTTTGGTGTGTATGAAATAAGAAGTGTCTAATAAATTTGGCAACACTGTTTTTTTGGTCGAAAATTGCAGCCCTAGCATGTTTTTTCTATTAAGCTTTAAAGTTTTATGTCACCATTGTTCCGTATGCCAAATAAAACTACATTCTTTTGAAAACGGTTATATTTGCGGAATTATAAAGAAAATGCAAAGACAAAGTTATTCAAACTCTATTTTTATTTTGTTTCTCTTTTGATTTTTATTTTTTATTTTTTAAGATTGGTAATATCCTTCTTTGGAAGTTGAAAAAATGCGGATATTGCCGGACTCTTGCTGTATTTGATGGGCCGACGCAATATCACGAATATTTTTTGTGTTAAAAAAAATCGGCAACATTTAATTTATTGTTTATTTTACAAAAGTCTTCATCAGTGACTTCTTCAACAGAAATGGTTAAAGGTGTAAGGTTGAATGCATTTACGTAGTCTTTGCGACGTCTTTCTACAAGAGACTCACGAACCTTTCTTGGCATTTCACTTTCCTTCAGTTTACGGTTTTCTCTCAATTTACGCATAGCTTCTGCCCTCTTTCTTTTGTGTTCTTCGTATTTACCATTCTTTTTTAGCTTTTCGATGTAATTTTTATTTTTTCTGCAATTGTGAGTGGATTCTACCAAAAAAAAAATTTAAGTATTTTTTGGTCTTTCACATTACACACATTTGATGGCAATTTAAACTGAGAAACCATCATTAATCTTTAAAAATACCACCCATTCCAGATATTAGGAACTCCTGCTCAGAAAAAAATATGTTTTCATAACAAAACACCAGCGTGCAACCACCATTACTAAACTTTTCCAATTTTAGTCTTTCACATTACACCGAAATTGCGCAGTTTTCATAGCCATCAAATGTGCATTTAAAAATTTTTTTTAAATTTTTTTTTTGTTTTCAGCACTACAACAATTCTTTATCTATATATTGCAAAAGAAAACATTGCAATTTTCTGAGCAAAATAGGTTGTTTTTACCTTTTTCTGTGAGCTATCCATTTTGTTTTATATCTAAGTTTAAAGCTTACTAGAAAAAACATGCCAGGGTTGCCACTGTTTTGCAATTTTCGACCAAAAACAGATTTTTCCAGATTCATTAGACACTTCTTATTTCATACACACAAAATTTTTTTTGTAAAAGTCACAAAAAATTTGTTTCCCTCTGGTTGACATTTTCGCGAACACGGCCATATGGTTAATCGAACCTAGCCGTTGACGCAGATAGGTTCATATATTTTTCGGATAACCTTCCTCTCGAATACACCCAGATTTTGTATGTCCGTTGTGTCCATTTCGGCAGCGTACAACGAAAGGGGTATAATCAACAACTGGTATAGTTGTTTCTTAGTATCCCGAGACAAGGTGGTGTTACTAAAGTGCCTCCGCAGTCCGTAACAACATCTTTTGGCGAGCGCTTGATTACTTGGCTGTCACTATTTTTGTTATTGACGGAAGATCCGAGGTTGGTAAATTCATCTACTACCTTAAAACTATAATATTCAACGTTTACGATGCCTCCCCATCGAGAGGACTCTTTGTTCGTCAAAATCGTTATTTTTATCTGGTTCTAGTTTACCACTAAACCTGACTATTGCTGACTCTGTTTCAAACGATGAGTAAACTGCAGTAACATCCCGAAGATTTCGGCCAATGATGTTTATGCCATCGGTTTGGGATAGGGTCATGTAACGCTTATGGAATATGGTGCCAAACATGTTGATCCCAGCCATCTCCAGACCTATGTATATATAATATATAGAATAGGGTACAAGACAAACTATCACCCTGCCTGAGACCTCTTTCCGGATTAGATCTTAACATAGAATTACATGATCTCTAAGGTACACCTCTAAAGGTGTATACCAAACTCAGACATAACTTCGTAGACGGTATTCCTTCTTGAAAACTCAAAGGCAGTTTTGTAGTCGGCAATGAGGGGTTGAGGGTCGATCAGCTATTCATTAGTTTTTTTCTCCAGGATTTGTCGTAAAGTGAATATTTCGTCCGATGTAGGTTTATCAGGTTAAAGGTCCAACAAGTTGTTCTACAATTGGTTTTGAACGTTCCCACAATATGCTCGAAACAACCTTGTACGTAATTGGTAACTGGTTTATTCCATGGTAGTTCCTACACTCACTACGATCTCCTTTCTTGTAAATTACGGTTGGTATAGCTCACGAGTTTACGTGAGCTCAATTAGAACCACCCCTTATTTTACAAAGAGGCAGCGCATCTTGTTTAAAGTTGATGGGGAAGGGGAAAAAGCTCCTAGAGGGGTAAAATGTATAACCGACCCTCAGTAATTTTTCCCTCCTAACTTTTTCCCCAAAACATACCTACCCCCAATCTTCATCCCCTAAGGGGGTGAACAGTAGTTTTTTTTTTATAAATTTTGCTCCCACCGCTCTAGCTGCTCCAAAGATACCCCTAGTGAAGTCAAATGTATGACTGAATCGCAATATTTTTACAACCTCTACTGTTTTTCAAAACATATCTACCCTCTATCTTCAACCCTCAAGGTGGTATCCATTAGACATAAACAACTGAGACTCCAATCCCCGGACATGGTCTCCTCTAGTCAGAGGCTCTCCATGAGCTGATGCATGCCCTAACCAGCTCCTCTCCATCAGCCCTAAACAAAACAAGTGCCCGGACATAACCCCCACGGACATAATCCCCAAAACGATTTCGGAGCTTATGTCCGCCTCGCTCTGCGGAAATACAACAACAAAATCCATCATAAACCCCATTGGGGCTTATGTCCACAGATTAGTATCAGGGAAGTTGTCTGGACATAAGCCCCCAAATTTTTTTGGGTTTTATGTCACGGCACCAACAATACAGCCGGCGTTGATACTGTATTTTCGCTGATGATTGTACGATTCTGGCGTCGGGCACATCGATCGACAACATATCCAGGAGGCTGAACATCCACCTAGCTGAAATTGACAATTTCTTCGCTGCAAGAAAGATGAAGGTTTCCGCCACTAAATCATCGGCCACACTTTTCACTACATGGACAGCGCAATTAAAGGAGCAGCTCAATGTGATAGTCGATGGCACTACAATTTCGACCACCCATTAACAGCCTCTTCAAATTCAACGCGCACGCCACAGCTATCTGCAACAAGATGAGAAGTAAGAACAAGGACCTCAAGTCGCTAGCCGGCAGCACTTGGGAAACCCGACAAACAAACCTTGTTTATCTCTTACAAAGCGATAGGTCGCTCTGTGATTAACTATGCTGCCCCAGTGTGGCCACCGAATGTGAGCGAGATGCAGTGGAAGAACATGCAAACATGTCAAAATGCCGCCCTGAGAACTGCGACAGGATGCCCCCTCATGTCTTCTGTGGACTACCTACATGAGGAGACGAAGGTCATACCCGTGCGTCGACATAATGTCTTTCTGTCGAAGCAGTATCTGCTTGGCTGTTACTTGGCCAGCTGTCACAACCACCACCTTGTGAATAGGCTCAGGAAAGACCTTCATGATCTAGAGCGCAAGGTCCAACGATACAAGAGAGAGCATCATCAAAGAGCATTTCAATTGCAGAGTGAATGTTGTGCTTAGAGAACTATCCCCATCAGTGGCTTCGGAGGAAGAGGAATTGCCACAACAGACTAGAGTTGTGTAGTTGGCTGGTGTAGCCGCCTCATTTCATACTGCACAAGAATTGATGGCAATATGTTGAATAACTGTTTCGCCTGCAACCAGAGACCACACGACACACCTTTTCAACTGACCTGCCAAAACAATTCACCTTGTTCCCAGGTCTCAGAGGACCCACCCAGCGGAAGCAGCCACCTTCCCTGGCCTCGAAAAATATACTGCTACAACAACAACGTATCTTGCTCTGACTCGGACGTACACAGTTAATACCATTGTCATGGATTGGAGCGGGGTCTTCTGGAGTGGTGTCCGTATGCAGTAAATTGCTGATATGTTATCTCCATATCTTCAGTTATTGATCCCGTCCGGGCCTCTAGCTGACCATCGCTGTCCTTGCAGGAGGGCAGCTAAATTCCACACATTCTTGTCTTAACTTTCTGGTAGAATTTTCGAGTTTTCCCTCTACTTCGAAGCAACTCGTGCATTCATCCTGTCGCCTTTTCAGCTTCTTCTTTTTGCACCTAAAGAGACGGGTTGACTATCTCTAATCTTCTCCCTGTGTTGCTTACGAACAGCTCGCATTGCTATTGGCTGCAGTTTCGTCCTGTATGCAGCATCTGCCTCTCGATTCATTGCGACATTCATCATGGTACCAGGCATCATACTGGGAAGGCTTTGAATACCTATGTACGATTCTCGCAGTCCATTCTTAGGAGTCGGCTATTACCACTGCGCAGTAGTCGTAGTAGTTGAGTGAGTTTTTTTTAGAATGGGTGTCCGCTAATGAATTGGTCTGCAGTTTACCGATTGCTGTATTTTTTTCGCCATGTTTAGCCTTGTGCATACCTTAATTGCAGTAAGGTAGTTTTCGCAGTCAATTTGCGCATCCCTGATCTCTCGAACGTCCAGAACACTCGATGAGTGCCTTCCATCGACTTCAAAGTATCCAAACTGAATCCTAGTCATTTAAAATTTTGATGTCATGGTCAAATACATTTTCTAGGCTCTCGTATAACTCGTATTTGTCCTCATCGCTTTTTTATACGTTCACACACCGGGTTGAACCATGAGACTTGGTGTCGCAGTCTCTTGCCAACCACAAATCCACATCCAAACTCGTGCTTGTCCGCATGGCCACTATAGTAGATGTCGCACGTCTTTATGCGCGAGCATTTGTGTCCTGTCCACCGGATTTCCTGTAAAGCGGTTATGTCAGGCTTGTATTCTTCGAGAACTTCAGCCAATTAGATGGAGGCACCGGATTTCCTGTAAAGCGGTTATGTCAGGCTTGTATTCTTCGAGAACTTCAGCCAGATAGATGGAGGCACCTGGTCTCAACAGTGTTCTAAGATTCCAGGTGCATAACCTCAAATCATCGTTCTTTATTCGTTTGCGGTGGTCGTCAACATTTTGGTGGGTCCATTTTAATCCTTTCTTACTTCTTTTCATTGCAATAGTTCAGACTTCAGTGGCGGGTTGCAAACCCAGCCCACCACGTCGCGGTTTTCTCCTCCTGTCAGGATTTTATCACAGCCGCCCATTCTGGGTCAGACGCTGACCAGGGTACCGCTCTCTCTCTGAGCTGACGTACTTGGGTTTCAGGTTTCGCCCCTCACAGTAAGCCGTGCTCTGACGGATGTCAAATCCACGTTTCCAGGCGTCTCCACGTGGAGGTACTCCTTCCGCAGTAGTACCACGAATACGGAGCTCTGTGAGTAGACTTAAAATGCAATTGGCATGGATCACTCTGGGTTTGCCAAGTTAAACCGATCAGACACCCTTACCTTGCATAACATTCCCGACGTGTCAATTGGCAGTTCTAGTAAAAACCTATCAAACAACTAACGTTCGGATTCGTTGTTAAACTTAAGGTCCCGTTGTGTGAAAGCTTCTCAAATTTCAAAAACTCTCCCATATATCGCACATTGGATGTATAGCGATATGGAAACTATCCAAAATTCTTTCATTTCGTTCAGTTATCCTTCACTATTAAATAAACTTAGTATCTAATAATTTGTTGACTTCTTTGTTTCTGTGGAAAGTTTAATTTCTCTTAGAGAAACTATCGTACACTTCGCAATATTCTTTGGTTCAATTAAATTTTGCAACCAGTTCGTTTAAATGATTAAGACGAAAAAAAGACTCAAATTCTGTGTTACCATTGATGATGCTGCTGCTGCTGCTGTTACCGCCATTGACGCTGTTCACTAGTACTAGTAGATCATATTGTTGCGATCTATTTGTTAGTGGCAAGCGTTGCGCGAGTGTTGCATGTTTTTGTAATATTATGATCGTGACATTCATTTTGGCCATTGCAATAACGGTCAAAAGTCTATGCAAATGTAGCTGGCTGGCCTGGCCTGGCCTGGCTGTGTGGGGCTAACTAACAAAGCGAACAGAAAATTGTTTCATGCCAAAGACGAATAACATTACGACGGACGCTACGACGTTTGTACATTACACATACCACTACTAGTGGCTCGCTGAGTTTTCTTTTCTTTGTTGTCTGAAAAATTTTCATTATCACAAACTAAAACTCGAGCAAACGTGTTCGGCCAACGGTATGGTAAGACAGACAGATGGACGGACGTACAAATGGACGTTCGTTCAAATGCTGTTAAACATTAACGGAAATCATGGCACAGGAAAACTATGGCCAGCGTAGCGTCATACCATTGGCAGTTAGTTAGCAGGCGATATGAAATCATGAAAATGCCATCATCGAGTTAACGTCACTCGCTCGCTGTTAGTTTAGACATAAACCCACTGGTGCCTGCCTGATGATCCTTTACAACTCAAAAGTGGCATAATGAAATGCATGACTCACGCCATTCTCCGCCATGCTTGCAGCGGTGGCGGCAACTCTAGAGGCCCCCAGTTGGTTGTCAACATGTTGCCACATCTCGACGAGCGAGCACTGTTGACGACTGACAGTGATAAGGGGGCGGCAGCGCCGAGATCATGAATGTTCATTGTGCATGCATTTGCGTGCTGTATTATACATTTTATTGTCAAATTAAGTCGTGTAAATGGAAATTTAAATTGACTGAAATCACACTCTTCAGCTGCAGTTAGACAGAAAAGCAAAGAAGAAGCTTAAAAAAATCACAAACTGTTACCAACGACCAATCACTGCTGTTACCCATTTGTGCTGAATTTTTTTACAATCATGGATTTGCGTTCATGGCGTTCCATCCACACAGAGGCAGCAACAGCAGCCTCCGCGTGCTAGAGAAACTTGCCGTATTTTTTGGCCATATTTTTTTTGGGGGCTTTTACGCTCTGCCATCACAGAATCATGTCGTGTCTTAAAGAGGGGGGAAGGGAATGGTAAGGTGTTCGTTTTTAACTTCTGACTGCTAGAGCAGTGGGGGAGGGCACAATATTGCCGTTGCCATTTGGTGGCATGTATAGCGTTCACTGCTGAGTGTAGTTCAGTTTCCCGTTGGGTTGGTGCGATTTGTGTGCCAACTACACTAGGCTGCAAAATGACTGTAATCAATATAAATACAAAAGGGCGCTTATAAGTTCTCCACAGTATGAATTCCTAGCATATTGAAGGTGAACCCCTGCTATATTTACACCAGCGCACTTAAGGCATGACTACTCTAATATCAATGCAGAGAATTTACGACACTTTCCTTTAAATACATTTTTTGTACAACCGTGTATTACTTTTTCGTCGCCCTCGTTCTCACCATCATTTTTCCAAATGTGCAAACATCAGTGAGGCATGGTGGCCATAAAAACCACATTAACATCAACATCATCTCCATCATCATCATCATCTCCATCTCCATCATCATCATCATCATCATCTCCATCATCATCATCATCATCATCACCATCATCTTTACCATCACCAACATCGCTGTCGCCCGATTGCTACCAACCACAGTCACAAAAATCGACAGCTGCTGCTAACAATTTTCTTTCTCTCTCTCTGTTTTGAAACATGCCAGACACAGTCTCCTTCTTGCCCCAGCTATGCAACTCTGGCTCTTGGACCATTTTGCAAATTTAGAACAAGACAGTCACATAAAAAACCCCCAAACCCCAAAACCATCATGGATGGCCAAGAAAACTTTCTCTCACTAGTGAACTGTTTTGAACTGCCACAAGATCATCGATCGACATGCCACCGCATGATCGGTTGGTCGATCGTTCAATCGTCCAATCGATGATCTCTCCTCTTAGACATGTCAGAGATATCACAACAGTCAGCGTCAAGAAATTGAAAACAAAACCATCTTCAGACTCTAGTAACCACAAAGAAACAAAACGAGGACGACTTGGGCCAAAACGCAAGTGAACCCAAAGTGAATGAGCGCGCGTTAGTGAGTGGCTGTGAGTGCTCATCATCCACATGATGATCATAAGAATGAAATTGTTTATTCTGTTCACGTCTGGAGTCGTGGTTTCTTTCCATCGTCATACATTTCTTTTCATTCATTTGCCTTTTTCATGTGTTCTATGTTGTCACACACACACACACACTGAGTAGCAATTTCTCATTTTGACCAAATTAATATTTTGCTGCTTAATAAGTTTACAAAAAAAAAAATGTATGTACGATGAAAGTAAAAAAATGTTAAAACATCTGAAATGTGTCAAATTATGACATGGGAACTAAATTGTACCCTGTGTGTGTATATTAAGGTGATGGACAGGTGGTTTGAAATAATTAATGTTTTGGTGAGAATTATTGAAGAGGTGAGGAATGAGGAGCCTGCAAATTGCTAAATGAATAAGGAATTGCAAGGAAGTGTTTGCACTTAGAGAGGGTTGTTTCATTGTAAAAAAGTCAAATTGGCAAAAAAAAATGAAACCTCTAAATGAATCACACTTTAATTTCCCAATTCAAAATGAGAAAAAAATTAAGAAAAATCATACTATTATAACATAATATACTATTTTGTATAAGCAAGATCTCTTTTTTGTTTTATTCAAACAATAGTGAATTAAATTAAGATAACAAAAAAAACACCTTTAAGTGAATCACGCCTTATATGAATTAAACAAGATTTTCTTAGAAAATTTGTTTACAATTGTTTTTCTTCTCATAAAGAATTGCCAATCGATACTGCACAAAAATTAGATTATAGCTTGACACTAGTCAGGCGTAATCTGTATAAAAAATTATATAGAAATAAAAACCTCCAAATGAATCATAATCTCGAATTCAAAGAGAAAACAAAACAAAAACTTAATTTCCCTTTGCACCCCTTGAATGAGGTATGGGATAGCTTCTCGCGTTGTTGTTAATTAACACGCTTTCTATTTTTAGATTCACAACTAACGGCACCTACTTGTTTATCGACGAATGCGAACGTCACTGTTTGAGAAGCTCTTACTAGACACGCCGATTGACTCAACGCTTATACTGCGAAGTTGCTGTCAACAACATTCGAGGGGAGTCGAAAATAAAAGAACAATTTTTTTTTAAATGACTGGAGCCCGGTTTGAACCTGCGGTCTCCCGCATGAAGAGATCGCGTGTTCTAACCACTATGCCACGGCATGAGAAAACAAATATATAAAATTTTCTTCCACTAAGGACTTTTTCTTTAGTTATATCTCTGCTTAGATCCACTAGGAAATATTTGTATTGATTTTTGTGTATTTTGAAAATGAAAATGAATTTCAAAAAAATCAGACATAAAAAACCCTCTAAGTGAATCACACCTAAGATTTTAAGGAGAAAAAAAAAACAAAATATCTTTTAGATCCAATAGAAAATATTTTTTTAATTTCTTTATTTTTCATAACGAATTTCCAAAAAAATTGTTACAGTCTGCACAAAAAGTCTGCACAAACCTCTAAATGAATCACTCTTAATTTCGCCATTCAAGGAGAAAAAAATTAAAATTTTTTTACGATAAATATAATCTAATAGACTTAGGACCATATTGATTCTAATTGCCAATCAATATTGCATACAAATTAGATATCAGCTCGACACCAGTCAGGCGTAATCTGTATAAAAAAAAACAAATGAAAATAATGCCTCTTAATGAATCACACTTTACAACCAATGCAGTGAAACTACAAAACAGCAAAATGTTTCTTTACCTGGCTATGAAAGAGTTATGGGAGAGCTGTTTGCATGTCTGACTTAAACGTAATTCTTAATGTCAGGTTTTTAAAGCTTTTACCGGATATATGCTTATTTCGCGATTACTCGAATTGTTGTCTTCGACCGAACAAGGAGAAAACCTCTCACTCTAAGATAGGTAGTTCGAAGATCTCTTCAGATTACTTTTCAGCAGTATCCTTAGTCAGAAAAGTGTCTCATCACTAAACAAAATTCGGCCCATAAGCATTGGTTCTTTATTGAGCTTTTTTAAAGCCTATGGACTGTAATTGAATTTGTAATACCTTCTGTGACGATTTGCCAAACAATACTGAGTAAAAATAAGATGAAAGCTTGATACTAATCACACGTGATGTGTAAGATAGGTAGTTCGAAAATCTCTTCAGCTTACTTAGCAGTCAAACGTATTTGAGTCAGAAAAGTGTCTCATCACTGAACAAAATGCGGCCCCTAAGCATTGGTTCTTTATTGAGCTTTTGTAAAGCCTATGGACTGTAATTGAATTTTTAATACCATCTGTGACGATTTGCCAAACAATACTGAGTAAAAATAAAATGAAAGCTTAATACTAATCACACGTGATGTGTATAAGAACTCAAATTGAAATAAAAACCTCTAAATAAATCACACTTTGCAACAAACAAACAAGCAAAACAAACCTTAAGCCAAGATGTATCAATTATAAGGTGGTGTTAACATGTCAGCTGATTTGAGCATATATTTTTTTTAGTGTGTCATAAGCTGTCAAATGCATATATTTGCTGCCGAAATTTTGACAGCTTATGACTCGAAAACATGAATTTGTTGCAGTTGTTGTGCTGTTGTTGTAATGATGCCACCACCTTATAGTGGATACATCTTGCCTTAAGCATTCCAAAAATGATATATTGAAAAGCTTTTGGCATTTGAAAGAATTATCTCACTCAGACAACGATTCCGAACTTCAACTATTTTTAGAAGCTTTTACCGGAGAAATGTTTATTGTGTGGTTAGTCAAAGAGACCAATTTCATTTAGACAAAAATTTCGCGAGAAAACTTTTTCTAGAAGCTTTTACCGGACATATGTCGATTTCGGGACTATTCGAAAAGTAGTTCTCAAGTAAGGGGGGAATAACCCGCTTTAATAAATGTAAATTAAAAAACTCTTCGGGTAACTCATCAGTCCAAAAGCAGCAATTTTGTGCATAGATCCAGAAATGTTCATCATCACTGAACAAAATTCAGAGCAAAAACAGAGGTTATACGTAGAGCTGTAACTGAGCCCATTTAATGCTATAAAATCATGTGCGTTTTTTTAAGACTAATTGCCAAATAATACTGAATAAAAATAAGGTGACAACTTGGAACTAATCTCGCGTTATCAGTATAAAAATAACGAATGAAAACCGAACCTCTAAATGAATCAAATAATCAATTTCTGAATATTTACTACGAATTTAAATTTTAAAAATTTCTAGAACTGTGATCACTATTCTCCCTAGAACAGTGCCAGGCAAACCTGAACGCACGCATATATTAATATTATGTGCTTGTGTATGTGAAATTGAAGCAAGCATGAGTTGTGTTACTTTCACAACACTCAAGCAGAGGCTGACTATAGACTGGCTGCTTTGAATTAAATATAACTTCACGTACGTGTGAATTGCCGATAGTGTTTGTTTAAAAAGACGATTATTGGCGGCCTTGCGAGGCTATGGGGTGCCTGGCACTGCTCTAGAACTATAAATTAAATCCCATCCATTGCTCATTCCCCAAAGAGCCTTGACATTTACCATATATGGCTGCCTCCACACTCTATATGCTACATTTGTCTGTGATCATTAGCCTAGACTGATGATGATTGTTTTCATCGTAGCATTGCTTTGAATTGGCTAATAAACCAAATGATTTATAGGAATTTGCATACAACTAACACTCAGTTCTATTTGTTATTACAATTTATGACTTAATCATAATAAATAATAAAACACAGAACACCGAACACCAAACACATTTGCCAATTAGTACCTACAACAATAAATTCTATATGCAAAATCTGGACAAGTAATGCTTTGATGACCATCATACATACCACTAACATACACACGTTGGCTGACTGGCATGGAGATGGAGATTGACTGTTCAGATTTTAGATTTTCTTTGTCATAATCTGATTAATAATCTGAATTACTGTTGGTAAGTTGCATGTACTCGTAGCACAAACATGACATCAGTCAGTCAACCATACTTCCCGAAAGTGTTCGATGGCGCCAGCTTAAGAGACTGCGAGCAAAACTTTAGCAGGCAGCACAAAAAAAAATTAATAACAATAAACGACAACAAAAAAAAGTCAAGCGTCAGCTGTAAGCTAGAAACAAACGACAACGGCGACGACTACGACGGTACCTAAGGCAACCCTCCACTCAGTCAAGTCAGCAGTAATAAAATTAATACAAAAACAATGCAGCAGCAAAAAAAAAAATATTGAAATCGAAGTTAAAGTCGCCAAGTTAAGCTTATATTAAAACAACAATAACAACATTAACAAAGCCTTAACATGCTAGCGAACGACCCACAGCCAACGACGCATATGGTCCAAGAGTGGCTAATGTTATAGCCAAGTTCTGCCTTCAGCCGCAGAGCCTTCTATTCGAACACTTACAATCATCACTCCTGGATTAGATGAAATTCCAAGCCAACGCTTTAAAAGCTGCTCTCACAACTTATTGCAATGTGTTGAGCAAAGATTTCATTTGAATAAGTCATAGCTAAGCAAGAGCATAACTTCTCTCCGCCAAATGTTCAGCTTATATATCGAGTAAAAACTGAAGAAGCCGAAAAAGAAAAACCATACTTGCTCTACTAATAGCTTATAAATTTTGGTGAATGCATTTTACAAGTTTTCAGGCATTATGAGCACCCTCTCTCGCAGAGGGAGAGAGAAAGAGCTGGAGGCGAAGGGGCTGCGGGGCACAGAAAAAAAGCTATGAAAATTAAATAGAAAAAAGCACTGAGATGCGGGTTACCGCTTATAATGTTATAATAATCATATGAAAACTTCAATAGCAGCAATAATTACAATTACAACTACAACAACAGCAAGAAACTTAAGCAATAACCAGAAAGAGTTGAACAATATCGATTGAGCTGCTGCTGCTGCTGGTCTGACCAGAGGGGGCTTGGTTTCAAGCTTTGATTGGCCATTTACGACAGTGGTTGCGTACAATGTTTTGTTTTTCATTGGATGTAAAGAAAAAGTTTTTAGAAATTTTCTAATTTTTTATTGTTAAAAGAAAAAGTTTTTCTTGTAGTATTTATTCTCAAAATCCAAAATTCTCTAAATTGTTTGTTCTTATAAGAGCAACTCCCATATTAATATGCAGACAACTTTTTAATTTTGGATTAATGGGCTGAGGGGGCGTGGCAAAACTATATTTTAGCCGCAGAGAGATAAAATTTGATACCCAGAAAGTACTCGGCAACACGAATATGAACACGCAGACAAAATTTAAATTTTCGATTTGTGGGCGCTTAAAATCTGTATTTTAGCCCAAAATTTTATATCCAGGTAGTACTCGGTAGTACTCGGCACGAATACGAATATGCAGACGATATTTTAGGCGGAGGGGGCGTGTCAAAACTGTTATTTAGACCTACAGAGATAAAATTTGATATCCAGACAGTACTTGGCAACACGAATATGAATATGAAGCAAAAATTAAAATTTTGTAGAAGATGGCTGAGGGGGCGTTGCAAAACTGTATTTTAGTCCTAGAGAGTAAGAAGACGATATTTGAAATTTGGATCGTTGGGCGGAAGAGGCGAGACAAAACTGTATGTTCGCCCTGGAGAGATAAAATTTAATACCCAGATAGCACTTAGCAACTCTAATATGAATATAAAGACGAAATTTCTGTGGGCGGAGGGGGCGTGTCAAAACTGTATTTTAGTCCTACAGAGATAAAATTTGATATCCTGACAGTACTCGGCAACACGAATATGAATATGAAGACAAAATTTAAATTTTGTAGTAGAGGGCTGAGGGGGCGTTGCAAAACTGTATTTTAGTCCTAGAGGATAAGAAGACGACATTTTAATTTTGGATCTGTGGGCGGAATAGGCGAGACAAAACTGTATGTTCGCCCTAGAGAGATAAAATTTGATACCCAGATAGTACTTGGCGACTCTAATATGAATATAAAGACGAAATTTCTGTAGGCGGAGGGAGCGTGGTAAAACTTTATTTTAGACCTAGGGAGATAAAATATGATACCCAGATAGTACTCGGCAACACTAATATGAATATAAAGACGTAATTTAAATTTTGGATCAGTAAGGAAAGGGGCGTGGTACAACATTATTTTGTCCTAGAGAGATAACATTTGATTCCAAACAGTACTCGGCATCACAAATATCAATATGCAGACGAAATTTTAATAAATTGGACCAAAAAGAACATTTATGATATCAAAAAGAAAATTAAAATGTATTGTACTAAAAAGTACAAATTATTTTATCAAAAAGTTAAATTTATAGTACCAAAAAGTACTTTTACTGTACCAAAAAATGCATTTGTGGTATCAAAAGCGATTTGAAAAGGACAATTTATCGCACAAAGAAGTAAAATTTATCGTACTAAAAAGTACAAGTTATTGTACCAAAAGGTAAAATTTATAGTACCAAAAAGTACTTTTATTGTCTAAAAAAGGACTTTTATTGTAAAAAAAAAGTATTATTAAAAAAAGTATTTTTACTGTACAAAGAATTACATTTGTTGTACAAAAAGTAGATTTACGGTATCAAAAGATATTTTAATGGTACTGTAAAGTACAATTTGTTGTACCAAAAAGTACAAGTTATTGTAACAAAGAGTAAAATTTATAGAACCAAAAAGTATTTTTACTGTAAAATAAAGTACATTTATTGTATCAAAGAGTATTTTAATGGTACTGAAAAGTAAAATTTGTGTACCAAAAAGTACAAGTTGTTGTACCAAAAAGTACTCTTATTGTCTAAAAAAGGACTTTTGTTGTAACAACACGCACATTTGTGGTATCAAAAAGTGTTTTAATGGTACTGAAAATTACATATGTACCAAAAAGTACATGTTGTTGTACCAAAAAATAATTTTATTGTACAAAGAAGTACATTTATTGTACAAAAAGTAGATTTACCGAATCAAAAGGTATTTTAATGAATACTGAAAAGTACAAATGATTGTACCAATAGTATTTTTTTGTAAAAAGTACTATTAATATACAAAAATTTACATTTATTTTACCAAAAAGTGCATTTATTGTATCAAAAATTACATTCATGGTATCTAAAGATATTTTCATGGTACTGTAAAGTACAATTTGTTGTACCAAAAAATAAAATTTATTGTACCAAAAAGTACAAATTATTGTACCAAAGAGTTAAATTTATAGAACCTCAAAGTATTTTTACTGTAAAAAAGTACATTTATTGTACAAAAAGTAGATTTACGGTATCAAAGGTATTTTATGGTACAAAGACAATTAATGTGCCAAAAGTATTTTTATTGTAAAAAGTACTATTGTACCAAAAAATACATTTATGGTATCAAAAGATATTTTAATGGTACAACAATTTGTAGTACTACAATTTGTTGTGCCAAACCAAAGAGTAAAATTTATAGAACCTTAAAGTATTTTTACTGTAAAAAAGTACATTTATTGTACCAAAAAGTAAATGTATCGTACCAAAAAGTACTAAAGAGTACATTAATTGTACCAAAAAGTACCAGGTATTGTACCAAAAAGGACCAGTTATTGTACCAAAAAGTGCAAAAATATCATTTATTGCAACAAAAAGTTTTATTGTTTACATAGAGTAACATTTCTCCTATAAAAAGATTATAATTTATCGTACACAAAACGAACATTTTTATGTACCACAGGGTATAAAAGTATTATACGGCCTCGCAGACATGAATATACAGACAAAATATATAAATAAAAATATAATTTTATTTCCTAATGGTGGGCGGAGGCATGGTAAAAATGTTTTTTTTAGGGCTATATAAGGTTAATATTTTATACAGTAATCGACACTATAGATTTGAATTTGCAGATGGATTTTTTTTATTTCGGTTAGGGAGCGGAATAAAAAACATTTACTTTCGGTCAGTGAATGAATTGGCTTTTTACCATTTATGGGTGTTTTTCCCAAGTATCGGTCATTACCGATATACGAAAGTTTAAGCTTCGGTAGCAAACGAACGAATTCATAAAAAATGTAATATCATTAATTTTTTTACCATTAAACAAGTAACGGTTGTTACTTAATAAAGTAAAAAAAATTTATAAAAATTACATATTTTATAAATTCTTTTGGTTGCTGCCGATGCTTGAACTTTCGTAAGTCCAAAATTAATTAAGATGTTGTCACATCTGCTTAGGTTGGAATTTCATTTAAAAAATATCTCCGAATATCATTAACGACCTTTACTTTGGAAATACCCATATACAAATAAAACTTGAAAAACAAGTTGTACTCGTCACTTCCGGTAAGAATACAGCAATAACATTTGACATAATATGGCAATATGGAGTAACAATTTTTTTACAGAGCGATTTTTTAACCTTGTAACAACAGTGACAGGAGCACTTATGTGTCAACAATACCCTGCGATTATTGCATTTTACAAACTCTATAGCAAAATTGACCGTTTAAACCACTGTCCCATGTTCTCACACACTCAACTAAAATATAGTAACAACTTTTAAAAGTGTTTCTTGAATTTCCCCCAACACCTTTTCCCCTCCACTGTTGCATACACATATTACGCCAATCTAGTTGAGATTTATAGTATTATGTTGTTTCATATTCAAGTTGCATTTATACTATTTTTTTCTGATTACTAGCTACTGATCGTTATTCAATTGAGCGCCAATTGTTTGTTTTCTCTTTCTCCCCCGAAATTTCATCATAAACTGAGGAAGTTTTTTTTCTTTTACATGTTAACTATTACGCAAAGTTGGCCTGCTTACGAGAAGTATTGAATGAACAACAATGGAAAATTTGGGTATTCGATCTCATTGTAAATTTCATGGAGGAGTAAGTCACATATTGGGAACAACGTTCAACTGCTGGCGGCGAGCGACAGCGGAACACAAATTACTTAAAAAAAACCGCTTGAAATGAAAAACTCATCATTACAAATGTATTTGAACCTATGATGACAAACGTAAGACCCACGACAACGACGGCAACGTTGCTGGAAGACTATGACGTTTTTGTGTACCTAATGTCTGTTGGTACATCTTTGCTTTTGACTTTCGCTGACAATAATGATAATTCCCTCCGAAAAAAAAGTGAAAAAAAATCAGAGCTTTTTTTCATGCTATTCAATAGATGTTTTGGGATGGATTGTTTTCCACTTCCACTTAAGCTTGTCTTATGGCTCTATTGTTGAGTCGTTGTTGTGTTTTTTTCTCCCTCTCTTCTGTCGTTGGTGGCTTTCTTCGCTAATTTTCACTTAATGACCGTTGGCAAAGGCAAAACAAAGCCAAAGCGCATTATTGCTAACAAGGCGGAAACGGATGGACGGACGGACGTGTTGACAAATAGAAGACAGTCTCGAGTTGGTCTGTTGTCAGGGCGGACTGCTATTACGACTTTGTAAAATTTGAATTTCAATGACATTTACTATTACAAAATTACATGTGGTTTTAGAGTTAACAATTCAATTGAACAAAGTGATTGATCGACATCGAAACGGCGAAACATTTTCATTTCAGTACGACAACTGGATCTACAACTTATTTAGAGGGGCTGGGAAGCGGGGTGAAACAAATTTTCTTTTGTTGTCTACCACGGCGGCCCAAAGGGTGAATTTAAAAGCTGCTTTGAAAGAAGTCCCAAATCTATACGATTTTGGCAAAAGTTAATATGTTAAACTGTCACAATTTTACAGTAAGGCGATTTGAAGTTTTTAAGTCTCATAATGACATATCATAATTAATTATTAAAATGAATTAAATTAATTATGAATTTATTAAATTTAAATTTATTATTTAGTTTAATTAATAAAATTATTGAATTTAATGACTTTAATGGATTTAATGAATTTAATTAATAAATTTGAATTTAATAAATTCATTAAATTCATAATTAATTAAATGAAATTAATTAAATTCAAATTTTACAATTAATTAAATTAAATAAATAAAAATAAAATAATTTAATTAAATTAATTAAATTAATAATGTTAATTAAATGTATTATTAATTAAATCTATTCAATTATTTAAATTAATTAAATAATAAAAAAAATATTAAATTAATTATTAATTAAATTAATTAAATTAATTAAATTTAATTAATTTAATTATTAATTTAATTAAATTAAATTAATTTAATTAATTAAATTAATTAATTAAATTAAATTAAATTAATTAAATTAATTTAAATAATTTAATTAATTTAATTTAATTAATTTAGTTAATTTAGTTAATTTAATTAATTTAATTAATTTAATTAATTTAATTAATTTAATTATTTTAATTACTCCATTTGCCAACGATAATAAATTCCTTGCCACAAAACCTTTTAAATAATATAAATAAATTTAAACGCAAAAAACTTGTTAAGAATTATTTTATAAACTCGCAATGAAGCGAAATTTTAATGTAATACAAAATTGTAATTTATATATTTGAAATTTTAAAGTATTCATGTAAAAGTACTTTTCCTGCATACAAGCGTATAGCTTCGCGGGATTTACAGTCATATAATATTGTTAATTTGCAAATAAATAAATTTAAAAAAAAAAATTTATTTTATTAATTTAATTAATTTAATTATTTAATAAATTTTAGTAATTAGTTATGATATGTGATTATGAAATGTCATTATGTCTATGAGATTTTAAAACTTTAAATAGTCATACTGTAAAATAATTAATTTCAATTAAATTTAAGTTAGCGAAATTATTGAAATTAGCTACATTTGATGACATATTGTGTATAAATTATTTTCTAAAAAAAATTAAATGCAATAATTATTTATATATAATAAATTAAAATTGTGAAAATAATAAATACAATTTTTTTAATTTAACTTACTATTTTGTAAAATTAATTTGTTTAATAAAATTTATTTAAATTTAAATTAATTATATAAACTTAATTTATTAATGCTATAAATTAAATTAATTAAATTAATTTAAATCTAAATTAAATATGTCTTTATTAATTAAATTATCTAAATTACTTGAAGCAATGAAATTAATGACATTTGTAAAATTAATTATAATTAATTAATTTATTTAATTTTTATTTAATTAATTTAGTTAATTTTAATTTAAATTAATTTTAATTAAATATATTTTAAATTAATTAAAATAAACTAAATTTATTTAATTTATTAAAATAATTAATTTTTTTAAATAAATTTAATAAACTTAAACAATTAAACAATTTAATCTGATTCACTAAATTTATTAGCGTATTTTTTTCATTAAATAAAAACATTAAATTTGTTAAGTTAATTTAATTAAACTAATTTATTTAAATTAATTAATTATATTATTTAAACTTTTAAATTTTATTATGCAAATTTTATTACTTAATTACTTAGTCTATTTATTTTAAGTAATTCATTTATCTAATTTAGTAAATATTTTTATTTTAAGTTAATTCATAAAATTTTTAATTATTTATTGCTTAAAATAATTACATGAATTACTTCAATTAATTATTTTTTTGTTTATTCATTTTATTTACAAATTTCTTAAATTAATTTATTTTTTAATTATTTACATAAATTAAAGTAATTAAAATCTAAATTAAATCACACATTACCTAAGTAATTACCTAAAGTAATGAAATTTATAAAATTTATTAAATCGTTCCAATTAATCTAATTTATGAAATTAATTAAAACAATTAAATTACTTAAAATAATTTAATTAATAAAAATTAATATTTTTGAATTTAATTTTATTAATTTTAAGTTAGATAGAAAATTAAACTTTTTATATTTTAAAAATATTGTAATTTATTTAATTAAATCATTAAATAAAATCATTAAATTTTTCAAAGTTATTTAATTAATTGCATTAATTAATTTAATTAAAATAATGTATTTAAATTAATAAATTATATTACTTAAGCTAATTAACTTAAGCTAGTAACTAGTTAATTTATTTTAAGTAATTAATTAAACTTATTTAGTTAATTATTTAATTTAAGTTAATACATTTAAATTTTCAATTATTTATTACTTAAAATAATTAAATGAAATACTCCAATTATTTCTTTTTTTGTTAATTTACTAAATTGTTTAATTGAATTAATTTGTTAAATTAAATTAATTTGATAAATTAAATTTATTTGATAAATTAAATTTATTTAAAAAATTTTTAAATGTTTTATATAAATTAAATTAATTTAAATCTAAAATAAATAATATGTTTAAATTAATTAAATTACTAAAAGTAAAGAAATTTATTAAATTTATAAAACTAATTAAATTATTCCAATTAACTTGGTTAATTAAATTAAGTAAATAATTAAATTATTTAAAGTAATTAAATTAATAAAAATTAATAGTTTTTTTTTGAATTAGTGAAAGGAATTGAATTTATTTAATTTACTTAATAAATTAAACTTTTTATATTAAAAATTTAATCTCATTCATTTATTTAATGTAAGTAACGGTATTGACTTAAATTAATTAAAATCCATAAATTTATGAAATAAATTTTATGAATTAATAAAATTAAACTAATTTATTTAAATTAATTAATTATATTACATTAAGTAATTAATGTAATTTTGGTAATTTGTTATTTAGTTACGTAAATAATAAATTTAACTATTTAATTTCATATAATTATTAAATTAAATAAATTCACAAATTTTTATTTTTTGTTAATTAATTAAATTTGTTTACCCAGTAATTATTTAATTTAATTAAAATCGTTAAAATTATCGCATTAATTAAATTTTTTACAATAATTAATTTATATAAATTAATATTAATTAATAAATTAATTTCATTTAACTATTTTTATTACATAATTAATTTATTTTAAATATTTAATATTACTTATATTTCATTGAGTACACTAAATAAATTTATTAAACTATGTGTTACATAAACAATTACATGATTCTTTTAAATTTATTACTTTACTAAGTTAAGTAATAAATCAAATTTATTTCAAATTATATTTAATTTTATTAAGTTATTCCAAGTTTTATTAATTTCAGGTTTATTTAATATCTTAGTTATGAAATTATTGAGTTCAATTAATTAATTAAATATTTAACATAAATAAAAATTAAATAAATGTATCTATTATTTTTCGTTAATTAATTAAATTAATTTCATAATTTACCTTCTATTATTTAACTAATTTAATCAATTAAATGTTAATTAACAAACAATAATTAGTTTAATTAGTTTATTTAATTGAGTTCGTTAACTTAATTAATAAGCTTTATAACTTACATTATTTTTTTTATATTTTGTTAATTAATTATTAAAAAATAAATATATAAAATATAATTACATTTAAAAGATTGTATAGTATTTCATAACTAAAAAAGTACTTCATTCAACGAAAGCTCAAACGATTCTAAAAAAATTTGGTCAAAGCATCATTTGTTAATAGTAAGTTTTTTAAAAGTGTGTCTGTCCTTTCTCAATACATGACCAAAAGGGGCCTGACCGTTAAAAATTAAATTCTTCCACTTTGTTCAATGTGCAATCTTTTTGCAGTTTAAACCCTCTAGCTGTACTGCATTTTCGATACATTATTTGTAATCTATTTAAAAACCTTCTCATGCCTCGTTTACATAGCGTGTATTTTTTCCAAAGTTTCTGTATTGAAAAACTCTCTTCTCCTTTGGCAATTTATTTTATTATAAAGCATTTTCTTTTTTCCTTGTCATTTTGTGCCTGTTAATATTATTTTCCATTGAAATCCATATTTTATGAATATAATCTTTGTCTCTTAATCTAAGAAATTTCTCTACGACACCAAAAAGCGGCGACGACGACGATGCTTTCCACCACTTTGTGAGTGTAACTTTTTTTTTAAGTTGCAAATGGTTGTTGTGGCCAGTGCGACTATGGTGTATCAGACGAACAGTATACAACAACCATGCGAACATATGAATGTGTAATTTTATCAATGTTATCTCTACAATGAGATCATTTAGGAAAATGATGAAAAAAACTTACGCATATCTTGAAGCAAAGAATCTGCAATAATTTATTTCTAACGGCAGCAGCATCCACATACTCTAACACACAGCCACACTTGACTTTGTTGTTTGCTGCTGCTACGGCTGTTGTGGTTGCACGTTTAGTAATGTTAACAAAACAGCAGCAAAAAAAAAAAAGATTCATCATACCAACCAACAATAACAAAATACATAACAGTAAATTGTTGTTTAACAGCGAAATTAGAACACGCAGTTTTTATCCAAAAGGGGGCGCGCAGACGCAACCGATGACTCCGGGCTGTGATCAGTGCGACGAAGCACTGCAAACAAATCACACTTGGCCGTCTAATATTTTACAGCTTTTTCTTATAGCCTCCTTGTTGTTGCAGTCTTATTGTTTTAGCCACTCTTCGTTTTTTGTTTTTTGTTGTTTTGCTTTTAATTTTATGCGTATCTATGAGATTTCAAACATTTCTCATCATCACCGTCATTTTCATGTTTTCTAATTTGACTTAATTTCCTTTTTTTCTGGTTCTTTCTCTCCTATTACAGGATGACATCGGCGATCAGTGCGGCTTAACTAAGGCCGGTTTAGAAGAATACACAATGAGATCCAATTCATTCTACGATAATCCCGTTCTGTATCATCATCAGAAACAATCATCGTATGCCCAGTCGGAAGGATATCACAGTTATGTATCCAGTTCGGATTCAACATCAGCCACACCAATGTTGGATAGGTGAGTAAAACTGGAGGGGGAGGTTAAGATGAAGGGGGAGTCGATAAACTTGTACATGTAGTAATGTAATTAAGCGAAATTATTAAGGAAATTATTTTAAATGATTGCTAGGAAATTTATTAACAATTTATTTTAAATTAAAAATTAAAAACAAAAAATTAAAAATTAAAAATAAAAAATTAAAAATTAAAAATAAAAAATTAAAAATTAAAAATTTAAAATTAAAAATTTAAAATTAAGAATTAAAAGTTAGAAATTAAAAATTGCCAAAGAACTGATCTTAAACCGAACTATGACAATATCTTAAAAATTAAAAATTAATAATAAAAAATAAAGAATAAGAAATAACATTAACAATAAACAGTAAAAAAAGTTTAAGTTTAAAATTAAAAATAAAAAGGGCTTCCATCGTTGCTTCCTATAATAAGGTTACATACACATGAAAAAAAGGACTTAAAAACATAAATTGTTAAATTTAGTTCAAGATATTTCTTAGTTAAATATATTTTTCTCAGTTCAATATATTTCTCTCAATTCAAAATATTTGACTGAAACTAATCATAAACTATTTAAAAAAAAACATACGAACAAACGAAAACCTTTCTCGTTGCAAAAAAAGGTTGCAGAATTGGTCTTTAAATAATGGAGTGAACATGTGCTCGGAATATTTCAGAAAGAAAGGCGAAGATCTGATTTCGGGCATGTGAAAACAAAGCTTTAAAGACATGACGTCCGAATGTTTCAGAAGTTCTTGTTGCATGCCTGTTTGTTTAAGTCCTAGCTAATTTCGTCGCTGGGACGGTGATTCTCTTCCTTTCTCCCCTCCTTTTTTTAGTCCTGTAAAAGGAATGTCAAAGGTAAGGCAACGATGTAGGTGTTCGTGTGTTCTTTTTAACAGTGTATTGGTAGTGTCCGACACGCAATTCGGTAACATCAAAATAGACTAGATAGTGGCATGGCTAACTTACAATCGCAAAGAATTAGGTTCAAATTCCAACAACGAATTTGAAGTTGATATGAAAAAATGTGTTGTAATTATAGAGAGAAATATATATAAGATATAGAGATATATTAATAGATATATATATATATATAAGAATAAATATCTATAAAGTACGGTGCGAACTTAACAATACTAAATAATTTAATAATTTACATAGTTTTTTATATTATTTGCAAGTTATTCTGTATTTATATCTCTTCTGACAGGCCTTTTCGAGCAAACCTACTGATATAAGGTTTTTCATTGTAGGCCTACTATAAGGCCGAAGGACTTTGTAGTGCTTGCTACGGAAAGGGATGACGAAAGACCTTCGGTCGCAATGTCAGCCTGTGTAATTTTGAAAGGAAATCGCAATAGGCCTGGCGGGCCTTCCGGTGGTTTTTCCAGACCTTCTAAGCCCTGGATTTTCACGCTGGGGTACAAATCATGACGCCTTATTCGTTTCTCGATTACTAAGTAAGGAACTGCGACTTACTTCGGCAGGATATGACATGAATGTCTTAGAGTAATGCTAAAAATGGATCTAGCATCGAGCTGATTAGACCTACAAAATCAACATAAAATTTTCGGTTATTTTATGCTAAGATTAAGAACTGTGATCTATTTATGTATTATGTATTACACATTAATATCTACTACCCATTGCTTTATACTACAACCAACATTCAACCTTTTTTCAATAAACAAAAATTAGTATCACTGTCGATATAATATTTATTCGCTGTGAGATGAGGCAGCTAGATGGTATTTAATCTCAAAACAAATTGGAATATTATAATGTTATAATGCTCCAGATCTTTATAACATTCCATCATTTTAAACGCCATAGCTTAGTTGCAAACAATGTCTCTCTTAGCCCCACTCGTTGCATTTCCTTCTCTCTCTCTGAATGTCTTTAACCAAATGCCACCTACAAATCATTTATAAAAGAAGACGCATTCCATAGAGGACATTTGTCGCATTTGTCTCTAACGCCGAACCATATTGATGTGATGCTAGCTGCATGCTGCCAACTTTACCTCCGCATCTATTGATTTACTTTATAGGGTCACATTTTTTTCTTCTGCTTGTGACTGTCTTATTTTTTTTTTTTTTTTTTGTTGTCGTGTCTTCCTCGTCATCTATTTTTATGCTATTTATTTCACATGTAATCAATGTTATCAAATACCATCATTTAGTCCGCTGTTGCTGTGGCCGTTGTTCAGTGGTGTTACTCGTTTAAAAATCTATTACAAGCTGCTAAACGAGTTGTTTGCTTTAAGGATCGTTTAGGAAACAAGTTTGCGCATTCTTTTCAGCGGCATCGCCAGAAGCGGCAAGCAAGCAGGCAGCAGCAGCAGCTCCAGCAGAAAAATGTGGCAATGTCGGTGACATTCATAACTGATTTCATGTTTCACCATATAGGTACGTGAGCGAGAGACATATACGCCAAACGAGCCAACAATCTACTACTACGACCAGCCAGCTTAGATAGCTAAGCAATTCCATGCCATCCATCGATCGATCCATGCCATGGCATCTCATGGAGCAAACCATGCCAAATTGTTAAATTTCTGTGTGTGGAAGATAGGCTTTATTAAGCAGCCAGTCAGCCAGCCAGCCAGGGAGCGAGTGGTAGCAGTCATAAATAGCACATGTTTTACATTTTAATTTATACCATTTATAGACAAATACTACAAGTACGAGTAGGCAACCAACCAGCCGATATTCACTAAACAGCCAACCAACTAACCAACCATCTATCCATCTTTCTATATAGCTATCTATCTATTGGTCTATCCTTCCTGGCAGCCACCAAACCGAACATACACAGACATCTTACTCTATTAGTATCTTTAGTAGTGTCAACATTTATATTTTCATAAAAATATTTCAAGTCATTGGCGTTTGGTGATGGCTTTGAACGAAGGTGGTGGTGTTGGTGTTGATGTTGTTGTAGTTGGTAGTGGTTTCATTTCTGGATGCTGTGGAAGCTTTAAATAGATCAGCCACCAGAGAAACAGGTTGGAAGGTTGCTTGGCGGCCAATGGACCATGAATGTTGGCTATGCCGGAATGAATATATCAGAGGAAGTGCCATTTAGGAATGCGGAGGAATTTGTTTTTTGCCCATAACATTTACAATTATATATGGCATCTAATCAGTGCACAATGATTGAAGGAGACAAAGAGAGAGAGAGAGAGATAGAGTCAGGGAACGAGAATAAGACAGAGAAAGAAATATCAAATTCATAGAAAATATTTATGTTAGTTGTATAGAATATCGTTTTCGTAGAAAAAGAAAAGAGTTTGATATGGAAAGTAATTTCGTTATATAGAGCAAATATTGTACAATAGAAAATATTTTATAATTAAATGATTTATAAGAAATGTTTCAAGTTGTTAAATGAAAGATAGAGGGAATAAAGGAATAGTAATAATTCTATTTTACAAATTATATGTTTTAATGGAAAAACTTGTTTGATGTTGAATATTTTTATTATAAATACTAGTGAACCCGGCAATGCTTCGCTATTGCATTTTAACTTGAAATATATTTCACATTTAGGTCTACAAAGTACTTTGAAAACGGTACTTAAGCGCGATAATGATATGTTGAGTTTATTAACTTATGTAACTAATTTCAAGCAACTCCTTAACATGAAAGTTAACATGAAAGTTGTTTTAAATTCTAAATATTAAAGGCTCTATGACGATTGTAAAAAGTTCATCAGCAAAGTCATATCTTTTACAAATCGGAAACAGACATTCCGTTAAAGATCAAAATTCAATGTAGTAGCGGTAACAGTCTGTATACTAACTATCTCTTTGGGCGTAAAAAACACTTTTGACATGCTTTCTCCGCCTATTGACCGAAAATGAATAATAATGACATGATAAATAAAAAAAATAAATTAATCGTCCACTGGTTTTAGTTCTTCTACCAGTTGGATATATGAATATAGGCCAAGATCTATCCTCAGCATTTGCAGAGACCGAGTTTCTGAGAACGACGTCGGTTCGATAAATTCGAGTCCCCTGTCACACTTACGTCTACAGCGTCGATGGCTTCTATTAACTGCTCAGATGGATGAGTATATGCACCATAAACTTCACAAAGGGCAAACAGAACGCGCATTTTGAAAATAAATTTGCAAGATTTGTAAACGTTGTTCTTGTGTAGTCTTTACATGGTGATTTTTCAAAGAAAGTCTCAATGAAAGTCTATCACACTTCACACACCTCGCCTGAATGACGAATTAGTTGACCTAAAATGGCAACAAAAACGGTAAATGGGGTTTTGTTGGGGGTCAATTGTACATTAAAAATTCACATGAATCAAAATCGTAGCTGATACTTTTTTTTAAGATAAAAGGATTTTTCGTTTATTTACTCCGTTTTGCGCTTCTTTTAGAAGTGACGTTCGTTGCCCCATGATTATTGAAAGTGTACAGACTTCAGCTTTATGACACTTCTATCAAAATTTAAGTTTTCTGCACTAAATTAAGCTTTCCCAGCGCGAGCTAGGAATTGATATTACACACAAAGTTTATTGGTGACATTTTCTAACAATTCATCGTAGATTTGGTTACAATTTTTGCGAATAAAGAAACTGGCCCACCTTACTGTTCATATATCTAGGCGAACTGCAATATACTGTGGAATTTTGACAGTTATAACTGTTTATTTTAAACGGGGTGTGGTACAGCCCACTTCCACTCTTACTGTAATTTATAGTGCAACAACAACATATGTAACAAATCTCATCTTTATACCTCTTACAGTTCATGAGATATAGCCCCTATATCCAATCACAACCAAATATAGCCAGGGACTATATACAGGTCATCAGTACCACTTGGTAAAATTTTCGTATCAATCTGCAGAGCGGTTTTGAAAAGGGGGCGTGGCACCCCCCACTTCCACGCTGCCTGTAATTGATACTGCTCCAACAACATATATACCAAATTTCATCTTCATACCTCTGATCGTTCATGAGATATAGCCCTTTTGATTTTCAAGTTGTAACAGCGGTGCCACGCCCCTTTATCCAATCACAACCTATTATAGCCAGGGACTATCAACAGGTCAACAGTACCATTTGGTAAAATTTTCGTATCAATCGGTCTATTAGAAAAGCCTTTAGAGCGATTTTTGAAAAGGGATTTCGGATAGTGTTTTTACTGGTAGACATTGGGCGAATCGCTTCATGTTCTACGTCGCTTTCCAGCACAGCTCAGATATGTCCGTGTCCGAGATGTCCGTCAGGACCTGACCACTTTGGATTTAGTGTTGGCAAACTTCAATGTGTTTACCGCTGCTGGACTGTCCGTGAACAGGATAATATCATCCTGTGATACCTAGTTCACGTTAAATTCCGAGGATCCTTTACTAGCAAGTATCTACACTTGGAAAACGCTTCAGAAGTCTGAAATCCTTGATCTTATGGCCAGTCTTAAATTTGCGGTGTATGTACTTAGCCCAACCTATCATCCAGTTTGGACCCATCAGTAAAGGTGTTCAGTGGTCCATACATAGCGTTTTCGTTCTCTCCACTTCTTTCTGGAGAGCGTTTTGGTTCCATGGAGAATGTTCGATTTCCCTGCACTAATCATAAAGTCAGTTCCAAGCGAGATATTAATGTGATTCAAAAATTGTGGGTTTTCGATAGATGGATCCCAATTTTCTATCTCGTTTAGTCAAAAGGCTTATTTGAAGGCGCAACATTAGTAGCTGAAGATCAGGGGGTAGTATATAAGTTTCGTGTAGCGTGCTTTAGATGTGGTCGATCTCATGAACCCGGTCTTTAGGAGACAAGAGGAACGTTGAACGCGATGTATTTGTTGGAACTTGCTTGTTTTATCGAGCGCATATCACTTAACTATAGAGCCATATTGTAGTATTGGCTTCAATGTAGCATTGTAAATCCAAAGTGTAACTTTAGATATGGGTTCCCAGAATTGCCCAACAGCATTTCAGCATATGTGCAAAGCTATGTTGTTGCCTTGTTGGCTCTTCTTTCTATGTTCTGTCTCGAATTTAGCTTCCTGTCCAAGATGAGACCCAGATAGTTCGCCGCTTGGATATAGTGTTTCCGACTGAACAGTGCGAATTCTGTTTCATCAGGTTTCGCATTAAGTTCCCTGCTAGAGCACCAGTCTACTATAATTTAGTCATTTATCTTCCATTCGAGGTATGGTAGACTCATCTCCGAGACGCAGTGTGTTATGTCGTCCAAGTGTGACGCTACCACCGTGCGTACTGCCGACTCCAGTTGTTTAAACACACTCTTGACACACAGTAGCGACAATAATACTCCTCTAACTCAAATTACACTTCTAGTGAGTCTTCAGCTATTCAAATTTGTTTCGCACTTTGTAGATTCTCTTCTAATCTAGTTTTAACAAGGACAAAAGCAGTTTTTGAGGTTAAACTGCTTTTCATGTACTTGTATGGATATGTTAAGAAAACTGAATTTCATATCTTTAAATCTAAACTTTTCTATCCACGCGTTTCAAAATACAACACATATATACAAAATTGCTTTAGTATTAGTCGAAATAATATCACTTGAAACGCTTCACTTCCCTATTTACTTAGCACTGATTGCGTTTGACATTTCAACACAAACCTTTTTGTAAAAGTTTGCTATAGGCAAATACAAACAAATATTATGATTGCATACGCAGTTATTATCTTTAATAATTTTACATATTATTTTAAGTTCTTATATATAAAGTGAGCAAAAACTATCCCCATTATAGTAACTTTGAACTTTTAAGCTAAGAATCTCTTATAGTTTCTTAACATTTTGCCCAAAATGTTTGTATAACTAATTAAGCCAAAATAGCATAGAGATAATTTGAGAAATTAGCCATAAAAGTGTGTTTTATTGGATTAAGCGTCCAATCCAATTTTATGCGCTCACATTTTTCATTTCGGTTTTTTTTGTTGTTATTAAAAAAAACAGTAACAAACACAAAATCGTTATCCAAATCGCAACTCGACCACCACAATTCGAAATACTTTAGCTTTCAGATAAATAAAAAGGCAACACTTGAGTGGTGGTGAATACGTTCCTCCGTCCGTCCGTCCATCCGTCTGTCCAAGCGAATCTGATGAAGTTGACCTTCAACACACAGCACTTCAATTCCAGCTTGTGCTGGGTTAGTATCTCAGAATACAAATAAAAATGAAACTAACATTTGATTTAGTTTGCTTTGCCATTAAAGTGACCACTGGAGTAGAGAAGTTTGAACAGTGGTTGAGGGAGGTGGACGGTGGATGGAGGCTGGAGTATGACAAGAGGGAGTTGCTTGTTGCTGTGTAGCTTAAGATGTCGTGTGTTGATGTTTGCCTTAGCTTAAGAGTAGATGATAGTAGCCCCCCTCGGGCTAGAAAACAATCAAATGGTAATTCAGTTTTTTTACGCTGTCGCTGTTGTGCCAACTCTCAATTCCACTCCAGAGTGAAGTGCACCACCAGGCAGTTTGACGATGGAATTGAAAACTCATCTTAATTGTGGTTAGAAAACAAACAATAAGATTTCCGCTTTCATTGTAATTGTTGTTGTTGGTGATTTTGAAAACATGTCAAATTAATAAGTTTTTTTTGTAAGTCTTTTAATATTTCATCTTTTGTTGTTGTTGTTGTTTTATTATAGATTACGTCAGGAAAGCGATTTGTTATCACGCCAGACATCACATAATTGGTCACAAAACGATCTGTCATCGTTGGCTTCCACCTCTGTGGCGGCCTCACCGACCTCTCTTATGTCAAGAGATCGCGACTTAAGTGAGCTAAGTGTTAGTGGGATCACTCAACAGCAGCAGCAGCACAATAACAGCTCCGAAAGTACCTCGTCTACGGAAACCCTAAAATGGCTGGGCTCTATGTCCGATGTGTCGGAGGTCAGTCATGCCACAGGATTTTCGGCTATATCGGAATCAGGTAAACATTCTGAAATAATGTAAATGTACTTATATGATCTTAACTGGTTTTCTTTATACTTTCTTTCATTAGTTTCCACTTCCCAACTGATTGTGCACAGTTCCCGCGTTTTAACTCCCAAGCGTCACCAAAGCGAAAGTGTACTCTTTCCCACGGATGAACTGCCACCAGTGACACGCTCCACCCATCAGCAGCAGCATCAACAGCAGCAGCAGCAGCATAGTCCCTCCAGTATACCAGCCACCATCTCTGCTATCACCTCGTCAGCGCTGACGCCCCATCATCGTCACAGTCCCAGCTATCCGCCAGTGCATCAAACTTCTCATTCGCTGTATCGCCATCATCATCACTCGCATGCCAACACTTCGCCCGAACTCAGCGGCAGCAAAACGACAGGCGTAGGTGAGAAAACTTCCTCGCAATCTAATATCTCGGTTACGATATCCAACAGTGAAGCTGTTGTCACCATCTCGCCACATCCGCCACCGGTTACCGCTCCTAAACCCTCGGCCAACGGCTGCAATGATGGCCTTAAACTGGCCACACCTTCGGAATCCGGTTCGCCGGCCAATTCGCCGGGGCGCCTGGGTAACTCCTCAAGTTCCTTAACCATGGCAGGTCACAAATCTGTCTCAGCATCCATGGATTCCCTGGCGGACATTAAGGGCTCCTGTGGCAACCATCCGTACCGCAACAATCATCGCTTGTTTCCCGTAAGCACTTACACGACGGAACCGGTTCACAGCAATACCTCACACTTTGTGCACCATCCCAAGCCTCAGTATAGCACGGGTCTGCAAAAGCCCCAGAAGGCTTTGGCCCAACAGCAGCAGCATTCGCCCTCAGGCAATGGCAGCCTCACCAATCTTAGCCAAACCAAATTGGCCTCGCCCGGCTACCCGCAACCCAGCTGGCAGTCGGTGGCCGCTTTGATCAATGATTTCGAAAGGACCAGCGATCAGCAGCAACAGCAGCCACAACCTCAGAAATATACCTACCTGGACCCCAACAAAACGCACCGGGTGCCCAATCCGGCCCTGAAGGCCTTTCAGAAAAATGCCGTCCAATCCTATTTCGAGCGACAACAACAGCAGCAACAGCATCAGCAGCAAACGCCACCCGAAAGTCGCCACTCACCCAAATCCTATCACCATACGACGAACTTGCGCACATCCGCATCGCCCCAGCACAGTGAGGGCGGAGGAGGGCCTACCGTGTTACTCAGGAATTCATTGCCCAGCAATTATAACACAGCCACCACAGCTCCAGTCCAAAGACCTTTGTCGGAAGATAAGAATGCCTTCAGTGCGCGCAACCTGCAGAAACCGCCCTCACCGGCCCCACCACCGCCACCACCCAGATCGCGTTCCATGATGCCTACGCTGTTACGGCGCTCTTCGTCGGCTTCCGATTATGCCGAGCTAAGAGATCAATTCATATCGGGCTCTCAAGAAAAACTGCAGTCCCAGTCGATAAAGAATATATCCAATTCGGAAAAATTCTCCTTTAATGATTGTGGCATGCCACCGCCACCACCGCCGCCGCGTGGACGACCTTCCATGACTGCACGCAGAACCTCGTCCGCCTCGGATTACGCTGGCATACGGGATAAAGTACTACTGCAGCAGGCAGCCGCCTTGACCCATCAGCAGCTGCATCCTCACCAGCACCCCAGCAGTGTGCATGCGTCACAAATGATGAGCCAGAGTTATCATGGTCAACTGCACCATCCCCATCCCCACCATATCAGCTATCTTGGCAGCGGTGCGGTGGCTCCTCCTGTGCCACCCTCAGTTCACGATGGGGGTTGGGTACCCGAGAGGCCACCCAAAAACCCCAATCTCAGAGTGCCCTCACCTGACTTACCTCCTCCTCCACCAGGTTTGGACTTGGAAACCAGTCTATCAGATGAGCCTTTGCCACCTCCACCGCCAGAGATCCTACAGCGTCAACCACCGCTCGAAGGTAGCAACGCCGCCGACATGGTGGTTAAGCCGCCTTCGCCCAATCGCCGCAATAGTTTTGCTGGCGCCTCCACTCGCAAATCCAACTTTTTTGCCTCGCGCACCATATCCAACGAGTCGGGCATCAATCACAAGGGCCCACCACCCTTGGTGCCCCGCAAACCGGCCAGCATAGAAATGTTGCAGGTAACAAGACCCACACCGGTAGCTTTGACCAAACTGCAGCCGGAACTTATACGAGCCACGACCATTTCATCGTCCACGCGCAAGAGACCTCACAATCTGGCCTCAGTGGTGTCCAGCATACCAGCCATACAGGAGAATGTCAGCACCAGCCCCCAAATGCGGCATTCTCCTACCGGTGCTAATATGAAAGCTTCGCCTCCACCGCCACCCCTCATGCCACGAATGCCACAAGGCGTTGTCGCGTTGCCAACTTCGCCCGCATTGTTGGCATCGCCGGCATCGTCATCCGCTTCAATGCCCGCGTCAAATGCGGCTAATTCGAAATCAAGGTAAGTGCAGTAAATAATTTGATGTTTAATTAATTGGCGGTAATATTAGCCATGTTTACCACCTTCCCTTTATATACATATATCTTACAACGAAGTTATTAGTCTATATCTCCCTCTCTCTCTCTCTCTCTCCGTGTTTGATTGCATTTTTCCGCCCGTTTTTGTTTTACAGTTCGCGTTTTTTTTTCGTTTTGTTGTGTCTCCTATTTGTGCCTTATATTTTATGTAACTTAATACAGCGAATGCGATATTTCATCATTATAGCAAATAATAGAAAACCCAACATTAACTTTGACAATTGGGGTAGTGGGCCTTAAGGCGTTGCAGCGGGTTTTGGGAGGGCCATGAAGGGTGGGGACTAGAGGCCGTATCAAATGAAATGGCATTGTCTTTAAGCTGTGGCCTGTCTCTTGCTTTGCCAAGTTGTCAATTGTTGTTGTCAAAGTTGATGTATGTATAGCGAGCGACTGAGTGAGTGAGTGACTGGCCCGTCCACTCCCACTTAATTGAACTTTTTGTGATAGTTTGGAAATATGTCGACTTGGTGAGCTGTTTCCTTTTCGATTTCACTACAATTGTAGAAGGGAGAACTTATTTTACATTACACTGTGAAATGTAATAAAAGCTGTATGGGAAAATTGTTTGAAGTGAATATATTTTCTGTAATTTTTTTATTTTATTATATTTTATTTTATTTTATTTTATTTTATTTTATTTTATTTTATTTTATTTTATTTTATTTTATTTTATTTTATTTTATTTTATTTTATTTTATTTTATTTTATTTTATTTTATTTTATTTTATTTTATTTTATTTTATTTTATTTTATTTTATTTTATTTTATTTTATTTTATTTTATTTTATTTTAATTTGGTTGGTTGGTTGGTATGCAGGCATCTCCTTCTTCAAAGGAGAACACTTAGGTCCCTATGGACCCATTGTGACACCCGTTGGGCATTTGTGCCATCCCTTCAACCTATGCTATCAGCGCGTGTGCTGACTGATCGCGTTGCCAGTTGTCGATTGGGAATCCGGAGTTTCGATCCAATCCGTCCAGTTGATAATTTTGCAAAAGTTGTTAATCATTCCGATGTCCAACGATGCAAGTTCTTCTACACCATTTAAAAAGGGTTTCCCCAGGGTTTCCAGTCTCCTTCTGTATAGCGCTGGGCAATCACAAATAATGTGGTCGGTGGATGGTTCACTGCTACTGTTTCCGCAGTAGTAGCATTCACTTTTCGTTGCGAATCCCATTCTTTTCGCATGCTTGCCTATGGGTCCATGTCCCGTCAGGAAGGCAATAATCTTCCTTATCTGGTCCCTCTCAAGACTTACCAGGTACGATGCACGTTTCGCGTTGTATTCTGGCCAAGTCATTTTGGCCTTTCTACAGGTTTCTTCATTCTTCCATCTGTCGTTTGCAATTCTAAACGTTAGATTTTCAATGGTACTTTTACAGGTGGATATAGGGCGAAGTGCTACGTGTTCAACGTCGCTTTCCAGCAGGGCTGAGCCCTGTCTGGCCTCTTCATCCGCTCTGCAGTTGCCCTCGATTCCGCTGTGTCCGGGAATCCACGTAACCAGAACTCTGTTGTTCCTGGATATCTCGTTAAGAGATTTCCGGCAGGCACTGACCACTTTCGATTTGATGTCACAGGACTTCAACGAGTTTACCGCCGCTAGACTATCCGTGAACAGGAGAATATCCTCCTGTGATATCTTCCTCACGTTGATCACGTCCGCGGCTCGTTTAATAGCAAGTATTTCCGCTTGGAAAACGCTGCAGAAATCTGGAATTCTTGATCTTATATTTAGGCCCAGATCCGCGGAGTAGATACCGTAGCCGACCTTGTCATCCAGTTTGGACCCATCGGTAAATATGTTCATTGGTCCATACATTGCGTTCTCATTCTCTGCCCACTCCTTTCTGGAGGGCGTTCTAGTTCCGTATAGAACGTTTGATTTCCGTGTGTTTAGCACGTAGTCAGTTTCGAGTGAGATGTTGATGTGGTTCAGGATCTTTGAATGTCCGATGGAACGATCCCAATGATCAATCTCGTTTAGTCGAATAGCCGATTTGAGAGCAGAGCATTTGCAGCTCAGATCAGGTGGTAGTAGATTGAGTATCGTGTAGAGAGCCTTAGAGGGGGTCGATCTCATACATCCGGTTATCAGGAGACAAGAGGACCGTTGAACACGATCCAGTTGTTTGAATTTGCTCTTCTTGTCGAGCGCGTACCACCAAACTATAGAGCCGTATTGTAGTATTGGCTTCACTATAGCATTGTAAATCCAGAGTGTTACCTTGGGTTTAAATCCCCATGTTTTCCCGATAGCTTTACGACATGTATATAAAGCTATGAGTGCTTTGCTGGATCTGCTTTCAATATTCTGTCTCCAATTAAGCTTCCTGTCTAATATAAGGCCCAGGTAGTTCGCCGTATCGGAGAAGTTGAGTTGTTTGTTGCCCAGATAGATGTTGGATGTAGCGGGCGATTTCTGTTTCCGACTGAAAAGTACCAGTTCTGTTTTGTCCGGGTTCGCATTGAGCCCTCTACTGGCACACCAGTTTGCCAGGATGTTGATATAGTCCTGCATCCTTTGTTCGAGACAAGATAAACTTCCCCCAGAGACGCAGAGTGCTATATCGTCTGCATACGCTACTACTGTACATCCTTCCGACTCCAACCGTTTGAGAACGTCGTTGACGGCAAAATTCCATAATAGCGGCGATAATACTCCCCCTTGAGGGGTGCCTCTAGTCACTCTTCTAGTGAGGGTGTGATTTCCCAGCTTTGAGGTAATAGTTCTCTTTAATAGCATGTTGCGAATCAGCTTGCTAATATGTGAGTTGATATTTAGGCTGTTGAGCTCTGTCATGATGCAGAGGGGTTCGATGTTGTTGAAAGCTCCCTCTATGTCCATAAAGGCAACCAGAGAAAATTCTTTCTTGTCCAGCGATTTCTCTATGGGATACAATAGTGCATGGAGTGCGGATTCTGTCGATTTCCCCTTTGTGTAAGCATGCTGAGCATTCGAAAGGAGATCCGGGCCAATTGAATTTTTGATGATGTCGTCCATGATTCGCTCAAGGGTTTTCAAAAGGAATGAAGTAAGACTTATAGGTCTGAAGTCCTTCGCTTTGGTGTGTGATGGCTTTCCCGCCTTTGGGATGAAGACCACCTTTGCCGTTCTCCATCGTATTGGTAGGTAGGATAATTTCACACAGCCGTTAAAAATAGCCTCCAGCCATGGCAATAGTATCTCCAGTGACTGTTGAAGTTCGGCGGGTATGATGTCGTCCGGACCGGGTGATTTGTAGGGATCAAAGTCGTTGATGGCGTCTTTGATCATGTTCCTTTCAATTACCGGTATTCTGTCGCATAAGTCGGTAGGTGCGACGGTTATGGAGTTGGACTCTCCCCTGGGGAAGTGGGTATCCGATAGGATTTCCAAGGTTTCCTTTGAGGATTCAGTCCAGGTACCATCATTTTTCATTATGTATGCCGGGGCGCTGGTTGTCGAGGATAATACTTTCCTAAGTCTACTTACCTCTGCGGTTTTTTCGACGTCGTTGGTGTATGTCCTCCATGAAGATCTTTTCGCCTTCTTTAGTAGTTTCTTGAAGAGTCTTAGATTCTCCTTGTACTCCTCCCATTGGCCTGTTCTCTTGGCCTTGTTGAAGGATTTTCTGGTGGAAGCACGGGATCTAGAGATATCGTCGTTCCACCATGGAGGCTTCTGCTTTTTCCCATCTTTTCGTCTTGGGCAGGATTTCCTGGTGCATAAGGCCAAGGCTTTTGTAACTTTACCTACCATGCTGTCCAACTTTTGTGGGCTGTCAATGGTGAGATCAGTTGTATTCGGTAGGAGTCTTGCAAGGTGTTCCCTGTAGACGTCCCATTTCATCCGTCTCTTGTTGAAGGTTACTATCGGCTTCGTTATTTGAGCAGATATTTCAAAGGAAATGTATTGGTGGTCGGAGAAGGAGTGAACATCCTCCACCCGCCAGTTTGATATCAAGTCGTTTTTGGCATTAGAAATTGTCAGGTCTATGACCTGCTCAGTGATCGAGTTAATAAAGGTGGGCGTATCTCCCTGGTTATGCACTACTAAGTTCCTACTTAGAATATAATCAAAGAGTAACTCACCTCGTTTGTTGATCGTTTTACCTCCCCACAGCGTGTGGTGTGCGTTTGCATCCATTCCGACAATGAGGGTGGTCTTGTTGTGTTCCGCCGTTAGTACTGCTTTCTTCAGTTCCTCTGATGGGGGGTTTTGGTCTTCGTAAGGAAGATATGCCGAAGCTATCCATAGGGTTGATTGTTTCATTTCTAAACCTATAATTGTAAGATCTTCGTTACCGAAAGTATTTAGCAGGAATGCGTCAAGCTGTTTCCGTACTAGGATACACGCTCGTATTTTAGCATTTACCTTACCTTGGTAGAGTCTATAATTTTTGTGGTTTAATCCACAGACTCTGTTTTGATTTATCCAGGGCTCCTGGATGAGAAGTACGTCCTCCTGGAGCTCGGAGAGACGTACCTGAAGTGCTGCTGAAGCACTCTTAGAGTGGTGGAGGTTTATCTGTACCACCCGAAGAATGCTCAATGACGGTGTTGTTGGCGTCGTCGTCATCGCTCATCAGTAGGTCATCCTCATCGGCCTCCTGGAAAAGCCCTCCTAAGCTGACCATGGTAGATTCCATGGATTCAGCATCTGAGCAGTGCTCTTCATCTGCCGGATTGTTGCTTGGCGCTGCGAGGTTGTCCTCAGCGGGAGCTGCGGTTATTGGTGTCGGAGCGACGGATGGTGCTGTAGCTGCGGGAGTTACAGTTGTTGATGTAGCTGCGGGAGTTGCAGTTATTGGTGTCAGAGCGACAGATGGTGCTGTAGCTGTGGGTGGCACGTCTGCGGTTACAGTCTGTGTGGCATGTTTTGTTTTATATATCCACATCATTGTTTCGGTGAAGCCGCAGAATATTAGGTTGTTCATTTCCTTTATTAGGTCACTGCTTTCATCGGTGATGAGGAGGGTGACGTGAACGAAGGTGTCCCGTGATTCCGATACCTTCAAGATTTTCCAGTTTTCCACATCGAGGCTGGGGTTGGAAATTTGCAGAAGCTCAAGGATTGCCTTTCGGTTACTAGCCATTATATCTGGGATTTTTATACGACCTCTAGGCCTGTTGGGGATATCGCACTGCTCTACCAGACAGAGTTTAGCCCCTGGCCATACTTCGCCAATGACCGTTAGAGCCTTTTCGAATAACTCTAACGAGCGTTGGTCGTGGAATGCCATGAGCTTTACTCTGTTCAGATGCCAGCCTGCGTCAGTACATCTTGCTGGAGTGCCAGGATTGTCCCTTATTACACTAGCGTACGCAACAAGCAGCTTAGCGTTAGCTTTCCTCCAGTTCTCAAACGAGATGCTACCGCTGGGATGTGAGTTGTCTACGACGGCGCGAGTGAGACTGTTCCTGGCTATGTCGCTGTACCGGACTCTTTCTTGGATCTTTGATCTTTTATGTGAACTGGCAATGCCAGGCTCATCAGCGGATCGCTGACGTTTTATGTTAGCAGTCCCTTGTGGGGTCTGAGATTGGTTCAGTAGGTTTTTGGCCTTTTGAACCAATTGGTTTTGCTCCGTGGATCTTTGAACCTCAGGGATTTTGCCAACAGTTGAAAGGATGTAGTTGGCCCTTCGACGGTCACGGTAGCGTCGATCATGAGGTCGTACCCGTTTAGCTGGCTTGCCAGCGCGAGGTGGGGAGGCATTGCCCGGCGTCGGCTTGCTGGTCCCCGAAGTAGATGCTGCCGTATCCCCATTAGGGGGGGCTTCTTCTGCCGCGTTCTTCCTGAAGAAGGAAGATAGGGTACTAGTATTGTGCCTCTTGGCTTCTTGTGACAATTTAGTCGAGCCGAGAGGTCTGTCTCTTTTCGAGGGAGTTGGGGTGGAGGGTCCGTTACCAGACTTCTCCGAAGTTGTTGTTTGTTGTGGTTTTGTTTGTTTAGTTTGTGTATTTGAGTTCATGTTTATGGTTCGGTCCTTAGGCCGCCGTAGAAGCCGTCGGGACCTAATGAGATGAAGAGGGACAAAAACGGTCACTTACGCCAGAGCCCTTTAGCGCAAGAAGGCATTGGATTGAAACAGGTGTGCGCCCTCACCTGAGTTTGACATAGTAACGACTAATATGTAACCCCTATAGCCATACATCCCTCGGCCTATGCAGCCCACCTTGGATTGGGGGGTTTTGTTTAAAGAGAGTCTCTTTCTCTCCCGCAGAAACGCACTTTCCACCGTCCCAAAATTGAGGCCAATGCCAGAGACATGACCGTAACATTAACCTCTCATTTAGGCCGGTATCCAGTTCCTACACTGGGAAGTCCTAGGGTAGGAGGCGTTCTGCGTGCTTCTCAGGTTTTTATTCCCCGATCGGCAACTGGAACTAGGTTGGTTCGCGAGCGGGCTTTTACCGAAGCTATGACCCGCTTCACCACGGAAGATAGCCGTGGCTTTCACTATCCACCACCTGTGACGCGCCCGATGGATAACCCAACCACACGGGTTATTTTAATTTATTTTATTTTATTTCATTTTATTTTATTTTATTTTATTTTATTTTATTTTATTTTATTTTTTGTTTTCTCAAGTCTCTATTCTGTTTTCTTCATGCCTATGTCACATCTTAGAATCATGTGTAATTTAAATTAATTATAAACCCCGTTTTATTTAATGACACCCTATTAAACCTGTACTTATCCTTAGATTTTGTGCTTTAGTGTCTTTCTACATGTCTAACACAAATCTGTGACCCCATTTCCTATTCTAACATTCTCTCTCCGGTCAAAGGGCACATTCGTTTTTTAGCAGTTTTAAATGCTTTTTGTTTGTCTCCTTTATGTTTTCCTAACTGAAAAAGTACTTTCAAAATCAACAGAAATGGCCATAAAACAGCGACAGCCTGACTGTCATACAAGAAAAGGCAGCAGCACTCTAGCCACGTTTTTAAAATCTAGCAAAGTGACGGTTTTTTTTTTGTTTGTCGTCATCGAGATGTCGTCGTTTGCTGTTGGCGCTGCTGCTCTAATGTCGATGTTGGTCGGTGTTGTCAACGATATCAGCGGTGTTGTTGTTGTTGTTGTTGCTGTTGTCTTCTTATTAACAAACATGATTTTTGTTTTCTTTAGTTTGCATGTAATATAAGAAAATTGCAAAAGTGACACCCGCAAACGACCTTTATGGCACGATTTATGATGCAACTCTACTCCAAAACACACAAAAGAGTATATCGCCCCCCACCCCTAGCTCTACAATATCAGCAACACTGCCAACGACACTCTGCACCACGGCAATGCAACTCAGCTTAAGGAAAACGCTACGACCCCCCATGTGAGGGAGGGGCCTTAGAGGAAGAGCAAGACGTGATGATGGCTTAGGTGAAAATGTATAACGAAACGAACAAAAAATTGCAAGGAGAGACGTAAGATACGTTGGCACAAAAAAAATGTAAAAGAAAAATTGCCTAGAAAATTCAATTAAAGTCATACGAGATTCAAGATTTGTCACAATTTTTGAAATCTCCTAACACCAGCGCACGATAGTCTTAGCGTCCGTCCCCCTCCTATATCTAACGCTGCTTTACTACCCAACTCCTTCAAATTGGGTGAAATATTTAGAGCTCCACGACTCATTTGTCTGTCCTTATGATCCCCTCGCCATATTGGGTTTGGTGGTGTTGTTGAGCTTTCGATGTGTTCCGTTTAGGCCAACTGGGGCCAAATCTCTGCCTAGCACAACCAAGCGAGTAGCAGCGTTTTGGTTTTTGTTTGTGTTTTTTTTTCTCTTCTTACATTTTTATTTTTGGGCAAAAAGTCACATCAGGCGTGTGCCAGGTTTGGAGCGTATAACTGCTATCTGTGACTGTCGCCGGCGGAACAAAAATCGATACTTCAATGCTTGAATGTGCATGATCACTTGGGTCAAAGTGTTGCCACTTCTAATTGTTAACACTCGAAATGGGGGGTGGGGGTATCTGTGTTTTTTTTCTTTTTACCTAATGCGACACATAAAAGTTTTTATATTATTTAAGGCAATGAATCGAACAGAAAAAGAAAAACAGTTTCGGGTTAACGGTTATAAATGGTAAGAAAAGTTGGGATTTAAATGTCGCACAGTGAATTATGGAAAATAGTGATGAGCTGGAACTATATTTTTCTTCGAAATTTCGAAAATCGTTTAGCAAAAAATTAAAAATTTATTAAATCGTTATTTAATCTACTGTTATGTAAAAAATATAGATAAATTTAGTAAATTGTTATAAAAAAAATAATTTTTTTCTTAGAAATTTCGAACATGACAATAGGAATATTTCTTTTATTGCTTTTCTGCAAATATACTAAATTTGACATCTCATGGTCTTAGAAAAATTCTAAAATAATATTACTTCGAAATTTCAAAAATCGTTCCTAATGTCGGCAAATTAATAAAAAATATTTCAAATCGTTGCTTAATCTACGGTAATGTGAAAAAATATTGTTGTAAAAAAAAATCGTATTATCTTCGAAATTTCGAACATGACAATAAGAATATATCTTTAATTGATTTTTTTTTGCAAATTAATAAATTTGGCGTCTCGTGCTTTTGAAAATTTTAACAAAAATGTTTTTTTCGAATTTTCGAAAATCGTTCTGAATATAGACAAATTATTAAAAGTACATAATATCGTTACATATACGTAATACAAAAAATATTACACTTATATATAAAGTTATTATAAAAAAATTTTGACTTATCTTCGAAATTTCGAACATGTCAATAAGATTTCGAATGTAGACATATTACCCGAAATACATAATATCGTTATTTTATCTACAGTAATGTAAAAAATATTGTTTTTATTTATTAAGTTATTTTAAAAATCTATTTCGAATTATCTTCGAAATTTCGAACTTGACAATACGAATATTTCTTTTATAATTTTTCAAATTTTGTTAAATTTGGTATCATATGCTCTTGAAATAGTGAGAAAAAGTTTTTCTTCGAATGTCGCCAAATTGATAAAAAAAAAATACATAAAATTGTTACTAAAACTATGGTTATTCAATAAATATTGAAATTTTTTAGTTAGTTATTATAAAAAAGAATAACAATAAGAATATTTCATTAATAGTTTTTTCAAAATTTACCAAATTTGTCATTTTAAGTACTTAAAGTATTAAAAAAATTTCGCCGAAATTTCGAAAATCGTTCCGTATCTACCCAATATACTAGAAATACAATAAAATCGTTACTTTATCTATAGTAATGTACAAAATATTGCACTATCTTCGAAATTTCGATCATGACCATAAGTACATTTCTTTTATTTGTTGTATCAAATTTTTTAAACTACCATCTCACGTTTTTGAAATAAAGAAGAAAAAAATAGTTTCTTCGAAATTTCGAAAATCGTTTCGTATGTAGGCAAATTACTAGAAATACATAAAATTGAAACCAAAACCATAGAAATGTAAAAAGTATCGCATTAATTTAGTAAATTATTAAAAAAAAATAATTTCGAGCTATCTTCGAAATTTCGAACATGACAATAATAATATAACTTTTACTTTTTATTAAATAGAACATTTCCTGCTCTTGAACAAATGATATACCAAGAAAAAGTTATATTCGAAATTGGAAAAATCACTTCGAAAATAACAATAAGGATACTTAAATTCGCTTCTTAATTTTACGTAATCTAAAACGTATGACACTATTTAATTAATTCGCATTAATAAACAATTTATTTCGAGTTAACTTCGAAATTTCGAACACGCCTATTCTGTAATGTATCTTTCTGCACTTTTATAAAAAAAATTCTTCAAGAAGCATCTGATAAAAAAAGCATCTGTAAAATCGAAATTTTTTTAATTTTGATTACAAATTTACTAAATGGAACATCTCATGTTCCCAAACAAATTAAATTTTAAAGAAAATTTTGTATTCGAAATTGCGAAAATCACTTCGAAAATAAGAAAATATACTAATATTTGCTACTTTAAATACATATCTCTTTTGTATAAATAAAGTTTATATCGAATAATCTTCGAAATTTCGAACATGGAAAATTTTCTATGACATAAAAAATTTCTTTAAATAACCATCTAATATTAAAAAAAACGTAATTTCGAGCTAAATATTTTTTAGAAACTTCGAATTTCACATAAAAATTGGAAAATCAGCTTTAAACCGATAGTTTCGTAAAATTCTAAATTTTATTCGACCTTTGAATATATTATAATATCCCAAGTTTTAAATAATTAGGCTCGAGGTCAGTGTTTTTGTTTTTATCTTTTATTTTCAATATTTCGTCTTTCGTCGAAAGACATCTTCAGGATTGAAAAGAGTTTGAGTAACACTTGTCTTTGATATTGTTTTTATTTAGCAATTTTTCAAATAGAACATCTCATGTTCTTAAACAAGTCAATCATCAAATTATCATATCGAGAAAGTTTTTGCATTCGAAATTGCAAAAATCACTTCGAAAATAACAAAAGATACTTAAATTCTCTTCTTTATTTTAAGTGATTTTCGATTTTTTGCTCTTTTTAACAAATTTGCGATAACCAATAATTATTTTCGAATTGTTCCAGAAATTTCGAACATGTCTACAAAAGAATTTTCTTTAATTTAAAAAAAAATCTAATATTCGAAACTTCGAACTTCGCCTTGAAATTGACAAAAATTACATTTAACCGCTAAACGTTCTTTTAAATTAATGGAAACTTGAAAATTGTTATAAACAATTAATGTCGAAAAATTTTCGATCTTGATTCTGCGTTATTACTTAACGCATATTGTGTGTATTTTTTTTAATGTTTCACTCTGATTAACAAATTTTTATAACAAAAAAAAAAACAAATTATTACGAAATATCTTCGAAAATTCGAACATGGCTGTAATAGAATATTTCTATAAGAAGCATCTGATACATGTGAAAAATCAACATTTAAAGCAATGTATTACATATCAAATCGATGAACAAACTATCAAATTAGATTAATTTTTCTAAAACATTATATTTCGAATACTTTTCGGACTTGATGGTAGGTTATTATTATTATTCTGTGTATTTAAGAAAATATAACATACATTTTGTGGTTATTTTATGCTTTATTATAAAATTGTTACAAAAAACAACAATTTCGAATTATATTCGAAATTTCGAACATGACTATAAAAATAAGTTTTTTATATATTTTTTTACACTTTTACAAAATATGGCTAATTTTGTATCCGAATCTGCGAAAATCCCATCGAAAATGCAAAAGTTGCCTAAAGTAGGTAATTTACCACATTATTTTAAGTATTCTGAAATAGTTGGCTGTTCTTAACAAATTTGTGTAAAAAACAGCAAATTTCGCTTTATTTTCGAAATTTCGAAAATGTTTAAATCAAATTTTCTTTAGTAAGAAAGGAAGGATTTTCAAATAAAAAAATATTTTTCATATTTAAAGCAAAATAATTATTCCAAATCCATCAATATAATTTCGAAATTTCGAACATAATCAAAAATATTTTCAAAATATTCGAGTCCATATAATTTTGTGTCATATATTTATTCACGATCTTTTCGAACCACTGTTCGTGTATTATTCATATTTACCAACCAGTGCTCCTCCCTTTTATTAAGTTTATATCACCGAAAATTTCGCCCAAAAAAAAAGCCAAAATTTTTGACATCTACAATTTTTCAAATACACGCCTATATTTGGCAAGCAGTGCTTCTCTTTTTAGTTTTTCTCTTAACCTAATTAGGTTAAATTGGGATTTTTCGATTGTCGTTAAGATTTGCTGCCTTGAACCAAGCCTATAATAGTTATGCTGTAACAGCAGCAGCGGCTACAACAAATTGTCCTTTTTCAGAAAAATCAAATAGCACAAAAAACATAACATAAAAATTAAAGACCAAACTAAAAAGCGACAGTTAGCCAAAAGCCGCCTCAAAACTCACACCCACAAAACAATTTAACCTCTTTTTTCTGCAACATTTTGGATACGATTCGGCGGCGGGCTTCATCGTCCGATTACAAAATAAATCATTTTATTGAGGGAGGGAAAAGAGAACAGAGAGGGGGAGGGAGAGGCGCATTTCATATAGAAATAAGAAGTTAAGTTTAATTTCAATTGACCATTGTGTTTGTTGTGCTGGATTTTAGTTAAGTTTTTTTTTTGTTGCCAAAGCTATTGTTACGTTTTCGTTATCGTTTTCGCGCAGCTCCAATACTCGTATCTAATAGTTATATGAGTAAAGCTATGTAACGCTTGCTGAATAGTACTTCTAATAAAAAAAATCTGAGCTAACTTCTGATGCAATACAATTCTATGCAGTCTTCTGGCTCGTTCAGTACTTCTGGTGCCATGACATGTCTCGTCGTAAATTATTTTGAAAACGACGACGACGAAAGATCACAGAAATTTAAACTCGATATTTTAAACTGAATCAACAACAACAGCAACAGCAAACCCCACATTACGAACTACGAGTAACAACGAAATACAAACGTCAACCTAATGTTTAAAACTGTCAGTTACACAAAATTATACGAATTATCGGCGGCTGCAGCGACAGTAATGCAATATTAAGCTACGTATGGTCTTTATTAAATTCAAGAGATACTCAAAACACACACACACACTTAGAAAAAAAATGGGAAAACTAAACCTTCAATGTCACACAAAATTGTATTCGCAAGATACCACCTTTGCAATTGCCCCCTCCCTTCTTCCTGACTTTGTATTCATTTACAAATTATCCAACTAAATGTTGCCATTTGCTGTAATTCCTTCCAAACCAATCTCTGTTGCTGCTGCTGCATTCGAAAATCATTGTAAGCAATTATCGCCAGTCACCTCCAACAGCCGCCACCAGCTCCCCCGTAATCGCATTAGCTCAACTTAGAAACCTTTAGACAAATACTCGATACTTTAGGCTCCAATGGAATTGCAGGTCATAGGTCATGTATCCATTCATCTTTAGCCAAAGATCTACTTAAGTAAGTGGTAGTAGTGGTGGTGATTTGAGCTGCGCATTCAGTGGCTGCCATTGTTGGCGTTGGAGGCTATAATTGTTGGGCAATTAATACGACCCAAATGGGCTTTGACTCGCATTAAATAAAAAAAAATAATAAAAAAAAAATTAGCAAGAACCCAAAAAAATTACAATCATTAGATATTCAATGACAAAAATAAAAACCAAAGTAGGTGTGATTTAAAAAAATAAAAAAATATAAAAATATAAAAATATAAAAACATAAAAATATAAAAATATAAAAATATAAAAATATAAAAATATAAAAATATAAAAATATAAAAATATAAAAATATAAAAATATAAAAATATAAAAATATAAAAATATAAAAATATAAAAATATAAAATATAAAAATATCAAAATATAAAAATATAAAAATATAAAAATATAAAAATATAAAAATATAAAAATATAAAAATATAAAAATATAAAAATATAAAAATATAAAAATATAAAAATATAAAAATATAAAAATATAAAAATATAAAAATATAAAAATATAAAAATATAAAAATATAAAAATATGTTCAGCTTAAATGGACCCCAGCTCGTGCGGTATCTGGGGGGGAAAGAGGCGTGGGTAAAAATATAAAAATATAAAAATATAAAAATATAAAAATATAAAAATATAAAAATATAAAAATATAAAAATATAAAAATATAAAAATATAAAAATATAAAAATATAAAAATATAAAAATATAAAAATATAAAAATATAAAAATATAAAAATATAAAAACATAAAAATATAAAAATATAAAAATATAAAAATATAAAAATATAAAAATATAAAAATATAAAAATATAAAAATATAAAAATATAAAAATATAAAAATATAAAAATATAAAAATATAAAAATATAAAAATATAAAAATATAAAAATATAAAAATATAAAAATATAAAAATATAAATATAAAAGAAAATATAAAAAATATACAAATACTCAAAGTTGTGAATAATATAATTTTTAACCCTGTTAATGGGGGAATTTGTATGAGAGGTGGGTTTAGTTTTGTCCGGTCGTGCTCATGTTAGAACTTTACCTTCGCTTAGAGGATAGAAGCTTGCATACCAAAATTCCATGGCTCTTATACTACGGCTGTAACCTCAAGGTCTAATCTCCAAAAATGAGGAGTTTGTTACGGATTTGCGAACTTTACCTCTGCTATGAGGATAGAAAAATATTACCAAATTTCAGCTCGATAGCTCTTAAGCTCTTAATCGCTGGGCGGACAGACGGACGGACATATTTCCATCGACTCTGAATTCAATGCATACCAACAAGGGTATACAAATAAAAAATTAAAAATAAAAAACATTTATCGAAAAGACATAGTAGTTTTCTATAAAAGTTCCGTGTAAAAAATTTCTATATAAATTCCATAAAAACTTTGTAAGAAAATTAAAAAGAAATTTCTACGTAAAATGTATTAAAAAACGTAAAATCTACGAAAATCTCACATAAAATTATTGTTATGGAAACTATATTGAAAATTATTTTTGAAAAATTGCTAGAAAAATTTCTATGTGAACGAAAAATTACTACATATAGATTAAATAGAAATAAAATAGGTTTTCTGTGTTCAGAAAATTAATAGAAAAATATTCTAAAAAAGAAATCATAACAAAAAAAAATCTTATTAAAATTCATACAAAATATTCGTATACAAAGCCATATATAAGTTTTCGATAAACACTTAAAATTTGATAAAAAAAAATTTTTGTTTGAACAAAAATTTTTTAGGGAGAAAAGAAAACAGTTGTTTTCTCTGTTCATAAAAATTTATAGAAAATTATTCTAAAAGAAAAAAAATATAACAAAGTTAAAATCATACTAAAATTCGTACAAAATATTTTTTATATAAATGACAAGAAAATTAAATCTAAAAAATCCCAAACTATTTTCAAGAAAAACTAAAAATGTGGATTTTTGTATGTAACATTAAAAGACAGATAAGTTTTCTATAAACTTTTAAAAATTCATAGAAATTTTTTAACAATATGTACTGAATTTTATGGATAAAAATTTTATAAATAATTTTTTCTGTAAAATTCGTAAAAAAAAACATTCGTAGCAAATTTGTAGAGAAGTATTAAGAAATAGTATATATTTCTTGTACCGAAAATATTTCTATAAATTTGGTGATGGAAAATTTTGCATATGTAAAAGTTTTCTCTGAAGATAAAAAGTAAGTTGCCAGTAACTTTCAAAAATCCAATCGGGTATTTGTTTCAACAATTTGCTATAATCTTTAATTACACAAGTGTATTATGTAATTTCATATTTGTTTGAGTTTCTCAGTACACATTTTTGTTATCATGATTAAAACAAGATTTTAATAATCATTTCTAAAATGAAATTGAATTTTCTATAGAATCATTTCTCCCATTTTTTGTTTTTATTTGAATTTTTTTTATTTTTGTTTGTTATTACTAAGTCGACCTCGACATCGGACTTTGCACAACTTTTTCCATAGAAATTTAACTATAGAAACTTTTTTGTTAGTTATCAGAAATTTTTAATTATTAATAACTATACAATATTTTGTATAAAAAAGTTTTAATCAAGAATTATTATATTTCACATTCACAATTATTTATAAACACAGTTTTCTTTATATGAATTTCGCAAACATTTTTTATCATCATTAGAACAAGATTTTTATAATCATTTTTAAAATGAAACTGAATTTTCTATAGATTCATATCAATATATTCAATTTTTTTTTTTGAAAAATTTGTTTTTTTGTTGTTTGTTTTTACTACATTGTATTGTACAACTTTTTCTAACAAAATTTAGCTATAGAAACTTTTTTATTAGTTATCAGAAATTTGTAATTATTAGTAACTGTACAAAAAAAATAACTTCATTTGCTAAAAAGATTATAACAATTTTTGTTTAAAAAGTTTTAAACAAGAATTTCTATATAAAAATATCATTTACAATTAGTTATACACAGTTTTTTTATATGATGTTCGGTTTTCAGTCCATATTAAATTTTCTCATTATCTCTCAAGTGCCAAACGACTTTTACTGATATGACAATATTTTGTAGCATACTTTTGGGCTTTAAATGATAGATAACACCTATCAATTCAAAGATGGCCAAATGTATCTTAAAAAACATAGATACTTCCAAGGTAATTTCGTTGCTTGCACTAACGACATCAACCACAACTCCGAAATATTAATATAGTTAAGCCTACAACCTTGTTACAGTAGCTAAGACCACCACCTATTAACAGAACTACATGCAAGTAAAGTAACACCGAAAGTATCTACTAGTCTGTGTGCCCGAAAGTATCTGTTAGTTTTGAGGAGTATTCAAGAGTTAGCTAGCATATGCCCTAACATACGAGTATAAGAGCGTTGCATACAGTTCCTACTCTCTCTCTCTCACTCTCTGTATATCTTTACGCTTCTGTTTATTAGCAGCAAATGTAAACAAAATTCATAGTTAGGCATTAGCAGTGTTTCTTTTTTCGTACGGTTTGCGTAGCTTGACTCTGTTCGGCCAACAACTGGTTTTCAGATGAGTAACAGCTAACGAACGGTTAAGACGCTCGAGTTAACTAAAAGCGGCGTTTTTTTCAAACTCGACTCGTTAACCCCGGAACGCGTCGCGTATTTACTTTGGTTTTGTGAAATTAAAACGTTTCTCGTATTGAAGTTGAAAACAAAACAGAAAGTAAACGGTTTAAAGAAGAAGTACGCAAAGCAAAAAGCCAAATAAATAATTGAGAATAAAAGAAATGTACGTAAATAATTGTGAAATGACAAATGGCCGACAATGACAAGCGACCACAACCAACTAACTAGAATTGTGTAAAGTCAACTTTAATGTGGAATCAAATTGTATTGAATTGAAATTGAAGCGATGACAAAATTTTCAAAAGAATGGCAATAGATTACAAAATAAATTGCAAAACAGAAAAAAAGAGTGAAACAGCAACAGAAGGAAGTTATAAAAGTCATATGAATGAATGCAAAAAAAGAGTTAAGCCAAGTTTTAAACAGCAACAGCAACGTAAAAGTTTAGTTAAACTAAACTTTTAGCAAGAAAAATTATGAAAAGTGTTTAAACTACAACTAATAAAAGTGCAACAACTTCAATTTCTTTATAAATCCTTATTTTAACAATCTTAACTTTGTTACAATCTAATATAATATTAATGTACCCAAAATAGTAACAACAACGACTTTGCCCCTCTAGTTTGGCTTAACAAGTGTTTAAAGTGCATTTTATAGCAAATTTCTAGCCGGGTATATTTTGAGAGAAACCTGTTAAACAAAACAAAAAAACAGTAGTCATAAAAACAAAAACTTGTTAACATTAATGTCATATGATACTACCACTGCTGTTTCAATGTTGAATTTAATCATTGAAATTACAAAAACAACACCAAGCTGATAACGATTTACGATCTTAGCTAAGGTTTTGTGTTGAACAAACGTCTTTAGGCGCTGGCAAACCTTTCGATCTTACCGGATTATTAAAAGTTTTGTCAAATTGAATGCTTGTGATGGTTAACTTTAAATATAGGAAAAAAAAGTTTAAGTATAGTTTAGTGAAAAGTTGGTTTTTATTTATTAACAAAAAACACTTATTGAATTGCAACGAATTTTTAAAAACAAAATACATTTTAAATGTAAAACTATACGCAACACCACTAAAAACCTGGTATATCTAAAGTTTTACATTTCCTTGCGGACCAAGTTTTGCATAAAATCGCAGAAAAAACACATATCTTATGTATAATTGATATGTGGTATTGCCCGGACATCAGCCAAGTGCCGGTGCTATTTACAGAATCATTGAAATATTGTGGTTACTATTGTTTTAGAAACAGTAACACATGTACATACATTTCTCTCCCAATTAAGCAGTACTAAAAGTCACATTAGCGTATAAAGACAATTTTTAAAAAGAGATGATTACAATTAAGAGAAACTTAACGCATTTCAAAAGTTTCGAGAGTTGTAAACCTTACGTACTTTAGACTCTCTTCTATACATATGTATATGTAAAATAAATTAACAATAATTAAGGACCTCTGTGCTGTAATAATTGAGAAAATTGGTTCAAATACATCGTCGCTATCTCGGGGATATGCAGCCTGGCAGTGTCTTAATAGCTTTTGGTTGGTAACGCGCACTTTGCATCACCATGCATCATGTGCCGATTTGAGCCTGATAAATCTCACCAATAACCATACAAACTTTACCCTAGCAGCATTAACCCAATAATACCCATTACATATTTTTTTTTTGCAAATTTGTTCATGAACCAAGAAAATAAAATGTAAATCCTGAACATTTTTTAAAAATTTAGTTGTTACTAAAAATGGTTAATGGAATTAGGGTTTTTTGTTTTTCAAATAAACCAAAGAATAACGTTAGCTAAATTAATTCTTCTAATTAAATTAATTTTAAAATTCTCATACATTTTCAAATTATAAATACTTTAAATGTAATGAAAAATAATTAATTTGTTGAAGTTGAAGTTAAATTTAAATTCAAGTTACAGTAACTCAATTAAATTAATTACAAATAACTCAAATTTATTTAATATAATTAATTCACAATTAATTCATTAAATTATTACAATATAATAAATGAAATACTATAAGAAATTTAATTTAATTAAACAAATTATTAAATCTATAAATTCATATTAATTTAAGTTTAATAACTCTAAATTAATATTTTAATTAAAAATTTTTTAGTTAATTTAATTTAATTAAAATTAATTTAATTTTTAAAGAAAATTATTGTATCTTAATTGATTACAATTAATTTAATTTAATCTCTTTAATTAATTAAATTTAATTACACTCATTAAAATGATAATTTAATTTAAAAAACTTTAATGAAAATAGTAATTTTAATAAAATTTATTTAATTAAATTAAATTGAATTTATTTGATTAAAACATTAACTTAAATTAAACTTATTTAATTTTAAATAATTAAATTAAATTAAATTACTTAATTACAAGAAATTTAATTTAGTGAATCTTACTTAATTCAACTAAAATAATTTTATTAAATTATAACAAATAATTTTAAATAATTAAACTAAAATAATTTTAATTAAAATTTTAATTTAAAACAATAACATTCATTAATTACAATAATTTAATTATTTTAAATAATTACCCATTATTTATATATTTAATTTAATGAATTAATATATTAATAAATTAATTACTTTTTTTTAACAATATAATTAAAAATTTTAAACCAATTTAATTAAATTTAATTTAAATTTAAATTTAAATTATAAAGTTATATAATTATAAAATTAATACAATGAATACAAAAAATGAATACAAAAAAAATTAATTTTAAATTAATTAATTTAATTTAATTAAATTAATAAATTATAAATTAATTTAATTAATAAATTTTAAAATAATTAAATAAACTAATTAAAGCAATTTAATTTAATTAACTTTTTAATTCATAGATTTTCAAACAAGAACAGTGACATTTGCGAATTAATTAAATTAATTAAATAAATTTAATTAATTAATGTATTTCATTTATATCTTTGTAATTATCAATTAAATTGATTAATTTATATTGAAACTAAAGGAATTACATTTATTTCATACTTTAATTAAAATTATCGAATTAAATAAAATAAGTTTAATTAAATTTAAATATTTTTGTTTAAATACTTATATTTTTTAATATTTGATTTAAAATTAATAAATATTCTACGTAAAATTATCAAATTAATTAAAACGAATTTGTTAATATTTGAACTAAATTAATTGGTTAATATTTTTATTAAATTATTTACAACTATTTAATAATTTTGTTCAAATAAATAAAAAAAATTTAATATTTTCATTAAAAATAATTAAAACTATTTTATATTTTTAATAAAATTAATAAATATTCTATGACAAATTATCAATGTAATTAAATAAATTAGTTAATATTTTATTTTAATTATTTACAATTATTTAATAATTTTATTCAAATAATTAAAAATATTTAATATATTTATTAAAAATAATTAAAACTATTTTATATTTTTAATAAATATTCTATGTAAAATTATCAAATGTAATTAAATAAATTAGTTAATATTTTATTTAAATTATTTACAATTATTTAATAATTTTATTCAAATAATTAAAAATATTTAATATTTTTTCAAATAACTAAAAATATTTACTATTTTTATCAAAATGATTAAAATTATTTAATATTTTGAAAAATTTAACTTAATTTGAAAATTTTTATCAATTAAATCGAATAAATTTGTAAAATTGGAATAAATTAATAATAATAATAATAATAATAATTAATTTAATTAAAACATTATAGTTAATTTAACTAAATAAATTAATATAAAATTAAAACAAACTACAAGAAATGGCGACTATATGGCTCTTATGTCGGAATCGAGAAAAACCGTAATTAAATTATCCTTCTTAGGTCGAAAAACCATTTTAAAGTTACGTAAGAGTTTCAAATATTTATATAAAAGGCAATGCATGATTTTTTGATTCGTCTCTGTTCCCGCCAATACAAAATTATATTCAAAGTCAAAATTCGAAATTCCATATAGTTCAAAAGTTCCACCAGTTCTTATTAAAAGGCGTCTAATACCCGTTATAAATTTCCGTAAAGTTCACGGAATTGGTATCAAATATTAAAACAAAGTTAATAGTTTTTTTTTTTTTAATTTAAACCAAAATTTAAATTTCAATTCATGAACTTTATACTGCTATGTATATAGATGAACTTTCCCTCAGCTGTAGATTTCAGCCATAGTCCAAAGAGTACTTTTAGGCATTTCTCAGTCTTAACTACAGAACTAACAGAACTTCCCAGATTCCTATCTCAGTTTCAAATAAATGTATCCCCAAAAAAATAATTACCATTTAAGGTTTCCCAAAAAACCGATGTTACCATAACTTTTTATAGCCTAACACTACAAATAAATCCTTAAACTTACAGCCACTACACAAACCAAGTTCATGTTGAAACACCGTTAAATTTTGGTTATCCCCACAAATTTTTTCCCTAAACAATTTATTTAGTATCGTGTGCGTGTTCATGACCAGTTAACTTTAGGTGGAAAACCCTTTGAAAGTGTTTTTATGTGACAATTGCGTGTTAAACTTAATTTCGATAAACAAAAATGTTAACCAACTAAAGCTTTTGATGACATTCGATTTGACAAAACTGGATATAAAGAAAAAAAAACCCCCGCCAGAAAATACACATAGACCATAAAAATGTTCAAAACAAAACCTAAGCCAATAACGAAATTCCACATTGATTTCTTGTTAGCCAAATATCCGTGCTCCAACTATTGTTGCTGCTACTATTACTATAGTATGTGACCAACATTTAGGTCAAAAGCCCGGCTTAAACCAAACCATAATAATAACAACAGCAACAACAACACCACCAACAACACACGAAACGTAAACATTGTGTGAGAAAAGAAAATAAATAAGACAACACAGAGCGCTGCACAGCACAATAATAACAATAATAGTAATAAAAACGAAGAAAACTAAATGAAAACGCGCTAAAAACAACAACAGACAGAAAAAAAAACGCGGAAAAGAAAAGTTTGTCGTCCAGCTTCTCTCATTACAACCTACAGCAGCCGTATGCAGACAGTCATCATCATCGTATGCTGTGGCTCAGCTTAAACTCAACAGCATCTTTAACGCCAGCAACAGCAAGCAAACAACAACCAAACTTACACACAACAATCACAAAGTGCAATGAGCTGCTTAGTGTAGAGCCCGAGTTTAACGTATACGAAAAACTTGGCTTGTTATTGTTGTAAAATTAAAGTGAAATTGTTGTTGATTTCTTAAACGACAAACGAGGCTTTGTCTTTTGTTTTTTTGTCGTCGTCGTCGTCGTGTGAGAGAGCACGCGTGTGTGTGTCGCTGCATTACAGCCGCCAATAAACTTGTTTTTAACCAACAGCTACTGGGTTTTGATACTACAACAATAACAACAACCCCCTCCCCTTACCTTACTCTAAATCAAAAACATTTGGTACCAAAGCTGAGCAGTGTCCTCAGCAGCAGCCGCCGTATAACAAAAGATTGTCAAGTTGGATTACTCGATAGTGGATACCGTACATCAATTAAAAATGGTGTTCGGTGGGAAATTTCGTATCAGAAGGTAAATAAATACACAACACAACAAATGCGACTAATTATGGCTGGGATATGAATGGCCGATATTATATAGCCACACCATCGATATCCTATAATTACCCATAGAGCGAGAGAGAAAAAAAAATATTGGCGATTATCAATCATGTTTGTTATCTATGACACGGGAGGGAAAACCAATTCATCTAACACTTAGACTAACATGTGTAATCTAAAATAAAAACATTCGATAAATACAGTTAAAGGCACATTGTCTAACTTTTCTGTATTGTTGACATGGAAAGTTGTTAAGGTTTAAAAATTACCTTTAGGAAAAATATTTCTTAGATTTGCAACACAACGCTTGAAATACCTCTTGTGGCGTATGACTTTTGCAAACTGTTAAGGGAAACTTCTTAAGAGTAGCTTAGCTATGTTTTCTTAACCATGTCGTTCTTTGTTTAGTCAAAGACGCTGAGCACCCGCTTTAATGTATGAATAACAAGAAAGGTTTTTCCAGGTTTACGATCATTCGAACAGCATGATCGAAGGGGTTAGATACCTGTGCGGCTGTTAGCGAAAAGGGATGAAAGTGAATGTGTTATTGCTTGCGGAAAAATTTGTGTAAACTCACTCTCATTTGTAATAGGGTTGGTTAAGGAACATACAACATTACCTCTTTTGTCAACAAACAGTTGGAGATCAATGAGAGTTTTGCATTTACATCTGACTTACTCATAACCATGACGAACAATAACCCCTCGGGAGACCGCTCGACTAACTCATAGGCAAAAACCTTGAAGATACAATAGCAAGAGTTTGCGACGAAAGAGAAAATTAAAAACATTTACCAGGAAGATCCGGTTTTAGGACAGGTGCATAGAACACAAAAATCTTAATGTAAAATATTAAACTTTAAAAATATAAAAATAAAAATAATATAAAATTTTAAAAATAAAAAAAATTTAAAAATAAAAATATAAAAATATAAAAATATAAAAATATAAAAATATAAAAATATAAAAATATAAAAATATAAAAATATAAAAATATAAAAATATAAAAATATAAAAATATAAAAATATAAAAATATAAAAATATAAAAATATAAAAATATAAAAATATAAAAATATAAAAATATAAAAATATAAAAATATAAAAATATAAAAATATAAAAATATAAAAATATAAAAATATAAAAATATAAAAATATAAAAATATAAAAATATAAAAATATAAAAATATAAAAATATAAAAATATAAAAATATAAAAATATAAAAATATAAAAATATAAAAATATAAAAATATAAAAATATAAAAATATAAAAATATAAAAATATAAAAATATAAAAATATAAAAATATAAAAATATAAAAACATAAAAATATAAAAATATAAAAATATAAAAATATAAAAATATAAAAATATAAAAACATAAAAATATAAAAATATAAAAATATAAAAATATAAAAATATAAAAATATAAAAATATAAAAATATAAAAATATAAAAATATAAAAATATAAAAATATAAAAATAAAAAATATAAAAATATAAAAATATAAAAATATAAAAATATAAAAATATAAAAATATAAAAATATAAAAATATAAAAATATAAAAATATAAAAATATAAAAATATAAAAATATAAAAATATAAAAATATAAAAATATAAAAATATAAAAATATAAAAATATAAAAATATAAAAATATAAAAATATAAAAATATAAAAATATAAAAATATAAAAATATAAAAATATAAAAATATAAAAATATAAAAATATAAAAATATAAAAATATAAAAATATAAAAATATAAAAATATAAAAATATAAAAATATAAAAATATAAAAATATAAAAATATAAAAATATAAAAATAAAAAAATATAAAAATAAAAAAATATAAAAATATAAAAATATAAAAATATAAAAATATAAAAATATAAAAATATAAAAATATAAAAATAAAAAAATAAAAAAATATAAAAATATAAAAATATAAAAATATAAAAATATAAAAATATAAAAATATAAAAATATAAAAATATAAAAATATAAAAATATAAAAATATAAAAATATAAAAATATAAAAATATAAAAATATAAAAATATAAAAATATAAAAATATAAAAATATAAAAATATAAAAATATAAAAATATAAAAATATAAAAATATAAAAATATAGAAATATAAAAATATAGAAATATAAAAATATAGAAATATAAAAATAAAGAAATATAAAAATAAAGAAATATAAAAATATAAAAATATAAAAATATAAAAATATAAAAATATAAAAATAAAAAAATATAAAAATATAAAAATATAAAAATATAAAAATATAAAAATATAAAAATATAAAAATATAAAAATTTGGTTAAGGTGATTTCAATTTTTTTTTATAAAAATATAAAAATATAAAAATATAAAAATATAAAAATATAAAAATATAAAAATATAAAAATATAAAAATATAAAAATATAAAAATATAAAAATATAAAAATATAAAAATATAAAAATATAAAAATATAAAAATATAAAAATATAAAAATATAAAAATATAAAAATATAAAAATATAAAAATATAAAAATATAAAAATATAAAAATATAAAAATATAAAAATATAAAAATATAAAAATATAAAAATATAAAAATATAAAAATATAAAAATATAAAAATATAAAAATATAAAAATATAAAAATATAAAAATATAAAAATATAAAAATATAAAAATATAAAAATATAAAAATATAAAAATATAAAAATATAAAAATATTAAAATATAAAAATATAAAAATATAAAAATATAAAAATATAAAAATATAAAAATATAAAAATATAAAAATATAAAAATATAAAAATATAAAAATATAAAAATATAAAAATATAAAAATATAAAAATATAAAAATATAAAAATATAAAAGTATAAAAGTATAAAAATATAAAAATATAAAAATATAAAAACATAAAAATATAAAAATATAAAAATATAAAAATATAAAAATATAAAAATATAAAAATATAAAAATATAAAAATATAAAAATATAAAAATATAAAAATATAAAAATTAGAAGGAGTAGGAGCTGATTTAAGAAAAAAAATTAACAAATATAAAAAATTTTATTTGGACCACCTTTAGGGTTGAAGAAGTTTCCAAAAATTTTGGCTGTTGGTTAATCATTAGACTTCATTAGGGGCACCGTTGGAGCAGTTAAAGCGGTGGGAGCAACTATTATAAAATATTGATATATGTATAATATAATATATAATAATATCTATGTATAATATAGGGGTAGATATGTTTGGGAAAAATGTTAGGAGGGAAATATTGGTGGGGTTTATACTTTCATCCGTCAAGGGGCGACTCCGGATATGTCGATTTATTTTGATTTTAAGATATTGTTTAATTTGCTAACAATAATTTCTAATTGTGATTGTAGAGGTATTTTAAGTATAACAACTCTGTTTTCAATTTCGACATTATTAATTTTTAGTTTTGGGTTAACTAAATTAAAAAATGGTATTTGTAGGATTTATTTTTTTAATATTTTTTTATTATATTTTCATTAAAATGTAAATATATTTGTTTATTTAAATTGTTTTTGTTTGAAATTTTTGGTTAAGGTGATTTCAATTTTTTTGGAAATTTTTAAAAAAAATCTTTAAATTTTTTTTTTATTATTAGGCAAAAGATATGTTAACTTAGAAAAAATTGCTTTTTTTTGTACAATACTTGTTCCTGAATTTAAAATTTTTTTATTATATTTTTTGTGAGTTTCGATACCGTTTTGTATCTAAGGTAGCTGAAAGCCTAGTTTGAATCTACACAAGTAAAACGTAATTATAAATATTTTTTTAATCAAATATTAGTTCTTTTTTTAGTTGCTGAAAGCCTTGTTCGAATCTACTCAAGTTTCGTACTCAAGTAAAAAGTAATAATAAATATTTTTTTAAACCAAATATTGATTTTTGTTTTCTAATAGAGTTCATTTCAAATTTGTTTGAAAAAGATTGAATTTTTCAATTACTTTTCTATATACAAAAATTATAAAACTTATGCTTTTATACTTATCATAAATTTTACCATGTAAAATTAAGAGCATTTGTTGACATTTCACAATTTGTTTCCTTATACATATGCATCATCATGAAAATAATTAAAAATGAAAAAGCTATGAGCCAACTCTTAACCCTTTATATAAAATTAAGCTAGAGTTTACAAAAAAATTATACTCTTCTGCTGTTTGAATTTTTATTCAAATCAACCAAATTATTTTGTACGACTCATCCCAATTTGTATATGAATTAAATCCAATTTCTTATGCTTTCTTTTCCTCTTCATCTCTCCCTCTCTCCACTTTTTATGAAGACAGCCTATGATCTAACGGTTATTTTTTTTTATCATAAAACATTTCCACCGCTCTGCCCTTGTCAGACAGTCACTTCCTCTTTGTATGTCAACAAACCAAGCAAATAAATTTTGCCCCAAAAAGAAACGTAGCAACTCGAGCGAGACAAAAAATGGAAAAAATTAAAACAAAAAAATTGTTTTAATTAAAATCCAAAATTTGCCATACTTTCGAGTTAATTAACAGCCCCACGAATTTCCCCGACTACTCAATGACAAATGTATCTAATACATGTGCTGCCATAATAGAAAACGGCGCAATACAATAATAGAAGTACAAATAGAAATAATGACGTGACACCAAAAATTAAAACCCCTACAAAAAGCAAAGGTTTGCACTTGCTTCTCTAGGAAAACAATCAAATTGATTGTATTCGATATTTTCAGTATTTTTTTTTTCTTAATCGCAATGCAATAAATTTTAATCATTCCCTGTAATCAGCTATCAATGCAATTGGAAACGAGTAAATTAAGGAAATCAAACAAAATTCTACAAATTCCTAAATAAACTTTATAATCAGTTTGAAATATGAAAGCGATAACAAACAACGACGATTTATCTTTTCCCACTAATTAGGAACAAAACTCAAAATATAAATGGGCCCCCAATTAATAAGACGAAAAAGGGCACGAGCCCTATTTTGTACGCAGCCAGTCAACAAAGAGACAATTGCTCACTCACACTTAATGACCGAGAAAAATTCGTTATAATAAATTTTAATAGCATAATTAGCCAAACACTCCACTATTCTCCTCTTAAGTGTAAGCAGTGAAATTCCACAAATATTTTGCGCCCCATTCATCACTACCACTTACAGTTGACGTCTGTATCATTTGACCTTTTATGTCAATTCTATTACCAATGCCTTTGGTAATTTTCTTCCCATTAAGAATATATACCACAACAAAATTACAACACATCTCGGCGGCCATTGTACGCATAATTAAATTTCAATATCAATTTAATTTAAAATTGAATTTTGTAAAGTTTTCTACTTCTTCTTTTTCTTCAGTAAACAAAGTTCATTACACCACAACCACATGGTCCACATGGTCCGTCTATTCACAGTTCTCCCAACAGTTTGTCTTTGAGGTGAAATATTGTAGTATTCGTAGTAGGCTGACACTGTGTTTATTCACACATCGTATTGTAATTTTTTTTTCAATTATTGTTTTTGTTTTTGTTTTTATATTTGCTATAAATATTTATTGAAAATCACGATCAATAATGTTGGTGCTTTCAATTAACACTTTTAAGTGTTGTTTCTAGAGCATTTTTATTACCAGCTTTTCTTGCAGTTTCATTCGCGTTCATATGTTGACGTATGTTACGTTACGTTTTGGTACGTTGTGAACGTTTGTTATTGTTGGGCAAAAATAATAACATATTGTAGTATTAACAAATATAGACATAGAATTTTTAAGTTCTTAATATATACACTGTTAAAAATTCTAAAGGGTTAAGAAATCTGAAGTTGTAGAGAAGTTCAAGTGTTGTCTGGAAGGAGGCAGAGAAGCTAGAAACTTGAAATTTGGCATGAAGGTTCCTGTTATGAAGTAGGCAGATATAACCAATTTTAAATGGTTATATCTCAAAAATCAATAGATGCACGAAGATGAGATTTGGTACATACATTGACATTTTCACAGTGGCTATATAAAAACATATATTAAGCTAAGAGGCTTAACAATGCCCGCACATACCTGAATATAAATGGGCCATACCTCACAAGCCATTTGGGGTAAAAAGATGAGATTGAGATTTATATCGGTCATGTGAATAAACCGATTGTAATAAAATGTTCATAATCTATATATTTAAAATTGATTAGTGACTGACTGGGATGAAGCTAGAATGATGAAATTTATGGTGATTGTTGTCTTTTGACCAAACGGTTAACACTTATATGGGAGTGCTTGATCCCTATAGAATTAAAATGCCGCAAGTCCAAACAGTTAGAGATAGAGTCGCGAAAATTAAAGTGAATACTTATATCATAGTTGTAGTTGTGCGATACGAATGACATTTTCAAAATTCGTACCTTTAAGGGGTGAAAAAGGCCGAAAAAATTATAAAACAGGTACTGTCGCCCAGGCCAAACGGCTAAAGATATAGTCGCGAACATTTATATGGAATTGTTCCCTATATAATATCGTATATGCACATTAGGAGTATAACCAATTTTTTGGCATAGTACCATGAGGTCAACCATGTCCTAGTAACCACAAAAATAATAATAATTTTTCTGGAAAAAGTTCACGCACCAATTGGTTTTTCTAAACAGGTGTATAAAAAATTATTTAAAAATTTATTATTTTTTTTATTTATTTTTATTTTTATTATTTTATAAATTACTGAAAGTTACATATGTATAGATAAAAATTTAAGATTTAAAGTTCGAGGAGATTTTTTATTTATTTTTTTTTTTTGTTAAAAAAGGTTAAAGATACGTTCTGGTTTGCGGAAAATCTCTTACCATCTCTAAATATTAATGAAATTTCATACTTGAGCTATTTTTTGTTTTAAATAAACATATTATTAATTTTTCTTAACCAAAAGGAAAATTTAAAATTTTCAAAACTTCATCGCGGTTGGTGCGTGAACTTTTTTGACCCTAGGGAAAAAATAAATATACGTTCCCTTATAGTTTTTTATGCTCTATTGGACTGTGCTATGCCAATTTTGATATTTTAAAAAATTGTTAAAAAGTTATATCCCTAATGCACATGCTCCCCCATTAAAATTATTGGGGTACCCTTCCATCATAGTTGAAATCACATAAATTAAGGTTCCGTTCGTCTTATGAAGCAAAAATAAAAAAAATGTTTTTATGAAATTCGTACTTTTAGGTATAAAAAGGGGCAACAATTAGGGTACCCGCTGATCTTGTGGAGTATTTGTGCCATGCGAATATCTTTTCAAAATTTTGTACTCTTTGAGCTAAAAATGGGAAAAAGTGACACCATCGCCCAGAGCAAACGGCTAAAGCTACAGTTACACTTATATGTAGTACAGAAGTTGTGCGATAAGAACTAAGTTTTCCAAATTTGTTCTCTTGGGGTCCCATTTTTATAAATTTTTATTTTTTTAATACTTTTATAATATTATTTTTTCATATATCTATATTTTTATATTTTTATATTTTTATATTTTTATATTTTTATATTTTTATATTTTTATATTTTTATATTTTTATATTTTTATATTTTTATATTTTTATATTTTTATATTTTTATATTTTTATATTTTTATATTTTTATATTTTTATATTTTGATATTTTTATATTTTTATATTTTTATAATTTTATATTTTTATATAATTATTTTTATATTCCTATATTTTTATATTTTTGTATTTTTATATTTTTTATATATATTATATTTTTTTATTTTCTTATATTTTTATGTTTTATATTTTTATATTTTTATAACTTTATATTTTTATATATTTATTTTTATATTCCTATATTTTTATATTTTTGTATTTTTATATTTTTCATATATATTATATTTTTTTATTTTCTTATATTTTTATGTTTTTGTGTTTTTATATTTTTATATTTTTATATTTTTATATTTTTATATTTTTATATTTTTATATTTTAAAATTTTTATATTTTTATATTTTAAAATTTTTATATTTTTATATTTTTATATTTTTATATTTTTATATTTTTATATTTTTATATTTTTATATTTTTATATTTTTATATTTTTATATTTTTATATTTTTATATTTTTATGTTTTTATATTTTTATATTTTTATATTTTTATATTTTTATATTTTTATATTTTTATATTTTTATATTTTTATATTTTTATATTTTTATATTTTTGTATTTTTGTATTTTTATATGTTTTTGTATTTTTATATTTTGTGATATATTTATATTTTTATATTTTTATATTTTTATATTTATATATTTTTATATATTTATTTTTTTATAGTTTTATATTTTTATAATTTTATACTTTTAAATTTTTATATTTATGTTATATTTATTTTGCTTGTCAATATTACTCTTTCTTATTCCTCTTAATTTCTCTGAGTGCATTTAAAATCATTTGAAATCTTTATTAAACACTAAACACTCTAATAAAAATACAATATGCACGCTTCTTCTGTTTTTTTTTGTGTTTATTACTGTTTATGGGTTATCTGAAGTGTTTACAATTATTAACCTTGATTTTATTATAAACATTTAAATTAACACCGCAACAGATAAACAGAGAAAACTTTGTGATGAAACCTGAAAGAATTTCAAATAAAATTTCAAATTCAAACAATTGTGGGCCAACACCTTTAATTAACATTAAACAAAATTGAGCTCAGATGGGGTCGGCCCTTTTAAACGTGTTCTAATCTAATCTAAAGTAAATGCAAGACAAAGAACTAAACTGAACCACATGGAAATAGTGTTCAGTGTGAAGTGAGGGTGAGCGAGTGCGTGTGTGCGATTGCAGAGGGAATACATAATTAGGTGGGCTATGAATTTTTATAATTTAAATTAATTTATAAACATCGCATATTTTGTAAGAAATAAACATGTCACGACGCGGCATGTAGCAACACATAGTAGTAGTGGGTAGGGATACTACACGTAGTATAGTGGTGGCACATAAGAGTGTTAGAGTTAGGAATGGTTGGCATGTCATGACGACTACTGCCCCCACAGAACGGCTGAGAATTGTTAAACAAAGCACTACGTAGGTATGTACTGCCAGCATTTTTACTTATCGCTTGCTGTGTTACCATTATTTTAAACTGAACTGTTTTTTATGGAGTTTCAAGCGTTTACCTCCCCCTCTTCCTCTCACCACTCTTAAGACCACCTTAATCTACCTTATGCCTTCTTTTGTTCTTCGCCTTGCTAAGAGTAAAGTGTTTTATGTTGTAATTTGTTTTTGAAAAGCAAAACCCCATAATCAGTTTTATTTTCCCGCATAAAGAGGGGGTTAATAAACTCTTTACTCTTTGTGCTACAACTACGATCATTTCCCCTTCCCCTTTTTTGGTTCACTTGACGCAACACTGAAAGGAAGATCAGTAAGTAACCAAACCAAGTGCTTTAGATCTTTACTTGCTGTGGCTAATGCGGCTACATTACATTAAAGTACTTCTCAGTCCTCGGTACTTGGAAGCTTTATGAGAATCGCCCAGCTGGCCGTCATTCACTGGAATAAAGAACTAATGCGAAGAAGATAAAGATAACAATAAAATAGCAGCAGTGGAGGGGGGGAGCGAAAAAAAAGAAAAAGTTATTTTCCTTTGTTTTCATTTATCACTCAGAAAACTGAAAAGTACTAGCTAGTATAGAACAACAACAGCGACAACATACGAACGCGGACGCTTTCTGATGATAATGACGACGACGCAAAGCTCTAAGCTAAGATCGAGTCCACAGACGGACGGACGATTATGGGGACGACTACTTTTCAAGCCGTGCGAGGTGTTTATGTGGGTCATTTAAATTAAATCTTTCTTCTTAAGAATATACAGCAGAGTTTAGATAGCTTAACCCTCACCACCGACGCTGTCGCTGCCGCAATTAGTTTAACACGAATCCATCAAGAGCCAACACAAAAAAGAGAAAATTAATGTTGTTTTGTTTTTTGTTTAAATTGTCTTAAGAAATTATTTTAGTTAAGGTTAAGGTTTTCAATCAAAAATTCTAATCATGAGAACATTTGAAATAACTGTCAATCAACATTGTGGTGAAGTGGTAAAAAAAAACTGAAATTAAATTTAAAGTTAAAAAAAATTAAAGTTTGAACAAGAAATTGTTTTAAACTTTAAGTACATACACACATTTTATATTACCCCTCTAGGAGGCATAATCGGAGCAGCAGGAGCCGATTTCATAAAAAAAATTATGAAACTACCAAAAAATTGTATGAGGACCACCTTTTGGCCATCACTGTTGGGGTTGCAAAAATATTAGGGGCCGGTCACACATTTCAATCCTCTAGAGGCACGTTAGGACAGTTAGAGCGATGGGAGCAAATTTATAAAAATATGAGTTTTGTATGAGAACCTCTTTAGGGGATGAAGATGGGTGGTAAATGGTAGAAGGAAAAATGACTGGAGGTCAATCACACATGTAACTTCTCTAGGCGGCACAATGGGAGCGGCAGAAGTAGAATTCTTAACCCTTCAACCTTAAGGTTTGAAGATAGAGGGTAAATATGTTCTGAGAAATTATAAGGGTTGCAAAAAATTTGGGGCGTTGGTTATACATTTGGGGCAACATTTTTGTACATATGTTTGGGAAAAATGTTAGTAGGGAAAAATTACTGGGGGTCGCTGTCATTTAACCCCACCACACCTCCTCCAAATTTTGGCTCAGGCATTTTTTCCCCAACCACACAAAATTAGGGAGTGGTTCGAAGCGAATTCGTACAATATACCAAAACTCCTGAACATTTCTTACATCGCACAGTGGGCCGATTGAAAAAAACACGGTATCAACACTTTTAAAGTATTGTTCTGATCATTTTGTAGAGGAAAGGTTTCGATTTCAAAAGTTTGCCTTAATTTTTTAAAAGTGTTCATGTTTATTTATAATTTTAAATGTTTTAAATATTTTCAAGATATTTAATATTTTAATATTTTTAGAGATTTTTATGTTTTTTTAATTGTCTTATGGTTCTTAATATTTTTAATATTTTATATATTTTTAATATTATAAATATTTCAATAATATTACTATTTTTAATATTTGTATTATTTTTGTATCCTCAATATTTTTTTAAATTTAATACTTTTGATATTTTTCATATTTTTAATAATTTAAACATTTTAAATAATTTAAATATTTTAAAGAATTTAAATATTTTAAATAATTTTAATATATTTAAAAATTTCAGTACTTTACATATTTTTAATAATTTTTTATAATTTAAAAATGTTCTTATATATTTAATAATTATATATTTTAAATATTTTTTAATTTTTTGTAATTTTTATATATTTAAATAATTTAAATATTGTTTAAAATTTTAATATTTTGAATATTTTCAATGTTTTTATAATTTTTAATATTTTCCATATTTTTATTCTTTTCAATTCTTTTTTTATTATTTTAAAAATTTTAATATTTTTTTATCTATCTAATATATTTAAGAATTTCAATATTGTTAATAATTTTAGTTTTTCAAAATTTTAAATATTTTTGATATTTATAATAATTTTAGAATTTTTGTATATTTTTTTATTTTTAATATTTTTCATGTTTTTAATATTTTGAATAGTTTTAATATTTTTAATATTTTAATTTAAATATTTTAATATTTCTAATATTTTTAATATTTTGAATATTTTTATAATTTTTAATATGTTCCATATTTTTATTCTTTTCAATTTTTTTTGTTATATTTTTATTATTTTAAAAATTTTAATATTTTTTTAATTTCTAATATTTTTAAGAATTCCAATATTGTTAATAATTTTAGTTTTTAAAAATTTTGAATATTTTTGACATTTTTAATAATATTAGAATTTTTGTATATTTTTTTATTTTTAATATTTTTCATGTTTTTAATATTTTTAATAGTTTTAATATTTTTAAAATTTTTAATAGTATTAAAATTTTTAATATTTTAAATATTTTTAATATTTTTAATATTTCTAATATTTTTAATATTTTTGGTATTTTTGATATTTATAATATTTTTTATATTTTTAACATTTTTAATATTTTTAATATTTTTTATATTTTTGATATTTTTAATATTTGTAATATTTTTGATATTTTTGATATTTTTAACATTTGTAATTTTTTTTAATATTATTAATATTTTTAATATTTTTGAATATTTTTTATTTTTAATATTTTTGATATTTTTAATATTTGTAATTTTTTTTTAATATTATTAATATTTTTAATAATTTTAATATTTTGAATATTTTTTATTTTTAAGTAAAAAAAAATGTCAAAGTTTTAGGTTGGCGAGATTTGCCTAAACTTGTTGTAATACAGTATATTAGGCCGGAAGCGAAACGTATGGACGATTTTTTTTAGGCGAACATTTTAGAATGTTCCACTTGATGTAAAAAATACATGACGGAAATTTGAGTAAGATCCGACAGTTATTTCCCTTGTTCAAAGTAGTCAAAGGTCAGGTTTTTGGTAAATCCTTTATTTTTTACCAATATTCGACTAAGAAATTGTATTTTTTCTCGAAAATATGTAATAGATATATACTGACGTGTGTGGGCGGGGCCTCGGCACTTTTTGCCAACTTGGTTCCAAATAGTCTAGTTATATATTTACTATATTGTAAAATTTTCAGGACGTGGCACAACCCCTGCCCACTATGTACTGTACCAACAACATATAACAAATATCATCTTATTAGCTCCTATAGTTCATGAGATACAGCCGTTTAAAGTTTCTAATCCGATCCCGCTCATTTTTTGTTTGTTCACAAACTTTGCTGCCAAATGCATCCACACAAAATTTCAAGGTGATTGGAGAAACAATCCTGCAGATATGGCGGTGTCAAAAATATAGTCCAATGAGCGGGGCCACGTCCACTTGATATATCAAAAATTAAAGTACCCTATTTCTACCACCGACCTCTTTGGGGTATGGCTTAAAGTCGTCCGATTTTGCTCAAATTTTGTTAATTGCTATTTAATAACAACGGACACAATATTCCGCTCGAATATTACCGAAAATTCAAAGTTGAATTCAATCCAATTGAAAGTCGATGGAAAACTTGACAATTTCAAATGTCTAGTACATTTCAAAAATGATCAGAATAATACTTTAAAAGTTTATTATTTTTCAATCGGCCCCACTGTGCATCGTTAAATAAGTTTCATATTGTCTTTAAAATTTACCAGTAGAATAATATAATTTAATAAACAATTTCAGCTTTATGTTTTATAAAGTTAATCAATTTGTCTGGTGAATCATTCATTTATTTCTGTTAAAAGTCTGTTTATTAGTAATTTTTTTTTCTATTAACCTCCGCTATGCCCATCTTTTGAAAGACAAAGAAAAAACAATTTTAAAAGTTTCCTTAATTAACTCTAAATGTATGCCTAATAAACATTACTTAATAACTGCTAATCTGTCTATAATAATTAAAAGTGAACAATAACAAAAAAAAAAAAAAAACAAATTTGCATTATTATTTAGCCGCATTAAGCTAATAAAGACACATTCTAATTATATATAGTATATATCTGAAATTTCACCATACTTGGAACCAGTTTGTGTCACACAAATCTGTTAACTCACATTAATAACAATGGACAATATTGGCACCGACGCCGCAGCGACAGCGACAGCGACAGCAACAACGACAACGGATTTTTTTAATAAATTCAACCCATAAAATTATTTAAATCGATTGATTGTAAATCATTTTATAGCCATATTCAGTTTAACTCAATGTCTGTCTGTCCGTCTGCTGGGTCGTCTGTCTGTCTGGTTGGCTGGCTGGCTGGCTGGATCAAGAACACTATAGTGCACTGCACATTAAACTTATCAGTGACTTTGTACTTTGATTTTTTTTTGCTTTCAAATAAAATGGTAATAATTAATAATGCAACAACACAACAAAAAAACGAAAATTATTAAGCGGTAGATACTGTTGTATTTATTTATTATGAACTTCCTTAATAATTTGTGCAACCACCGGGTAGACTCAGGGTTTACTGTCTCCCTGATAAGGATGAAAAAAAAATCTATAATCTATAAATTTCTTGGGAATTGTACCAAGTGGCAGATGTTTATTGCGAAAAATAATAATAAATAAATAAAAAATAATACAAAAGACTTTTGTCTCTATGGAAAGGGGTGTGGCAATGTCAAACCTAAACGGAAATCAGTGGTTTACAGCAGGGACAGGCACTTCATAGCCTCGCGAGGCAATAACCGAATTTTCATACAGACAATATAATCCATTATAATTGCTGTCCTTATTAAGGTAAACATTTCTGGCAATGCGTCGTTTCGAAAATTATCAAAGTTTACACATTACAGCGGATTTTTAAAATATCGATTTTTTAAAAAATTCATAATATTTCCAAATATTATTTAAAATTTTAAATTTTTCTCTTCTTATTGTTTCTTACTTAAATTCCCCTGTTGTCCTAATTTTTTTATTTCAAAATTTATAACCAAATTTTGAAAATAGCGATTTTTTAAAAATTGCATTTAAATTTATGTTAGTTTGGAAAATCAGTCAAAACTGTTGTCCTTATACAGAGACACATTTCAGGCAATGCGCCGTTTTGAAATTCCTTAAAGTGAACACATTAGGGCGATTTTTTTGAAAAAGCGATTTTTAAAAAATTTTATAAATTATCCAAATATCAATTAAAATTTAAAATTTTTTCTCTCTTTAGTGTTTCTTACTTGAAAACGACTGTTGGCCTCATATTTTATTTTAAAATTCAACATGTTTTGCAATTTATAAACAAATTTTGAAAATAGCGATTTTTAAAAAATTTAATTTTAATTGGGGTTAGTTTAGAAAATCCATCAACTATTCATCTTATAAAAAAACATATTGGTTGCAATGCGCCCTTTCGAAATTCCTAAAGTTAACACACTACGGCGATTTTTTAGAAAATCGATTTTTAAAAAATTACGTATTATTTCCAAATATTATTTAAAATTAAATTTTTTTCTGTTTTCATCGGTTTTTACTTGAATACGTCTGTTGGCCTCATATTTTAATTTCAGATATTCAACATATATTGCAATTTATAACCTAATTTTGAAAATAGCGATTTTTAAAAAATTGCATTTAAATTGGTGTTAATTAGAAAATCCGTCAAAAGTGTTGTCCTTATATGACAAAAATTCGTGGCAATGTGCCATTTTGAAATTCCTTGAAGAAAACACATAACAGAGATTTTTAAACAAGCGATTTTTAAAAAATTCCGTAATATTTCGAAATATTATATTAAATTTTAAAAATTTTCTTTTTTTTTCCTTAAATACGACTGACGCCAACTTATTTTTATTTCAAAATTCAACATATTTTAAAAAAATTGCTATTGAATTTGAGATATTAAGGAAATCCGTCAAAACTGTTGTCCTTATAAAGAAAAAAATTTGTGGCAATGCGCCCTTTTGAAATTCCCTGAAGTTTACACATTACGGTGATTTTTTAAAACAGCGATTTTTAAAAAATTGCGTAATATTTTCAAATATTATTTAAAATTTAAAAAAAAATTCTGTTTATATTGTTTTTTACTTGAATACGACTGTTAGCCTCATATTTTTATTTAAAAATTCAACATAATTTGCAATTTATAACCTAAATTTGAAAATAGCGATTTTTAAAAAAATTGCATTTAAATTGATGATAGTTTGAAAAATCTGTCAAAATTGTTGTCCCTATAATGATACACATTTCAGGCAATGCGCCATATCGAAATTCCTTAAAAATAACACATTAAAGCGATTTTGAAAATTAGCGATTTTTTAAAAATTATTTTATATTTCCAAGTATTGACATGAAAGTAATCTGTATATACCGTTGCCGACATTAAAACGCAGGTTGACCTCAAACCCAAATGTCAAAATTTTATATAATACAAACATTACATAAGATTTAAATAATAGCGATTTTTAAACAAAAAAAATGCTTAATATCGCAAAACAACCAATAGAAACAAAGTCGTTTCTTCTAGATTGCATAAAAGTATAACTTAAAAATAATTTTTAAGAAATCACATAGTTCCAATATTACAGTTTTTTTTAAATAACGATTTTTTTAATTCCACTTTAACATATCAATATGAACAAAAACATAATATTTTAGTTTTATTTTTTTTTTATCATTAAAACGCTTGTTTGTGTCAAGTCCTGATGTAAAATTTCTATATATATTTTGTATCTTGACACTTAATTTCAAAATAGCGATTTTAAATAAAATAGTTTTTATTATTTTGTTAATATGTCAAAATAATGAATTTGACCAAAAGTCATGGCCTTGCAAGCACATATGTAAAATAAAATTCAAATAAATTCAAACAAATGATGTTGCTCCACATAATGACGATTTTTAAAAATAGCGATTTTTCAAAAATTGCCCTATATTTCTAAATATGAACACAGACAATGTTATTTTGTAATTTATTCTTTGTTTCTATGGTATCTCCTATTAAATAACATACTTACTACTTAATCCGACTTCAATCGTCCATATATTTTGTATCTTTAAACAAATTTTCAAAATAGCGATTTTGTAAAAAAAAAATTATCGACATTTTATATATAAGGCCTTAAACCTGGTATTCCGTTGTTATTGTTGCCCTTGTCAAGGTTCACTTTTGTGTCTCATTCCATTATTGGATTTAAGTCTATGTTATAAATTATAGCGATATTTTAAAATAGCGATTTTTAAAACTTCTTTAATATTTTCAAGTATTGTTTTAAAAGTTACTTTTGTTGTTTGTTATAACAGTTGCCACTTATAAAACCTATGTTGGCCTTATAGTTTGACTTTAAAATTTCTATATTTTAAAAGGTGTTTTTAGATTTTAAAAAACGCATTAAAACGCAGGTTGACCTCAAACCCAAATGTCAAAATTTTATATAATACAAACATTACATAAGATTTAAATAATAGCGATTTTTAAACAAAAAAAATGCTTAATATCGCAAAACAACCAATAGAAACAAAGTCGTTTCTTCTAGATTGCATAAAAGTATAACTTAAAAATAATTTTTAAGAAATCACATAGTTCCAATATTACAGTTTTTTTTAAATAACGATTTTTTTAATTCCACTTTAACATATCAATATGAACAAAAACATAATATTTTAGTTTTATTTTTTTTTTATCATTAAAACGCTTGTTTGTGTCAAGTCCTGATGTAAAATTTCTATATATATTTTGTATCTTGACACATAATTTCAAAATAGCGATTTTTAATAAAACAGCGTTTTTTTTAATTTTCTAATTTGTCTAAATAATGAATTTCGACAAGTCATGATCTTTTAAGCACATAGTTATAACTAAACCAAAAAAAACCCAAACAAATGATGTTGCTCCACATAATGACGATTTTTAAAAATAGCGATTTTTAAAAAATATCTTTATATCTCTAATAATAAATATACACGATGTTATTTAGTTATTTATTCATTGTTTCTATGGTATCTCACATTTAATCACATCTTGACTTCTTAATTCGATTTCAAGCGTCCATATATATTTTGTTTCTCTAAAAAAATTTCAAAATAGCGATTTTGTAAAAGAAAAATTTATCGACATTATAGATATTAGGTCTTAATCCTGGTATTCCGTTGTTATTGTTGCCCTTGTTAAGGTTCACTTTTGTGTCTCATTCCATTATTGGATTTAAGTCTATGTTACTAATTATTTTAAAATAGCGATTTTTAAATCTTCTTAAATATTTTCAAGTATTGTTTTAAAAGTTACTTTTGTTGTTTGTTTTAACAGTTGCCACTTATAAAACCTATGTTGGCCTTATAGTTTGACTTTAAAATTTCTATATTTTAAAAGGTGTTTTTAGATTTTCATATAAGCGATTTTTTGTTACTTTTAAGAAAATTTCAGTTATTTTGAAGAAGCCGGTACCTGACTATCTTTAATTAACATTTTGGGTAAAACATCGCAAGAAGATCCATGTTTACCTTTGCCAGCATAGTAAATAAACGAAGATCGCGTGAAGATTATTGTTTTCAAATATAATTGACATTGGTTAAGCTAGTTTTAACGTACTATTGTTTATAAAACGTGACCACAACAAAGCATTTGTTTATTTTTATTATTAGAATATTTTGGTCGTACAAAAGTGCCCACCCACACCTCATACCCCTACACAACAAAACAAATTGGTGGTTAAGCAATTGCCGAATTAAATTATTATAACCTAAAGATCGTCAGGGGTGATGACATTTGTTCATTTGAAGATGATTTTTTATTTTATATTTAAATATTACATTTTTATAGTTTTATATTTCTGTTTTTATTTATTTTATATTTTCTTATTTTTATATTTTTATATAATTTTTATTTTTTAATTTTTTTTATTATTATATTTTTATAGTTTTAAATTTTTTTTTTTTATTTTATATTTTTACATTTTTATATTTTTTTATATTTTTATAGTTTTACATTTTTATATTTTTGTATTTTTATATTTTTATATTTTTATATTTTTAAATTTTTATATTTTTATATTTTTATATTTTTATATTTTTATATTTTTATATTTTTATATTTTTATATTTTTATATTTTTATATTTTTATATTTTTATATTTTTATATTTTTATATTTTTATATTTTTATATTTTTATATTTTTATATTTTTATATTTTTATATTTTTATATTTTTATATTTTTATATTTTTACCCACGCCTCTTTCCCCCCCCAGATACCGCGCGAGCTGGGGTCCATTTAAGCTGAACATGACGGTGGTCTCGGCCACAAGTCACTTCAGCACTTCATGTTAAAGTGTTAATTTTTTTTTGTTTTGAATTGAATTGAATTATATTGAATTGATTTGATTTGAATTGAATTATATTGAATTGATTTGAATTAAATTGAAGTGAATTATATTGAATTGAATTGAATTGAATTAATAATATAAGAGTTATAATTGTTCATTTCCACATATCACTGTTTTACGACGTGGGGCGTAACATCAGCCCAAAAACATCCTCATAATCCGGCATGTTCCCAAGGCAATGGCTTTCGACATTTCATGTAAAAGAGATGAAAGTCCCAATTCGTCGAGATGTTGCGTAACAGAATTTACCACAATACCAGTACTCGATATTACAATTGGGATAGTCTGCACAGTTGTTAGATGTTCTCTTTGCTTTACTTCAAACGCTAGATCTGCATATTTGGATATTTTTTCACTAATGGTTCGATTCGCGTTATCCGAAAGTGGAACTGCGACATCTAGGATGTATCCAACCCTTCTGCGTATGTCTATCCATATTATATCTGGTCTGTTGGCGATGATTGTCCGATCAGTTGACATTGTTCTGTCCCAATAAAGTTTATAATTTCTGCTCACTAACACTGCCTCAGGTTCATACCTGTAATATGGAAGTTTTTCTTCCAAGAAACCGCTTCTTACAGCAAGGCTTTGGTGGATTATTTTCGCCACATCGTTATGTCTTTTGAGGTATGCCGTACTCGCCATTACCGAACAACCATTGATGATGTGTTCCGTAGTCTCCGCAGCCTGACCACATCGCCGGCAACGGTTATCAATGTCTTCATGCAGGATAACTCGGCGGAAATGCTTGGTGTGCATTATCCCATCCTGTATGGCCATTAAAAATCCTTCCGTTTCCGGAAACAGTTGTCCGTACTGGAAACATATAGTGGAGGCATGTTTATCCACATTTTCGAGGTCCAGTTGGTGTGGAAATTTGCCATGTATGGCCTTATGCTTCCATTGCTCCACTATATCGGCATCACTAGTTACATTTTCCAGGGGTGCAAAACTAGGTGTTGATAGTTTAAGTGGGGTGTGGTTTGCGTCCAGATTTACCAGGATGGAGTATCGGTCAATCTCCGATGCAGTTTCATAGAAAAATTCCCGGAGATTGTGAATCTGGCTATAATTTTGGTTTTTAATGTTAACCACACCCTGTCCTCCCAGATTACGTGGCAACATTACTCTTTCGATAGAAGCCTGTGGGTGGTGTTGTCTATACCTCGTTAGTGTTGTTCTTATTTTTCTCTGAGCTGAATTCAATTCCGTGTCGCTCCACGCTATTATCCCGAATGAGTAAGTAAGTATTGGGATGGCATAGGTATTAATTGCCTTAATCATATTCATTGAATTCAGCTTAGTTGCACATAGACTTCTTATTCTTGCTTCGAAACGCATTTTTAAAGCATCCCTTATACTTGTATGGTGGATTCCTCTCATTTCCTCCACTCCCAGGTACTTATAGGTTTGGTCACACTGCAGCATTTCTATAGTACCATCATGGAGGGTAAACCCTTGTGAATGAACTACTTGTCCTCTTATCATTTCAATAGATTTACACTTATCGAATCCAAATTCCATGCATATATCTCTGCTGAATGATTCGACCATGCGTACCAGATTTAAGAGGTGATATTTCGATCGAGCAAACAATTTTAGGTCATCCATATATAGAAGGTGGGTGACTGCGGACTGTCGCTGTTGATATTTTATGCGATATCCATTAGGGGAGTTGTTCAATGCTGTGCTCAGAGGTGAAAGGCTTAGACAAAACCACAACGGGCTAAATGTATCTCCCTGGAAAATCCCTCTTTTAATTTTAATTTCCCTGGTAGTTATCCCGTTAAGAATGATTTTCGTCCTCCATGTGGGCATAATCCTTTCGAAAAAAGAAACTATTTTTTCGTCCACTCCGTTGTTCTTGAGTGTTTGGATTAGGTATGGGTGGGGTACGCTATCGAACGCTTTTCTATAATCAATATAAGCAACACTTAAGTTTCGTTGGTGGCAAATAGAATTTCTAGTGATTATAGCATCGATAGTAACCAATTCCTTGCAGCCTCTTGAATTTCTTGCACATCCCCTTTGCTCTAATGGTAGTAAGTTGTTTGTAGTACAATGGTGGTAAATTTTATCAGATATGATACTAGTTAGTAGTTTATACAAAGTTGGTAAACAAGTAATAGGGCGATAGTTTTCGGGGTTATCTGTATCACCGTTTTTATGCAGAAGATAAGTTCTGCCAGCTGTTAGAAAAGATGGAATTACCGCTTCCCCACTCAATATCTTATTCAGATGTAATACCAGATATGGGTGAGTACTAGTAAGATGTTTCAGCCAATAATTTTGTATTCCGTCAACTCCCGGTGCTTTCCAATTTTTCGTCTTGCGTAAAGCCAGTTGCAGGTCCGATTCAGTGATGGAACTAGAATGCATACGTTCTGGTTGCATAGCTTCAGTCCATATTGGGTTTTCGGTGTATGTAGGGTCTGATTCCCACAATCCTCCCCAAAACGATTCTAAATCTTCCTGACCCGGAGTCGGTGAGTTGTTGGCCTGATCTTGGTTTTCTTTCTTAAGTTCGCGATAAAATTTGCGCTGGTTAACCGTAAAAAGTCGATTCTCATCTCGTCTAATCTTGCTTGTCAGGTATCGTCGTAGTCTACTACTAACTGCCTGTAGTATCTGCGTTTTACGGTCTATTAAATCATCGAGGGTTCTGGGTGTTAATACCTCCATAGCTTCTGATCCTAGCATACGACTGACCATTCGAATTAGATGTTGTGAACGGACCCCTCGTTTGTACTGAGTCAGTCGTCCAATTTCCGCTCGCAGTCTGGTCTTTCTGCTTTCAAGGCGTCTTTGCCAAGGCGGTTTGTTGCATCTGCTCCGATTGCCACTATGGGCCACTTCGATCCTCACGCCACACATTTTGCACACAGTTAATGCTGCACAATATATTGCGCTGTGAACAGATTCAAAGGTATCATGTTCGCTTAGGAGATTATCCAAGATGTTATTAATATAAACCAAGTAGTTTTTTGCCTTTCCATTAATCTGGAATTTCGGTATTTGGGGTCTACAAATGGGATCCAGCATTCCATATTCTAAAATGGTTTCCTCGAATTTGTCTAGAATTGTTTGGAATTGTATGTCATCTTGACGATTTAAGGATCCTGTAACTTGGACATCGTTGACTACTGGTTGGTCCTGAATTTCTGCTTGGTGGGACAATGAATCACTATTTTGGGCACTTCTGACTGCAACATTATTAGAAGCTTGGCTTAACCCCAAAATGTTTCCACTCATTGAAGACCTCATCAAGCTTATACGATTGGATGATCTTATTTCCTCCTGTATCTCCCTCGATATTTCCGTAAGTTCAACCTGAGATATCATATGGTTAATTGTGATATTTCTGACCCTCGTTGCTATACTTTGCTCGTTCAGCCGATGTTGTAGGTGTGTGTATAGGGAAATGAAATACGTATACTGTCTACTTCGATAACCTATTGGATTGTTTCCACATCTAGTGGCTTTATATTTTTATATTTTTATATTTCTATATTTTTATATTTTTGTATTTTTATATTTTTTTATTTTTATAATTTTGTATTTTTATATTTTTATTTTTCTATATTTTCATATTTTTATTTTTCTATATTTTTATATTTTTATATTTTTATATTTTTATATTTTTATATTTTTATATTTTTATATTTTTATATTTTTATATTTTTATATTTTATATAATTTAATATTTTTATATTTTGATATTTTTATATTTTTATATTTTTATTTTTTTGTATTTTTATATTTTTAATTTTTTATATTTTTATATTTTTATGTTTTTATATTTTTGTATTTTTATATTTTTTCATTTTTATATTTATATATTTTTATATTTTTAAAATTTTTTATGTTTTTATATTTTGGTGAATTTTAATATTTTTATATCTTTATATTTTGTATTTTTATTTTTTATGTATTTTTATATTTTTATATAAATATATTTTTATATTTTTATATTTTTATATTTTTATATTTTTATATTATTATATCTTTATATTTTGTATTTTTATTTTTCATGTATTTTTATATTCTTATATTTTTAAATTTTATATTTTTATATTTTTATATTATTATATTTTTGAATTTTTTATTATTTTATACTTTTATATTTTTATGCTTTTATATTTTTATTTATATTATATTTTTATATTTTTATATTTTTATATTTTTATATTTTTATATTTTTATAGTTTTATATTTTTATATTTTTATTTTTTTATATTTTTATATTATTATTTATTTTGAAATTTTAAATTTTTTTTATAGTTGTATATCTTTATATTTTTATAATTTTATTTTTCTATATTTCTATATTTTTATATTTTTTTATTTTTATATATTTTTATATATTTTTATATATTTATATTTTTATCTTTTTATATTTTTATATTTTATTAATGTTTTTATATTTTTATATTTTTATATTTTTATATTTTTATATTTTTATATTTTAATATTTTTATATTTTAATATTTTTATATTTTTATATTTTTATATTTTTATATTTTTACGTTTTTATATTTGTATTGCATTTTTATATTTTTAAATTTAAAATTTTTTTTATAGTTGTATATTGTTATATTTTTTTTTTATATATATTTTAATATTTTTATATTTTTTTATTTTTATATATTTTTATATTTTAATATATTTTTATATTTTTATACTTTTATATTTTTATTTTTTTATATTTTTATATTATTATATATTATTATATTTTTATATTTTCATATCGACCACAACTAAAATTTGTTTATTTTTATTATAAGAATGCTTTGGTCATACGTTAGTCCCCACCCCTCATACCCCTTCACGTCAACATCAACTGACCACATTGTAATTATGACTAACTTACGATGGATATGGCAATTGCCGCATCAAATTATTATAATCTAAAGATCATCAGGGATGATGACATTTGTTGATGATTTCAAACACAATTAACAATGATCTGTGTGTCTAGTTGGTCAAGTGAAGGGCTCTATGTTAGTTTTTTTTTTTGCAATTAAAATTGACTTTGAACAAGAAGATGAGAGTAACTGAAATTTCAAACAGGAAATTTCAAAAGACCTTAGATGTGGCAATGACAGACACAAACAATGATGGCAAAGTCAATTTTTTTTGTATTATCAATTTTCCTAATTAATACAATACCCGGATGTGACTGTGGTGTTGTGTAGCACACAAAGGTCCAGCACATACATATTAGTTAGATATAAGATGCTAAACCCTTGCCAAGTTAAAATAATGTTTGCTTTAATTTAAACAAACAGAGCTAATCTATTAATAATCACCATTGCGGAAGTTAAATGTGAAAAATTAAAAAAAAAACTAACTCAAAAATCTTCATTATTCATATTATCCGTTTTCTAAGTTGGTCAGAAAATTTCAAACATTTTTTTTTTTGCTTACCAAGAACTGTTTCATTTATATCTCTTTATTGTTGTTGTTGCGGTAAAACTAATGGTTAGAGTTAGATGGTTAGATTACTGAAATGTGTCCAAAGAGTCGCTTGATTATATTGTTTATAGCACCAGGTTGCTTTGAGATTATCTATGTTACTATGTGCTATGTGGTGGGAAACGCACCATATATTTCGTTTGTCGTCGTGTTGCTATTGTGGATTTTTCACTACGATATCCATCTGTTGAACTTTTAACATAAATGTGCTTGTTTTTCTAGTGCTCACGCGATTATTATCTTAGTGGTGGTGGTGGTGTTGGTGCTTGGTAACACGCAGCAGCAGAGCGCCACTGACACCAACACTAGCTACACCATCATCATCATCGTCATCACCTCCTACTTTTTGCCCACCACATCCTCTCTCACCTCCCTCTTCTCAGCGCCTCTAATCCATTAAGCAACGAAACTGAAATCCAAATGACACTGTGATTAACTTTTGTTGTCTGTGTGACCCAGAAAATTACCTTTGTGTTATGTCTTGACTACTTTACTTCACTTTACTTTTGTTTTCTTTGTGTTTGTTGTTTTTTGGTGGGTTTGTTTTTCAAAATTTGTATTTAATAACAAAATTACATTTTCTCAGTTAACCTGTTTTACCCTAAATCTAATTTGAAATAAAAGCGATTTTAATCAGTACCATAGCGAAATTATATAAAACAATGCGGAAAATGATGTGTACATATGTGAGTGATGTTAGTAGATACGGTTTATAATGACTTTGTTATAAGGTTTAAGCTTCAGTTAAAGTTGCTGGTGCAATGCACTGAAAGAAAAGTTGTTGTAAGGAATAAAAATGTCTATGAAAAAATTTAAAGCGCAAGGCAGCAGTTCGAAATCATGACAACATTTCATTAAGTAATTTAACATTCGAGTATTTCCATGTGAAGCGATCATACAAATTTTGGGTGTTCTCACCAAATTTGATGAAATTTTGCAAATATTTGCCTTAAAGTGCGCAGAAAAGTAATCAGTAGATTTGGCAGTATGAAAATTTTAGGAATTTTTTTTTAAAAATTCATCTATTTTTGGTCTGTAGTAAGGAAATGCACATTTTTTTGTAATGACTTGCTGAAGGGTTTAACTACACGCAATAAAATAGTAAATTTTTTTTAAATTTAGAAAAAATCCGCATTTAATTTTTTTATTTTTTTCCAATATTAGCTAATATTTCATGATGGTGTCTTTTAAACTTCTTAAGAAAAAAAATAGAATAGATTACAAAAAAAATCAGGAAAAAATTTTTTTGTTTCAATTTGGCCAATTAAAGTTATCTGCTGTGTTAATTAGTATTAATTTGGCGTTTAAATATCAATTAATATACCAGATAACATTAATTAACAAAAATCAAAAAATAAATATTTTTTTCTGATTTTTTTTTGTCATCTATTTTATTTTTTCTCATGAAGTTGAAAAGACACCATCATAAACTTACTGTAAAGGGACTCAACGACAATATTATACAATACGGAAAAAAATAAAGGTGGCCTTTTCTAAAACTGCTCTATAAAATAAATAATCGCCCCAATTCTCGCGATTTGACCGTTAGCCGTATGGTCTGGGTAATGGAATCAGTTATTACGCCATTTTGGGCTTATTACTCCTCAAAAGTAAGAATTTCGAAAATTCCTTTTGTCTCGCACAACTCTTCTATAAACATATTACTGAAACAAATTTAGCCATTTAACTTTTAGCTGTTTGGTCTTGGCCTTTGTACCGCTAAATGTAAAAATTTAGAAAATAAATTCATTGGTGTAGCCCTTAATTCTATAAGGAGCATGCCCATATAAATGATTGCGATCATAGCATTATCAATTTGGTCTGGGTGATGGTACCACTATTATTCCTTTTTCGACCTTCTTATCAATTAAAGTAAAAATTTCGTTAAACAAAAACTTGATGTTGCACTCCAATACTGTAGACAGCATGCCTATATACAATTTCAGGATTATAGCTTTAGTCTTATGGTAATTATCCCTAAATGAACGAATTCCGAACTTCGTATCGCATTACTATTCTATAAACTAATTATTAACCCAAAATTTCGTCATTTTACCTTTAGCTGTTTGGTTTCGGTCATAGTACCAATTTAATCCCTTTTTCGAAATTTGTATCACTGCAACTACGAATTTAAAATCCCTTCGTATCGTACAACTATTCTTCAAAATTCACCCTTATTCTCTTGTATCCCTTTATTGCCCATTTTACCCTACTTACATGTCATATTGCAAGCCTCTAGCTTTAGCCGTTTGGGCTGGGGAGTGATCGGTAAGTCATATCATAGAAATTTGGAACATTTTGTTACAATCGGTCCATTTATATGGCGACATAACGAATTTTTTAAAAGGAACGTGGTACCGCCCTTTTTTATGCGAGACCTATTATAGAGTTCCTACGGACAGAACCACATTGCAATCGGTCCATCTATTTGGCCCATATAACGATTTGTTTAAAAGTGGCATGGTATCGATATATGTACCAAATCCAAATATCGACATTCGTACCTATAATAGTTTATGAGATACAACCATTTCAAAATTCAAGCTGTACGGGACGGTGTCACGCTCTTTTTACCCTTGCAGACCGAATTTTTTACAAATCCCTTCATAGTGCGCGCCTGCGTCATAAAAGGAACCCTCATTCCAAATTTTAAGATTGTAGCTTTAGCCGTTTGGGCTGGGCCGAGAGTTCCAACAAATATTCAAAATAGCGATTTTTGTTAAAACTCCTTTTTTGGCCCAAAACAAAGTTTATACACATTCGTTTTTTTGTTATAACACTCCACAATTTTAAAAATGTTTGACAATTAATGCGCAGCTGCGTTTTTTTTTTTTGCTGTAAAAAATTTGTATATTTTGGCGTTTTTTTCGAATTTCTTACAATACTTTCTTGCAACAAAAACCTTAGCAACATTATAAATCGGCTATATTTAGGATTAAAAGTTTTGTTTAGTTAATTTTTATTTAATTTTAAGTAACCCCCTAAAAATCGCTAAAATTTTAACTGGAGTTTTTACCAAAAAAAAAATAGCGCCTTGTAAATTATGCATTAACCGGTCTATTCTGACGTGGTTACAATAGTCACCACGGTTACAATAGACTACTTTGGTTACAAAATCAAAAAATCGGTATTCCGAATCCTTGTCTCCGTAACAATAGTTACAAAAATTTTTACCTGCCAGAAAGGAGGTAACAAGCTAGTTACAGCTGTTTTGAAAAATATTTTGAGTTGTAACAAACAAAATTTAAATTATTGAAGTTTTGGATAAAACACTTTTAGCCCTATGGAAATGTTGTAGCAAAAGATGTGGAAAGATAACGACTTCAAAAAAACCTAGGGCAGCAGTGACCAATGCAGCCACTTAAGTGGAATACGTGTCGGCCCGTTAAGCATGTTCAAATTTGTATAAATATCTAACAAGAAAAAATATATTTACAATTCTCTATTTTGTATTTTAATTTTTTGTTTGTAAAATTCAATAATCAGCTGTGAATTGTCACTAATTTACATTTCACCACAAGGTGAGTTTTTCCTTGTTACGAATTTGCCGGAATACCCGTAACAAGAACTGGTTACAAAATTGTAACAAATTTATGGTGACATATTTGTGTAACCAAATTATTAGAATAGGGCCGTAAGTGTAAAATCAGTTAACTACTTAGGGTCACGACTATTTCTAAGATTAGATTTGAAAATTTGTAAATTTTTAGTTTAGTTTTATAATCCCCAAAAATCGCTAAAATTTCAATTTGAGTTTTTTACTAAAAAAAAAACAAAATAACAAAATTATGTTTTTTTTATAGCGAACATAAGCAAATATATGAATTCCTCAGGGCCTTAAGCCAAAAAAAAATATTTTGTACGCTGCAAAAAAATATTACATTGAAGTCCGTAAATTTTTATGTTAGTTTTATTATCCCTTAAAATCCCCAAAATATCAATTTAAGTTTTTTACTACAAAAAAATAACTAAAATGCTAACATGACGGTAAATATGTTTGTAAAAGCAAACATAATCAAATTTTTTAACTCCAAAGAGCTTTGAGCCAAAAAATATATCTTATACACTGAACAAATTTTAACATTTAAATTTTATTATAAAAATTTTATAAAAATTTTATTTTAAAAATTTTATAAAAATTTTAATTATTTTGTTTTATTATTTATTATTTTATTATACATTTTTATTTTTTTTTATTATTTATTATTAATTATTTTATTAGAAATTTTAATTTTATTGTTATTATTATATTACAATACCTTAATCAAAACATAAAAAAAAACCTAATAATAATTTTGTTATTTTTTTCTATTTTCCAGGTAATGCTCCAATCTCTTCTTAATATGGTACTGCAGTAAGTTGAGCTTTATTGCAAATTATTGTTTATTTGATTTTATTTAATTTTAGTGATTTTTCTATATCTAACCACATGAAAGTTTGTACTTAGTATAAAATCTGTTGGGCACAAAAAATCGGTTAAATTCAAAATTCGATTCGGCTTTGGTAGTTATTATTGTTTTTATAGCGATTATTGAATATAGCTATTTTTTGTTAAATTGCACAATATATGTGAAAATGTATAGGAACAAGATTATTTTTGTAATATATTATTTTATAATTGAGGAGGTCTGAAACAAAGGGGTACAAGTGACAAAAAGGTTCATTTCGAGATATTCGCCTTCAAAGTTTCAAATTCTAGTGTATATACAGATATAACTTGAACTGTTTTTCAACTAGATATCATCGCTGGTAATAAAAATTGTTTGTCTCATCTCTTGCTAGTAGACAGAGATGGTGTCAAGGAACACAACTGCACACTTATCTCAATTTGTGTCTATTTGTCACTTGCAAAAGCTTCTGACACCTTTAATTATGATTTCCATGATTTCAAAATTTAATCTATCAACCTATATATGTATATAAAAGTGAACATTTGTTTCCACCTATGATCGCTATAGACTTTAAAAGCATCCAACCGATGTGCAACAAATCGGTGTCATAAGAAAGGCAATCTTCCGAGGATGGTTATAGGCTATTTAAACAATGCAAAAGACACATTTGGTCCATTCATGGAGTCGATTTTAGACTTTTCCCATACATTAATTATCCAAAATTTTTAAATTGTAAATATTTAAATAAGACAATATTTAAATTTTCAAATGGCATTTAGGTATATAAACTTTAAATTGAGTTTGTTTGAAGCTTATTGGATCCTACAGCATTCAATCGATGTTCTTGAGGTGTGACCCACCCATACCACCCCATTAACAAAAATGCATCATCTGGCGTATTATTACAATTAGTGACTTTAAATTAGCTTTACTAACTAGCTAGTTTATTGTAATAGCGATTTTTTGAATAAATTATTTATATCTGTAATGTATTTTAAATTTCTCCCAAGTTGGCACAAATATTTTTTACTTTTTTTTTAAATATTCCTTTGATAAATCATCTTCTATAATAAATCATTTCCCATACCTAACTTAACGGAACTTTTGTAATTACCGCACTGAGTAATTATATAGAAAAGCGTTCTTTTAAAAACTAATTAAATTTTTTGTTAATAAATTACCCATGTAGCAGCTCTTCGTCATCATCATTACAATCACCATCACCACCACTATCGTCCCCACCCTGTTGTCATTAAATACCGTAATGAATGTTTTGCTGGTTCTCGATATGTAATCGATAACTTTACATTATGATCCTCCTGCCTGACATCTTAATGAGAACAACAACGACGGAGAAAAGTGTGTCATCAGCCATATACCGTTATAGTAAATTATCATACCCTCCCTAACTGCCACCACTCATTCATGCTGAACATTCTTGATGGTCACCAGTCTTGTTTAAAGAATATCAATTTTGGTGTTATTTAAGAAGATCGATTCAGTGTAAAAAACCAAATGTGAACCATAAGTTAAGTCTTCAATATGTCTACTTCTTGTGTCTTCAGTTTTTGGTGTTTTTATTTTTTTTTTCTTCTTTCACCAAAATGATAACAGAACATTTGGTTTAAAAATTCAACAATTTTTTTTGGGAATTTTTTCCAACGCCCTATAAAACCTACAACGCTGATTTCGAATGCAGCTCACATATTAGTAGGCCACATAGCAATGTGAAGGTATTCTTCAGAGACTTCTGCGTAATTTGTTTTCTCAATTTTGCAATTAAATTTTGAATATTTACCGCTGTTGCTTTTTCTTGTTTGGTTTTTTTTTTAATATAATTCAATAGCTTGAAAATGGGCGTTCCGTGGGACACGATTTTTGGCCAAAAAGATATTTACGATGTACGAGTATGTATGATTATATAAAACAACTTAAGAGCCGTTAGTTTTCAAGTCTTATACAAGAAAAAAAAACTACAGACAATATTAAATATTCTGTACTTGATTTCGAATTGAGGTGATCGAAATTACAATTATTATGTTATCTCTTGCTAAGTGTAGACGACGAAGCCATCATTGTTGTTGTCTTCTACTCCTTATCGTCTTCTTCCACAGTAATTCTCTTCTTCTGTGTTGTTTATTAGTCATTAAACCGTTGAGCAGTTTGAGAAAAAATAGGGGCGTTGTTTAGCCACAGCAATATTTCGTAATAACGCACCAACTGTTCATTTAGCAATTTGCCGTTTTTATTTCTGTGTTGTGTTTTTTTGTAGTTCCTCCAATTATTTAAACAAACATTTCTTCTTCTTCTTCACGCTCATTTGAGATGTCGGCTTAGACTTGACTGAATATTAAATAGTATGTTAATTATATGACAAATAACAAAATGTCTATATAAATAATTCACCCAAATAAAATAGTGGAAAAAAATTCTCGCCGTCTTTGGCTGTCGTGAATTTATGGAGTAAATCCGCTCGATCGCTCGTTCGTGTGTCCGCACTACAATAAGCATCTAATGATAACCGTATGAAGCGTGGGAAAACACAACATAAATGCAAATTGACAAAAATAATGTATAGAATTTAATTAACTGTTTGAGCTGTTGTTGTTGTAGTTGCCATTGTCGTTGTTGTGGGTGCATTAACATTTTCAAATGATAACGTTTTTATCACTCAATGCTAATTGAGACGACAATAGCATAGATACGAATAAATTTTACACATTTTAATCTGGCAACATTGTTCGAATTGGGGTCATAAGTTAATCTTGATTGTGAGTGTGTGTGCGAATGTAGCTTAGGTTTTAGTGCCTTACAACAGTTCTATGAGATGGTGAAAAAGGAACAAGGGAAGTAGTAGCATTGCAGTAAGAGAAGTCGACGACATCGATGCGCTGCAAGAAGGTGTCAAGTCAACTAATTGTGTTTCTGAGTTATTGATGATTTAAAGTTGATGTCTGCTTGTGTTTTGAACACAGAATGAATTGTTTTGATACAATAACTACAAAAGTACTTTAAAAAGGTATTGGATTTTTTATATGGGATTTTTTGTTGGGATTTTTTTTGAGCCACTTTTGCATCATTAAGTAAATGTAAATGCTTCTAAAACAAAACTTTCCTTGTTTTGAGAGATCTTCACGGACATTAAGAGAAATATGCATCACATAGAAATGGGAAACTAAATAAAGGAAGTCAGCAGTCAGAATTGACTTCAGAGTCAAAAGTGACCCAAGTATAAAATTGAGCCATTGGCAAAACATGAACAACAAAGGATACAAAAAAATATAAGGGATTAAAAAGTAATTTAAGTTCGGAAATTTCCTTTGAAATCTTTTAACATACATACATTTTTTTCGACCCATACTATCTATACCTTTTACAATTGTAATTCAGAAAATATCGATTGAAATTCAGAATTTCAAATTGAAAATCAGAATTACTATTTAAAATACGGAAAAAAACATTTGAAATTCAGAATTTCTACTTTATATTCAGAAAAGGTCAAATGATATTCAAAAATTCTACTTAAAATCAAAAAAAATCATTTAAAGATCAAAAAATCTATTTGACGTAGAGAAAAGAACAATTGAAAATCAGAATTTTAAATTGAAAATCAGAATTACTATTTGGCATTCAGAAACGAACAATTGAAAATCAGAAATTTTTCTTGAAATGAAATTCAGAAAATACCAATTGAAGATCAGAAATTCTACTTGGAATTCAGAAAAGAACAATTGAAAATCAGAATTTTAAATTGAAAATCAGTATTTCTATTTCAATGTCAGAATGGACCAATTGAAAATCTGTAATTTATATTGAAATTCAGAATACACAAATTCAAATTTGGAAATCCTACTTGAAAATCAGAAAAGAACAATAAAATTTTAGAAAATCTAAAATTTCTATTGAAATTCTGAATACACCAATTGAAATTCGGAAATCCTACTTGAAAATCAGAAAAGAACACTGAAATATCAGAAAATCAGAAATTTTAATTGAATTTCGGAAAACACAAATTCAATTTTGGAAAACACAAATTGAAAACCAGAATTTCTAATTGAAATTCAGAGAAAATCCAATTAAAAATCAGAAAATTTAAATTGAATTTCAGAAAAGAAAAATTGAAAATCAGAAAATATCAGCGCAACACTTCCAATCTACTTTGCTTCGTAACTGCTATAGAGAAATTATGAAATTACACTTTTCAGACTATATACACCGCAGACACATTTGACTCTAGATTCGAAAATTCACCAAAAAATGAACTCAAAAAATCGTAACGTAAAAAAGTTAGAACATTTTTTTAGAATTATTGTTTTGTTCCTGACGATTCGAGCACCTTCCCAGCTACTACTGCCCTATATAAACGTTTGTTCTATCTTATGTCGTTTCACTGGAGATTGAAGTTTAACCAAAACCAGTACAGAAATTTCACTCAAATGAATATTGTGGTGGATATTTTTTACTTTGATTTATGTAAAACCGGTCATTTGAATGGGAGGTTTCAGAAGGGGTGTGGCTAATGTTTTGGTTTTCTCAGAAACTCCCAACTATTGCAAGATTATAAAACAAGACGAAATATAATATCCTTAAATTTTCCGTTTAAAAGTTATGGGATAAAAATTACTTAGCCAAAAAATTGGTTATTTTCTATGGGAGGTACCAAAATTGTGCGGCCGCTATATAACGTATTCAAAATATGACAGAATTCAGCGTAATTACAAACAAGATATGTATGTAAAACTAAGAGGGTGAATTCCGTCATTTGTACGAGAGGTAACAGAAGGGGTGTGGGAAAGGTTTCGGTTTTCTAATGATTTGTATGTTATTACAGTGTAATGAAACTATCCCTTTGGATGTTATGGGACAAATATAAATTTTCCAAAATATTGGTCATTGCTAAGAAAGGCTTGTGCAATGTTTCTACTCGTAAAATTGCGTTTCAATAATTCGGAAGCTAGTTAATTGTTATATTTATATATTTTTGTATTTTTAAATTTTTATATTTTAATATTTTTATATTTTAGAATTTCTATATTTTAGTATTTTTATGTTTCTATATTTTTAATATTTTATATTTTTATAGTTTTATATTTTATATTTTATATTTTTATATTTGTATATTTTTATATTTTTATAATTTTGTATTTTTGTATTTTTATATTTTTATATTTTTATATTTTTATATTTTTATATTTTTATATTTCTATATTTTTATATTTTTACATTTTTATATTTTTATATTTTTATATTTTTATATTTTTATAAATTTATAATTTTATAATTTTATAATTTTATAATTTTATAATTTTATAATTTTATAATTTTATAATTTTATAATTTTATAATTTTATAATTTTATAATTTTATAATTTTATAATTTTATAATTTTATAATTTTATAATTTTATAATTTTATAATTTTATAATTTTATAATTTTATAATTTTATAATTTTATAATTTTATAATTTTATAATTTTATAATTTTATAATTTTATAATTTTATAATTTTATAATTTTATAATTTTATAATCTTATAATTTTATAATTTTATAATTTTATAATTTTATAATTTTATAATTTTATAATTTTATAATTTTATAATTTTATAATTTTATAATTTTATAATTTTATAATTTTATAATTTTATAATTTTATAATTTTATAATTTTATAATTTTATAATTTTATAATTTTATAATTTTATAATTTTATAATTTTATAATTTTATAATTTTATAATTTTATAATTTTATAATTTTATAATTTTATAATTTTATAATTTTATAATTTTATAATTTTATAATTTTATAATTTTATAATTTTATAATTTTATAATTTTATAATTTTATAATTTTATAATTTTATAATTTTATAATTTTATAATTTTATAATTTTATAATTTTATAATTTTATAATTTTATAATTTTATAATTTTATAATTTTATAATTTTATAATTTTATAATTATATAATTTTATAATTTTATAATTTTATAATTTTATAATTTTATAATTTTATAATATTATTTTGTTTTATAAATTTATAATTTATAATTTTATTATTTGATAATTTTATAATTTTTTAATTTTATAATTTTATTTTTTATATCTGTATATAATTAATTTTCTATATTTTTATATTCCTATATGTCACATTTTCATATTTTTATATTTTGTATTTTTATATTTAAGTATATCTATATTTTAGTATTTTTATAATTTCATATTTTTATATTTTTTATATTTTTTATATTTCTTATTTTTATATTTTTATAATTTTATAATTTTATATTTTTTTATTTTTATATTTTTATATTTTTATATTTTTATGTTTTTATATTTTCATATTTTTTTATTTTTATCTTATATATAAAAATGAATCGATGTGCAGTTGTCTCGCTAAAACTCAAAAACGGCTGGACCGATTTTCAAAATTTTTTTTTTGTTTTGTTCGCTATAGCTTCCGGATGGTTTAAATGGTTTTATTTTTTCAAAAAGTGGGCGGCGCCACGCCCCTTCTTTCAAATATCGCTCAGACGGCTTTTCTAATAGACCGATACTGTTGACCTGTAGATAGTTCCTGACTACATTTGGTTGTAATTGGATAAAGGGGCGTGGCACCGCCCAAACAACTTCGAAAATTAAAAAGGCTATATTTCATGAACTATCAGAGGTATGAAGATGAGATTTGGTATATATGCTGTTTGAGCAGTATTAATTACAGCCAGGATGGAAGTGGGCGGTGCCACGCCCTCTTTTCAAAAATCGCTCTAACGGCTTTTCTAATAAACCGATTGATACGAAAATTTTACCAAGTGGTACTGTTGACCTGTTGATAGTCCCTGGCTATATTTGGTTGTGATTGGATAAAGGGGCGTGGCACCGCCCATACAACTTGAAAATTAAAACGACTTCAGGGGTATGAAGATGATATTTGGTATATATGTTATTGGAGCAGTATTAATTACTGCCAGGGAGGAAGAAGGCGGTGCCACACCACTTTTTCAAAAATCGCTCTGACGGCTTTTCTAATTGACTGATTTATAAGGTAATTTTAAAAAGTGGTACTAATGACCTGTTGTAAGTCACTGGCTGTACTTAGTTGTGATTGGATAAAGGAGCGTGGCACCGCCCATACATCTTTAAAGTAAAAAAGACTATATCTCATGAACTATCAGTGGTATGAAGATGTGATTTGTTACATATGTTTTGTTGCTGTATGAATTAGAGTAATGGTGGAAGTGGGCTGTTCCACACCCCTTTTAAAACAAACAGTAATAACTGTAAAAACTCCACAGAACATTGCTGTTCGCCTAGGGATATGAACAGTAAGGTGGGCCAATTTTTTTATTTGCAAAAATCGTAACCAAAATTGGTGAATTGTAAGAAAATTTCACCAAAAAACTTTGTGTTTTTTTTTTTTTTTTGTTTTTAAATGAGGACAATCTGAAAACTGCAGATATTTATTTTTCGAGACCTTCTGCGTTAAACTAACTTCCCAGCAAACTAAATGAGATATTACAGAACCAAATCTATGTATTGGTTAAAAAGTTATGGCCTCTGAGAGTTGGCATACGGAAATTAAGTTTTTAAAAATCATTTTTCAGAATATTGGGCGGGATCCAAAACAATGTCAAAAATATGCTATTCTCATCGTCTTGGTCTCCAAACATCGGAATGGTAGGTCTGACGTAACTGAAAAATTGCTAGAAATATATCTCAACCTGAAATCTTCTTGCTTCTCAGCGCGAACTAGGAATTGATTGTAGACATATAGTTTCTAAGTGAATATTCTAAGAATTTATCGTACATTTCGATACTGGTATACGATTACCACATTTTTTTAGACGCGAACAAATTGTTCCGCCCTAATCAACAGGCTAATTGGAACTTAATAAGTAAAAAGTGCCGAGGCGCTGCCCAACCACTTCAATAGTTGAATTTATAAACTGTATCAAATAATGGTCCGTACACCAGTTACTTTTCATTTACTTTTCAGGAGAGCGAATCGGTAATAAATAATACATATAGAAAAATAAAGCAATATTCATTGTAGTTATACTGGAAAACACCTTTTGTTTTATTGGGGCACAATATAAATTTTTATAGTATGTCAGAGGTAACATTAGCAAACATTTGTAAACAACCTATGTATGGGGTAATTTTTTTTTTTGACGTATAGAACTTCTGATAGTTATAAGTTTAAATCTAGCTGTCATACTAATGAAGTGTGATAGACTTTCTTTTAGTATACTTTGAAAAATCGCCATATAAAAACTACACAAGAACAACGTTTACAAATCTTGCAAATTTATTTTCAAAATGCACGTTCTGTTCGCTATACTTATTTACCCCTGTGTGAAGTTGAGGGTGCATATAATGATCCATCTGAGCAGCTTATAGAAGCCATCGACGCTGTAGACGTAAGTGTGACAGGGGACTCGAATTTATCGAACCGACGCCTTTATCAGCAACTCGGTCTCTGCAAATGCTGAAGAAAGATCTTGGCCTACATCTATATAAGATCTAACTGGTGGAAGAATTTGAGCATGTGGACGATCAATTTTTTTTTTTATTTATCATGTCATTGCACATTATTTGAAGGAGAAATGGTTCCAACACGACGGTGTAATATGCCATACAGCGCGTGAGACCATCACTTTGTTAAGCCAAACGTTGGTGACCGAATTATCTCAAAAAATGGTAATATGAGTTCAATACAATAATAGTATTCCGGAATATTCTTGATCCGTGTGAGAAGAAGACATGACAAAAGAAGTTTTTATGGCTAAAGGCATGAAACTTCAAACTGAATTATCATTTGCGGTCAATAGGCGGAGAAGGCATAACAAAAGTATTTTTTATGCCCAAAGAGATAGTTAGTATCTGCTTCTACAGATCAAAATAAAAATTAAATTTTGATCCTTAGCGGAATATCTGTTTCCGATTTGTGGAAGAAGTGGGTTTTCGCCCTACATGCAGAAAAAACTTAATCTACATCTCGGCACTATAGATATGACTTTGCTGATGAACTTTTTATTAGCATTTACAACAATAAAATGTAATTGTTTAAATTCCATGTTAGGGAGTTACTTCAAATTAGTTATATAAGTTAATAAACTCAACATATTATTGTCGAGCTGTACCGTTTTCAAGTACTTTGTAGACCTAAATGTGAAATATATTACAAGTTAATATGCAATAGCGAAGCATTGCCGGGCCCACTAGTATCTTTATATATTTTTATATATTTATATTTCCACCTGTTGTCTTTTCATTAGACTCAGAAATATTTAAATTTTAATAGTTTTGTTCAAATAAGAATATAGCCTTAATTACTTATTCATAAATCAATGGTTTGTATTTATTATTAAAATAATAATTAAAAAAAAGTAATAAATAACAAGTACTATAAGTTATCTAAAGCACTTTATCTGTCCCACAACACTTGAAATTGTCTGAGGTCAGTAATCGTCTAAAAAAGAGGTAGCGTGGGCTTCCTTTCTCTCACTCTCGCTCTGCTAATCAGATTAAGTAAACACTTTTAGCATATTTTGTTTTTTCTTCTTATTATCATCAAGTGTGTTATTTCTAATATGGCCAATGATCTCAAACCAAAAATACTTAAACTCAATTGTTGTTAGCCAACAGCAACACACGACAAAACGTCAAGTGCCCGGCTAGCTCAGTCGGTAGAGCATGAGACTCTTAATCTCAGGGTCGTGGGTTCGAGCCCCACGTTGGGCGACAAAGGAATTTTTTTGTTACACATAATTTGCATTAAATCTGCTCTACATTCTTATAAGATTATGATTTTTTAAACTTTTTTAAACAAATGGTTTTTTTTTGCTAATTACATACATATTCTTTAATGTCACAAGCGTTTCGGTTAATTATCATATGAACGATAGGGGGTGGGGCAAACATTCCAACAATATCATTTATAATCTTTTGTGGGCAACAAACATGTTTTTATGTTGTTCATCATACTGAGTTGACAACTTAGACACCTCATCAAGACCATCGTCATCATTAGCAGCATCAGCAACTACAGCATCATCAGCGCTTGAACATCTCTGTGCGTGTATCACTTCTCAACGCCATCAGCGCTCACATTGACTGTCTGTTGTGAGTTATGCTCTACTTAGAGAAGATGTAACAAATACCTTAAATATTTCAACAAAAAAAAAAACTCAACCATAAAAGGAATCGAAATATATGTGTGAACGAACTTGTATATAGCATTTTATGTGATGCAGTACGACGACGGTACGACACTTACCTTGACTTTATTTTCACTATTTACCAGTCAGTGACTTGGCCAATTAACTTGACAGATCGATTAACTGTCCGGGGTTGGTTTTTGAATTGATGTTTTTGTTTTGTTGTTGTTGAGGGATACTGTGTTGATCATATGGCAAATTCTTAAGCAAATGGGTGGAGTTCATCAGTTGCAAGTTGTTATGTTTTGTGTGTTTGGATTGTTTCGGATACAAATGTTAATGTTTTATTCTAGAAGGTTAATTCTCAATTCTAGCAAACTAGTTAGATTAATAATAAAAACTAAAACTCAGCTGGAGTTTTATATTGCTCGTAGGTTGTTGTTGTGGTGTCAGTTTGACGGCAAATATGTTTTTTTTAGTGCGAGGTGTTAATTGCATTTGTGGAGGGAGGGGAACAAAGGATGGGGACATTTTTGGTGTGTTTTATAAAATGAAGTGCGATATAGGATGCAAATGTTATTCTCGCATAAAGGAACTTACTGTTTTTAAAAGGGTTTTCAACTGAGATATTTTTATTATTGAATCGAAATTTTCACTTTCCATAAACAATAAAAAAAGCTTTTACACCTCATGAATAAGGTATGGGATAAAGAAAAGCCATCCACAAACTTCGACATCTTATGTTAGACCCTAATTATTATCTGAAGGCGAAATTTTTAAGATGATTAAACCATGTCCGTCTGTCTGTGGGACTGACTTGTGGATACTATTGTAGACGTAAAAATCGATGTTGGATTAATGTCGGTGTCACCCCCTAAAAATTATCAGTCTTTGCAGATTTTAGGACATCCAAAGTTTGAGCACGATTGGTGTATGTTAACCCCTGCCGCTTTAGGCTTAAAGTTTTTAAGGTCCTATAGCCAAGGGGGCATAACTCAAAAACAACTAGTCCAATTTTAATGAAAGAAAAATCCGAAATTTAAGAAAAATTGCTTTAATCTGCTATAGATAACCAACAGTTTCGCAGTTATAAATAAATTTATGAAAAAAATAATAAAAAATTTGGCTTCAAATTAATTTTATTTTATATTAAAAAAAATAACTAAAAATCTAAAACGGAAATATGTTTCAAGTTTTACTACTTTCACGTAATGTCGCATGACCTATGAACAAAATGAGATATAAATCATGAAAATCGATTATTGCGTTTCGCTTTTATTCCCAATTAAGTGAATGTAAAAATTTATATAAAAAGTATCATAACCTGTAATGGTAAGCTTAACTTCAGAAACCCCCTTCAGATACCATTCATGCAAGTGACCGAATTCAACCAAATACATACATTTACTTTAATATCTTTGTTGGAAGTACCTAATCGTTTTTTAAACGTTGACTTTTAAATTTTTAACTCTGATTTAGAAATTAGGCTACGTGTATTAGGCTACTACACATGTTGGCACCTCCCCTACGTATGATCAATTAACCCAATTACTTTGAACTAAGATGATCTTCTGGAACATCCAAGAAAAGTCCTATGAAAAGACTATTCATAGGTTTGACTATGTCATATTAAGAAATGAGCTTTGTTGGTTTCAAACAATTCGATTTGACTTTAAATATATGTTGCACACTCTCTAGTCTATAAGAGAGTAAATCGTCGATTTACTCTCATTATTTAATTACTAAATGACCAGGCAGAGTTTCATCATGCTTCCAAACTTATTCATGAAGATATTTCGTACTTTAACAATTGATCCATTTTTCCAGAAGTTGCACGCCTACTATGCCGATCAATCCCATTGTTCGACAAATTACGCACATTACTGACATTGAAATTCGATCAAAGTTTCAAGGCTCTTACTGTTATAGTTTTCCTGATAACTGGTATAACACATTTATTTAATAAAGGTGTTGCCACGCCTACCTGTCTGATCTCGTCCTTTTTTTAGGTAAATTACACACATTAGTGGAATTTGAACTCACACAAATTTGCAAAGATGTCCATTCATACCCTACGGGAAAAGGGGTGTTAATTTACCTGTGCGTACCTATCTCAGGACGGGTGAAGAAGGGATGTGTCACCAAACTGGTTCTAAAGTGTTAACGAAAAGTCAAATTGACTGACCTGTAGTATTTTGCGGCATTGTGTTTCCAACGGCGTTGTTTATAAATAATTAGAAAAGTCAGAAAATTATAAAATATTTATATATAATTTAACCCTTGACAAGGAAGTAATTTATCATAAAGTTTCATTTAATTTTAACAAAAAACAGATATCATAGTTAGGTGACTGGTTTTTACTGAACCTGTCGTAGAGCTTGTACTGTTGAACCGGTTGAAGATACATCACAAAGTATCAGTTAGGTGTCAATTGACACTTTAGTGGCCAACCCTATACAAAACGTACCGGTTCTCTTCATACAAAAGTTCCGGAACTAGAACATGTTTATGCACCCCAGGGAACCGGTCCCGTGACTGGTACTATACCGGTTCATTTTCCCGTAGGGTATTAACCACTTATTCAATTGTTGTTAACAGTGTAGTATGGGCAGTAGGGCAGATTTGAGTAAGATCGAACGAATATTTCCCATGTAGAAAGAGGTCAACGGTCAGGTTCTTAGTAAATCAAATTTTTTTTTAATTTCGATACATGAATTGTATTTTTTCAACAATTGTGTAATAGCCTGCTTATATCTCTACTATACTGCTTTCTTTTAAATGGGGCGTGGCACAGCCCACTTCAGCCCTGTCTGTAATTCGTACAGTAATAACACACTTGCCAAATATCAGTTTTCTCCTCTTATAGTTTAGGAGATACAACCTTTCAAAATTTTCAAGTTTTATACCACGCCTATTAATCCGATCCCGCCCATTAATTGTTGGGTCATAAACTTTGAACATCTACATATATTTTCAAGTCGAAATGAGAAACTGTCCTCCAGATGTTGCGGTTTCAAAAATAGAGTCAAATGGGCGTAGAGTCAAATGGGCGATATATCAAAAATGAAAGTACCGTATTTTTATATCATTCTGTAAAAATTTAAAAAGATCGGTCTATTCTATTCTCAAACTCATTTTTAACATTTATATAGATTTGACCTTTGACCTCTTTGGGGCGTAGCTTAAAGTTGGCCAACTTTGCTCAAGTTTTGTCCATAGCCATTTTATAACAACTGACACAATATTTCGCTTGAGCATTACCGAAAATCCAAAGTTTAATTTTCGATGCCATCCTAATGGGTAGGTCCACAACCCCTGATCAGATCCAGCCAACTTTTCTTAAAAATACTTACACTGCTTTCAAATGAATGCATAGCAAATTATAAGATGAATGGCGCTTTGGTGCTGAAGATTTTGTGTTTAAGAGTGTTATGGGCAGGGTCACGCTTTCTTATCCAATCCCGCCCACTTTGAGCCTTATCATCCACCACTTTATTTCAAGTCGCCTCGGTAAATAGTATTCCAGATATTGCATGTCTGTTAATGAGGTGATATGGGTGGCGGGCCACACATCTTGATACGATCCCGCCCATTTTCCTTAGAATATCTTAAACGAATCTATACTAAATTTCAAGACGAAAATTAGAGTCTTTTATATGGGGCCACGCCCACTTGATATATCAAAATTTCATGGATTCTTCCAGAAATACAACTATCTAGGTATATAGGAACTTGTTTATAGATACATTTCCTTTGGATCAATTTTGGCACTTGAAGAGAATTACTTTAATAATGTTATTACAAAATACTCACATCCTTAAAGTCTTTTATATGGGGCCACGCCCACTTGATATATCAAAATTTCATGTATTCTGCCAGAAATGCAATTATCTATATAGGAACTTGTTTTTATCTAAATTTCCTTTGGTTCAAATTTTGCACTTAAAGAAAAATTCTTACCAAAATGTTAATACAAAATTCTCACATCCTTTTCCTTCCCACCCTCGTTAATACCCTACAAAATTGATCATCAATCAATTGCGCTACAGTTTTTTTTCTGATCGCTCATTCTTTTGTTTGTGTTTTATACAAACCTCTCGTCGACTATGACCACGACGACGACGACTTATTTGAAATGCATTCGTAGAACTCGCAAAAGAATGCAAATTTTTATATGATCAACACACAAAGAGTAAAATACATAAAAACGAAGAGAACTCAAAGGGAACTTAAAACGCGCAGCCGTTAACCAAAATGGAACGCAAATCAGTCGTAAAGCAAAAAAAACACATTTCAATGTGATGTGAAAAGCGAAACGAACGACAAAATCGTGATTCTATTGTCAGAATGAAAGCAACTACTCTACACACGTAGTGCTTGAGACGATCGATCGATCGATCGTATGATCCGTTGCGTCCATGCTAAGGGGAATGCATTCTCATTCATATTACGTTGGTGCTTTCAATCATTCCTCAATGCGCACCACATTCAAGGTCATTTTAATATACCAATTGGGAATGCAAGAAGAAAAAATGCAATAGTATTACACGAGTATGTATGGGGAGCCTACTATTGCTGACGATGATGACGATGATGATGTATTGCAGTCATGCATGATGTATCATGATGTAAAAGCCGCATTGGCAAAAATGCAAAAAAAAAGAAAAGTGGATGGAAGTCAAAAGTGCCACTGATATTAGAGAGCCACTGCCATCTTAACAGTGGTACAGTGGTTTGATTGGGTTCATAATTTCCCCAAATGAACTTGAAAAGGTTTAAACCAAAGTTTACAATTTAAATACGAAATACAGCGCATTGTATTTTTTTTTTGCAAAATTATATCTTGTTAACAAATTTTTAATATTTGTACACTAAATTTTCAAACTTTGTTATCTTGGCATATGAAATCACTGTTCTTCGTAGATCTACCGGGCGGCAGTGGTATTTCTTCGTCCATGACAAAGCCACACACTATTGCTATCGCTACAATCACTACAACGATGGTGACGATCCGATCAACATCATCATCACCATCATCACTATCGCCATTACGACCGTTGTTGCTGCATTTTATTATATGCAGTAGCTGCTATTTCATCGTCATGGCTTCTTTTGAGGTTTTCTTATACTATTTACTCGCATTATTGTGGTAACCATACGTACGTTTGTCCGTCTGTCCGGCTTTATTTTCTTTTTAGACCCAGCACATTTTTATTTTCCGTTCAGCTGCGGCGGCTGCTACCCACTGGTATTGGTGGGTATTGTGGTGGTGGCTCTGCCTGGCTGGTGGTGGTGTCATTACCATCTTTGGTGGGGTTTCCGAGCATTTTTTCTTTTGCTTTCCACAATTCACTTTTAAATTTTTACATTGAAAAATTTGCCATGGCCATAATGCAAACAATAGCAACAACAATGTATGCACATTTTATGATACCCACACACACATGGAGGGGGCTTTTGTTTATTATAAGAAGACCCGGGTAAAGGAGTCATCATTAGTGGTAGATGATCTTGCACAGCCACAAATGTTATGGCAGCAACAATGCGGCAATGACGACGACGACGACCCATCATGACCATGCTATGTTTAAGCTAAGAGGCAGATTATTTTGCCAAACCCAAAATGTAAAGATGGTGGCAGGCAGGCAGGCATCAAGCAGCCCCTTATGCGTCATTTCCTACGGGAATCATTGAGACCGGGCCGGGCGGTCGTTTGACCATTCGATCATGGCCAATTTGTTACGCCGCCACTAAAGCTTTTGTTCGCAGAGACACACACACACACCTATGCAGAAGAGAAAAGTAGTTGATGCTGGCGAAGCTAAAGGCTTCCCCGGCTCCCGTGGGGTGATGGTCAAAATAGATTTTAGATTTTCTTCTTAATACAAGTTAGTAAGCGTAAAGAAAATACATATTCACAAGTCAATTTGTTATTGTTAACCCCCTGTTTTCTATGCCCCTTTCATAGTACTGTCATAAATGTAGCTATTTTTTCCAGTAGCGGTTTATTAATAAACATGTTTTTTTGTGCATATTATTTCTCACAAAACAGTGTTAATTAATTTTAATTTCAATTATCCACTGGCGCCATCTTTGCGTTCGGTTTCAATTAAATTTATTACTTTTTCTTTAGTTTTATGATTGTGGCGAATTCGTAAATTTATGAAATTCCCCAAAATGCAATAATAATTTTGCGTGTTTATTGAAATTAATAAAAATATTTTTACTTAGGCTAATAAACAATACATAAAAATTGGTTTTTATTATTATCAACAAAAACTCAATAAAATGTTGGGCAACATTGAACGAACATTAAAATTAAGAGGTTAATGACCTCCAGAGATGTTTGTGATCTATAGATACAAAATCTAAGAAAACTTTAGACAAATTGACTCAAATCGAGGAAATAGAATTTTGTATTTTAGCAAAACATAAAATATAGTTGTAATTTTCTCAAATTGTTCCTACTAGAAAAATATATTAAAAATTAAAAAAAAATATTGAAATTATTGACGAAAATTTAATAAAAAAAAATGTGAATTTGAAAACAAATCATAAATATAACAAAAAAGTGATGATTTTCTCAAATTATAATTCCTAGAAAAATATCTAAATTAAAAAAAACAACATAAAATTTAATAAAAAATTGGGAATTTGAATTAAAAAAAGAAATAATTTACAATTATTGCCGAAAATTTAATAAAAAAATTTAAACTTGAAAAAAAAAAATAAAAATGGTGGGAATACTTTTAACTTTAAAAAACTTAAACTTTTGCATTAATTCAATTCCAAATTACACTATGGAACATTTTCGTAGTCCTTGTCTGGAAGGTGAGTTATTCCAAGTCAGGATGAAGGTACTAGGGCAGTTTTGTAAAACTCCCAACGGGTTTTTTTTGACCTTTTAAATTTTTTTTGCTTCTCTTGTTGTTTTGCTCGCTTATTTGTTGAGCAATAACTCACGAACCAATGATGAATTCTCATTTCAACAGACTTGTTGAGAACGCCAAACCCTTTGGGGTTTTTTTTATTATACTGCTCTAGTACCTTCACCCTTACCTGGTGTGCGTATGATTAATATAAAATCTGCATAAAATTAATATTACTCATACGTAGCTAGTACTACGTATGAAACTCGCTACATATGTGCAGTACAGTACTTAGGTCAGGGTCCGTCCTTCAATATCATCCGCAATGACAAATTTTCTACTTGCGTACGCATACATATTAATATAAATGTTTAATTAAGCCTTAGCTGCAATTCTGCTAAAGATAAAAATGGTAAATCATCAATTGTTCTTCAAAACCTTTGACAACCTACCTACAAAAACAACTAAATCAATTTATAAAAAAATTTCAAATTTTTAAATTTTTTTCTTATAAAATATAAAATTATAAAAAATAAAAATATATTTGTTTAAATTTTTAGGATAAATAATTTTAAAGTTCAATCGAATTACCTAAAAACTGATAAGTCTAGAAAAAAACTTTTTAAGCAAATAAAATTTCAACCCAAAAAAAGTTTTCGTACAAATATTGAGTTCGAATTAAATATATTGGGTTTAAAGTAATGCAAATAAGAATCCATTACAAAATTTAATTTTTGAGCAAAAATTTATTACTGTCAATGTAATTTGAAACTACAAAAAAAAACACAAAATTATAAAATGTTTAAAGAATTTTTGAAAACAAAAAGTTTATTTGATTCAACGCCTGGTATTTTTTGTGAAAAATATTTATTTTAATAATAATAAATAATTTTGTGTAAATTTTTCGTAAAAGTTATTTAATTTTTTCAAAACGACATGATGAGAATATATTTTAATGAAGAATACATTTTAAACCAAACAAAAATTGTATTTTCTAAACTGTAAATAATTTAAAACTAACAGATATTTTTTTTTAAGAAGACAATCAAATTTTTCTTTCGAGAATTAAATTCTAATGAAATATTTTGTTATTTAAAAAAAGCCGTCAGAATTTTATAAAAAAAATAGGATTAAGAATTCTTTAATTTTTGAGCAAAAATTTATGAATGTTATTTCAAATTACAAAAAATTAAATCAAATTTTTTTTAAAGAATTTTTAAACACAAAAAGTTTCATTTTTCGTCAACACTGCATTTTTTGTGTAAAATATTATATTTTTTTATCAAATATTATATTTTTTTATAAAATATTATATTTTTTTATAAAATATAAAATTTTAAATAAAATATTGAAAAAATATTTTTGTTTAAGTTTTTCAAGCAAATAATTTTTAAGCACAAGAATTATTTTTTTTTTTTAAATTTATAACATGAGAAAATATATTAACGCAGAAAAATTTTCAATAAAAAAAATACAAATTTCGGTTTTGTATTTTCAAAAAAACCTCCAAAAACTTTAAATTAACAAAGAATTTTTTGTTTTTTGAATTTGTATTTTCTTACTAAAAATTATTTTTAATGAAATTATTGGGCTTTTAAAAAAACAATGAGGCTGTGTAGGAAAAATTTTATGGTTTTGAAAAAATACAAAATTTTCAATAAAATATTTAACATATTTTAGTTTAAATTTTTCGGGCAAATAATTTTGAAGTAAAATCTAATTGACTACAAAACTTATTCTTCGGTGGAAAATATTATGTTTTATTTTTAGAAAAGATAAAATTTTAAATAAAATATTGAAAAAATATATATGTACAAAATTTTGGAAAATAATATTAACAAATAAAATATAAATATTAAGAATTTTTTTAAAATATTGATAAGACGAGAAAATATGTTAACGCAGAAAAATTTTTAACCAAAAAATAAACAAGACACATTTTTGGTTTTGTATAAAAAACTAAATAATTTAAAATTAACAAAGAATTTATTTATTTTGATAAAATAATAAATTTTTTCTCAAAAAAAATAAATTCTCATAAAATTATTGGGGTTTTTTAAAAAACGCTGAGAATGTGTTAAAAAAATGGTATTATGGTTTTTATAAAATATAAAATTATCAATTAAATATTTAAAATTTAAATATTTTGTTTAAAATGTTCGATCAAATAATTTTGAAGTAAAATCTAATTAAAAACAAAACTAATAAAGAAGAATAAAAAATTTTAAGTAAAAAAAAAAAAATTATAAAAAAAATAACATTTCGGTTTTGTATTTTCGGAAAACTCTAAATAGTTTTAAATTACCAAAAAAAAAAATTTTATACAAATTTTAAATTTTCATAATATATATTGGGTTTAAAAAAAAAGATCAGAATGTTTTTGATATTATACGAAATTGAAAAACAATAAAAAAAAAATTAAATAAAAAAATTTTTTTTTGCAAAAAATAAATAAATATTGGCATTTATTTAATAAAAAAATTTTAATTCAAAACAATTTTTTTGCAAAAATATAAGAAATATAAAAATATATAAAATATAAGTCGTAAAAAATAACAATAAAACGTACAATAAAATTTATTGCGAAAAGTTTTTAATACAATTTTAAAAAAATGGAAATTTTTAATTTTAGATATATTAAACAAAAAAATTTTATAAAAAAAATGTATATTTCATCCAAAATTTTTAACAGTTAATTTGACAAAAAAAATTAAAAACATTTTTTTAAGATTTTATATTTTGTAATTATTAACAGAAAAAAAATATATATTAAAAATTCTTATAAAAAATATTTGGGCTTTAAAATGGAATCATGAATTGAAAAATTAAATAAAATAGAAAATAGTGAGAAAAATTTTAATTTAAAAACAATTTCTTTTGCCAAAAAAAAATTATATTAAAAAATATAGAAAATATACATACATATATTACATTTTATTAAGTGGTAAAAAAAATAATATTAATAAACAATTAACAATTAAAAAAAAAAAATAAAATAAAATACATAGGCACAACTAAACGCAATTTGGAGACAAGATTAACTGAACACGAAACGGACATAAAGAAAAATAAAACAACAACAGCTTTGGCACAACACTGCACAGAGAGTGGACACAGCGCAAATTTTACAGATGTTAAAATATTAGACAAGGAGAGGAATGTAAACAAGAGATTTACATTAGAGAGCTTAAGAATTCAGCAAAAATCAAGTAGTGCAATAAATAGAAAAGAAGACAAGGACAGCACCAATGCCAACTACATTATAGCTATAAGTTAGTAATAAGGTTCAGCTGTGATACTAAACATTAAGAAAACTTTAAACTGTGATATTTTATATTTTTGTGATTGTTTCTTATTTATTTTTAAGTTAATGTTTTATGTCGTTAAAAACATATACAATAACTGCTTTTAAATGTGAAATTTGACGAAAGATTGAATGTAAGTTTAATATTTTTATAATGTTTAAATTCATGGACTGAAGTAAGTGCTCTATTTGATTGTTTATCGTTACCAGATCAATAAAAAATCCCTGAAGAAGCTGGGAAATGCCAGCGAAACGTCGGAGGAAAATGAAATAAACAATCTTTTTATTCATATTTAACGAGAAGGACCTTGAAAGCCCATTTAGAAAAATCTAATAAATCTGAACAAAAAAAAAATATTTTTAAACAGATGAATTCTTGAGATAAATTTTCAATTAAATTTATGAAAAAGCCAATTTTCTTAATCAATTTTTAAGAAGTTATTAAATAAGAATATTTTATTAAACAAATTAAATATTTCTTGCACAATTTAAATTATGGTGGAAAAATATTATGATTTTTTAAAAACGTTAAATATAGAAAATATATTTGAAAAAAATATATTTAATAAAAAAAAAAAAATTTGGACAAATATTATGATCTTTTAAAATTTCTTCAGATTTTATGGGTAAATAATTTTGGAAATAAAACAGAATAAAATTAATGTTTGTAATTATAACAAAAATTAGTTAGACATTTATGTTAGAACTTAACTTAACCTCTGCTTAGAGGATAGAATCTGGCATACCAAATTTCAACACGAAAGCTCCTTAACTACGGCCAAAAATTAGTTTTCGCCCAGTTTTGTTAGTCTTAGAACTTAACCTCCGATTAGAGGATATAAGTTTGCATCCCAAATTTCAGCTCGACCCAATAATCGCAAGGTCACACCCCCAAAAAGAGACAATTTGTATAAGAAGTGGAAGTAGTTTTAGGTCGTTCTTACTCATCGTAGAACTTAACCTCCGCTTAGAGAATATAAGCTTACTCCTAATCATGTTTAGTGGAGCTCTAGCTAATAACATAGGTACCTATATTAATTTTGGTTTAATTAAACACTGCAAAACTAAACTCAAATTACATTAATTACATTGAAATCTACTGCATATTCTTTAAGCTCTTTTAGCCGGTTTTCATTGACTATGGCGTCATGTTTCAAATTAAATAGAAAATGGACAATAAAAACATGTGGGAGCACACACACACACACATACATGTGTATCTATGTCTAGCGCAAGTAAGCTAATAATAAAAGAAAAGTCATTATTCATATAAACCTCAGAAAACAAAAACAAACCATATAATGACCAAACGGCGGCAACGACGACGACGACACCAAGTCAACAACGTTGTCGTTGCCAATGAAACAGAAAACACTTTGTTTTTTTTTCGCCAATCTTGTACGCTGCTGCCATTGACCAAAATCTGAGAGAGTCATCCGTCCGTCCGTCCGTCTCTCGTTTGATGTGAAAAATAAACAAATTCAGTAGAAGTATCTGCCGGGTCCATTCCCCAGTACACAACGAACAAATTTGATTTTACGATTTTCACGCAAATTATTGTACGATTTTATACATTTCATTTTTCGTTAGTGCTGGCTGATACTGCTGACTGAGTTAGTGAGTGAGTGCTGGCTGATCTATCGATCACATGGTGGCCAGCAGCGTGAAAAAAGCACAGAATTTTCTAAGCACCACCAACAGTTGTTTTCAATATCGTGCCGGTGGCGTTGATCGCGTGCAAATTATCACAATCGATGATTATTTCGCGCCGGAGTTTGATGTTCGTTCGTTTCATATTATTTTAATAATAATCGACAAAAAAAATAACAATAAACAATTGAGATTTTTAGAGGATCTATAAGAAAATCCAAAATTAATAATATAATATATAATTATGATAGTCGCCGGCCGCACAGCCGTAGATAATGCCATAAGGAAAACTGAAAAATAACGATTGAAAACAAGCAACAAAACAATTTCGCACTAAACAAATTAACAATGTCTGATGATCTAGAAATCAAATGAGAAAAAAATCAACAAAATAAATGCAACATTAATTTAATGCACGCCATTTTTATAACGAGGTTACCCACCTTATCTATAAACCGGCACATGAAATGTCTATGAATTAAGTGAAATTAGAATTTCGGTTTTTTTTTTGTTGTTGCTGTCGATATTTTGCGTTTGTATTCAGTGTTTTGTGGTGTTTGGAGCAGTGCAATAAAAGGAAAACAATGCCGAATCTATTGGAATGTCTAACCTCGATAAGGTAAACGTTAAATCTTCTGGCGTTGTGGAGTTAATTAATTTTATAGTTAGATTTAAGTTTAACGGCACACAATGTTGCATTCAATCAATGTATCAATGTGGTGATAGTTCCGTAAGGAATACTCAAACTTTTAGGGAGAGTGTTTGGTATTACATAGTATATATTTGGGGAAAACATAAAAAATTACAGTATACCGGGAAGGTGCTTAAAAACACACCGCCACCAAATTAACCAAATTTGTTCACTTTTTATATTTATAAAAAATATACTAAATATTAAAAAACGGTAAAATTAATAGGAAAAATTTTAACCAAAAATGCAATTTGATCACAAAAATGTGTAGTTAAATTTTTCTTAAAAAACAAAAGATACATTTTTTTTAAGTAAAGTTTTAAACAAAATTTTTATATAAGAGAAAAAATACAAAATATTATTTTTGAAAAAAAAAACAAATGATTGTTACAGAAACATTCTAAATATATTCTTTTTTAATGTAAAACAAAAAATGTAGGACATGAAAAAAACAAAAAAAAATCAACAAAAAATTTATGTTAGTTTTAACAAAAAGTAAAATTTGAGAAAAATATTTTTTTTTTTAATTTTTTAATCTCAAAAAATATAAATATATTATTATTTTTTTTTTACCAAAATGTACAATTATTTTTTTTTATTGATATAAAGTTACAAAGTTGGGAAACAAAAAAAAAAGAATTTTTTTGAATTTTAAATCCGATTTATAATTTTTATAAAATCTACCAAATAATAATAATTTTCAAATTTTTAGTAAACATTCTAATTTCGGAAAAAAGAAAAACTAAACATTTTTTTCAATGTTCACCAAAAAAATTCACACCTTTAAAAACATTATTTTTATAACAAAAAGTAAAAAATTGAGAAAATATTTTTTTTGGAATTTTCGCTGTGATTTTTATTTTTATAAAATCTACTTCTAAAAACGGAAATCTTCAAAAAATAATAGTTTTTAGTAATTTTTTTTTTATTTTTTGAGATACCAAAAAAATTTTTTTCTTAAAAATTTTCGATTCGATTTTTATTTATAAAATCTATTTCTAAATAGGAAAATCTTCCAAAAGAAATATAATTATACAAATTTTAGAAAATTCAAAATTTATATAAATTATTTTAATTTTGTGTTTTTTTTATAAATAACAAATTTTCTTACAACGAATTTTTAAAAAATTTTGATGCGAAAAAATATTAAGATATTGAACAGTTTAATAAAATGTACAATATTAAAAGAAAAAACTATCTGTCACCAAAAAATTAATGATTTTTTTTAATAAAAAGTACAAAATTGAGAATTTTTATTTGTTATTTTCGATTTGATTTTAATTTTTTTATAAAATCTAATTCTGAAAAGAAAATCTTCGAAAAAATATAAATATAAAAAAAATATAATATATAATATTTCAATTTTTTTTACCAAAATGTAAAAAGAATTTTTTTTATTGATATAAAGTTACAAAATTGAGAAACAAAAAAATTAAAAAGAAAGTTTTTTTTTGAATCTTCCAATATCTCTAAACACGCAAATCTTTCAAAATATATAAATATACTAATTTTAAGTAAATTCCCATTTTACTTAAAATTATTTTAATTTTGAGTTTTTTTTTAAATATTAAATTTTTTTACAACGAATTTTTAAAAATATTTGATGCGAAACAATTTAAATAGATTTGATTGTTTATATTATATTTCCATTTTAAAATAAAAATTAAAAAAATTTAATATTTGATAAAAAAAAAACCTTTGTTTTGAAACTAAGAATAAAAAACTTTAAAATAACAAAAAAAATTCAAGCAAAAATTTTGTATCCCATAAATAATTGTTGATTTTTTTCAAACAAAAGTTAAAAATATTTTTATTTAATATTTAATTAATCCAAAAATTTCAAAATTGATTTAAAAAAATATTTTCGATTCGAATATAAAATAAATGAAAAAATTCTTTTTTACCAAAAATTTAATGTTTAAATTGTTGATTTTTTTTTATACACGAGACACAAATTATTATTAATATGTGACCCGGTCTATGAAAAGGTGGCTTATGACTCAAAAAATTAAGTTTAATTTTTTTTTTGATTCGGATAGTTTTTGAGACGCTTTTTCACATAAAGTCCTAACTTGCTTAGAAATGTACTAAAAATGTAGAGAAAGAAGAGCACAAATAAAAGAAAAACAGAATTTTTTTAATTAATCGAAATTTTGTTTTAAAGTCCTTTGTTTAAAAAAAAAAAAAACAAAAAATGTTTTCGACTCGATTTTATTTTTGCTTTATATTTATCCAAAACAAATATAAAATTACCTTTTTGTATAAAATTTGAAAATTTTATGTTTGTTAAAAAATGTTGGATTTTTAAAAATAAAATTTCAAGAAATTTCGAAGCTTAGAAAGATTGAGAAAAGATGTGTATATTTTATTTCAATTTAAAAATAATATTCAATTTCATTTTATTTTTTGAAAAAAGTTAAGTTTTTGGGTAAAAAAAACTTAACTTTAAGCCGTGATTTAATTGAAGTCTTAAAAATATTAAATTTAAATTTTTTTTAACATAATTTAATTTTTGAAGTAGATTTTATTTTAAATTATTATTAACAATTAAAAAAATTCAGAAAAATTTTAGGCTTCAAAGAAATATAAAAATTTTTATGGAAACTGTATTTTTCGGTAATTTTTTTTAATTTACAAAAAATTCCAATGTGAAGTAAAATAAAAATTATTGATTTTAAATAAATTTAAATAGTAAAATTAATTTTTAACTAGAATTTATTATTTAAAAAAAAAATTTTAAATAAGAACAGTTAACAAAACCTATTTTTATAATAAAAAAGACTAAAATTTAAAAAAAATAAAAAAAAATATTTTTTTATTATATAAAATATATAAAAAATATTTTGGATCACCAAATCAAACAGTTAAGTTTTAACCAAAAATTAATTGATGAAATTTTTAAATAATTAAGCTCCAGATCGCTTTATTATTATTATTTTTATTCAATATTTCTTGAAACAAATTAGAAAATATTGTATTACTTAAAGCCCGTAGTTTCTTAAAGTCATCAGCAATCATGTTACTTGGTTTGATCCCATTTAATAATCTAAGCGTAAAATCACGCTGTTGATTTTTCACAAAAAACCACAAGAACACACCCCAAACAATATAAAATAGAACAAAACAAAATTATTGCAAACGAAAAAAACATTTGTTTTTCATGAATAGCATCACTTTTAAAAATATCAACGAAATACATTCTTACAGCGATATGTACATACAAACCAACCATATGTTTGTCAGTCCACACAGGCGGTCTATTTGATTTAACGTTGTAGAATAAAACAACGTCATTGTAAAAAGACAACAACAATATAAATGAAAACAATAATTTTGCGATATTTCACTAAATAATTCCTCTATATGTATAATATTTGCCTGTCTGTCATATATGAATTGACTTGTCAGTAAGTGACGGTGTTGTTGTTGGTGGTGTTGTGTCAGTTTGCCGCTTGTTTTCACTTGACAGGTGTTAACAACAACGTGTGTTGCTCTCCCTAGTGTTTTCTTTTAGCAGGGTTTAAATTTCTTCACTTCGACTACTGGACGGAGAAGTATCGCTTTAATTTCCTTTGTGTTGTGTTGTGTTTCCCTTTCAAATATTTTCTGGCTTTAATTGTATTTATTGTTTCGATGCTGCTGTTACTTTTGCATACAATATTTTTGCATTCCAAAGTGTTTTTCTCAGTTGCTGTTGTTGTTGTTGTAAGCAAAGTTTGAGATTTCAATAAGACAACGACGACGACCAACACTAACTTACTACTACTAACCAAGCGCAGCCGATCCCGGCCAACCAACCTTAAGCCAATGCGAAGTTCAAGTTTACGTAAAATGAAAAACAACCACGACAACAACAATACAAATTCCAAAACGTTCCACTCGAGCGAGCTGCTGCTCTTGCTGTGTGGATGAGTACATGGACCGCAAATGTCTTTGTGGCTTCTCTCTACTGCAGCTCCTGGGGAGTTGACGGCATCTTGGCCTGGCAGAATAGTGGGGGACAATCGATAAAAAAAAAACTCACGGATATTGGAACATATATATAACAAAGTATGCAGTTGTATTAGTGATAGTTAACATCATTAGTATGTTTTTTTTTTGGCTAAACACAGCAGGACTTGGGACAATGGGCAACATATATATTTATTTTAGTCTAACAGAATCAGGTCATTTGTTAATGTGTTTATTTTAAGACTAGCCGTCTGTGTCCTCAATTTCCGCCAAAATGACATCACTGGGTTACACTTGTTGTGCCACAACACTCCCCGGAGGTACTAAAAACTGTTAATACATCCCTTCGTGTTTAGTCGCTCACGCCTGTCCATGTGCTCCCCTGTGCTCTTATGTTATTTTTAATGGCCTAAAGGAATAGCGAATATGTATGCACAAACATACTACATACATACACATACACAACATTTTCAAGTTAAATGCGGGGTTTATGTTTCATAGCCATACTATTTACCATATGTTACGTACGATATGCCTTCATTTCATTTTTATTATTGTAGTTTTAAATTAGTTTTTCGTATAAATATCCACATCCCTTGTGCATTTTTGTTGTTGTTGTTGTTGTTGTTGTTACATATTTATCTGGGTGTTTTTTATACATTCCGTCACGAGCGGTTAAATTTGTAGAATTTACAGGGAATTTGTTGAGTAAAGGAAATTTATTTTGGCGTTAATTATATTCCTAAGGGGGAGAGTACTTATATCTACCACATAACAGGGGCTAAATTTGCAATGAATTACGTTTAAAGACTGTCGACTTAATTTTAAGTTTTTGTGGTGAATATTCTACAACTTTAATGATGTAGAATGTTAAAAATATAAAAGAATAGGGTCTTTACTCAAAATGTAGAATGAGATATTTTCAACAACTGTCGACTTCAGTTAACTTAAATTCAAAATCATGAATTACTCTCTGAGCATGTGGAATCTGCAATGAAACTGAAACCTATGGACGAGTAAAACGAAACTTACACAGTACAAAACATGATTTTGGGACTCAATTCTGAGAACAGCACGTGGAAGTAGCCCCAAAAATAAGAAGTTCTGCATCATTCGATTTGTCCAGTTACATGCCATAATAATTTAATATCGATTTGAAGCTAGTAAATATCGTATAGGGGAATTTGTCACGTTTTAGGCTCTTGTGTTGTATTTGTAACAGCTGGTGGTAGCTGAGGTGATAATTCTTTATACCGATTTTCTATTTATCGGATAATCCGATTATCATACGTTTGTTGGCAACACTGTTCGTTCCTTTGTAGATAACAAGGTTTGTGTCAAGAATTGTTAGGTGTTGTGGTTGTGAGTTTTTACGCCAAATTCCACCAAAGATGGCGCCATCTGGCTTGTTGATTTATATGAGATATTGATAAATCATTTTCTTTGATCCTTGCGCAATCTGGATTTTTGTAGTGGAAGCATCTAGGATGAGTTTTGTTGGCTGGAGAACTCGAAAGTGTTTGAAAATGTAATTTTTCATCGATGTTGATTTTGGCCCGTGCCCCGGCCGGGAATCGAACCCGGCACCTTCGGATTGCTGGTCTACGGCAACGACCGGCGAGAGCGCGCACTTGAGCAACATGAGCGAGAGAGCCACACATGTATTCTCACACATTTTGAACGAAAAAACAAACTCAATCAGTCTCGCTTGAGCATTCGTCCGACGCAGTTGTGCCGACGCCTGTTGTTAGCACGACAGTAAAAGAAATGCATTTTTTCGGTAAAAATTAATTCTTATTTGTTAATGTGCATTGCCACGCGCACAACAGTAATATTTCCTAGATTATTATATTATAATTTTGTTCATAGTTATGAAAAAAACTATACAACAATTTCCTTCACTACAGTGAGAGAGCAAAGAAAACAACTCACCAACACAAACTCATATTGTGGTTGTATTGCTGCCGATGACTGGTCTACGGCGCTTCCACTCTTATGTTATATAGTGGCGTAAAATTATCATAAGTAATATTCCACGTTAATCATACGCCATGGGGTACAACAGTTGTATTGGAACTGCTACAAAATAAACCCAGATCAAAATCATTTGATGAATGGAAAAGTGAAACTGTTGCTTATGTAGGAAAATGTTATATGAACAGATTAAAGGAATTGTAATTCTTTATTTTTTTTTAAATTTGTTTCAACTAAATCACACTAGTGGTTCACGAGTTATGTCAATTCCCCCATACGATAATTACTAACTTCAAATCGATATTAAATTATTATGCTTAATTTCCCTTTGCACCCCATGACTGAGGTATGGGATAGCTTCTCGCGTTGTTGTGAATTAACACGCTTTCTATTTTTAGATTCACAACTAACGGCACCTACTTGTTTAACGACGAATGCGAACGTCACTGTTTTTGAGAAGCTCTTACTAGACACGCCGATTGAATCGACGCTTAATACTGCGAAGTTGCTGTCAACAACATTCAAGGGGAGCCGACAATGAAAGAAAAATTTATTTTTTGTTTCTTTTAAGATGACTGGAGCCAGGTTTGAACCTGCGATCTCCCACATGGTAGTCGCTTGTTCTAACCACTATGCCACGGCCGGTCCCATGGCATGTAACTTGACAAAACGAATGATGCAGAACTTCTTGTTTTTGGGGCTACTTTCACGTGCAGTTCTCAGAATTGAGTCCCCAATCAATGAGCTGAAAAATGTTGTACTGTGTTATGCCAACCATTCGGACATACAAAATCCCTCAATTTGCAAAATTCTAATTAAATGGTGTTGCACTTACATTTTCTGATTGTGCCAAATACCTTAGGCTCATATTGGACCTGAAAGTAAATTGGAATCTAAACACTCAGGTCAGGACCAACAAAGCGGCAACGGCTCTATACTGCAGCAAAAGGGCAATCGAGCCCCAAGAATGTAAACTGTTTATATGATTTGTTATTGTTGTGTGGACATATATGGCAAAGGCCGCCACCATCGTGAATTCCGGCGAAGTTTACAGCCACTTTGGTATTCCTCTCACAAGAGGGGAATCAGCTAATTGCGGAGAAACTGAACCTTATAGCTAAGAAAAGATTAGTGAAAGCACCCACTTGCACAGCAACCAAGAAGTTGAAACTTTCCTATAACTATTTTTGAAGAAGCTGCAACGATCGGTAAGAAGAGAAGACCTCGGAGCATCTTCTATGTCACTGCCCTGGTTTTGGTGACCTGAGGTATGAGAAGTTAAACAATACCTATCGATGTTATCAATGGGCGATCTGCTAAATGGCTTAAGAGCGAGGTTGACCACATAACTATTGCTAGAATTTAAAAGGCTATCACAACGGGACCTCTTCTAGGACCCAAGTGAACTCTATTGAGAGCGGCCGCAAAATTAAGCTTATTGAGCCTAACCTACTACTACAGACAACTTTATTTAAACTGCATCTAATTGACGACACAGAGTGGTGTGAGTCATGGATAAAATTCTACGTTTTTTTTTTTTGTAGCAAAAAAAAAATATTTTGTTGTACCACCAAGTTTTTTTTGTTGTACCAAATAATAAAGTTTATTGTACAAAAAGTAATTTCATTTTACCAAAAAAATTTTTTGTTATAGCACATTGTACAATATTTTGTACAAAACAGTACACTTTATTGTACCAAAAAGTACTTTTATTGTACCAAATGTTCTTTAATTTCGCTAAATACTACAATTTATCGTACCAAAAAGTAAAATTTTTTGTGCCAAAAGAACTTTTATTGTTCAGTATAATTTATTGTTTAGAAAAGTACAATTTCTTGTAACAAATAGTACAATTTCAAAGTGGACTTTTCTTATACTGAAAAGTACTTTTATTGAGCCAAGCAGGACAAATATTTGTTTAGCAAAGTACAATTTTTGGTAACAATAGTATAATTTCAAAAGGGACTTGTTGTACTTAAAAGTACTTTTATTGTGCCAAGCAGTACAATTTATTGTACCAAAAAGTAATTTAATGTACCATAAAGTAATTTTATTCTACCAAAAAGTACGTTTTATGGTACCAAAAAATACAATTTATTGTACAAAAAAGTACAATTTATTATACCAAAAAAGAACATTTTCTTTTACCAAAAACTACAATGTATTGTACCATGAAGTACAATTTGTTGTGCCAAAAAGTACAATTTACTGTACCAAAGACGACAACTTATTGTACCAAACACTACAATTATTGTACCAAAAGTACTTATTATTGTACCATAAAGTACAATTTTTATTGTACCATAAGGTATAATTTGTTGTGCAAAAAATTAAATTTATTGTATCAAAGAAAACAACTTATTGTACCAAACACTACTATTATTGTACCAAAAGTACTTTTATTGTGCCAAGTAGTTATTGTACTGAAAAGTAAAAGAGTAATTTAATTTTACCAAAAAAGTAATTTTATTGTATAAAATAGTACAATTTATTGTACCAAAAAGTACTTTCATTGTACCAAAAAGTACACTTTATTGTACAAAAAAATTAAATGTATTGTATCAACAGAAACCAAATAGTACAATTTATTATACGAACATGTTTAATTTATTGTACCAGAAATACATTCAATGTACCAAAAGTACAATTTGTTATACAAAAAATTACAATTTATTGTACCAAAAATTACTTTTGCTGTACCAAAAAGTACTTTAATTTTTACTAGAAACATTTCGTTTCCTTAAAAAAAAGCAGGAACTAAATCACCTTTGCTAGACATACTTTCACGTAAACATTCCCGTCTAGCGTCATTCTATACGTATAATTATCAATTTAATTACCGCCATTGCCGTTATACCGGAACTTTGTAGAACACCACTTGGACAGTAGTAAGGTCAGTTATGATTCAATTAGTTATCAACATTTACATCTTACTTTATTATCAAATTGCGTGTGGGGGAAAATTTAGTTTAATGACTCAGTGTTGATGGGAGAATTTAAAATAAACAATCGATAACAAGTAAGATAAATTAAACTCCATTGTCGCCTTTGGCTCTATGGCACTAAGTTTAGGGTAACAACACAATGTCATACATACATCTGACGAGAGATGACTGACGATGGGGGTTTCACTGAACAAAAACAGACTTGGTTACGCCATAACAATAGAATTACTTACGGTATCTAGTCACAAGTGGTTTGTGTCGATAAACTGTCGTTTTTTTAGTTTGAAATAGAAAAAAGTGGTTCTGTGGTAAGAAAGACATTTCGCAGAAATACTACTGAGTTTTACGATATAGCTCATAGTATTCTGATTTAAAACTTAAGTTTTGCATGGCTCATACGAAAATTTTTAATTTAGCAAAAATTATCAAGAAAAAATCTCAAGTGTGGTGATAGAGTTTTGTCCACAGCTGCTTTAGCAGTGTTGCGAATACATACATATGCTTAATAACTTTCATGATAACACTCTTATGCAATACTTTAACAAAAATGAAGTGCAGTGTGAACGAGTTGTTATATCCTAAGTATGTTTCCGAAACACCTGTGGGTTTTATATGGAAATCAGCTGATTGTCAAAATGTCCTTAAAGTAAACGGGCTGTAGTCAAGATACTTTCCCATAACGTCATGGTTAACATTAACGTTGTTATGGTACTTTCTGGTTCCATAAATTGTAGTTATTGGTACAATAAATTGTACTTAGTACAATAAATTATACTTTTTAGCACAATCAAAAGTACTTTTTGATACAACAACAATACTTTTTGTACATTGAAAGTACTTTTAGGTACAATTAAGGTTTTTTTAGTACTATAAATTTTACGTTTTAGTACAATAAAAGTACTTTTTGGTACAATAAAAATTCTTTTTGTACATTGAAAGTACTTTTAGGTACAACTGAAGTTAGTACAATAAATGTACCTTTTGGTACAAAAAAAATACTTTTTGTACATTAAAAGTACTTTTTGGTACAATAAAAATTCTTTTTGGTACTTTGAAATCACTTGTTAATATAGTAAATAAATTTTTTATTAAGTTGTTGTTTTAGTAAAATAAATCTCCTTTTTGGTACAATAAATTGTACTTTTCGGTAAAAAGAAATATACTTTGATATAACTCATAGTATTCTGATTTAAAACTTAAGTTTCGCATGGCTCATACGAAAATTTTTAATTTAGCAAAAATTATCAAGAAAAAATCTCAAGTGTGGTGATAGAGTTTTGTCCACAGCTGCTTTAGCGGTGTTGCGATTACATACATATGCTTAATAACTTTCATGATAACACTCTTAGGCAATACTTTAACAGTAATGAAGTGTAGTGTGAACGAGTTCTTATGTCCTAAGCATGTTTCCAATACACCTGTGGGTTTTATATGGAAATCAGCTGATTGTCAAGATTTCCTTAAAGTAAGCGGGCTGTAGTCAAGATGTTTTTTCATACGTCATGGTTAAAAGTAACGTTGTTATGGTGCTTTCTGGTTCCATAAATTGTAGTTATTGATACAATAAATAGTACTTAGTACAATAAATTATACTTTTTGATACAACAACAATACTTTTTGTACATTGAAAGTACTTTTAGGTACAATCAAGGTTATTTTAGTACAATACATTTTACATATTAGTACAATAAAAGTACTTTTTGGTACAATAAAAATACTTTTTGTACATTCAATGGTACAATAAAAATACTTTTTGTACATTCAAAGTACTTTTAGGTACAATTGAAGTTATTTTTGGTACAATAAATTTTGCATTTTAGTACAATAAAAGTACCTTTTGGTACAATAAAAATACTTTTTGTACATTAAAAGTACTTTTTGGTACAATAAAAATTCTTTTTGGTACTTTGAAATCACTTGTTACTTGTTATTTTGGTAAAATAAATCTCCTTTTTTGGTACAATAAATTGTACTTTTCGGTAAAAAGAAATATACTTTTTGTACAAAAAACTGTTATTTTCTGGCACGATAAATTATTTTTTGGTACGATAAATGTACTGTTTGGTACAATATAATGTACTTTTTAGTGCAATATAAGTACTTTACGATACAATAAGAATAACATACTTTGTGGTACATTGCAATTACCTTTTGGTACAATGATAGTTCTTTTTATAGCAATAAATTGTAAAATTTGGAAAAAACAAAATGGCGAATGCAAAATGGCGGAAATTTTTTGTCAAAAAATGCTTGGGATATTTGGCGTCGCTGATTTCGTATCTGGAGTCAAATTTGAAAAAAAAAAAACAAAATAGAGAACACAAAATGGCTGATTTTTTTTATCAAAAAATTGCTAGAATTCAACCATATTGTGGGTATGGGATCGCTGGTTTCGAAACCGAAATCAAATTTTGAAAAAAAAACCAAACGTCGATTACAAATTGGCGGACATTTTTTTTTCAAAAAAAACGATGGAATTCAATCGATATTTTGCCTATGGGGGTTTTAAGGGTTGCTGGTTTCGAATCAGGAGTCAAATTTTGAAAAAAAAAATACAAAATGGCGGATATTCATTCAAATAATGTTGAAATTTCACTGATATTGTGCCGATGGGTGTGGGACCTGCCGTGGCATATTGGTTAGAACACGCGACTACCATGCGGGAGATCACAGGTTCAAACCTGGCTCCAGTCATATTAAAAAAAAATGTTCTTTCATTGTCGGCTCCCCTCGAATGTTGTTGGCAGCAATTTCGCAGTATAAGTGTCGAGTCAATCGGCGTGTCTAGTAAGAGCTTCTCAAACAGTAACGTTCGCATTCGTCGATAAACAGGTAGGTGCCGTTAGTTCTGAATCTAAAAATAGAAAGCGTGTTAATTCACAACAACGCGAGAAGCTATCCCATACCTCATTCATGGGGTGCAAAGGGAAATTAAGTTTTTTTCAGTTTTAAGTGCCTATGGGTGTTTTTGGGGTTGCTGGTTTCGAATCTGAAGTCCAATTTTGAAAAAAACAAAACAAATTCGGCTGATATTTGTTTAAATAATGCTGGAATTTAACTGATATTGCGCCTAACGAAGCTTTTGGGGTCGTTGATTTCGAATCCGGAGTCAAGTTTTGAAAAAAAAAATGGCGGATACAAAATGTTCAGGTTTGTGAAAATAATATCTGCCATTTTGCCTTTTTCAAAATTTGACTCCGGATTCGAAACCAGCGACCCCCTTAGTGCACAATATTTTTCGATGGCCGGATTTATTATTATTGTTCTTGTTTCCTTCTTTTTGGTTCAATATTTTGTGTCAGAAAGTTTTGAAAAGCTTCAAAGTCTGTCAATAGTGTAAAATAAACTAAATAATTTGGCAAACCCCCTATATCGATTAAAAATTAAATCACAGTAATATTTTTTAATACAATTTTCTCATCTCAATATTGTACTTAATAACTTAAGGGTCTGTTACCACTGCACCGACTTTTATTTAGTAATCACATCGCTCTCTAAGACGGTATCTCTTATATGTCAGTAAATCTCATTCACAGTATTCAACAACAATTTTACATGTACTACTAAACTTATTGCAAAATATCATATAAAGTTAACACTTTCATATTGAACTACTGTAAATTTTCTCTTCATTTCTTATTTAGTTTACCAATCTTCCTTCATACTTACTATCGCTAACTTGTCTATATGCCCTCAAAACGTGAAAGTATGGCAAATTTGTATCTACAAAATAAAATCTAATAAAAATGAAATCTCCAAACACTTGGTTTAAATGTAATCACATGTCACCGTTAAATATGATCCATAAAAAATTAAAGGGTGTGTGTTTTAGTTTGTGTGTTGACATTGCATTCATTTCATCTATAATACACATAGTGTAAAGAAAGTGTTGTGATGATTTAAAACCAATTGTTTTTTGAACATTTAAGATTTTGAAAGTGTTACGAGAGTATAAGTGTGTGTGTTTGTGTGTTTGTGTGTTATGGTAACATATGTCTAATCTATATGAAAATATCAACTATTTTAAAGATTTTTCTTTTTGTTTTGGTTATATTGTTTTTATGTTCGATCGTGATTTGGCTTAAAGTATGAACGAACGAACGAACGACATTAGTACAATCTAGTATTATTTATGTTGGATACGTACTCAAGTTTATGTGTGTGTATGCGCGTATGTGTGATATTTTTGAGTAATTTCAAATGAAAGTCATCGAAACGACATTTGATGTTTTATTAAAATCCAGCAGCGGCCGGCAGCAACCCAAACTTTAAATTTTCAAGAGCGAAGAGAAATTTTCGTTTGACTGCTGTTTGTGTGTTGTTGTTAGTGTTACTACCATTGGCGTGGCTGCTGCTGATTATCAAATCGTTTAAAGGCCTCACAGCGATTTTATAATTTGCATTTAATTACGGCTGAACGAACTGGCGAACGGCCAGCGGGGTCATGTTGTTACAATTTATGTGTTGTATCTCCGTTTGTTATCGGAGTTGTTGAAAAGTTTTTAAATGAAGACTACTTTACTTGAGCGTTCGTATAAGAAACAATTTTAGGTTATTTTTAATTAGCCCTCATAACAACAGCAAAAAGTACCAGTACTGAAATACACAAAATGTTGTTTTTTTTTGGGAGAGAAAATCTGACCATGTTTAACAAGAACACGCTGTGTTGTTTCTTGTGCTGTAATTATATGATGATGATGGCTTCACAAATATGTATGTTTATAAGTATGTACAAAACATTTTGGTTGATGTTAAATTTATAAACCATAACAGTTTTGAATTGACCTGGAAAATTGTGCAGCTCATATGGTTTATGTAAACATACATACGTACATGTACTTGTATTGTTCAACTTATGTTTGTGTTATCTTTGTGTCTTAATCGTCATGTTGTTGATATTCTGTTGCTGGCGGCCGGATTGTTAAAAATGTTTTTCGAAATCCTTATTAAAAATTAACAAAAAAAAATACCAATTAATTACAACTTTTGGGGCTTCTTCGTCGTATTGTATAGGAGCCGCGTTACCATTATAATTATGTGTATACTGACTGCTACCGTTGGTGATAATTGTAAAATTGCATTACGGTAATTACACTATGCAACCACAAAAAATATCAGTATTCCAACTACTACAAAAATAGTCAACATACATATAAGTAAAAAATTGGCATTTTTGAAAATTTTTATGAGAACTCAAGATCATTTTACATTTGAGACTTTAAAGTCTGTCTGCCAAAAAGTACAATTTATGGTACCAAAAAGTGCAATTTATGTTAACAACAAGTTCAATTTATTGTACCAAAAAGATAAATTAATTGTACCAAAAAGTACAATTTATGGTAACAAAGAGTTCAATTTATTGTATCAAAAAGTGCAATTTATGGTACCTTTTCAATATCTATGTGCCTAAAGGTACACTTTATGGTTCCAAAAAGTAAAATTTATGGTAACAAAAAGTGCACTTTATAGTACCAAAAAGTACAATTTATGGTGCAAAGTGAAATTTATTGTACCAAAAAGTGCAATTTATGGTACCAAAAATTACAATTTATTGTTCCATAAAGTATAATTTATCGTACCAAAAAATAAAATTTATCGTACCAAAATGTACAATTTATGATGCCAAAAAGTACAATTTATTGTACCAATAAATGAACTTTTGGTATCTATTTAATATCTCAGTACAATTCATGTTACCAAAAACTACAACTTATTGTAACAAAAAGTACGATTTATGGTACCAAAAACTTCAATTTATGGTACCAAAAAGTACAATTTATTGCACCAAAAAGTGCACTTTTGGTACCTATTCAATATCTAAGTATACTTTATCGTAAAAGTACAGTTTATGGTATAAAAAATAAAATTTATGGTACCAAAAAATACAATTTATCGTAGCAAAAAGTACATTTTATGGTACCAAAAAGTAAAATGTTTGGTAACAAAAATTACAATATATAGTATCATAAAGTACAGTTTATTGTACCAAAAAATGCAATTTATTGTACCAAAGAGTACAATTTATGATACCAAAGAAATTAAAATTTGTTGTACCAAAAAGTACAATTTATGGTACAAAAAACTACAAATTATGGTACCAAAAAGTACCCTTTGTTGTACCAAAAAGGACAATTTATGGTAACAAAAGGTACAATTTATAGTACCAAAAAGTACAATCTATGGTAACAAAAAGTAAAACTTATGGAAACAAAAAGTGCAATTTATGGTACCAACAAGTACAGTTCATGAAACTAAAAAGTCCAATTTATGGTACCAAAAAGTATAACTCATTGTAACAAAAAGCAAAATTTATGATACCAAAAAGTAAAATTTATTTATTACCAAAAAGTACAGTTTTTTGTAACAAAAAGTGCAATTTATGATACCAACGAATACAATTTATTGTATCAAAAAGTACAATTTATGGTGCATATTCAATACCTAAGTATAATTTATGGTAACAAAAAGTACAATTTATGGTACCAAAAAGTACAATTTGTGATAACAAACAATACAATTTATTGTATCAAAAAGTGCAATTTATGCTACGAAAAATTCAAATTTACACTGGCAAAAGGTACAATTTATGGTACCAAAAAGTACAATTTATTGTAAAAAAAAGTACAGTTTATGGTACAAAAAAGTACATATTATGATACCAAAAAGTGAAATTTATGGTACCATAAAGTACAATTCATTGTTCCAAAAATTGCAATTTATGGTACCAAAAAGTACAATTTATTGTAACAAAAAGTACAGTTTATGGTACCAAAAAGTACAGATTATGGTACAAGAAAGTACATATTATGATACCAAAAAGTGCAATTTATGGTACCAAAAAAGTACAATTCATTGTTCCAAAAATTGCAATTTATGGTACCAAAAAGTACAGTTTATTGTAACAAAAAGTACAGTTTATGATACCAAAAAGTACAGTTTATGATACCAAAAAGTACAATTCATTGTTACAAAAAGTGAAATTTATGGTACCAAAAAGTACAATTCATTGTACCAAAAAGTTAAATTCATGGTACCAAAAGTACAGTTTATTGCACCAAAAAGTAAAATTTACTGTAAGAAAAAGTGGTATTGTAAGAAAAGTGGTACCAAAAACTAAAATTTATTGTACGAAAAAGTACAATATATTGTACCAAAAAGTACAGTTTATTGTACTAAAAAGTGTAATTTATGGTACCAAAAATTACTATTTTTGTTAACAAAAATTGAAATTTATGGTACCAAAAAGTACAATGTATGCTACTATAATGTACAATTTATGGTACCCATTCAATACATATCTACAACTTTGTTTCTGACCCTAAAAATGAGATTCCGTACGGTATACCAAGAATATAGAAAAATTGCTAAAAATCCACCTTGAGCAACAAAATTTGTATGATTATTAAATTATTTATGCAACCAACTTGACAAAACAAATGATGCAGTAGTTCTTATTTTTGGGACTACTTTCACGTGCAATTCTCAAAATTGAGTCCCAAATCAATAAGCTGAAAAAGGTTCGACTGTGTTCTTAATGCACCCAACTTGACAAAACGAATGATGCAGAAGTTAATATTTTTGGGGCTACTTTCACGTGTAATTCTCAGAATTGAGTCCCAAAATCATGTGTTGTACTGTGTTATCGACAAAATCAGTCCCATCCTAAGAAAAATCGATTAAAAAAAATGTTGATTTTATTCGCAAGTAAGTCAAAGTATCTCTTTTGAACAAGAATTCTATTTTTTTGTGTGAGTGGACGGTATTTCAGTATTTCCACTATATTTTTTTAAAAGCATTATGGTCTCACGATTACACAAAGTAAAATTTTTTACTAAAGATTTTTTGGTAGCACATTTTTTTAGAAAAAATTTATATTTTTCGATATTTTGTTCCAAAGATTTTAGCATAACTCAAGAAAGCTTAGTCCAACTGTATCAGTTTATATAAAAAAAATATACATTAACATGTAATGACTTCAAAGGCTGCCTACCATAATTTCTGCCTGATCAATAGTTTGGGAGTTATAAAAAAAGTTGTATGTACTAAAAAAATCTGTTTTTTGCCAAAATATTAAAAAAAAAAATTTTCAACAAATTTGTATAAAATAAAGATTACCGCTAAAAGTTAGACCTAGCATAACAAAAATATCAATACCTGCTATATTTTCAAACACCAGTGTTACTTTGTTAACAAGATCACACGCACTTTTATTTAAATTCATTTCTAATATGACCAGAGAAATAAAAATCGGAAAATGTCAAAAACCAAAAATCACCACACAAAAAACTGAAAGACAATCCATTTAAAAGATAGTAAAAGTATTTAAATATTTCATACATATGTCGAAATCTCAAGTCCGTCCGGTGATTTCTTTAACACAATCTAACGAAAACCGCGCTCGTTAAGTCTACTTAACATAACTCTGTTAACAACAAAATAAACTTGTCCAACAAGTGTTGGCCAGTTGGTGGTAGTCAGCAGCAGCACAACTTCATTCAGTCGATAGAGGCACTAATAATGCAGCCAACAATGCATGAACTTGGGGCGGCACTTCCAAACCAAAACATAAACGCGTTGGTGGTGTCCGACATTTAAGACGACCATCAAGTAAACCGATAGAGTATAAACACACACAACATACCAGCGGGGTGTAGGCAGACATTTAAGGGTTTGAGCGGTTTGCGTTGATGGGTTCGTAAGAAAATCTTATATTTTAATGATAGGTTTATCTCTCTCTTTCAAGTGGGTATACATTTGCAAAGAGTGCATCACGTTGTGAATCCTGCTTAAGGCAATCACATGGCATGTGTTTCGTTTTTTTTTTTTTTATTGCCGTTTTTATCTCCATTCATGCTGCATTAGAATAACATCTGCTCAGCTTGCCAGAGAATGACGTCGTGGAGTTATGGATAATGCCTTTGGTTTTTTTTTGTTGTTCTTGTCTTAACGAAAACTAAAACAGATGTTTGTTTTGAAAACGTGCCGGACGTGTCGTTTACATTACTTTACGTATATGTAGTAATTTGTTCTTCCAAAATCGATAATCGTCAGCGCATAATGATTACAGATATATGACAGATCATATGATGCATTAGTTTTCTTTGAAATTAGGTCACCAGACAGACAGACGGACAGCGTTTATGGGTGGGTGCATGGCGCATTTGAAGTATCTAGTGGTTATGGACTGATCAAAACGTTTTACATTGTACAAGTCTTAACAAAAGCAAAGAAATTTTGTATATGTTGTCTTAGCTATATTTTGTTATTCTCGAAAAAAAATGTAAACTATGTCATTGGAAAAGTTTTGAGAGAAAACATATTTTAAACCTCCGTAACTTTTATGTTTGTTGAATTAAAGTAAGTTGTTAGCAAAGCCAAATTTTCATAGGCTTTATGAGAAATGGGCGTCATATGGATAAAAGCAAAGATATACAGAAAATCGATAGTCAAAATTGATTTCGAAGTCAAAAGTGACTGAAGGAAAAAACTGAGCCTTTTATATATGAAGAACAACGTTATGAGTTTTGTTTCGATATGGCACCATAAAATCATATCTGGGACGTACGTAGGGTGCATGGGCCAAAAGAAAATTGATGTTCTGATCTAGTCTCTATAATCTTTAATCGTAAAGGGTGTCCTCCTCGACTTAATTTTTTTTCCAACTTTCTCTGGACTGAAAATATACGTCAGTTTGATGAATAGGCTCGAGCCAATTCTAACATGTTCGATGTTTGGAGAGGGGATTTGTATGTCACTTCTTTTCTTGACAATTTAGCTAATATACTATTAAAAGTTAATGTTAGCATGTGAAATGTGTTAAGCTTTTGCGATTTGGAACCTAAATTTCACGAGCGAGTAGACGTCTCTATATATTATATTGCTCTTGCTTTGAACTTGATATCAAAATGAAATGATTTGTCTGTTATCGAAATTATGTCCAGTGAATATTTACAAGGTTTAGAAACAAAGATATTTTATTATCGAAATTATACATTTTAATGATTTTATTATGTTTTTTACTAGTTCACAACATAATCAATTAATTTTCAAACAAAATCGAAACAAAACTTTTGTAGAAAATTTATTAAATCATAAGATGTTATCAAACTGAAATGATTTCGGCAAAAACGTCTATTGTTTATTTTATACAAATTTTAAACAAAAGTCATCTGAACAAAACTATTTTATTACATATTAAAATTATGCTTAGTGGAGACAGAGCACACTCGGTCGTCAGAGCGCGTCGTTACATGATTTTGCACAAACGCGTTTATTTGTCTATTTTCTTGCATACATGAACGTAACAGCTTAAATAAAGCTATTAAACGTTTGCAAATAAAAAATAAACAACCCTACTCTTTTTGACAGTCAAATTGTGAGGTTTTAAAAATATAATTATTTAAATCGGTTCATTATTTACTAAGTTTAGCCGTGACAATTTTTTAACCCATTTTATAATTAGTATAGGGTGCACTCAAACACTGAAAATTAAGCCAATAAAAAATTAAGTACCACTCTCATTTTAATACCCAAACTTTGAGGCTTTCAAAAAGAAATTATTAAAATCGGTCTATTACCGATTGAGTTTATCCGTGACAAACTTTTCCATATTACCAATTTAATAAACACAAAAGAGTGCACTCAGGTAGCGTCGTTATAAAATTTCGCACAAACATGTTGATTGAACTTTGTGTATACATTTACTCTTTTTGCTAATGCTTTCCATTTTAAAAAGCTTAACACCCAAAATTAATCTATTAAACGTTTCAAAACCAAATAATAAAGTACCCTACTCATTTTAATAGCCATATTGTGATGTTTTAAAGAAAGAATTTTAAATATGGGTTCAGTATTTTCTGAGTTTACCCGTGACAAACTTTTTCATACAAACAGTTATTTTAGAATGTAAAAAAAAATAGCATACGCTATTCATTATAACCTCAACCTACGGAAAGGACAGGATATATCATTTGATACGACCCAAAAGTGTAACACATACGAGGGTCTAAAGTTAACCCTAGGTTACTTTTAACCAAATTTGATTTATGACTTTTTAAGTCGTTTGAGCCATACCCGTCTGTCCGTCAGTCTGTTGCATGTCTGGCTGTCCCGCTGGTACGCACAATAATTTTCGAAATGTTTTATACTTTTTACGAGTTAATATTTCTACAAAACTACCTACGGTATTGCAGATGGGGAACATGGCCACGCCCCTTCTGGTATCTCCCATACAAAAATATATCAAGTAATAATATTAATACAAAAAACGTGATAGTGCCCAATTTTTGTATTTTGTTAAGCTATAACAGGATAAAGTTTTGGATAACAAATTGCAAGACTAGCCACGCCCCTTCTTGTACCTCAATTGCCCATCTGGTACTTCCCACTTTAGAAATCGATCAATATTATTAATAGAGCCAATGCAATTGTGCCAAATGCTGTATTTAGTAAAGCTACAGCAGGATACGGCCGTGGCATAGTGGTTAGAACACGCGACTACCATGCGGGAGATCGCAGGTTCAAACCTGGCTCCAGTCATCTTAAAAGAAAAAAATAAATAAAATTTTCTTTCCCCTCGAATGTTGTTGACAGCAACTTCGCAGTATTAAGCGTCGATTCAATCGTCGTGTCTAGTAAGAGCTTCTCAAACAGTGACGCTCGCATTCGCCGATAAAAAAGTAGGTGCCGTTAGTTGTGAATCTAAAAAGAGAAAGCGTGTTAATTCACAACAACGCGAGAAGCTATGCCATACCTCATTCATGGGGTGCAAAGGGAAATTAAGTTTTTTTTTTTTAGCAGGATAAAATTCAGAAGAACAAATTCAAAAATCTAGCCACGCCCCTTCCGGTACCTCCCTTACAAATGTACTATCCCGAGTAGTAATATCAATACACTCGGCACGATCGTGTCCAAATTCTGTATTTTATTAAGGGATAATGTTTTGGGGAACAAATTAAAAGTCTAGCCACGCCCCTTCTTGTACCGTCCACTTTAGAAATCGATTAATATTATTAATAGACCCAACGCGATCGTGCCCAAATTCTGTATTTAGTAAATCTCAAGCTGGATAAAGTTTTGGAGACAATAACTGAGTCTAGCCACGCCCCATCTGGCACCGCCCACTTTAGAAATCGATAATTATTATTAATAGAACAGAATAAAGCTGGAAGTCTAGCTACGCCCCTTTCTGATACCTTCCATACAAATTTACCTCTCTGCCAACTTTAGAAATCGAGTAATAATAACAATATACCAGAAAGTTTGATGTTTTACTGAGGGTGAGGGTATATGTAAGTCGGTATTCCCGTCTGAAACTATCTTACTGGTTTTAATAGTCAAATTGTAAGGGAGTTATTAAAATCGTCTCAGTAATTACTAAGTTCAGCCGTGACAAACTTTTTTATATAACCAATTAATAGCATAGATAGTACGTTTCCACTGAGCATAGTAACAAATACAATTATTTTGACAATCTTATTGATTGTTTTACAATACAAATTTAAAACAAAATTCAACGAATTAACACAATAAACATTTTGAAATCCAAATCATGTACAATGGAAACATTGCATTACATTAACAGACGAAAATGTATTTATTAATAATTTGTATGTTTGAGGGTATATATAAGTCGGTATTCCCGACTGTAACTTTCTTACTGGCTTTAATTGTCAAATTGTAAAATTGTTAAAAAGGATTTATTAAAATCGTCTCAGTAATTACTAAGTTCAGCCGTGACAAACTTATTTATATAACCAATTTTAAAAATAGCATAGATAGTGTGCTCCCACGGAGCATGGTAACAAAATGACATGATTTTGGTAATCTTATTAAATGATGTTCAACACACATTTAAAACAGAATTCAGATTTAACATTTGTAATCGAAATCATGCACAATGAAAACATAGCATTACATTTACAGATATTGTATATACTTTAGAATTGCTATGACTAACATATTACGATATAAACTAATAAATCAATTTCCCAAAATAATGTTATATTTTTTTTACATGTTTACGTTTTCATGAAATTTTGACAGCTAACAGCTGTTTAGTTTCAAACCTAATCCTTTGGGAATATTACATGTCACAACCAACCAGAAGATTAATCTCCCTTTTATTTATTGATATTGATACTCTTTAGTGTACGCAATATAGAATGACTCGTTGTCAACTGAAAACCAAATATTTGCTCTCCCAATGTTTACTTAATTTATCATATAAATTATTGAGTCCCTTAGTAAAACTAATAAAACAATCAAATTCCCCTAGATATATGAGGAAAACGCAGCTAATGTTTACACTGACCATTATAACGAAATGAAATGTTGTTATCACAGCTGTTTTTTATATACAAATTGAATATAACAAAATTTTCGGCTTAATCATCTTTTTTTCGAGTACAGGCTCAGTGGAAACGTTTTATCCCTGTTTTCACACGAATCTGTCAATGGATAAGTCTAATCCACGAGAAAATTGTGTGTTTGAACGTTTGTCGACAACCAGAATGCCATAACAATACGTTATCGATAACATTCCCAACAGACAAATCCGTCAACAGATTTGCGTAACGCGCCATAACACTGTCTGGTAATATAATCTAACTGCGTTTTCATGACAATTTTTTTTATAAAATTAGTTTTTCTAACTGCACTTTCACGACAATTTTTGTTATGACATTATATTTTCTGTTACCAAAATTTGTAAACAGCTGATTTAAAAAAACCAAAACAAATGCCATTTGCCACCATTGTTATACTATTTCGGTGATTTCATTATTTAAATTCACTGTTATACTATTTCCGTGATTTCATAATTTTACATCCACATAGAATATAAAATGTTTACACTTTAGTTATTGAAATGTGTTTGTTTGACTTGCCTAGAAATCCAATACACTCTTGACAGTAATTTGATATTATAATTATTGGCTGACATAAACGATTAAAATCATATAATTTTCATTTCATATAATTTTATGGATTTATAACATAAAATCAATAAACACGCCATAAAAAGGGTGTGGACCTCTGACCTTAACGGTTAAACTCATATGCAAACAAATCACTGTGTGAAATCATAAAACGTAGGGGGTGTATCCATGCCATTTACTATACATATTATGTTAACTTAGCATATGTATGTATATGAGATAATGACGACGATAAACGAGTTACTCTGCTGATCCGAGGCATATTCTCAAAATCTCATCAAAGTAACGGTATAGATATTTCAACGCAAACCATTAATACATAATCAAATTTGAATTTGAAATTTGTTATGGTGGATGGTAGGAAAGATGACAACAACAAAAAATTAGCATAAAGTTAATTTTAGTAAAGTTTATGTATATATCTTTGTTGCTCTCTATATCGGTTATAATATAGAGATATTATTGTTATTACATCATATGTATGTGGAGGGGAAATTGGGGGAACATCAAAAGGCAACAAATGAAACAAACACTCATAGAGGCACGACATTGGATCACCTAATGTTGTTGAAAATGTTCATGATCATGAAGCTGTTAATGATCATATACGTAGCCCACATATGTAGGCATCGTATGTACATTGCATGGCACGGCAAGATTATATGCAGCAATTTATGTTTTCCGAAACGGATGATGATAAGTATGTATGGCTGTGTCTATCTATCTGTTTGTCTGTTTGTGAATGTAAAGAAATGTTTTGAGCCGCTAATTTTGTTGTTGTTATGTTTTCTTATTTTTCTTTGTAATAAAATTTTTTTTTTACAATTTGTGATACCGGGGGACATACAAGTGGTGCGTGTGTGTGTGTGCTGCTATACTACTAACACCTCAACTGTCTTTAACATAATTGCACAGTGGGCCGGTATGGAGTGTAAAATATGTCATCTTATAATGCAAGTGGAAAGTTTGAGGTAAAATAAAGTGATAATATGATTTGAAAAAAATATTACAAAAAAATAACAAAATGAATTTAAAAAAAAAATATTTAAAAAAAAATGTAAAACAAATAATTTACACAAATTTTTTAAAACTGTGTTTCATAACTTGTAATTTAAAATTTAATAAAAAATAAAGTAAATTCAAGAAAATATACATAATTTTAAAATAATATCGAATTTACTGCAAATATAAAAAAAATTATAAAATTGTTTAACAAAAAATCTAAAACTTTAAACAATAAATAATAAAACATACCATATTTAGTCACACATAAAAAATCAGATCTTACTGAAAAAAATATTTTTTTATAAAATTAACTAAATGTTATTTTTACAAAATCAATTTTTTTGCATCATTATCATTATTGTAAAATTTTAAATGAAATAAAAAAAAAAATTTTCTGTGAAAATTTTACCAAAATTTACCTTTAAGAATTTAATTCCATAAAAATTGTCAAATATTACAAAAAATAGATAAATAAACAAAAAAAAATTAAAACAAAAAATTCTCATAATAATCTAAATTTAACAACAGCAAATTGAAAAATTTTTAAAAAAAAAATTTAATTTAAATTACGATAAGAAATTAAGACACATATTTCTGTACAAAAAAATAATTTGTAATTATGTATTTTTTATATTGAAGTTAAAATATTGCCTAAAACTTAAGAAAAAATAATAAAATTTTTTCAACAAAATCATTCCTCAATTAAATTTAAAATTTAAAAAAAAATAGTTCACAAAAAAAATATATAATTTATATAATCTTTACCTAAAATAACAGTATTTAATTGCATAAAAATTATCACAAATTGCTTAAGATTACAAAAGTGTTATAAAAAATTTTTTGAAAAATTAAAACTAAAAATTTACATAAAACTTTAAAACAAAACTCTAAAAATACGAAAAAAAAATATTAAATTAAAACACAATGTATTTTTTCCTTATTTAAGAAGTTTGAATTTTTAAAAACAAATTTTTTTAACGATAATTATTTTTTAATTTTTTTTTTTAAATTAATGTTCAATGCAAATTTATTTTTCTTAAAAAAAACTTTATAATTTTTTTTTGTTGTTTTTCGAAAATTGTTTTTATTGGTTTTTTTTTGCGACAAAATCATTTCTTAATTAAAGTAAAAATTTAATAAATTATAAAAAAAATATCAAACAATAAATAAAGAACACTTTTCTGATCTTGAGCCGAATTTGTTGTATCATTTCGATGCACTTAACGTAAATTAATATAATGTACTGTAAGATCGACTAACAAAAAACAAATACATAAAAACTTTACCTAAAAAAATTTTAATTGCATAAAAATTAAAGTTTCCAAAAATAATAACAAAATATTATAAAAAATTTATGAAAAAAATTAAAACATTTACATAAAAAATTTAAACAAAACTCATTAATTATCTTATTTCTTATTTTTTAAATCTTTTTAAATTGATATTTATTATAACTAAAAATATAAAGTTCCCGTTGTCATACCATTAACATACTCGCACTAAATATTCCTACTTTATTCGGTCAACGTCGCTTTTAAGCCATTTCGTTGCTCTGATAAAACAAAAATGCCTTAAACGTGACAATTTCCCCTATACGATACTTACTAACTTCAAATCGATATTAAATTATTATGGCAAGTAACTTGACAAAACGAATTATGCAGAACTTCTTCTTTTTAGGACTACTTTTACGTTCAGTTCTAAGAATTGAGTCCCAAATCAATAAGCTGAAAAATGTTGTACTGTGTAAATGGCCCCCTTGTTGTGTTTGTTTAAGGAGGACCTTACCCAGTAAAGCGCAATTTTACTTGTATTAAATATCAGACCATCGGAAAGTTAACCCCTCTACTATACGTGTCAGAATTTGTTCACCACTTAAAAATAATAATATTTCGCCCCACTTTTATTCCTCATTCCGCCCACTGTGCTCTTCATCATTCGCGCCATTAACATTGACGACGACAGACTGACTGGTGAACTTCCGTTTGTAAAAGTTTGCATATACGGGGGAGACGGTTTTTTGTTATGCTTTCATATGGTAATTTTACAATACTACAATACTATTTCTCTCATAGTTAAAAATGATAAAAAAAAAAACTAAATCATATGATTTAATAACTTTAAAAGAAAAGCATAAAAAACGAGGTGGAAAAAAACACAATATGCGTAATAGTACATTGTGTTTTAGCAAAAAACCAAACAAAACAAAACAGAATAGGATGCATGGTTGAAAAACCCAGACACAGATGGTCTGACTGACTGGCTGGCTGACGATGTATCCATAACTATTATAATGTAAATTGCATATTACATATGCCACCGCCATATACATATTAGTAGATCTGTGGCGAACAACACAAAGCACAAAAATGAAGGCAGGGCTTTGGGGATTAAATCTATTAAAACATTCCAACACATATTCACGTTGAAGATTATAATAGCAGCAACATATTTTTCAATTTCGTTTTCTTATTTTCAAAGCAAATGATTACAATGTTTGATAATGATGATGATCATCATAGCAAAGAGAGAAGAAAAAAAAATCAATCGTATCGATCGACACCGTACGTTTTCTTATGCGAATTGTCATAATCATTTGCCTGATGGCATGTGCGCCGCTGCCTGCCAGGAATTGCACGAAAGAAATCGCTAACGCCATTAAGGCGCCAAAAAGCGTTGCGCCGTTTACAATGCGCGTGGCTGCAACTTAAAATTATTCCCAATCATCAGCTAGATATTTGTAATCGGCCTTCACCAGCTGAAAGCAAAACAGTAGCTGTTTGATTGGGGGGCAATGGCATGCTGCTCAACTGGCCCGGTGGGGTTCCATCAAAAAAGAAATGCCAGAGGCAGAAACAAAATTAAGAAAAAAAAAATATCTTAACGCATCACTACAAAATGTTCATAAGCAATAAAGTTTAATATGTTAACAGTTGGGGGCAATTAGTTAGCAGCATTAGTCGGCATAGAGGAATTATTTGATTTCTAATAAAACAGACCAAAAAATTAAAAACAAATGAAGTGCTGCTATTAAAATTTGATGCACTATTCAAAACTGTTCATATTATTAAAAATTTTTAAAAGTATATTCATGTGCCACTTCCCCCGATTGAAGAAACACTTATCATAGATATATATATTTAACTGTGTCAACTTGTTTTAAAGACATATCATGTACAAAATACATTTAAAAAAACCGACATATTAACTTTTTTCATAACGGTACAGTTTTATAACACAGTACAACATATGATTTTGGGACCTTATTCTGAGAACTGCACGTGAAAGAAGCCCCCTAAAGAAGAAGTTCTGCATCATTCGTTTTGTCAAGTTACATGCCATAATAATTTAAAATCGATTTGAAGTTAGTAAGTATCGTATAGGGGAATTTGTCACGTTTTAGGCTCTTTTGTTATATGGTTATATGGTGGCGTATGATTATCATAAGTAATATTCCACGTAAAGCAGACGCCCCGGAATACAACAGTTTTATTGTAAATGTTAACAGTTCAAAATCATTTGATGAATGGAAAAGTGAAACTGTTGCTTATGTAGGGAAACGTTATATGAACAGATTAAAGGAATTGTAATTCTTAATTTTTTTAAAATTTATTTCAGCAAAATCGGACTAGTGGTTCTTGAGTAATGTCAAACAATAGAGCCTAAAACGTGACAAATTCCCCTTTACGATACTTACTAACATCAAATAAATATTAAATTATTATGGCATGTAACCTGACAAAACGAATGAGGCAGAACTTCTTCTGTTGGGGGTTACTTTCACGTGCAGTTCTCAAAATTGAGTCCCAAAATCAATGAGCTGAAAAATGTTGTACTGCGTTATTTGTTTTCTAATAAAACCAACAGCAAAATCATTTACCTATGGTACAAATTTTCAAATCTATTGCAGTATTCAAAAGTTTTTAAAGTATTTTTTAACAGCCATGTGCCGCTATTGCCGATCCTATGTCAATTTTTCAAACAACTGACATATTCTCCTTTAGTCAACTTTCTACAATATTCGATTGATTTTTCATTTGAATACAATTATTACTAATTAACAGAAATGTTGTAGTGTTGAGAATTTGTCATCATCTGATGAAGAATAATATAATAGAAGCAAGGACAAGTCGTATTTTTGTTTCACAAACGACATTAGCGATGCAATATTAAAAAACGACAAAGATTCGACGTGACTACGACATCCATAATAAGAGGAATTAACTTTTGCCATAACGCTACAGATTTATATTATTTATATCGATGTGTCATAAGTTTTTAAGAATAGAACAGGTCAACATGTTCATAGGAATACTTTTTGTTTTCATTTTGTTGTCCGTCATATATAAAACTGACAGCAATTCGTTTTCTTTATTATTTGCTTACATTTATCTCTACAAGTAGATCTAACCTTAATCTTGTAAATTATATCAAGATAACTAAGAACCTT